>CP114481.1:41303068-42553068 GCA_027186245.1 Coriaria nepalensis | reverse complement strand
GTTATTGACTTAATATGACTCATTCAAATGATTTTAAGGTTAAACTAATGCACACTTTCCTTGCAATGATCATTTGAAAGTTATCCACGAAACTTCTGTTTAAAGTGTGAAAATAGAATTCGTTCGAATTGCTTTGAAATAAGTTATTGACTTAATATGACTCATTTAAATGATTTTAAGGTTAAACTAAAGCACACTTTCCTTGCAATGATAATTTGAAAGTTATCCACGAAACTTCTGTTTGAAGTGTGAAAATAGAATTCGTTCGAACTGCTTTGAAATAAGATATTGAGTTGAAATCACTAATTGAAATGATTTTAAAGTTATTTAAATGCATACATTCCTTGCATTGATCATTTGCAAGTTATGCACCAAACTTGTTTTCGAAGTGCGAAAATAGAATTTGTTCGGATTGCTTTGAAATAAGTTATTCACTTGAAATGACTCATTCAAATGATTTTAAAGTTAAACGAATGCATACATTCCTTGCATTGATCATTTGCAAGTTATGCACAAAACTTGTTTTCGAAGTGCGAAAATAGAAATCGTTCGAATTGCTTTGAAATATGTTATTGACTTGAAATGACTCATTCAAATGATTTTAAGGTTAGACTAAAGCACACTTTCCTTGCAATGGTCATTTGAAAGTTATGCACAAAACTTGCGTTTGAAGTACGAAAATAGAATTCGTTTGAATTACTTTGAAATAAGTTATTGACTTAATATGACTCATTCAAATGATTTTAAGGATAAACTAATGCACACTTTCATTGCAATGATCATTTGAAAGTTATCCACAAAATTTCTATTTGTAGAGTGAAAGTAGAATTCGTTCGAACTGATTTGAAATATGATATTGACATGAAGTCACTAATTGAAATGATTTTAAAGTTAAACGAATGCATACATTCCTTGCATTGATCACTTGCAAGTTATGCACAAAACTTGTTTTCGAAGTGCGAAAATAGAATTCGTTCGAATTGCTTTGAAATATGTTATTGACTTGAAACGACTCATTCAAATGATTTTAAGGTTAGACTAAAGCACACTTTCCTTGCAATGATCATTTGAAAGTTATGCACAAAACTTGCGTTTGAAGTACGAAAATAGAATTCGTTCGAATTGCTTTGAAATAAGTTATTGACTTAATATGACTCATTCAAATGATTTTAATGTTAAACTAATGCACACTTTCCTTGCAATGATCATTTGAAAGTTATCCACGAAGCTTCTGTTTAAAGTGTGAAAATAGAATTCGTTCGAATTGCTTTGAAATAAGTTATTGACTTAATATGACTCATTCAAATGATTTTAAGGTTAAACTAATGAACACTTTCCTTGCAATGATCTTTTGAAAGTTATCCACGAAACTTCTGTGTGAAGTGCGAAAATAGAATTCGTTTGAATTGCTTTCAAATAAGTTATTGACTTAATATGACTCATTCAAATGATTTTAATGTTAAACTAATGCACACTTTCCTTGCAATGATCATTTGAAAGTTATCCACGAAGCTTCTGTTTAAAGTGTGAAAATAGAATTCGTTCGAATTGCTTTGAAATAAGTTATTGACTTAATATGACTCATTCAAATGATTTTAAGGTTAAACTAATGCACACTTTCCTTGCAATGATCTTTCGAAAGTTATCCACGAAACTTCTCTTTGAAGTGTGAAAATAGAATTCGTTCGAATTGCTTTGAAATATGTTACTGACTTGAAACGACTCATTCAAATGATTTTAAGGTTAGACTAAAGCACACTTTCCTTGCAATGATCATTTGAAAGTTAAGTACAAAACTTGCGTTTGAAGTGCGAAAATAGAATTCGTTCGAATTGGATTGCAATAAGTTTTTGACTTAATATGACTCATTCAAATGATTTTAAGGTTAAACTAATGCACACTTTCCTTGCAATGATAATTTGAAAGTTATCCACGAAACTTCTGTTTAAAGTGTGAAAATAGAATTCGTTCGAATTGCTTTGAAATAAGTTATTGACTTAATATGACTCATTTAAATGATTTTAAGGTTAAACTAATGCACACTTTCCTTGCAATGATAATTTGAAAGTTATCCACGAAACTTCTGCTTGAAGTGTGAAAATAGAATTCGTTCGAACTACTTTGAAATAAGATATTGACTTGAAATCACTAACTGAAATGACTTTAAAGTTAAACGAATGCATACATTCCTTGCATTGATCATTTGCAAGTTATGCACAAAACTTGTTTTCGAAGTGCGAAAATAGAATTCGTTCGAATTGCTTTGAAATAAGTTATTGACTTAATATGACTCATTCAAATGATTTTAAGGTTAAACTAATGCACACTTTCCCTGCAATGATCATTTGAAAGTTAACCACGAAACTTCTGTTTGAAGTGTGAAAATAGAATTCGTTCGAACTGCTTTGAAATAAGATATTGAGTTGAAATCACTAATTGAAATGATTTTAAAGTTATTTAAATGCATACATTCCTTGCAATGATCATTTGAAAGTTCTGCACAAAACTTGCGTTTGAAATGCGAAAATAGAATTCGTTCAGATTGCATTGAAATAAGTTATTGACTTAATATGACTCATTCAAATGATTTTAAGGTTAAACTAATGCACACTTTCCTTGCAATGATCATTTGAAAGTTATCCACGAAACTTCTGTTTGAAGTGTGAAAATAGAATTGTTTCGAACTACTTCGAAATAAGATATTGACTTGAAATCACTAATTGAAATGATTTTAAAGTTAAATGAATGCATACATTCCTTGCATTGGTCATTTGCAAGTTATGCACAAAACTTGTTTTCGAAGTGCGAAAATAGAATTCGTTCGAATTGCTTTGAAATAAGTTATTGACTTAATATGACTCATTCAAATGATTTTAAGGTTAAACTAATGCACACTTTCCTTGCAATGATCATTTGAAAGTTATCCACGAAACTTCTGTTTAAAGTGTGAAAATAGAATTCGTTCGAATTGCTTTGAAATAAGTTATTGACTTAATATGACTCATTCAAATGATTTTATGGTTAAACTAATGCACACTTTCCTTGCAATGATCTTTCGAAAGTTATCCACGAAACTTCTCTTTGAAGTGTGAAAATAGAATTCGTTCGAATTGCTTTGAAATATGTTACTGACTTGAAACGACTCATTCAAATGATTTTAAGGTTAGACTAAAGCACACTTTCCTTGCAATGATCATTTGAAAGTTATGTACAAAACTTGCGTTTGAAGTGCGAAAATAGAATTCGTTCGAATTGCATTGCAATAAGTTATTGACTTAATATGACTCATTCAAATGATTTTAAGGTTAAACTAATGCACACTTTCCTTGCAATGATCATTTGAAAGTTATCCACGAAACTTCTGTTTAAAGTGTGAAAATAGAATTCGTTCGAATTGCTTTGAAATAAGTTATTGACTTAATATGACTCATTTAAATGATTTTAAGGTTAAACTAAAGCACACTTTCCTTGCAATGATAATTTGAAAGTTATCCACGAAACTTCTGTTTGAAGTGTGAAAATAGAATTCGTTCGAACTGCTTTGAAATAAGATATTGAGTTGAAATCACTAATTGAAATGATTTTAAAGTTATTTAAATGCATACATTCCTTGCATTGATCATTTGCAAGTTATGCACCAAACTTGTTTTCGAAGTGCGAAAATAGAATTTGTTCGGATTGCTTTGAAATAAGTTATTCACTTGAAATGACTCATTCAAATGATTTTAAAGTTAAACGAATGCATACATTCCTTGCATTGATCATTTGCAAGTTATGCACAAAACTTGTTTTCGAAGTGCGAAAATAGAAATCGTTCGAATTGCTTTGAAATATGTTATTGACTTGAAATGACTCATTCAAATGATTTTAAGGTTAGACTAAAGCACACTTTCCTTGCAATGGTCATTTGAAAGTTATGCACAAAACTTGCGTTTGAAGTACGAAAATAGAATTCGTTTGAATTACTTTGAAATAAGTTATTGACTTAATATGACTCATTCAAATGATTTTAAGGATAAACTAATGCACACTTTCATTGCAATGATCATTTGAAAGTTATCCACAAAATTTCTATTTGTAGAGTGAAAGTAGAATTCGTTCGAACTGATTTGAAATATGATATTGACATGAAGTCACTAATTGAAATGATTTTAAAGTTAAACGAATGCATACATTCCTTGCATTGATCACTTGCAAGTTATGCACAAAACTTGTTTTCGAAGTGCGAAAATAGAATTCGTTCGAATTGCTTTGAAATATGTTATTGACTTGAAACGACTCATTCAAATGATTTTAAGGTTAGACTAAAGCACACTTTCCTTGCAATGATCATTTGAAAGTTATGCACAAAACTTGCGTTTGAAGTACGAAAATAGAATTCGTTCGAATTGCTTTGAAATAAGTTATTGACTTAATATGACTCATTCAAATGATTTTAATGTTAAACTAATGCACACTTTCCTTGCAATGATCATTTGAAAGTTATCCACGAAGCTTCTGTTTAAAGTGTGAAAATAGAATTCGTTCGAATTGCTTTGAAATAAGTTATTGACTTAATATGACTCATTCAAATGATTTTAAGGTTAAACTAATGAACACTTTCCTTGCAATGATCTTTTGAAAGTTATCCACGAAACTTCTGTGTGAAGTGCGAAAATAGAATTCGTTTGAATTGCTTTCAAATAAGTTATTGACTTAATATGACTCATTCAAATGATTTTAATGTTAAACTAATGCACACTTTCCTTGCAATGATCATTTGAAAGTTATCCACGAAGCTTCTGTTTAAAGTGTGAAAATAGAATTCGTTCGAATTGCTTTGAAATAAGTTATTGACTTAATATGACTCATTCAAATGATTTTAAGGTTAAACTAATGCACACTTTCCTTGCAATGATCTTTCGAAAGTTATCCACGAAACTTCTCTTTGAAGTGTGAAAATAGAATTCGTTCGAATTGCTTTGAAATATGTTACTGACTTGAAACGACTCATTCAAATGATTTTAAGGTTAGACTAAAGCACACTTTCCTTGCAATGATCATTTGAAAGTTAAGTACAAAACTTGCGTTTGAAGTGCGAAAATAGAATTCGTTCGAATTGGATTGCAATAAGTTTTTGACTTAATATGACTCATTCAAATGATTTTAAGGTTAAACTAATGCACACTTTCCTTGCAATGATAATTTGAAAGTTATCCACGAAACTTCTGTTTAAAGTGTGAAAATAGAATTCGTTCGAATTGCTTTGAAATAAGTTATTGACTTAATATGACTCATTTAAATGATTTTAAGGTTAAACTAATGCACACTTTCCTTGCAATGATAATTTGAAAGTTATCCACGAAACTTCTGCTTGAAGTGTGAAAATAGAATTCGTTCGAACTACTTTGAAATAAGATATTGACTTGAAATCACTAACTGAAATGACTTTAAAGTTAAACGAATGCATACATTCCTTGCATTGATCATTTGCAAGTTATGCACAAAACTTGTTTTCGAAGTGCGAAAATAGAATTCGTTCGAATTGCTTTGAAATAAGTTATTGACTTAATATGACTCATTCAAATGATTTTAAGGTTAAACTAATGCACACTTTCCCTGCAATGATCATTTGAAAGTTAACCACGAAACTTCTGTTTGAAGTGTGAAAATAGAATTCGTTCGAACTGCTTTGAAATAAGATATTGAGTTGAAATCACTAATTGAAATGATTTTAAAGTTATTTAAATGCATACATTCCTTGCAATGATCATTTGAAAGTTCTGCACAAAACTTGCGTTTGAAATGCGAAAATAGAATTCGTTCAGATTGCATTGAAATAAGTTATTGACTTAATATGACTCATTCAAATGATTTTAAGGTTAAACTAATGCACACTTTCCTTGCAATGATCATTTGAAAGTTATCCACGAAACTTCTGTTTGAAGTGTGAAAATAGAATTGTTTCGAACTACTTCGAAATAAGATATTGACTTGAAATCACTAATTGAAATGATTTTAAAGTTAAATGAATGCATACATTCCTTGCATTGGTCATTTGCAAGTTATGCACAAAACTTGTTTTCGAAGTGCGAAAATAGAATTCGTTCGAATTGCTTTGAAATAAGTTATTGACTTAATATGACTCATTCAAATGATTTTAAGGTTAAACTAATGCACACTTTCCTTGCAATGATCATTTGAAAGTTATCCACGAAACTTCTGTTTAAAGTGTGAAAATAGAATTCGTTCGAATTGCTTTGAAATAAGTTATTGACTTAATATGACTCATTCAAATGATTTTATGGTTAAACTAATGCACACTTTCCTTGCAATGATCTTTCGAAAGTTATCCACGAAACTTCTCTTTGAAGTGTGAAAATAGAATTCGTTCGAATTGCTTTGAAATATGTTACTGACTTGAAACGACTCATTCAAATGATTTTAAGGTTAGACTAAAGCACACTTTCCTTGCAATGATCATTTGAAAGTTATGTACAAAACTTGCGTTTGAAGTGCGAAAATAGAATTCGTTCGAATTGCATTGCAATAAGTTATTGACTTAATATGACTCATTCAAATGATTTTAAGGTTAAACTAATGCACACTTTCCTTGCAATGATCATTTGAAAGTTATCCACGAAACTTCTGTTTAAAGTGTGAAAATAGAATTCGTTCGAATTGCTTTGAAATAAGTTATTGACTTAATATGACTCATTTAAATGATTTTAAGGTTAAACTAATGCACACTTTCCTTGCAATGATAATTTGAAAGTTATCCACGAAACTTCTGTTTGAAGTGTGAAAATAGAATTCGTTCGAACTGCTTTGAAATAAGATATTGAGTTGAAATCACTAATTGAAATGATTTTAAAGTTATTTAAATGCATACATTCCTTGCATTGATCATTTGCAAGTTATGCACCAAACTTGTTTTCGAAGTGCGAAAATAGAATTTGTTCGGATTGCTTTGAAATAAGTTATTCACTTGAAATGACTCATTCAAATGATTTTAAAGTTAAACGAATGCATACATTCCTTGCATTGATCATTTGCAAGTTGTGCACAAAACGTGTTTTCGAAGTGCGAAAATAGAAATCGTTCGAATTGCTTTGAAATATGTTATTGACTTGAAATGACTCATTCAAATGATTTTAAGGTTAGACTAAAGCACACTTTCCTTGCAATGGTCATTTGAAAGTTATGCACAAAACTTGCGTTTGAAGTACGAAAATAGAATTCGTTTGAATTACTTTGAAATAAGTTATTGACTTAATATGACTCATTCAAATGATTTTAAGGATAAACTAATGCACACTTTCATTGCAATGATCATTTGAAAGTTATCCACGAAATTTCTATTTGTAGAGTGAAAGTAGAATTCGTTCGAACTGATTTGAAATATGATATTGACATGAAGTCACTAATTGAAATGATTTTAAAGTTAAACGAATGCATACATTCCTTGCATTGATCACTTGCAAGTTATGCACAAAACTTGTTTTCGAAGTGCGAAAATAGAATTCGTTCGAATTGCTTTGAAATATGTTATTGACTTGAAACGACTCATTCAAATGATTTTAAGGTTAGACTAAAGCACACTTTCCTTGCAATGATCATTTGAAAGTTATGCACAAAACTTGCGTTTGAAGTACGAAAATAGAATTCGTTCGAATTGCTTTGAAATAAGTTATTGACTTAATATGACTCATTCAAATGATTTTAATGTTAAACTAATGCACACTTTCCTTGCAATGATCATTTGAAAGTTATCCACGAAGCTTCTGTTTAAAGTGTGAAAATAGAATTCGTTCGAATTGCTTTGAAATAAGTTATTGACTTAATATGACTCATTCAAATGATTTTAAGGTTAAACTAATGAACACTTTCCTTGCAATGATCTTTTGAAAGTTATCCACGAAACTTCTGTGTGAAGTGCGAAAATAGAATTCGTTTGAATTGCTTTCAAATAAGTTATTGACTTAATATGACTCATTCAAATGATTTTAATGTTAAACTAATGCACACTTTCCTTGCAATGATCATTTGAAAGTTATCCACGAAGCTTCTGTTTAAAGTGTGAAAATAGAATTCGTTCGAATTGCTTTGAAATAAGTTATTGACTTAATTTGACTCATTCAAATGATTTTAAGGTTAAACTAATGCACACTTTCCTTGCAATGATCTTTCGAAAGTTATCCACGAAACTTCTCTTTGAAGTGTGAAAATAGAATTCGTTCGAATTGCTTTGAAATATGTTACTGACTTGAAACGACTCATTCAAATGATTTTAAGGTTAGACTAAAGCACACTTTCCTTGCAATGATCATTTGAAAGTTAAGTACAAAACTTGCGTTTGAAGTGCGAAAATAGAATTCGTTCGAATTGCATTGCAATAAGTTTTTGACTTAATATGACTCATTCAAATGATTTTAAGGTTAAACTAATGCACACTTTCCTTGCAATGATAATTTGAAAGTTATCCACGAAACTTCTGTTTAAAGTGTGAAAATAGAATTCGTTCGAATTGCTTTGAAATAAGTTATTGACTTAATATGACTCATTTAAATGATTTTAAAGTTAAACTAATGCACACTTTCCTTGCAATGATAATTTGAAAGTTATCCACGAAACTTCTGTTTGAAATGTGAAAATAGAATTCGTTCGAATTGCTTTGAAATATGTTATTGACTTGAAATGACTAATTCAAATGATTTTAAGGTTAAACTAATGCACACTTTCCTTGCAATGATCTTTTGAAAGTTATCCACGAAACTTCTGTGTGAAGTGCGAAAATAGAATTCGTTTGAATTGCTTTGAAATAAGTTATTGACTTGAAGTGACTCATTCAAATGATTTTAAGGCTAGACTAAAGCACAGTTTCCTTGCAATGATCATTTGAAAGTTATGCACAAAACTTGCGTTTGAAGTGCGAAAATACAATTCGTTCGAATTGCTTTGAAATATGTTATTGACTTGAAATGACTAATTCAAATGATTTTAAGGTTAAACTAATGCACACTTTCCTTGCATTGATCATTTGCAAATTATGTACAAAACTTGTGTTTGAAGTGCGAAAATACAATTCGTTCGAATTGCTTTGAAATATGTTATTCACTTGAAATGACTCATTCAAATGATTTTAAGGTTAGACTAAAGCACACTATCATTGCAATGATCATTTGAAAGTTATGCACAAAACTTGCGTTTGAAGTACGAAAATAGAATTCGTTCGAATTGCTTTGAAATAAGTTATTGACTTAATATGACTCATTCAAATGATTTTAAGGTTAAACTAATGCACACTTTCCTTGCAATGATCATTTGAAAGTTATCCACGAAACTTCTGTTTGAAGTGTGTAAATAGAATTCGTTCGAACTACTTTGAAATAAGATATTGACTTGAAATCACTAATTGAAATGATTTTAAAGTTAAATGAATGCATACATTCCTTGCATTGATCATTTGCAAGTTATGCACAAAACTTGTTTTCGAAGTGCGAAAATGGAATTCGTTCAAATTGCTTTGAAATATGTTATTGACTTGAAATGACTCATTCAAATGATTTTACGGTTAAACTGATGCACACTTTCCTTGCAATGATCATTTGCAAGTTATGCACAAAACTTGTGTTTGAAGTGCGAAAATACAATTCGTTCGAATGCCTTTGAAATATGTTATTGACTTGAAATGACTAATTCAAATGATTTTAGGGTTAAACTAATGCACACTTTCCTTGCATTGATCGTTCGCAAGTTATGCACAAAAATTGTGTTTGAAGTGCGAAAATAGAATTCGTTCGAATTGCTTTGAAATAAGTTATTGACTTGATATGACTCATTCAAATGATTTTAAGGTTAGACTAAAGCACACTTTCCTTGCAATGATCATTTGAAAGTTATGAACAAAACTTGCGTTTGAAGTGCGAAAATAGAATTCGTTCGAATTGGATTGCAATAAGTTTTTGACTTAATATGACTCATTCAAATGATTTTAAGGTTAAACTAATGCACACTTTCCTTGCAATGATAATTTGAAAGTTATCCACGAAACTTCTGTTTAAAGTGTGAAAATAGAATTCTTTCGAATTGCTTTGAAATAAGTTATTGACTTAATATGACTCATTTAAATGATTTTAAGGTTAAACTAATGCACACTTTCCTTGCAATGATAATTTGAAAGTTATCCACGAAACTTCTGCTTGAAGTGTGAAAATAGAATTCGTTCGAACTACTTTGAAATAAGATATTGACTTGAAATCACTAACTGAAATGACTTTAAAGTTAAACGAATGCATACATTCCTTGCATTGATCATTTGCAAGTTATGCACAAAACTTGTTTTCGAAGTGCGAAAATAGAATTCGTTCGAATTGCTTTGAAATAAGTTATTGACTTAATATGACTCATTCAAATGATTTTAAGGTTAAACTAATGCACACTTTCCCTGCAATGATCATTTGAAAGTTAGCCACGAAACTTCTGTTTGAAGTGTGAAAATAGAATTCGTTCGAACTGCTTTGAAATAAGATATTGAGTTGAAATCACTAATTGAAATGATTTTAAAGTTATTTAAATGCATACATTCCTTGCAATGATCATTTGAAAGTTCTGCACAAAACTTGCTTTTGAAGTGCGAAAATAGAATTCGTTCAGATTGCATTGAAATAAGTTATTGACTTAATATGACTCATTCAAATGATTTTAAGGTTAAACTAATGCACACTTTCCTTGCAATAATCATTTGAAAGTTATCCACGAAACTTCTGTTTGAAGTGTGAAAATAGAATTGTTTCGAACTACTTCGAAATAAGATATTAACTTGAAATCACTAATTGAAATGATTTTAAAGTTAAATGAATGCATACATTCCTTGCATTGGTCATTTGCAAGTTATGCACAAAACTTGTTTTCGAAGTGCGAAAATAGAATTCGTTCGAATTGCTTTGAAATAAGTTATTGACTTAATATGACTCATTCAAATGATTTTAAGGTTAAACTAATGCACACTTTCCTTGCAATGATCATTTGAAAGTTATCCACGAAACTTCTGTTTAAAGTGTGAAAATAGAATTCGTTCGAATTGCTTTGAAATAAGTTATTGACTTAATATGACTCATTCAAATGATTTTATGGTTAAACTAATGCACACTTTCCTTGCAATGATCTTTCGAAAGTTATCCACGAAACTTCTCTTTGAAGTGTGAAAATAGAATTCGTTCGAATTGCTTTGAAATATGTTACTGACTTGAAACGACTCATTCAAATGATTTTAAGGTTAGACTAAAGCACACTTTCCTTGCAATGATCATTTGAAAGTTATGTACAAAACTTGCGTTTGAAGTGCGAAAATAGAATTCGTTCGAATTGCATTGCAATAAGTTATTGACTTAATATGACTCATTCAAATGATTTTAAGGTTAAACTAATGCACACTTTCCTTGCAATGATCATTTGAAAGTTATCCACGAAACTTCTGTTTAAAGTGTGAAAATAGAATTCGTTCGAATTGCTTTGAAATAAGTTATTGACTTAATATGACTCATTTAAATGATTTTAAGGTTAAACTAATGCACACTTTCCTTGCAATGATAATTTGAAAGTTATCCACGAAACTTCTGTTTGAAGTGTGAAAATAGAATTCGTTCGAACTACTTTGAAATAAGATATTGACTTGAAATCACTAACTGAAATGACTTTAAAGTTAAACGAATGCATACATTCCTTGCATTGACCATTTGCAAGTTATGCACAAAACTTGTTTTCGAAGTGCGAAAATAGAATTCGTTCAAATTGCTTTGAAATATGTTATTGACTTGAAATGACTCATTCAAATGATTTTAGGGTTAAACTAATGCACACTTTCCTTGCATTGATCGTTTGCAAGTTATGCACAAAAATTGTGTTTGAAGTGCGAAAATAGAATTCGTTCGAATTGCTTTGAACTAAGTTATTGACTTGATATGACTCATTCAAATAATTTTACGGTTAAACTAAAGCACACTTTCCTCGCAATGATCATTTAAAAGTTATGCACAAAACTTGCGTTTGATGTGCGAAAATAGAATTCGTTCGAATTGCTTTGAAATATGTTACTGACTTGAAATGACTCATTCAAATGATTTTAAGGTTAGACTAAAGCACACATTCCTTGCAATGATCATTTGCAAGTTATGCACAAAACTTGTTTTCGAAGTGCGAAAATAGAATTCGTTCGAATTGCTTTGAAATAAGTTATTGACTTAATATGACTCATTCAAATGATTTTAAGGTTAAACTAATGCACACTTTCCCTGCAATGATCATTTGAAAGTTAACCACGAAACTTCTGTTTGAAGTGTGAAAATAGAATTCGTTCGAACTGCTTTGAAATAAGATATTGAGTTGAAATCACTAATTGAAATGATTTTAAAGTTATTTAAATGCATACATTCCTTGCAATGATCATTTGAAAGTTCTGCACAAAACTTGCGTTTGAAGTGCGAAAATAGAATTCGTTCAGATTGCATTGAAATAAGTTATTGACATAATATGACTCATTCAAATGATTTTAAGGTTAAACTAATGCACACTTTCCTTGCAATGATCATTTGAAAGTTATCCACGAAACTTCTGTTTGAAGTATGAAAATAGAATTGTTTCGAACTACTTCGAAATAAGATATTGACTTGAAATCACTAATTGAAATGATTTTAAAGTTAAATGAATGCATACATTCCTTGCATTGGTCATTTGCAAGTTATGCACAAAACTTGTTTTCGAAGTGCGAAAATAGAATTCGTTCGAATTGCTTTGAAATAAGTTATTGACTTAATATGACTCATTCAAATGATTTTAAGGTTAAACTAATGCACACTTTCCTTGCAATGATCATTTGAAAGTTATCCACGAAACTTCTGTTTAAAGTGTGAAAATAGAATTCGTTCGAATTGCTTTGAAATAAGTTATTGACTTAATATGACTCATTCAAATGATTTTATGGTTAAACTAATGCACACTTTCCTTGCAATGATCTTTCGAAAGTTATCCACGAAACTTCTCTTTGAAGTGTGAAAATAGAATTCGTTCGAATTGCTTTGAAATATGTTACTGACTTGAAACGACTCATTCAAATGATTTTAAGGTTAGACTGAAGCACACTTTCCTTGCAATGATCATTTGAAAGTTATGTACAAAACTTGCGTTTGAAGTGCGAAAATAGAATTCGTTCGAATTGCATTGCAATAAGTTATTGACTTAATATGACTCATTCAAATGATTTTAAGGTTAAACTAATGCACACTTTCCTTGCAATGATCATTTGAAAGTTATCCACGAAACTTCTGTTTAAAGTGTGAAAATAGAATTCGTTCGAATTGCTTTGAAATAAGTTATTGACTTAATATGACTCATTTAAATGATTTTAAGGTTAAACTAATGCACACTTTCCTTGCAATGATAATTTGAAAGTTATCCACGAAACTTCTGTTTGAAGTGTGAAAATAGAATTCGTTCGAACTGCTTTGAAATAAGATATTGAGTTGAAATCACTAATTGAAATGATTTTAAAGTTATTTAAATGCATACATTCCTTGCATTGATCATTTGCAAGTTATGCACCAAACTTGTTTTCGAAGTGCGAAAATAGAATTTGTTCGGATTGCTTTGAAATAAGTTATTCACTTGAAATGACTCATTCAAATGATTTTAAGGTTAAACGAATGCATACATTCCTTGCATTGATCATTTGCAAGTTATGCACAAAACTTGTTTTCGAAGTGCGATAATAGAATTCGTTCAAATTGCTTTGAAATAAGTTATTGACTTAATATGACTCATTCAAATGATTTTAAGGTTAAACTAATGCACACTTTCCTTGCAATGATCATTTGAAAGTTATCCACGAAACTTCTGTTTAAAGTGTGAAAATAGAATTCGTTCGAATTGCTTTGAAATAAGTTATTGACTTAATATGACTCATTTAAACGATTTTAAGGTTAAACTAATGCACACTTTCCTTGCAATGATAATTTGAAAGTTATCCACGAAACTTCTGTTTGAAGTGTGAAAATAGAATTCGTTCGAACTACTTTGAAATAAGATATTGACTTGAAATCACTAACTGAAATGACTTTAAAGTTAAACGAATGCATACATTCCTTGCATTGATCATTTGCAAGTTATGCACAAAACTTGTTTTCGAAGTGCGAAAATAGAATTCGTTCGAATTGCTTTGAAATAAGTTATTGACTTAATATGACTCATTGAAATGATTTTAAGGTTAAACTAATGCACACTTTCCCTGCAATGATCATTTGAAAGTTAACCACGAAACTTCTGTTTGAAGTGTGAAAATAGAATTCGTTCGAACTGCTTTGAAATAAGATATTGAGTTGAAATCACTAATTGAAATGATTATAAAGTTATTTAAATGCATACATTCCTTGCATTGATCATTTGCAAGTTATGCACCAAACTTGTTTTCGAAGTGCGAAAATAGAATTTGTTCGGATTGCTTTGAAATAAGTTATTCACTTGAAATGACTCATTCAAATGATTTTAAGGTTAAACGAATGCATACATTCCTTGCATTGACCATTTGCAAGTTATGCACAAAACTTGTTTTCGAAGTGCGAAAATAGAATTCGTTCAAATTGCTTTGAAATATGTTATTGACTTGAAATGACTCATTCAAATGATTTTAGGGTTAAACTAATGCACACTTTCCTTGCATTGATCGTTTGCAAGTTATGCACAAAAATTGTGTTTGAAGTGCGAAAATAGAATTTGTTCGAATTGCTTTGAAATAAGTTATTGACTTGATATGACTCATTCAAATAATTTTACGGTTAAACTAAAGCACACTTTCCTCGCAATGATCATTTAAAAGTTATGCACAAAACTTGCGTTTGATGTGCGAAAATAGAATTCGTTCGAATTGCTTTGAAATATGTTACTGACTTGAAATGACTCATTCAAATGATTTTAAGGTTAGACTAAAGCACACTTTCCTTGCAATGATCATTTGAAAGTTATGTACAAAACTTGCGTTGGAAGTGCGAAAATAGAATTCGTTCGAATTGGATTGCAATAAGTTATTGACTTAATATGACTCATTCAAATGATTTTAAGGTTAAACTAATGCACACTTTCCTTGCAATGATCATTTGAAAGTTATCCACACCAAACTTGTTTTCGAAGTGCGAAAATAGAATTTGTTCGGATTGCTTTGAAATAAGTTATTCACTTGAAATGACTCATTCAAATGATTTTAAGGTTAAACGAATGCATACATTCCTTGCATTGACCATTTGCAAGTTATGCACAAAACTTGTTTTCGAAGTGCGAAAATAGAATTCGTTCAAATTGCTTTGAAATATGTTATTGACTTGAAATGACTCATTCAAATGATTTTAGGGTTAAACTAATGCACACTTTCCTTGCATTGATCGTTTGCAAGTTATGCACAAAAATTGTGTTTGAAGTGCGAAAAAAGAATTCGTTCGAATTGCTTTGAAATAAGTTATTGACTTGATATGACTCATTCAAATAATTTTACGGTTAAACTAAAGCACACTTTCCTCGCAATGATCATTTAAAAGTTATGCACAAAACTTGCGTTTGATGTGCGAAAATAGAATTCGTTCGAATTGCTTTGAAATATGTTACTGACTTGAAATGACTCATTCAAATGATTTTAAGGTTAGACTAAAGCACACTTTCCTTGCAATGATCATTTGAAAGTTATGTACAAAACTTGCGTTGGAAGTGCGAAAATAGAATTCGTTCGAATTGGATTGCAATAAGTTATTGACTTAATATGACTCATTCAAATGATTTTAAGGTTAAACTAATGCACACTTTCCTTGCAATGATCATTTGAAAGTTATCCACGAAACTTCTGTTTAAAGTGTGAAAATCGAATTCGTTCGAATTGCTTTGAAATAAGTTATTGACTTAATATGACTCATTCAAATGATTTTATGGTTAAACTAATGCACACTTTCCTTGCAATGATCTTTCGAAAGTTATCCACGAAACTTCTCTTTGAAGTGTGAAAATAGAATTCGTTCGAATTGCTTTGAAATATGTTACTGACTTGAAACGACTCATTCAAATGATTTTAAGGTTAGACTAAAGCACACTTTCCTTGCAATGATCATTTGAAAGTTATGTACAAAACTTGCGTTTGAAGTGCGAAAATAGAATTCGTTCGAATTGCATTGCAATAAGTTATTGACTTAATATGACTCATTCAAATGATTTTAAGGTTAAACTAATGCACACTTTCCTTGCAATGATCATTTGAAAGTTATCCACGAAACTTCTGTTTAAAGTGTGAAAATAGAATTCGTTCGAATTGCTTTGAAATAAGTTATTGACTTAATATGACTCATTTAAATGATTTTAAGGTTAAACTAATGCACACTTTCCTTGCAATGATAATTTGAAAGTTATCCACGAAACTTCTGTTTGAAGTGTGAAAATACAATTCGTTCGAACTGCTTTGAAATAAGATATTGAGTTGAAATCACTAATTGAAATGATTTTAAAGTTATTTAAATGCATACATTCCTTGCATTGATCATTTGCAAGTTATGCACCAAACTTGTTTTCGAAGTGCGAAAATAGAATTTGTTCGGATTGCTTTGAAATAAGTTATTCACTTGAAATGACTCATTCAAATGATTTTAAGGTTAAACGAATGCATACATTCCTTGCATTGATCATTTGCAAGTTATGCACAAAACTTGTTTTCGAAGTGCGATAATAGAATTCGTTCAAATTGCTTTGAAATAAGTTATTGACTTAATATGACTCATTCAAATGATTTTAAGGTTAAACTAATGCACACTTTCCTTGCAATGATCATTTGAAAGTTATCCACGAAACTTCTGTTTAAAGTGTGAAAATAGAATTCGTTCGAATTGCTTTGAAATAAGTTATTGACTTAATATGACTCATTTAAACGATTTTAAGGTTAAACTAATGCACACTTTCCTTGCAATGATAATTTGAAAGTTATCCACGAAACTTCTGTTTGAAGTGTGAAAATAGAATTCGTTCGAACTACTTTGAAATAAGATATTGACTTGAAATCACTAACTGAAATGACTTTAAAGTTAAACGAATGCATACATTCCTTTCATTGATCATTTGCAAGTTATGCACAAAACTTGTTTTCGAAGTGCGAAAATAGAATTCGTTCGAATTGCTTTGAAATAAGTTATTGACTTAATATGACTCATTCAAATGATTTTAAGGTTAAACTAATGCACACTTTCCCTGCAATGATCATTTGAAAGTTAACCACGAAAATTCTGTTTGAAGTGTGAAAATAGAATTCGTTCGAACTGCTTTGAAATAAGATATTGAGTTGAAATCACTAATTGAAATGATTTTAAAGTTATTTAAATGCATACATTCCTTGCATTGATCATTTGCAAGTTATGCACCAAACTTGTTTTCGAAGTGCGAAAATAGAATTTGTTCGGATTGCTTTGAAATAAGTTATTCACTTGAAATGACTCATTCAAATGATTTTAAGGTTAAACGAATGCATACATTCCTTGCATTGACCATTTGCAAGTTATGCACAAAACTTGTTTTCGAAGTGCGAAAATAGAATTCGTTCAAATTGCTTTGAAATATGTTATTGACTTGAAATGACTCATTCAAATGATTTTAGGGTTAAACTAATGCACACTTTCCTTGCATTGATCGTTTGCAAGTTATGCACAAAAATTGTGTTTGAAGTGCGAAAATAGAATTCGTTCGAATTGCTTTGAAATAAGTTATTGACTTGATATGACTCATTCAAATAATTTTACGGTTAAACTAAAGCACACTTTCCTCGCAATGATCATTTAAAAGTTATGCACAAAACTTGCGTTTGATGTGCGAAAATAGAATTCGTTCGAATTGCTTTGAAATATGTTACAGACTTGAAATGACTCATTCAAATGATTTTAAGGTTAGACTAAAGCACACTTTCCTTGCAATGATCATTTGAAAGTTATGTACAAAACTTGCGTTGGAAGTGCGAAAATAGAATTCGTTCGAATTGGATTGCAATAAGTTATTGACTTAATATGACTCATTCAAATGATTTTAAGGTTAAACTAATGCACACTTTCCTTGCAATGATCATTTGAAAGTTATCCACGAAACTTCTATTTAAAGTGTGAAAATAGAATTCGTTCGAATTGCTTTGAAATAAGTTATTGACTTAATATGACTTATTAAAATGATTTTAAGGTTAAACTAATGCACACTTTCCTTGCAATGATAATTTGAAAGTTATCCACGAAACTTCTGTTTGAAGTGTGAAAATAGAATTCGTTCGAACTACTTTGAAATAAGATATTGACTTGAAATCACTAACTGAAATGACTTTAAAGTTAAACGAATGCATACATTCCTTGCATTGATCATTTGCAAGTTATGCACAAAACTTGTTTTCGAAGTGCGAAAATAGAATTCGTTCGAATTGCTTTGAAATAAGTTATTGACTTAATATGACTCATTGAAATGATTTTAAGGTTAAACTAATGCACACTTTCCCTGCAATGATCATTTGAAAGTTAACCACGAAACTTCTGTTTGAAGTGTGAAAATAGAATTCGTTCGAACTGCTTTGAAATAAGATATTGAGTTGAAATCACTAATTGAAATGATTTTAAAGTTATTTAAATGCATACATTCCTTGCATTGATCATTTGCAAGTTATGCACCAAACTTGTTTTCGAAGTGCGAAAATAGAATTTGTTCGGATTGCTTTGAAATAAGTTATTCACTTGAAATGACTCATTCAAATGATTTTAAGGTTAAATGAATGCATACATTCCTTGCATTGATCATTTGCAAGTTATGCACAAAACTTGCTTTCGAAGTGCGAAAATAGAATTCGTTCGAATTGCTTTGAAATAAGTTATTGACTTAATATGACTTATTCAAATGATTTTAGGGTTAAACTAATGCACACTTTCCCTGCAATGATCATTTGAAAGTTAACCACGAAACTTCTGTTTGAAGTGTGAAAATAGAATTTGTTCGGATTGCTTTGAAATAAGTTATTCACTTGAAATGACTCATTCAAATGATTTTAAGGTTAAACGAATGCATACATTCCTTGCATTGATCATTTGCAAGTTATGCACAAAACTTGTTTTCGAAGTGCGAAAGTAGAATTCGTTCAAATTGCTTTGAAATATGTTATTGACTTGAAATGACTCATTCAAATGATTTTAAGGTTAAACTGATGCACACTTTCCTTGCAATGATCATTTGCAAGTTATGCACAAAACTTGTGTTTGAAGTGCGAAAATACAATTCGTTCGAATGCCTTTGAAATATGTTATTGACTTGAAATGACTAATTCAAATGATTTTAGGGTTAAACTAATGCACACTTTCCTTGCATTGATCGTTTGCAAGTTATGCGCAAAAATTGTGTTTGAAGTGCGAAAATAGAATTCGTTCGAATTGCTTTGAAATAAGTTATTGACTTGATATGACTCATTCAAATAATTTTACGGTTAAACTAAAGCACACTTTCCTCGCAATGATCATTTAAAAGTTATGCACAAAACTTGCGTTTGATGTGCGAAAATAGAATTCGTTCGAATTGCTTTGAAATATGTTACTGACTTGAAATGACTCATTCAAATGATTTTAAGGTTAGACTAAAGCACACTTTCCTTGCAATGATCATTTGAAAGTTATGTACAAAACTTGCGTTGGAAGTGCGAAAATAGAATTCGTTCGAATTGCTTTGAAATAAGTTATTGACTTAATATGACTCATTTAAATGATTTTAAGGTTAAACTAATGCACACTTTCCTTGCAATGATAATTTGAAAGTTATCCACGAAACTTCTGTTTGAAGTGTGAAAATAGAATTCGTTCGAACTACTTTGAAATAAGATATTGACTTGAAATCACTAACTGAAATGACTTTAAAGTTAAACGAATGCATACATTCCTTGCATTGATCATTTGCAAGTTATGCACAAAACCTGTTTTCGAAGTGCGAAAATAGAATTCGTTCGAATTGCTTTGAAATAAGTTATTGACTTAATATGACTCATTCAAATGATTTTAAGGTTAAACTAATGCACACTTTCCCTGCAATGATCATTTGAAAGTTAACCACAAAACTTCTGTTTGAAGTGTGAAAATAGAATTCGTTCGAACTGCTTTGAAATAAGATATTGAGTTGAAATCACTAATTGAAATGATTTTAAAGTTATTTAAATGCATACATTCCTTGCATTGATCATTTGCAAGTTATGCACCAAACTTGTTTTCGAAGTGCGAAAATAGAATTTGTTCGGATTGCTTTGAAATAAGTAATTCACTTGAAATGACTCATTCAAATGATTTTAAGGTTAAACGAATGCATACATTCCTTGCATTGATCATTTGCAAGTTATGCACAAAACTTGTTTTCGAAGTGCGAAAATAGAATTCGTTCGAATTGCTTTGAAATAAGTTATTGACTTAATATGACTCATTCAAATGATTTTAAGGTTAAACTAATGCACACTTTCCCTGCAATGATCATTTGAAAGTTAACCACGAAACTTCTGTTTGAAGTGTGAAAATAGAATTCGTTCGAACTGCTTTGAAATAAGATATTGAGTTGAAATCACTAATTGAAATGATTTTAAAGTTATTTAAATGCATACATTCCTTGCAATGATCATTTGAAAGTTCTGCACAAAACTTGCGTTTGAAGTGCGAAAATAGAATTCGTTCAGATTGCATTGAAATAAGTTATTGACTTAATATGACTCATTCAAATGATTTTAAGGTTAAACTAATGCACACTTTCCTTGCAATGATCTTTCGAAAGTTATCCACGAAACTTCTCTTTGAAGTGTGAAAATAGAATTCGTTTGAATTGCTTTGAAATAAGTTATTGACTTGGAATGACTCATTCGAATGATTTTAAGGTTAAACTAATGCACACTATCCTTGCAATGATAATTTGAAAGTTATCCACGAAACTTCTGTTTGAAGTGTGAAAATAGAATTCGTTCAAACTACTTTGAAATACGATATTGACTTGAAATCACTAATTGAAATGATTTTAAAGTTAAACGAATGCATACATTCCTTGCAATGATCATTTGCAAGTTATGCACAAAACTTGTTTTCGAAATGCGAAAATATAATTCGTTCAAAGTGCTTTGAAATATGATATTGACTTGAAATCACTAATTGAAATGATTTTAAAGTTAAACGAATGCATACATTCCTTGCATTGATCATTTGCAAGTTATGCACAAAACTTGTTTTCGAAGTGCGAAAATAGAATTTGTTCTAATTGCTTTGAAAGATGTTATTGACTTGAAATGACTCATTCAAATGATTTTAAGGTTAGACTAAAGCACACTTTCCTTGCAATAATCATTTGAAAGTTATGCACAAAACTTGCGTTTGAAGTACGAAAATAGAATTCGTTTGAATTGCTTTGAAATAAGTTATTGACTTGAAGTGACTCATTCGAATGATTTTAAGGTTAGACTAAAGCACACTTTCCTTGCAATGATCATTTGAAAGTTATGCACAAAACTTGCGCTTGAAGTGCGAAAATACAATTCATTCGAATTGCTTTGAAATATGTTATTGACTTGAAATGACTAATTCAAATGATTTTAAGGTTAAAGTAATGGACACTTTCCTTGCATTGATCTTTTGCAAGTTATGCACAAAACTTATGTTTGAAGTGTGAAAATAGAATTTGTTCGAATTCCTTTGAAATATGTTATTGAGTTGAAATGACTCATTCAAATGATTTTGAGGTTAAACTGATGCATACTTTCCTTGCAATGATCATTTGCAAGTTATGCACAAAACTTGTGTTTGAAGTGCGAAAATACAATTCGTTCGAATTCCTTTGAAATATGTTATTGACTTGAAATGACTAATTCAAATGATTTCAGGGTTAAACTAATGCACACTTTCCTTGCATTGATCTTTTGCAAGTTCTGCACGAAAATTTTGTTTGAAGTGCGAAAATAGAATTCGTTCGAATTGCTTTGAAATAAGTTATTGACTTGATATGACTCATTCAAATAATTTTAAGGTTAAACTAAAGCACACTTTCCTCGCAATGATCATTTAAAAGTTATGCACAAAACTTGCGTTTGAAGTGCAAAAATAGAATCCATTCGAATTGCTTTGAAATATGTTACTGACTTGAAATGACTCATTCAAATGATTTTAAGGTTAGACTAAAGCACACTTTCCTTGCAATGATCTTTCGAAAGTTATGCATAAAACTTGCGCTTGAAGTGCGAAAATACAGTTCGTTCGAATTGCTTTGAAATATGTTATTGACTTGAAATGACTAATTCAAATGATTTTAAGGTTAAACTAATGCACACTTTCCTTGCATTGATCTTTTGCAAGTTACGCACAAAACTTATGTTTGAAGTGTGAAAATAGAATTTGTTCGAATTCCTTTGAAATATGCTATTGAGTTGAAATGACTCATTCAAATGATTTTGAGGTTAAACTGATGCCCACTTTCCTTGCAATAATCATTTGCAAGTTATGCACAAAACTTGTGTTTGAAGTGCGAAAATACAATTCGTTCGAATTCCTTTGAAATATGTTACTGACTTGAAATAACTCATTCAAATGATTTTAAGGTTAGACTAAAGCACACTTTCCTTGCAATGATCATTTGAAAGTTATGCACAAAACTTGCGTTTGAAGTACGAAAATAGAATTCGTTCGAATTGCTTTGAAATAAGTTATTGACTTAATATGACTCATTCAAATGATTTTAAGGTTAAACTAATGCACACTTTCCTTGCAATGATCATTTGAAAGTTATCCACGAAACTTCTGTTTGAAGTGTGAAAATAGAATTCGTTCGAACTACTTTGAAATAAGATATTGACTTGAAATCACTAATTGAAATGATTTTAAAGTCAAACGAATGCATACATTCCTTGCAATGATCATTTGCAAGTTATGCACAAAACTTGTTTTCGAAGTGCGAAAATAGAATTCGTTCAAATTGCTTTGAAATATGTTATTGACTTGAAATGACTCATTCAAATGATTTTAAGGTTAGACTAAAGCACACTTTCCTTGCAATGATCATTTGAAAGTTCTGCACAAAACTTGCGTTTGAAGTGCGAAAATAGAATTCGTTCAGATTGCATTGAAATAAGTTATTGACTTAATATGACTCATTCAAATGATTTTAAGGTTAAACTAATGCACATTTTCCTTGCAATGATCATTTGAAAGTTATCGACGAAACTTCTGTTTGAAGTGTGAAAATAGAATTCGTTCGAACGACTTTGAAATAAGATATTGACTTGAAATCACTAATTGAAATGATTTTAAAGTTAAACGAATGCATACATTCCTTGCAATGATCATTTGCAAGTTATGCACAAAACTTGTTTTCGAAGTGCGAAAATAGAATTCGTTCAAATTGCTTTGAAATATGTTATTGACTTGAAATGACTCATTCAAATGATTTTGAGGTTAAACTAATGCACACTTTCCTTGCAATGATAATTTGCAAGTTATGCACAAAACTTGTGTTTGAAGTGCGAAAATACAACTCGTTCGAATTCCTTTGAAATATGTTATTGACTTGAAATGACTCATTCAAATGATTTTGAGGTTAAACTGATGCACACTTTCCTTGCAATGATCATTTGCAAGTTATGCACAAAACTTGTGTTTGAAGTGCGAAAATACAATTCGTTCGAATTCCTTTGAAATATGTTATTGACTTGAAATGACTAATTCAAATGATTTTAGGGATAAACTAATGCACACTTTCCTTGCATTGATCTTTTGCAAGTTATGCACGGAAATTGTGTTTGAAGTGCGAAAATAGAATTCGTTCGAATTGCTTTGAAATAAGTTATTGACTTGATATGACTCATTCAAATAATTTTAAGGTTAAACTAAAGCACATTTTCCTTGCAATGATCATTTAAAAGTTATGCACAAAACTTGCGTTTGAAGTGCAAAAATAGAATCCATTCGAATTGCTTTGAAATATGTTACTGACTTGTAATGACTTATTCAAATGATTTTAAGGTTAAACTAAAGCACACTTTCCTTGCAATGATCATTTGAAAGTTATGCACAAAACTTGCGTTTGAAGTGCGAAAATAGAATTCGTTCGAATTGCATTGAAATAAGTTATTGACTTAATATGACTCATTCAAATGATTTTAAGGATAAACTAATGCACACTTTCGTTGCGATGATCATTTGAAAGTTATCCACGAAATTTCTGTTTGTAGTGTGAAAGTTGAATGCGTTCGAACTGATTTGAAATATGATATTGACTTGAAATCACTAATTGAAATGATTTTAAAGTTAAACGAATGCATACATTCCTTGCATTGATCATTTGCAAGTTATGCAAAAAACTTGTTTTCGAAATGCTAAAATAGAATTCGTTCGAATTGCTTTGAAATATGTTATTGACTTGAGATGACTCATTCAAATGATTTTAAGGTTAGACTAAAGCACACTTTCCTTGCAATGATCATTTGAAAGTTATGCACCAAACTTGCGTTTGAAGTACGAAAATAGAATTCGTTTGAATTGCTTTGAAATAAGTTATTGAATTGAAGTGACTCATTCAAATGATTTTAAGGTTAGACTAAAGCACACTTTCCTTGCAATGATCATTTGAAAGTTATGCACAAAACTTGCGTTTGAAGTGCGAAAATACAATTCGTTCGAATTTCTTTGAAATATGTTATTGACTTGAAATGACCAATTCAAATGATTTTAAGGTTAAACTAATGCACACTTTGCTTGCATTGATCTTTTGCAAGTTGTGCACAAAACTTGTGTTTGAAGTGTGAAAATAGAATTTGTTCGAATTCCTTTGAAATATGTTATTGACTTGAAATGACTCATTCAAATGATTTTGAGGTTAAACTGATGCACACTTTCCTTCCAATGATCATTTGCAAGTTATGCACAAAACTTGTGTTTGAAGTGCGAAAATACAATTCGTTCGAATTCCTTTGAAATATGTTATTGACTTGAAATGACTAATTCAAATGATTTTAGGATTAAACTAATGCAAACTTTCCTTGCATTGATCTTTTGCAAGTTATGCACGAAAATTGTGTTTGAAGTGCGAAAATAGAATTCGTTCGAATTGCTTTGAAATAAGTTATTGACTTGATATGACTCATTCAAATAATTTAAAGGTTAGACTAAAGCACACTTTCCTTGCAATGATCATTTGAAAGTTATGCACAAAACATGCGTTTGAAGTGCGAAAATTGAATTCGTTCGAATTGCATTGAAATAAGTTATTGACTTAATATGACTCATTCAAATGATTTTAAGGATAAACATTTGCACACTTTCGTTGCGATTATCATTTGAAAGTTATCCACGAAATTTCTGTTTGTAGTGTGAAAGTTGAATTCGTTCGAACTGATTTGAAATATGATATTGACTCGAAATCACTAATTGAAATGATTTTAAAGTTAAACGAATGCATACATTCCTTGCATTGATCATTGGCAAGTTATGCACAAAACTTGTTTTCGAAGTGCGAAAATAGAATTCGTTCGAATTGCTTTGAAATAAGTTACTGACTTAATATGACTCATTCAAATGATTTTAAGGTTAAACTAAAGCACACTTTCCTTGCAATGATCATTTGAAAGTTATGCACAAAACTTGCGTTTGAAGTACGAAAATAGAGTTCGTTCGAATTGCTTTGAAATAAGTTATTGACTTAATATGACTCATTCAAATGATTTTAAGGTTAAACTAATGCACACTTTCCTTGCAATGATCATTTGAAATATATCTACGAAACTTCTGTTTGAAGTGTGAAAATAGAATTCGTTCGAACTACTTTGAAATATGATATTGACTTGAAATCACTAATTGAAATGATTTTAAAGTTAAACGAATGCATACATTCCTTGCAATGATCATTTGCAAGTTATGCGCAAAACTTGTTTTCGAAGTGCGAAAATAGAATTCGTTCAAATTGCTTTGAAATATGTTATTGACTTGAAATGACTCATTCAAATGATTTTGATGTTAAACTGATGCACACTTTCCTTGCAATGATCATTTGCAAGTTATGCACAAAACTTGTGTTTGAAGTGCGAAAATAGAATTCGTTCGAATTCCTTCGAAATATGTTATTGACTTGAAATGACTAATTCAAATGATTTTAGGGTTAAACTAATGCACACTTTCCTTGCATTGATCTTTTGCAAGTTATGCACAAAAATTGTGTTTCAAGTGCGAAAATAGAATTCGTTCGAATTGCTTTGAAATAACTTATTGACTTGATATGACTCATTCAAATAATTTTAAGGTTAAACTAAAGCACACTTTCCTTGCAATGATCATTTAAAAGTTATGCACAAAACTTGCGTTTCAAGTGCGAAAACAAAATTCGTTCGAATTGCTTTGAAATAAGTTATTGACTTAACATGACTCATTCAAATGATTTTAAGGTTAATCTAATGCACACTTTCCTTGCAATGATCATTTGAAAGTTATCCACGAAATTTCTGTTTGTAGTGTGAAAATAGAATTCGTTTGAACAGATTTGAAATATGATATTGACTTGAAATCACTAATTGAAATGATTTTACAATTAAACGAATGCATACATTCCTTGCATTGATCATTTGAAAGTTATGCACAAAACTTGCGTTTGAAGTGCGAAAATAGAATTCGTTCGAATTGCTTTGAAATATGTTATTGACTTGAAATGACTCATTCAAATAATTTTAAGGTTAGACTAAAGCACACTTTCCTTCCAATGATTATTTGAAAGTTATGCACAAAACTTGCGGTTAAAGTGCAAAAATAGATTTCGTTCGAATTGCTTTAAAATAAGTTATTGACTTAATATGACTCATTCAAATGATTTTAGGGTTAAACAAATGCACACTTTCCTTGCAATGATCATTTGAAAGTTATCCACGAAACTTCTGTTTGAAGTGTGAAAATAGAATTCGTTCGAACTACTTTGAAATAAGATATTGACTTGAAATCACTAATTGAAATGATTTTAAAGTTAAATGAATGCATACATTCCTTGCATTGACCATTTGCAAGTTATGCACAAAACTTGTTTTCGAAGTGCGAAAATAGAATTCGTTCAAATTGCTTTGAAATATGTTATTGACTTGAAATGACTCATTCAAATGATTTTAAGGTTAAACTAATGCACACTTTCCTTGCAATGATCATTTGCAAGTTATGCACAAAACTTGTGTTTGAAGTGCGAGAATAGAATTCGTTCGAATTCGTTTGAAATATGTTATTGACTTAATTTGACTCATTCAAATGTTTTTAGGGTTAAATTAATGCACACTTTCCTTGCATTGATCTTTTGCAAGTTATGCACAAAAATTGTGTTTGAAGTGCGAAAATAGAGTTCGTTCGAATTGCTTTGAAATAAGTTATTGACTTGATATGACTCATTCAAATAATTTTAAGGTTAAACTAAAGCACACTTTCCTTGTAATGATCATTTAAAAGTTATGCACAAAACTTGCGTTTCAAGTGCAAAAACAAAATTCGTTCGAATTGCTTTGAAATAAGTTATTGACTTAACATGACTCATTCAAATGATTTTAAGGTTAATCTAATGCACACTTTCCTTGCAATGATCATTTGAAAGTTATCCACGAAATTTCTGTTTGTAGTGTGAAAATAGAATTCGTTTGAACTGATTTGAAATATGATATTGACTTGAAATCACTAATTGAAATGATTTTACAATTAAACGAATGCATACATTCCTTGCATTGATCATTTGAAAGTTATGCACAAAACTTGCGTTTGAAGTGCGAAAATAGAATTCGTTCGAATTGCTTTGAAATATGTTATTGACTTGAAATGACTCATTCAAATAATTTTAAGGTTAGACTAAAGCACACTTTCCTTCCAATGATTATTTGAAAGTTATGCACAAAACTTGCGTTTGATGTGCGAAAATATAATTCGTTCGAATTCCTTTGAAATAAGTTATTGACTTAATATGACTCATTCAAATGATTTTAAGGTTAAACTAATGCACACTTTCCTTGCAATGATCTATTGAAAGTTATCCACAAAACTTCTGTTTGAAGTGTGAAAATAGAATTCGTTTGAATTGCTTTGAAATAACTTATTGACTTGAAATGACTCATTCAAATGATTTTAAGGTTTAACTAATGCACACTTTCCTTGCATTGATCATTTGAAAGTTATGAACAAAACTTGTGTTTGAAGTGCGAAAATACAATTCGTTCGAATTGGTTTGAAATATGTTATTGACTTGAAATGACTCATTCAAATGATTTTAAGGTTAGACTAAAGCACACTTGCAATGATCATTTGAAAGTTATGCACAAAACTTGCGTTTCAAGTACGAAAATAGAATTCGTTCGAATTGCTTTCAAATAAGTTATTCACTTAATATGACTCATTCAAATGATTTTAAGGTTAAACTAATGCACACTTTCCTCGCAATGATCATTTGAAAGTTATCAACGAAACTTCTGTTTGAAATGTGAAAATAGAATTCGTTCGAACTGCTTTGAAATAAGATATTGACTTGAAATCACTAATTGAAATGATTTTAAAGTTAAATGAATGCATACATTCCTTGCATTGATCATATGCAAGTTATGCACAAAACTTGTTTTCGAAGTGCGAAAATAGAATTCGATCGAATGGCTTTGAAGTACGTTATTCACTTGAAATGACTAATTCAAATGATTTTAAGGTTAAACTAATGCACACTTTCCTTGCAACGATCTTTTGAAAGTTATCCACGAAACTTCTCTTTGAAGTGTGAAAATAGAATTCGTTTGAATTGCTTTGAAATAAGTTATTGACTTGATATGACTCATTCAAATAATTTAAAGGTTAAACTAAAGCACACTTTCCTTGCAATGATCATTTAAAAGTTATGCACAAAACTTGCGTTTGAAGTGCGAAAATTGAATTCGTTCGAATCGCTTTGAAATATCTTATTGACTTGAAATGACTCATTCAAATGATTTTAAGGTTAAACTAATGCACACTTTCCTTGCAATGATCAATTGAAAGTTATCCACGAAATTTCTGTTTGAAGTGTGAAAATAGAATTCGTTCGAACTGCTTTGAAATATGATATTGACTTGAAATCACTAATTGAAATGACTTTAAAGTTAAACGAATGCATACATTCCTTGCATTGATCATTTGCAAGTTATGCACAAAACTTGTTTTCGGAGTGCGAAAATAGAATTCGTTCGGATTGCTTTGAAATAAGTTATTGACTTGAAATGACTCATTCCAATGATTTTAAGGTTAAACTAATGCACACTTTTCTTGCAATGATCATTTGAAAGTTATCTACGAAACTTCTGTTTAATGTGTGAAAATAGAATTCATTCGAACTGCTTTGAAATAAGTTATTGACTTAATATGACTCATTCAAATGATTTTAAGGTTAAACTAATGGACACTTTCCTTGCAATGATCTTTTGAAAGTTATCCACGAAACTTCTCTTTGAAGTGTGAAAATAGAATTCGTTTGAATTGCTTTGAAATAACTTATTGACTTGAAATGACTCATTCAAATGATTTTAAGGTTTAACTAATGCACACTTTCCTTGCATTGATCATTTGAAAGTTATGAACAAAACTTGTGTTTGAAGTGCGAAAATACAATTCGTTCGAATTGGTTTGAAATATGTTATTGACTTGAAATGACTCATTAAGATGATTTTAAGGTTAGACTAAAGCACACTTTCCTTGCAATGATCCTTCGAAAGTTATGCACAAAACTTGCGTTTGAAGTACGAAAATAGAATTCGTTCGAATTGCTTTCAAATAAGTTATTGACTTACTATGACTCATTCAAATGATTTTAAGGTTAAACTAATGCACACTTTCCTCGCAATGATCATTTGAAAGTTATCAACGAAACTACTGTTTGAAGTGTGAAAATAGAATTCGTTCGAACTGCTTCGAAATAAGATATTGACTTGAAATCACTAATTGAAATGATTTTAAAGTTAAATGAATGCATACATTCCTTGCATTGATCATATGCAAGTTATGCACAAAACTTGTTTTCGAAGTGCGAAAATAGAATTCGATCGAATTGCTTTGAAGTACGTTATTCACTTGAAATGACTAATTCAAATGATTTTAAGGTTAAACTAATGCACACTTTCCTTGCAACGATCTTTTGAAAGTTATCCACGAAACTTCTCTTTGAAGTGTGAAAATAGAATTCGTTTGAATTGCTTTGAAATAAGTTATTGACTTGATATGACTCATTCAAATAATTTTAAGGTTAAACTAAAGCACACTTTCCTTGCAATGATCATTTAAAAGTTATGCACAAAACTTGCGTTTGAAGTGCGAAAATTGAATTCGTTCGAATTGCTTTGAAATATCTTATTGACTTGAAATGACTCATTCAAATGATTTTAAGGTTAAACTAATGCACACTTTCCTTGCAATGATCAATTGAAAGTTATCCACGAAATTTCTGTTTGAAGTGTGAAAATAGAATTCGTTCGAACTGCTTTGAAATATGATATTGACTTGAAATCACTAATTGAAATGACTTTAAAGTTAAACGAATGCATACATTCCTTGCATTGATCATTTGCAAGTTATGCACAAAACTTGTTTTCGAAGTGCGAAAATAGAATTCGTTCGGATTGCTTTGAAATAAGTTATTGACTTGAAATGACTCATTCCAATGATTTTAAGGTTAAACTAATGCACACTTTCCTTGCATTGATCATTCGAAAATTATGCACAAAAGTTGCGTTTGAAGTGCGAAAATAGAATTCGTTCGAATTACATTGAAATAAGTTATTGACTTAATATGACTCATTCAAATGATTTTAAGGTTAAACTAATGCGCACTTTCCTTGCAATGATCATTTCAAAGTTATCCATGAAATTTCTGTTTGAAGTGTGAAAAAGAATTCGTTCGAACTGCTTTGAAATAAGATATTGACTTGAAATCACTAATTGAAATGATTTTAAAGTTAAACGAATGCATACATTCCTTGGATTGATCATTTGCAAGTTATGCACAAAACTTGTTTTCGAAGTGCGAAAACAGAATTCGTTCGAATTGCTTTGAAATAAGATATTGACTTGAAATTACTCATTCAAATGATTTTAAGGTTAAACTAATGCACACTTTCCTTGCAATGATCATTTGAAAGTTATGCACAAAACTTGCGTTTGAAGTGCGAAAATAGAATTCGTTCGAATTGCTTTGAAATAAGTTATTGACTTAATATGACTCATTCAAATTTTTTTAGGGTTAAACTAATGCACACTTTCCTCGCAATGATCATTTGAAAGTTATCAACGAAACTTCTGTTTGAAGTGTGAAAATAGAATTCGTTCGAACTGCTTTGAAATAAGATATTGACTTGAAATCACTAATTGAAATGATTTAAAAGTTAAATGAATGCATACATTCCTTGCATTGATCATATGCAAGTTATGCACAAAACTTGTTTTCGAAGTGCGAAAATAGAATTCGTTTGAATTGCTTTGAAATAAGTTATTGACTTGATATGACTCATTCAAATAATTTTAAGGTTAAACTAAAGCACACTTTCCTTGCAATGATCATTTAAAAGTTATGCACAAAACTTGCGTTTGAAGTGCGAAAATTGAATTCGTTCGAATTGCTTTGAAATATCTTATTGACTTGAAATGACTCATTCAAATGATTTTAAGGTTAGACTAAAGCACACTTTCCTTGCAATGATCATTTGAAAGTTATGCACAAAACTTGCGTTTGAAGTGCGAAAATCGAATTCGTTCGAAATGCATTGAAATAAGTTATTGACTTAATATGACTCATTCAAATGATTTTAAGGTTAACCTAATGCACACTTTCCTTGCAATTATCATTTGAAAGTTATCCACGAAATTTCTGTTTGAAGTGTGAAAATAGAATTCGTTCGAACTACTTTGAAATAAGATATTGACTTGAAATCACTAATTGAAATGACTTTAAAGTTAAACGAATGCATACATTCCTTGCATTGATCATTTGCAAGTTATGCACAAAACTTGTTTTCGAAGTGCGAAAATAGAATTCGTTCGGATTGCTTTGAAATAAGTTATTGACTTGAAATGACTCATTCAAATGATTTTAAGGTTAAACTAATGCACACTTTCCTTGCATTGATCATTCGCAAATTATGCACAAAAGTTGCGTTTGAAGTGCGAAAATAGAATTCGTTCGAATTGCATTGAAATAAGTTATTGACTTAATATGACTCATTCAAATGATTTTAAGGTTAAACTAATGCGCACTTTCCTTGCAATGATCATTTGAAAGTTATCCATGAAATTTCTGTTTGAAGTGTGAAAAAGAATTCGTTCGAACTGCTTTGAAATATGATATTGACTTGAAATCACTAATTGAAATGATTTTAAAGTTAAACGAATGCATACATTCCTTGCATTGATCATTTGCAAGTTATGCACAAAACTTGTTTTCGAAGTGCGAAAACAGAATTCGTTCGAATTGCTTTGAAATAAGTTATTGACTTGAAATGACTCATTCAAATGATTTTAAGGTTAAACTAATGCACACTTTCCTTGCAATGATCATTTGAAAGTTATGCACAAAACTTGTGCTGGAAGTGCGAAAATAGAATTCGTTCGAATTGTTTTGAAATAAGTTATTGACTTGAAATGACTCATTAAAATGATTTTAAGGTTAACAAATGCAGACTCTCCTTGCATTGATCTTTTGCACGTTATGCACTTAAGTTGTGTTTGAAGTGCAATAATAGAATTCGTTCGAATTGCTTTAAAATAAGTTATTAACTTGAAATGACTCACTGAAATGATTTTAAGGTTAAACGAATACACACTTTCCTTGCAATGATCACTTGAAAGTTATGCACTTAACTTGCATTTGAAGTGCGAAAGTAGAATTCGTTCGAATTGCTTCGAAATATGTTATTGACTTGAAATGACTCATTCAAATGATTTTAAGGTTAAACTAATGCACACTTTTGCTTGCAATGATGATTTGAAAGTTATGCACAAAACTTCTATTTGAAGTGTGAAAATAGCATTCGTTCGAATTGCTTTGAAATAAGATATTGACTTGAAATCACTCTTGAAATGATTTTAAGGTTAAACGAATACACACTATCCTTGCATTAATCATTTGCAAGTTATGCACAAAACTTGTGTTTGAAGTGCGAAAATAGAATTCATTCGAATTGCTTTGGAATAAATTATTGACTTGAAATGACTCATTGAAATGATTTTAAGGTTAAACGAATGCACACTTTCCTTGCAATGATCACTTGAAAGTTATGCACAAAAGTTGCGTTTGAAGTGCGAAAATAGAATTCGTTCGTATTGCTTGGAAATATGTTATTGAGTTGGCATGACTCTTTCAATTGATTTTAAGGTTAAACTAATACACACTTTCCTTGCATTGATCATTTGCAAGTTATGCACAAAACTTGTGTTTGAAGTGCGAACATAGAATTCATTCGAATTGCTTCGGAATAAATTATTGACTTGAAATCACTCATTGAAATGATTTTAAGGTTAAATGAATGCGCACTTTCCTTGCATTGATCATTTGAAAGTTGTGCACAAAAGTTGTGTTTGAAGTACGAAAATAGAATTCGTTCAAATTGCTTTGGAATGTGTTATTGACTTTCAATGGCTTATAGAATGGATTTTAAGGTTAAACGAATGCACACTTTTCTTGCATTGATCATTTGCAAGTTATGCACAGAACTTGTGTTTGAAGTGTGAAAATAGAATTCGTTCGAATTGCTTCGGAATAAATTATTGACTTGAAATGACTCATTCAAATGATTTTAAAGTTAAACGAATGCGTATTTTCCTTGCATTGATCATTTGCAAGTTATGCACCAAACTTGTGTTTGAAGTGCGAAAATAGAATTCGTTCGAATTACTTCGTAATAAATTATTGACTTGAAATGACTCATTGAAATTATTTTATGGTTAAACTAATGCACACTTTCCCTGCATTCATCATTTGTAAGTTATGTACAAAACTTGTGTTCGAAGTGCAAAATTAGAATTCATTCGAATATCTTTGAAATAAGTTATTGACTTGAAATGACTCATTCAAATGATTTTAAGGATAAACAAATGCACACTTTCCTTGCATTGATCATTTGCAAGTTATGCACAAAACTTGTGTTTGAAGTGAGAAAATAGAATTCGTTCGAATTGCCCAGAAATAAGTTATTGACTTGAAATGAGTCATTGGAATGATTTTAAGGTTAAATGACTGCAGACTCTCCTTGCATTGATCTTTTGCAAGTTGTGCACTTACTTGTGTTTGTAGTGCAAAAATATAATTTGTTCGAATTGCTTTGAAATAAGTATTAACTTGAAATGACTCATTGAAATGATTTTAAGGTTAAACGAATGCACACTTTCCTTGCAATAATTATTTTAAAGTTATGAACAAAATTTGCGTTTGAAGTGCGAAAATAGAATTCGTTCGAATTGCTTTGAAATAAGTTATTGACTTGAAATGACTCATTCAAATGATTTTAAGGTTAAACTAATGCACACTTTCCTTGCATTGATCTTTTGCAAGTTATGCACGAAAACTTGTGTTTGAAGTGCGAAAATAAAATTCGTTCAAATTGGTTTGAAATAAGTTATTGACTTGAAATGACTCATTCAAATGATTTTAAGGTTAAACTAATGCACACTTTCCTTGCAATGACCATTTGAAAGTTAAGCATGAAAGTTTGGTCACCTATATATTTCATGTACAAAAACACATGCCCAACATATCACACTTTAGTCACCCTTGGCCAGGGTCACATTGGATGATTTCAAAGTATGATATCCCACACACAACTACTGTGGTGATCTCATATTTGAGCATCACAAGTATCAGTCACTCATAAAATTTATTAATAGTTAATATAGTTACCAATGAGATTTTGTCAAGTGATCACGTTCATTGATCACGTTCATGCATATCTCGGTAGTCGTCAATATCGATGATTATGAGAACATCACTCTTCTTCTGAAGATGATAGCACATGTAAGAGTTTCTCCAGATTGTCATTATCTCATCAAGACTTAAGCCAACTTGGATCTCACCGAGTACCTCTATCATGATTCCAAGTGCATGTCTAAGACTGTAGAATTTGTCAAGTATGTCATGCAATTAATCATACATGCAAATTGTTAATTCCAACCTAATAACATCATGACAGATTATTATATACTCTATGAAATACTACGCATTCAATTATGTTGATGATTTATTCCATTTAGGAGTGATTCTAATAAGCATTTAACTCAATCTTGCCATACCCAATTGGCTTGACCGGCATTATACATTCATGTTTGACTTTACCTTATTACTTGAATATTATTTATCTTGACAATGATCATGCAAATGATTATATAGCCTGAAAGTGTAATGTCTATCAAGCAAATTGGGTATGACCTGATCAGGTCATACACTTATGAGTATCAATCTTAAATGTATAACTCATCAACAAAATTGATTGCATAACATTCAATTAGAGTAAACATATAATATGTCATGCTATTATTAAGTTGGAAATAATAAATTACTTGCATACTTAATAGATTCTAGGTTCTTGGACATACACCTAGATCTATGATAGATTCCCAGTTCTCGGACATATACCTAGATCTATGATAGAGATCATGGAAAGATGAGATCCAAGATGGTTAAGTCTGAGATCCAAAATAGTTCATAGTCATAGGATTATCTTGATATGGATAATGACAATCCGAAGAGACTATTAAATGTGTTATCCTTCAAAGAGAAGAGTGATGATCTCATATTCATCGGTGTTAGGAAACATCAGGATAGGCATAAAGGTGATTAGTAAAGACTTAATCACTGAATGTGATCACTTGAAAAAAGCTCAATGGTAGTGATATTAACTGTTAATGAGCTTTGTCGATGGCTATGGTACTTGTGATACTTATACTTTAGATCACTGTAGTACTGGCATGTGAGATATTATGCTTTGATATCACTCCACTTGGCCTTAGCCAAAGGCTACTAAAAGGGTGAACCATTGAGCATGTGTTTGAGTATATACAATCTGTTGGGTGATAAGATAGAATCCATCACCTCTATATTAGATGATGTGTTTCTATGAGTCATACAACTTATGCATAAAGAAAATTTTTACGCAAAGTAGTATGGTTTGAAAATGAGTCTTATGTAAATCCATTGTCTAACAGCATAAGAAATTCATAAACAAAGTCTAAAAGGGTTTAATAGTTAAATCATGCCTTAGAACTTTCTGAAAACATGGCTAGATGGAAGGCCAATCTAGTACGGTAGTAGTCATCCATTGTTCTTGTAGAAGTTCCTCATACCTCTCATTACATGGGTGGCCATCACGCCCTGATAGAGGCCAATGTGGGTCTAGTGGTTTAAGTCAACATGATCATAGAAGATGATTAGGTTGACTGTTTGCTTTGGAAAGTATTTAAAGTCAAACGGTCTATTGGGTCAACAATAGATAAAAGTCAAAAATCGTTGTGAAGCTTACCTGCTATGGGAATGTAGAACCTATCGGGTCATACACACAAAGGTTCATTGGATCGAGGTTAGATTCTAAATTGGAGAATTTTGACTTATTCATAGTGAACTTGATTTAAAGAGTTATTTCTATAATTAGTTTAATTTGTTAAGTGTAAGTCACACCCGCACTCCTAGCACAACCAAAGTGTGATTTGGATTTGATTAAAAATTAAATAATTAATTAGAACAAATATTATTTTGACAGATAATCATTAAATAGAGATTTAATGATTATTAAGTCAGAATATTTTTTAGGTTAAAATAAAGTCTGTTGGGTCATGAAAGTGTTAATGAGCCAAAATATGTCTATGGGCTAAATTAAAGTATATTTTACCGAGTAAAATTAGGTATTCATTTTGAAATTAAAGTTTATTTTAATTTACCGAAAACAAGAATTAAAATAAGTTATGGGATACCTAAACAAGGTAATTATATTAATCGGGCCTTAGAGGCATAATTGGGCTAGGCCCTAAAGGGGATGTGTCCCCTATATAAAGGGCACAAAACCCTAGGGTTCCCTCTAACCCACTAGTGCTGCTCAAAGAGAGAGAGTATCATCTTTTTCCTCCCACTTTTCTTCTTCTCCAAGATAGTTGATTCAAGAGTTGAATCAACAATCATTATAATTCATCACTTAAGTTGTTGACTGTGTGGATCAAGGATAGCGACCGAGTGATGGTAAGGATCTGACGCAAGTGGCGGTGGTGTGCTCGGATGATGGCGACAAGGAGCTAAGGGTTAAATTCCATCAAGAATTTGGAAGAGTTTGTCGGCTAGGTACCGTTCTCCTCTTCCCTTATATTTTCGGATTGTATAATTTGAAAATAGACTAGGATTCTAGATGTACAAAGCACATTTCATCAAACTGCATAGCTTGGTAGTTCATCTTTAGTCTGGATGTCACATGTCTATTTTTTTTAAAATGAATTCCACCTCATGATGAGCGAAGGACCCACTGACTTACATAGCCAACCACCCTTCAATTAACATATTTTCGAGCATTATCAAGATGTAATGCTTCACATAGAAGCATTTTATATTTTTTAGACTAATTGTACGCACAAAGGTTCTTTCCAATTGGGACCCATTTTCCATAGTCCTTGGAAATACCGGTTTGGCCGATCAGCAACAACACTTTCCAAATAAGATTTTCGATCTCAAAAGACTTAGCTTTGACCCTTTTGTTATAAGCTCTAACAATTCTATTTTTAATGGTCATCAAAGTGTCTAACGCATTCAATCATTCACGTTCCAAGTCCTCTAATTCAATATGCATTGATTTCAAATACTTGGGAGGAGTCAAATAGTTTTAAAGGGCGATCCTTAAAGATTTTTGTTGAAATTCTCTTGGCAACACAACATCATGACCGTATACTAAAGAGTATGGAGTAGTATACATACCTGTCTTATATGTCATCACTTAAGCCCATAAGGTTGGTCTTAAGAGGTCGTGCCGTGATCTTGGATTCTCCTTGATTAGGTTGATCACCACTTTATTGGTTACCTTGGGCTTGCCATTAGCCTAAGCGTAACAAGGTCTCAAAGTAATCAATTTGATGCCATATTTTCCAGCAAAGTCAGCCACTAGGCTTCCAATGAAAATGGTGGCATTATCGGTAACAATTGTCTTTGGGACCTTAAATCGATAGATGATTCTTTCTTTCAGAAACTCAATGGCCTCTAGTTGAGTCAATCTCTTTAGTGGTAGCAACTTCAACCCATTTATTGAAGTATTCTTTGGGACCAGGATTTATGTGTGATGCTTACCCGATTCGGGATATATTGATCGCATCAATAGCCCAATCTCTAAAAGGCTTGGGCTTAATGATTGGTTCTATTTTCGATGCCATCTATTTATAGATTGGTCCAGATTTCTAACAACTCTTATTTCCCTTAGAGTATCTAATGTAGTCTTGTAATATGGAGGGCCAATAAAAGCCGAGCCATCTAATTAACCAATGCATTTTTGTCCAGCTTATTGAACTCTATAGATTTCGTTATGGATTTCCAACACTCTCGGTAAATCTAAGGCATCTAAGAAGCAAATTATGGTAACCTCACCAAAATAGCTCATTTCCTAACAAAGTGTAATTATGGACTAATCAGCATGTTTTAACTGGGTAGATCCTGTTCAGATTATGAAGATATTGGATATGGGATGATCACCAATTTCCTACCTCTTGATTTTCCAGCTTGGAAGTATTATGCTTTTGATGAACTATTCATCAAACCGAAAATCCATTTTCACATCAAATCCAAGAAATAAATTTAGATCTAAGAGAAAAAGTGAGAAAGGGAAGAATGATATCGAGCCCATTTTCTCCTCCAATGGTTTTGATCGGGCACCACACCCTTCACGGGACCACCGCGGGAAACCGCCACCGCCCTTTGTGGTAGTTCTGAGCCATTACTCAGCCTCTACTAGTATCCAAATGAACAACAACTCGAAAGCTAGTTTCTTTTTTAAGTCACAAGTCAAGATATTCAAACTTTGGAAGAGAAGAAAAATGGGAGGGAAAGAGATGACTCATATCCTCACTCTCTCTCTCTAGTAGGCGACTTCAAGGATCATAGGATCCCTAGAGTTTGCTTGTTCCTTTTATAAGGATCACAACCTTTAAACCCTAGGCCTAAGTGGGCCTCCAAGGCCCGGTACCCTTTTAAACCAATATTTGATTCCTTCCATTCGTTTAATTTCCGATTTTTGAAAAATTAAGACAAACTAATTAATTTCAAATTAAAATCTAACTTTATCCAATAAAGTTTGGATTCTAATTTGGGTCTTTCCATATATGCATGGTTAGGCCCATTAACACTTTAATAATCAATAACCAATATGTTTTTCCTTCAACCCAAAAAATATTATTTTTTATGTTCATCAAATCTCTATTTAATAGTAATTTAGTCAACTTATTATTTTCTAATTAATTTTTAAATTTTAAATTAAATCTAAATTATACTTTGGATATGCTAGTAGTACAAGTGTGATCTAGAATAAACATATTAAACAAACTAATTATTTAACTCTTTAAATCAAGTTATCTAAGAACGAATCAAAATTCCAATTTAAGATCATAGCCTAGATCTAGTCATTCTTAATGTGTGTAACCTAATAGGTTATACATTACGACAATAGGTGGACCCCATAACAACCTTTAAGTGTCATCTAATCTAAAGATTAGACCATTTACCCTTAAAATAACTTCTAAGTTAAACAGTTAATTCGATCATCAACGTGACCAATTAACTTAAACCACCAGATCTACATTTGCCTCTAGTAAGACGTAAAGAGCATCCGTGTAATGAGAAGTTCAATGAACCTTAGAAGAACCTATTATGACTATTACTATACCAAACTGATCCTTCCATATATGCATAGACCCGATAAGTCCTAGGGCATAGTTTAATTATTAAACACTACTAGCCTAATCATATGAATTATGTGAGTTCTTATGCAACTTAAACAATGGATTTATGGAAAAGATTTTCATACCATACTACCTTGCGTAAGGATTTTTACGTTGCATTAAGACACATAACTCATATGACTCCTCCTCTAATATACAAGTGATGGATCCCATCTTGTCATCCTTGTTGATGCAAAAATTATCATTTTGATAAGTGTCAAAATATGGGGAAAATCCCTAAAAGAAATCGAATAAATCAGCAGGAAAAAGATGAAACACGCCAAAATAGGCCAATTTCGGCCAATCCCCTCCCCCTTGGACCGATCGGCCAACAGGTGGCCTACCGGTTATGTCGTCGCATGGTTGAATTGGTCGTGCAGTCATGTTTCTCCTTTATTTTTCATTCTTTTTAAAAATATATTTTTAGGGACTTTCCAACGAAATACAAAGATATTTTGACTGGTCCAAAGGGCTCTCATTACAGAATGAGTTCCATTTGATATATTCTATGGGATTTTCAACAAATTCGAGAATCAATTTGAGAAGAGAAAGGTCTGTTTGACCAATTCCGTTGGCATTCCACCAAGATAGTCAATTTTCAGGGACAAAATAGAATATCTAGCTTGAAGAGGGATTTTCCAACAGCTTCTTTAGGTTGCTCACCAAGCAAAGCAAGCATGCTTGCCAATCAAGTAAATTGGATCCTACTTATTTTCTTATAAATGGGACCTCCACCAAGAAAAAAAAACACAACAACAACTCATTCAAAAAAACACACGTCAATTCATCATCAACCACTAAACACCACTCAAACAATCGTGCAATATAATTCCAACTAGATCGATGCCCATTCATTCAATCCTTTAGTGGATTCGTCTGCTTTTCATTTAAGTCTTCATTGTAAGTCATATGTTTAATGAATTTTGTAGTGTTAGCAGTAACTATGTTTTGCTCTACAGGCTTTGCCTTATATGATTTGTTTGAATTCTTCTTTAGTGTTCAATTTCTTTTCATCATTTTTGAAGTTGTCATGTATATTTATTGGTTTCTTTACTCAGTAGTTTTCATATCGAAGAATATTAGAACTCTTTTAGCTTTCTTTCCCACTTCAATAGCATTATCAGTCGTTAGATTCCTTAATATTTATACGCTTTCATCTAAATTATTGCTTTATCTCTAATGTCATTTACCAACTTTTCCTTATTTTTTTATGCAATTTAAAAGCTTTATTTAGATTAGTTTATTCAAAGTATTTTTATACTTCTGGCTCTCTTGTGCTCTACTATATTCTTAAGATGATCAACGCATTGATCTCGAGACCAGAACGACCTATGATTCTCCCTTTTTGGCTAGCCGCCTCCTTAATAGACCGCAAGTTGGTGCCGTGCAAATTGGTGTCAACAACCCAACAGACTGCCTGTATAAGAACAGATGCCCAATTATTCACCTTTTTAGTAACCCATAAATTGGACCATGTTTAGCGATATCAAAGAATGATATCTTATACATCAATAGTGTGGTGATCTCAGGTATGAGAATCACAAGTACAATAGTCACTTGACAAGTCTCATTAACAGTCAATATTATTACTATAGAGACTTGTCCAACGATTAGGTTCAGTGAATAAGTCGCTATGAATCATTTACATGCCTATCCTAATATTTTCCAATATTCATGATTATAAGAATATCATCTCTCTCGAAGAAGATAATGCATGTAATAATCTTTACAAATTGTCATTATTTCATCATGACAATCCTACGACTATGAATATTTTGGATCTTAAACATTAGGCTACTTGGATCTCACCGAGCGTGATCACTATCACGATTCTATATGCATGTTTAAGATCCAGGAATATCAGGTATGTCATACAATATGCATACAATGTCATTCCAATATAATGACAATCAATATAATAGACTAAATGCTCATCTAAAAGTAAAATATTCATTTAGTTGACAACTTACATAGATCAAGACTGATTCAAATAAGTAAATAACCTAATCGAATCAAACTCGATTGGCTTGATAGGTATTATACAATCTCTCACATGCACTAAAGCTTATGAATCTTATTCTCATCTTTCCAAGATAGCGATTAAAATTTTGTTGGGAAAGTGCCTTAGTGTATATGGATTCGCTATGTTATAATATGTGTATACTCTCTTATGTTCACTTAAACACTTCTAATTAGCACTTGAACAAAGTGCTAACGAAGCAATATGTATTTTAGATTTCCTATGAGACCTCAGTTCCTATGCTTTCACTATGCACCATTGTTATCGTATCACATTACCATGTGACAAAGGATGCTAGGGACAATTACATAAGCTCAATTGTGAACATTTTCATCCAACACACTTATTTTGTTTTGCAAATATTAATGTATTCATTTTGTTAACTATATTCTCGATCGTTTCTTGACTAGAACTCTTCTAACTAACTGATTCGACAATTAGCATTAAACGATACATGATATGGATTCACCATCGACTATGTTTAATTGAAAATAGACTGTGAAAATATTAATTTCAATTTGGAATCTCCATAAATAAAGAACATACCCTTCGATCTTCTAAAGAACGTGATTGCATCATAATGTTGTTTATCTGGATTTCCCTTTTTCTCTTACTCGTAATACTTAGAGCATTGGACAACATCCGGCCTCGTACATTGCATGGCATATATGATATAACCTATAGGTAAGCATAGGTTATTTGATTTTTCCATGACATTTGGCAAATAGTCATTTTATGGAATCTTCCATACTAAACCCACTTAGTACTTTGATTTTTTACATGAATGTTAAGCCTAGAAATTCTTTTGAATCTATCTCTATAGATTTTATACCTAAGAAAAAAGATTCTCTTACCCATTTTATTATAGACAAGTTTTTCAATAACTGCAACTTGATAATTTTTAACAAATCTACATCATTCTCAATGAGTAGTATCTTATCAATTTATATTGACAATGAATGTAATCTTACAACCTAGAACTCTTTGTACACACACATGGGTCATCTATATTAAATCAAACGATTTGATCGTTTTGGTCAAAACAGATTTCAAACTCTGAGAAGCTTGCTAAAATCCTTAAATTGATCCAAGTAGCATACACAAATATTTTGTGCATTTTATGTGAAACCTTCGGGTTGTATCACATACACCTCTTCTTCCTAATTTCCATTGTAGGAAGTTGTCCTCACATCTATTTACCAGATCTGACAATCATGGTCTGCTGCAATTATTGGGAATCAAGTTTAAAAGGTCACAGCAGAAGCGATTATTCTTCCTAGTATATAACAAAAATTTTCTTAAAACATTTGGCAATCTTTTATATATATATATAAATTAATTTTAAACACAAGATAGAGGAATCATATCTTTGTCTACGTAAATCAATCGTTAAGACTCACAGCATGATTTTCCAAGTCGATCCTCAACACACTAGGATTTATGTGGGCATGTAGAGATGACAAACTTTTCTTTTTGGTGATCTCTACTCACATGGTAATGTACTATGTTTACAAATGCTACACAAGCAAAGCAAAGGAGTTGATGTCTCATCAAAAATCCAAAACATGTATTGGTTCGTTATAACTTTATCCGACCGATAGTCGGAAATATTCAAGTGAACATAATAGAATAGACATAAATTATAACACATGATATCTACACACTAAGGCACTTTACCAATGAAAGTTTAATCATTATCCTAACAAGATGAGAATAAGATTCATAAGCGATTAGCTTTAGTGCAAGTGAGAGATTGAAAGTATAATCCTCGTTAAGCCAATCAGGTTTGACCCGATAAGGTAATTTACTTATGATAATCAGTCTTGATCTATATAAGTCATCAACTAATGAATACTGTGTATTTAAAATAAGCATTTAGTCTATCATATTAGCTGTCATTATATTGGAATGACATTGTATGCATATTGATTATATGACATACCTAATAGATTCTTGAATCTTAGATGCATCACTTGGAAAAGTGATAGTGATAATGCTCGGTGAGATCCAAGTAGATTAACGTCTAAGATCCAAACTATTCATAGTCATAGGATTATCATGATGGGATAATAACAATCCATAAAGATTATTGCATGTGCTATCTTCTTCAAAAGAAGAATGACATTCTCATAATCATTGATATTGGTGAATATCAGGATAAGGTTATAGATAATTTTAGTAAAGACTTAATCATTAAATGTGATCACTAGACAAGTTTCAATGGTATTGATATTGACTATTAATGAGACTAGTCAAGTGACTATTTTACTTGTGATGATCAGACCTAGGATCACCACAGTACTAACGTACAAGATATTATACTTCGATATCACTAAACGTGACTCTATTTAAGGGTCACTAATAAGATGAAATATTAGGCATATGTCCTTTTACGAGTATTCTATAGGGTGATACAGTGAGATCCATCATCCCTATATTAGAGGAAAAGTCCTATGAGTGATGTACCTTATGCAATGTAGAAATTCTTGCGCAAGGTATTATGAAATGAAAAGAGTTTATGTAAATTCATTATCAAAGTTGCATAAGAACTCACATGATTCATATGGTCAATATAGTAGGGTTTAACAGTTAGATCATGCCCTACGATTGGGGTTATGGCATAGATGGAAAGATCAATTAGGTACGGTAATAGTCACTATAGGTTATTGTGATGTTCCTTAAACTTCTTATTACACGGGTGGCGCATATGCTTGCTAGAGGTTAATGTGAGTCAATGGTTTTAGTTAATTGACCATAGAGATGATCAAATTAACTATCTAACTTAAGACTATTTTAAGGGTAAACGGTCCAATATGTAGATTGGATAAAACACACAAGTTCTTGTGGGGCTCACCTACCAGCATAATGTAGAACATATTAGGTCACACACATTAAGAATGACTAGGTTAAGATCTTACTTTGGAAATTTTGACTTGTACTTAGGGAACTTGATTTAAACAGTTAAATGATTGATTAGTTGAATTAATATATGATTTAGATTTAATTTAAAATTAAATATTTAATTATAAAAATATTAAGTTGCCTAAATAAATTTATTAAATAGAGATCTAATAAACATAAAGTTAAACAATATTTTTCGAGTCAAAAAAACAATATGGTTGGTCATTAAAGTACTAATGGGCATAACCGGGCCTATGTAGAAAGACCCAAATTAAAGTTCGGACTTTACCAAGTAAAGTTGGATTTTAATTTGGAAATATTTGTTTGTTTTAATTTTCTGAAAATTAGGAATTAAAATGAATCAGGAACCCGAACATTAAGTTCCAAGGGAACCGAGCCTTAGAGGCTAACTTGGACCTAGGGCCCAAGGAACATGAAAACCCAAGGGTTCCCACTTAATGTAATGGCCACCACACATGAGAGATAGAGATGAGAGTCATCTTTTCTCTCCCAACTTTTTCCCTTTCCAAAGTTTGAATCTCATGCGTCAAAATTCAAACTAGAAATTAGCCTAAGAGTTGTTGTTTGTGTGGATACTAGTAGAGGTCGGGTGACAGCTCAGAACCACCACAAGTGGCGGCAGCGGTAGTTTCCAGGGAGTGTCTGGTGGCCGATTAAGGACATTGGAGAAGAAAATGAGCTTAGTATAACTCTTCCCCTTTTCTCTCCTCTTCTCTTTTTCTAGTTTTTTGTTTCTTGAACTAGATGGAATGTGAATTGGGATTTCTGATTTGAAGAAAAGTTCTTGAAATGCATAACCCATGAATCTTGAGGTATTCGGTTGCGTTGGATATCCAGAAACTATTTTTCAAAAGTGGCATTCCACTTCGGGTAAGTGAAGACTCACCAGCTTACAGAAATAATTTTCGTAATTACATCACATGTAACACTTTTACTTACCCCCATAAGAATATGGTCTTACATATCCGTAGCCAACTACACCTTCTAGTTAAGCTTGACCCAAAACATTCGTGTGACATAATAACTACTCGAGCTACTAATCCTTATGTGTCCATAGCCAAATATAGTTGGAATATAGCTATCACATGCATCTTATGCATTTAAACAAATGAACTCATATATTAATAAAATATTAACCCTTATGTGTCCATAGTGAATTAAATGAATTATTAATTTCAAGTTCATTGTAACTCTTAGAAGGCACTAATTTAGGACATTCATACATAGTTTAGAAACCTAGTATAATCAAAAAGGGGTTTTAAATTATTTGTCTCATCATGATATCCTCATACATATATTATTAACATGCTTTTCAATATTATGTGAATTCCATATCAAAACAATAATATATGTACTATATCTAGCATAGATGTATAAAACAAATAATTCACTCAAGATTATTCTATCCATCAATTTATTTCAACGTGACATAATGCTTATAATATATTAATCTAAAAATGCTTTAGAATTTACTAGCATGACTAACAATTAATCATACTAGTAGTATTCATGATTTATTTATTCAAGCTAGCATAACAATCAATTATAATATTCTGCTAACATCTTAAAGAATATTTTCAAGCCATATTAGTTCTCAAGTTTGAACTCTTTTAAAACAAAAAAAGTTAGTGTTTGAAAAAACTTCTCCTAATTTATAACTCCTCATTCTAATTCAAGAGAACTAATCATATAAGAAAACATTAATTACAATGAGATTTTCATTAATTAAATATGCACCGGAACCCACCAACACCTGTACAACAGCTCGCTTATGCTGTTGTAATGGTATCATAGGTTATACTTTTGATGAACTATTCATCAAAATAAAAAATCTGATTTCACATCTAATCTAAAAAATAAAAGTAGATATAAGAAAAGAGGAGAGAAAAGAGAAGAATGATTATGAACTCATTTTCTCCTTCGATGGTCTTGATCGGCCACCACACCATTCATTGGACTACTACCAAAAATTGTTGCCGCCCTTGCGGTAGTTCTAAGCCTTACCTTGCCTCTATTACTATCCACACGAACAATAACTCAAAGTCTAGTTTGAATCTTAACTCATGAGATTCAAACTTTTGAAGGGAAGAAAAATGGGAGAGAAAAAGATTATTGTCATCCTCACTCTCTCTCGTGGGCTGCTACAAGGATCATAGGAGTCCTAAGATTTTCTTTTTTCTCTTATAAGGGACACAAGCTTTAGACCCTAGTCCTAAGTGGGCCTACAATGCCCAATACCCTTTTAAACCAATGTATGGGTTTCTTCCGTTCATTTTAATTTTTGATTTCTAAAAAATAAAATAAACTAATCATTTCAAATTAAAATCTAACTTTATCTGGTAAAGCCTGAATTATAATTTGGGCCTTTTCTCATAAGCTCAGATAGGCCCAATAACAGTTTAATAACCAACTTATTTTTTCCTTTTACCCGAAAAATATTATTTAACTTTATGTTCATCAAATCTCTATTTAATAAACTAATTTAATCAACATAATATTTTTTTAATTAATTATTTAATTTCATATTAAATATAATTTACAGTTTGGGTATGCTAGTAGTGCGGGTGTGATCTAGACTTAAAAATTTAAAATAGTTAATGATTTAACTCTTTAAATCAAGTTTTCTAACAACAATTCAAATTTTTAAATTAAGATCTTAGCATAGATTCAATAGTTCTTAATGTGTGATACCTAATAGGCTTTATATTACACTGATAGGTGGGCCTGACAATAACTTGTAAGTTTTATCTAAAATAAAGATTAGACCATTTACCTTTGAAACAATTTCTAAATTAAACAGTTAATTTGATCATCAACATAATCAATTAATTTAAACCACCAGACCAAATTGACCTCTAACTAGGCATGTGGGCCACTTGTGTAATGAGATATTCAAGGAATCTCACAAGAACCCATTGTGACTATTACAATACCAAACTAATCTTTCCATCTATGCCATAGTCTCATTCAGTCTTAGGGTATGGTTTACCTTTAAATGCTACTAGATTAATCATATTAATCATATGAATCATGTAAGTTCTTATACAACTTGGAAAATTGATTTAACGAAACTCTTTTCATACTAACTAACTTGTGCAAGGATTTCTTTGTTGCATTAAGACATCACTCATAAGACTTCTCTTCTAATATAAAGGTGATGGATCTCATCTTATCACCCTACAGACTATGCGTACAAGAACACATGCCTAATGAGTCACTTTTTTAGTAACCTTAAATAGGATCGCATTTAGTGATATCAAAGCATGATATCTGGTACGTTAGTAGTGTGGTGATCTTAAGTTTGAGAATCACAAGTACAATAGCCACTTGACAAGTCTTATTAACAGTCAATATTATTACCATTGAGACTTGTCGAATAATCACGTTTAGTGATTAAGTCTCTAATCACTGTATGCTGATCTCGATATTCTCCAATATCTATGCCTATGGAAACATCAAACATTTCTTGAAGAATATAAGGCATGTAATAGTCTTTCTGAATTGTCATTATCCATCTCATTATGACAATCCTATGACTATGAATAATTTAGATCTTAAACGTTAGGCTACGTGGATCTCGCCAAGATTGATCACTATCATGTCAATAATAAAGTTCTCGAGTATAATATATAGAGTAAGAGCGTTAATTTATTAGTTCAAGATCATACAACACTGCTGTGACATGGGCTAATTGAAAATTAATTGTTTACTATAAGAATTTAAATTAATTAATTAGCTTAATTAATTTATTCATGATTATATGAATTGATATTTATTAATGAAATTGATTAATAAATTCATATAGGGTTCGTTGCGGGTAAAATTGACTTTAAGAAAAAGCGTAATTTGGTAATTTGATAAATTAGATTCTTATTAATTAATTATAAATTATTGAAAAGTCAAACTTGATCAAATTACATACCCATGACTTGCCATAGCATGTGATATGCATGTGACATGCTTCTTAATTTAATAATAATTTATTATGATTATTATAGTAATTTATCATAATTAAAAGTGAATGGATTTTTACTTGAAGTATGTACCCGTTACTCCATACACATGGCCGGCCACCTACCCTTGTCACGTGCCAAGCATGTGTGTGCATCATATTTAATTAAATGATAATTATGGGTAGTTAGAGTAATTATCATGAAATATTTCTTAATTACTGTAATTAATTCTTACATCTTGAAGGTACCTCCTACTAGAATCTTATAAATAGGACCATAAGAAGCCTTGGAAAATCATCCATCCTTCCATAGAGTGGTTGAATTCCTTGTAGAGAAAAAATATCTTCCTCCTTTTGAGAGTTTAGATAGTTCATGAGTTGAAAGTCCTAAATGAGAAAATCCTTTGAATGAATTAGTCTGTATGGATCAAGGTCAGAGGCCAAATATTTGGGTCATTTCGGCTTTCATCCCGAAGGGCTATTTGATTCTCGAGCAACATCATTTGGAGATGGAGATGGCTTGGTGGATTGGTTCTATTAGCGTACCTGATATAAGTGTCGTTCTTCTTAAATTCTTATAATTGTTTCTTTCTTTAATCTATATATTATGTTGTTTCAATATGAACACTAATCTAGAAGTTGACTTTCGACTATCTCTATCTGATTGTAAATCAAAATTAGTATATCCAGTGGGGTTCGGTCTCTACTTGAATAAACAAGCATATAATCTCTCGTTCTCCGAAGATACATGAGAATATGCTTTACTGCTATCCAGTGTTCTAAAGAATTAATTCTTTATGGTAAACGGTATTTTAATAAAAAATTAATTTATATCGAGTCATGTTCTATATAATCCAATTATATTAAGCACATCCACTAAAATGTCTATCTACATCAGTGATCTGAATCTAGATCACACGCATTCATAATACTAGTAGATTGTACTAGTAACCACTATATTAAAGATTTCATATTTTAATATGTTGTCCAATTTAATTCATTCTCTATAATCTTAATCGTCTCGTATTAATACAAGATCATAGTCACATTAATAAATTTGGAATTTTCTGATATTTATTCATATTATTCGATAATAATACATTCACAATAATTATATAGAAAACTGTCATTTTTATTAATTTCATTAAAACAATACTTACAACATGCCTTTAGGGCATCATGCCGAAAATTCACCTTATAACTGAAATCGAGTAAGCCAAGAGGTACTTTGAGGAGGATCCTGAGGAGGACCAGTAGTTATGACCCCGCTTTATTTATTCCTCGTCTCACGTTGGACGTTACAGCTCGCATACTCTCAATTTGAATGACCTTATGTGAACGTAATATATTGGCTTGACTTGTGGATGCATTGAGTTTCTTATGTACTTTCGATTAAATTTTGTAATCATGTCATGCTTTGTTGGGTGAACAACATTATGCATGTAATCTTTTGGAATTGTACAGGAGGACTCATCGTATTTCCCCTTGAAACACTAGGATTTTAGTATATAAGATGAGGAGTGGGGACAAGAAAATAAGAACTAGAACCACTCGAGTCAATCCGATTTCAGAGGATTGGAATTGGGAACAAGACTTAGCAACACTAGTTACTACTCTAAAACAATGCTTAGAAGCTCGGGAGACATAAATGTCAAAACCTTCGCCATAAGGTGGCCAACAACAACATAATGAAGGAGACAATAATGTCGAATATTTCCTAGGTTTAATTACATTTATTGAGCTGGGATTGTTTGATTAAAAATGCACAATTGAACTTATACTTAATTATCCTTAGGATTTTTATCAAGAGGTACTTATAGAGAGACTATCGAGTATGGGTTTATCTGTGATGGAAGTTAGAAAAGTTTGATTGATCTATAGATGCGATAATAGATATATGTTTTAAAGTTTTTGCAGTAAGCTTAGTAGATTTTTTTTTTTTATAATCGATAATTTATAGTTAAAGTAAATTTCGGAATATGAATAGATGCATATATATAAGGTGTGGTAGTCTTGGAGATATGGAAAATTATTAATAAAATAACTTGGATCAAATTTGAACTTATTTGACAGTAAAGAGCCTACTTATATCCACGAATGTAGTTTTAGAAACTTTATTGTCTAATTCATGGATAGTAGAGTGCTAGAGGTGACGAGGAACTTTCACAATGGATTGAGAACGTTTTATATTAGTATGTAGGGATTTGTCGATGAATGAGAATGACTTAGAGTTAATCTTGGAAATTATTGGCCATCTAGACCGAAGGAATATTTTGAGATCCTTTCAAAGGCCCGCAAGCGGTGAAAGTTACAGTGCAATGCTTAGCCAGGCACAACAGACTTGGAGAACTTGGGCCTCCAAGCGAGAAATAAAAGCAGTCCATCCGCCAGCCATGAATCTTTAACTCCAGCTCGAAGACGGAACGAGTTTGGGTGCAACCCCCTTTAAGAGAGAAGAGAGAGAGGTAATAAAGGTAGTGAATCAAATTACTACTCAAGTAAATTACTCTAACCTACATTTCCAGACCATAAGGAGTCAACTTAACAGGGTAGAGGCGGCAGTGAGCTTCATGGCCACCACTAAAGCCCCTCCAATCAGGAGAACCGTGGCCCAGCCAGAAGTCCCTGTCATTAAGCCGCCAGAACATGTGCAACTAGACTGGTCAACAAAAAGAGTAACTAAAGGAATGCTCAAAGAATTGAGGAGCAGGTTGGAGAAATTAGGAATAAAAGAATCCCAATTACAAACGATCGAAGAAGGGTCTAGGGAAGAGATAGACCCCCAGCTAGAAAGAATAGGTTGGAAGAAGAAAGGTCCAGAAAAGGCGTACTACCATCGCCCTACCCCTGTGGATGTTACCTTCGAGGAAAGCCATCACTACGATCCAAAGGCCTTTACTGGTAAGGCTATAACGGAGTGGAACCTAGACGGGATGTCAGAATATCAAATCTGGCAGATGGCTTCCCATATGATGATGTTTGCAGAGGCCTATAGATTGCATGAAAAGGGTGCTTCAAACGCAAACATAGGCCAGGCCATGATATGTGGATTTTCAGGGCAGCTAAAAGGCTGGTGGGATTTCGCCCTCAACGAAGATGATAAATACAGGATCATGAGCGCCTCCAAAGAAGTAACAAGAATTGAAGGAAATCAGCAAGTTCAGACAGCCGTGTCAGACGCGGTAAATACTCTGGTATATGCTATTACCCTATTTTTCTGTGGAAATAATAATAACAGGGTAGCAAAAACCTATGAGCAGCTGATGAGACTAAGGTGCCCAGACCTATCCCATTACAAATGGTATAAGGATGTGTTCCTTACCAAGGTCCTTCAAAGACCCGACTGTAATGCTGAATATCGGAAGCATCATTTCATTGCTAGATTGCCCCGGCTCTTCGCCACCAGGGTCACAGATAAGATAAAGGTAAATGGTTCTATTCCTTGGAATAATTACACTTATCGCGAATTATCACAGGCAATAGAGGAACAAGCCGTGCAACTCTACAATGATATCAAACTCCATTTTAAGCTCACAAAACAAAAGCTAGAAGGAAGAAGGGCACTGGGAGACTTCTGTGAGCAAATGGGATTAGAACCATTGCAGGCCAAATCCAAAGAAAGGTGGAAATCCTCAAAACTAGGCAAGAGGAGAAGGTTCCAAAAGGAACGAGAAGATGGGTATAGACCTAGAAGAATAAACTTTGGAAAGGCCAAAGACAAGAAATGAGACTTCTCAAAAAATAGGAAAAGGATTTATGTTTGCTTCAGGTGTGGCAAGCCAGGGCACTATAAGGATCAGTGTAGGCTTAAGGAGAAGATCAGTCAGTTCTCCATTGACGAGGGATTTAAAAGGAGCCTTTGCAATATTTTGCTAGAAAGCTTAGAATTTGAGGACGAAAAGATGATCCTATAGATAGAAAGCTCCTTTGAATCATCCTCCTCCTCGGAAAGTGATTCTGATTGTGATTGCGGAGGAATTTGGCACGACTGCTCCATTAATGCAATAAAGGAGATAAATGGGTTAAGTATCAATGTGCTTACCTGTGAAGAAGAAGACATGTTGGAAATTGTTGACAGCATCCCCGACAAAGAGGCAAAGCTCAAGCTAATACAAATGTAAGTGCATAGCAACGCAAAAGGGGAAAAGTCTCAACTAGAACACAAAATCAAGGAAAGCACCCCGGCCATGAGATATTCAATCTTTGAGATTCAACGAAGACACGCTGAGCCTAAAGGGTCATCCTCCAGGAAGGAAACTACCTTGGAAGACCTAAAGAGAGAGATAAAGGGACTTAAGGCTGAAGTTAGGGAGCTGAAGCAAAGAGTGATAGACGTAGAAGCAATAGACAACGTCCATAACTTTGACAGTACCCCGTCCTCTCCAAAAGAAGAGATTCACTGGGAACACCTCCTAGAATGAATAGTAGATGAAAAGGAAGACCTGGCCGCTATAGAAGATGAGGTAATGGCTATTCAGTCAGGTAAAGAGTATATCTAGATTAATGAAATAGATAGGGTAATTAGCCAGAAATGGTATTCTCCTGTGATCCTAGTCGTTAATAGGGAATACACCCTTAAGACGAAGGCCCTGATAGACTCAGGTGCAGACTTGAACTGCATAAATGAGGGAATGATCCCCTCGAAATACTTCTCCAAAACGACAGAGATCCTGAATACTGCCAGTGGTACTAAGCTGTTGATAGAATATAAACTGTCTGATGCAGCGATCTGCAATAGTGGTATTTGTTTGCAGATGCCTTTTATAATGGTGAAAAATCTATCGCAAGCAGTCATCCTAGAAAATCCCTTCCTACACGTGCTTTATCCCATTCAGCAGATAAATGATGAAGGGATAATCGCAGAAGTCCGAGGCCAAAAGCTTAGCTTCAACTTCTCTCAAAGGCTCAAATACCACAATGTCGATGTGGTAAAATCTCAGTTGAGACAGAAGGAAAAATTCCATCTCTCCCTCCAAGAAGAAGCCACCTCCAAGAGGATAGAAGCCCTCCTGAAGAACCGTAATGTACAAGCAAGGATTTGTGACCTTGAAACAAAACTAAAATCTGAGATTTGCTCAGAGGTCCCCAATACATTTTGGGGAAGAAAACAACATTAGGTAAGCTTGCCCTATAAGCCTGACTTCAGGGAAAAATGCATTCCCACCAAGGCTCAACCAGTAGCCATGAATGCAGAGCTCGTGGCAATTTGTAAAAAGGAGATTGAGGACCTCCTCGCTAAAGGACTTATCAGAAAAAGTTCTAGTCCCTAGACTGCACGGCATTCTACATCTGGAACGCCAGAGAACTCGAAAGGGGTGCCCCGAGGTCGGTGATAAATTATAAACCACTAAACCAAACACTGAAATGGATAAGGTATCCCATCCCTAATAAAAGAGATCTATTGAACCGTCTCTTTGCCGCCAGAATATTTTCAAAATTTGATATGAAGTCTGGCTATTACCAAATTCAGATTCGAGAACAAGACCGATACAAGACGGCCTTCACGGTTCCTTTTGGACACTACGAATGGAATGTCATGCCATTCTGGCTAAAGAATGCTCCATCAGAATACCAGAACATTATGAATGATGTATTCAACTCTTTTGGAGATTTCATTATAGTTTACATTGACGACGTGTTGGTTTTTTCTGATTCAATAGATCAACACTTTAAGCATATGGGAATCTTCCTAAGCACGATGAAGCAGGCGGGTTTAGCTGCATCCGAAAGGAAGATGAGTCTATTACAAACTAGGATTAGATTTCTGGGGCATACGATTGAAAAGAATACAATAGTGCCAATACAAAGAGCCATCGTATTCGCATAAAAATTCCCGGATGTAATATTGGATAAACCTAGCTTCAAAGGTTCCTAGGAAGTTTGAATTATATAGCAGACTTCTATAAAGACTTAGCAAGGGATAGTAAGCCCTTGTATGCAAGGCTACGAAAAGGCCCCTCAGAATGGACAGAGGAATGTACTGAGGATGTCCGTAAAATCAAGTTACGGGCCAAAGAACTTCCGTGTCTCAATCTGGCCCATCCAAAGGCCTTTAAGATTGTAGAAACCGACGCATCAGAATTAGGTTTCAGTGGCATTTTGAAACAGCGAATAGAAGGCAAAGAAAGCCTAGTAAGATTCGCATCAGGAGTTTGGAAAGGGGCCCAACAGAACTATTCTACAGTAAAAAATGAAATACTATCCATAGTCTTGTGTATCAAAAAATTTGAGCCCGATCTAGTGAATAAAAGATTTCTGGTCAGAGTTGACTGCAAAGCAGCCAAAGATATCCTATTTAAAGACGTTCAGGCCCTAGTCTCTAAGCAAATCTTTGCGAGGTGGCAAGGGATATTGTCTGTCTTCGAGTTTGAAATAGAATATATCAAAGGAGAATCAAACTCTCTCCCAGACTTTCTAACCAGAGAGTTCCTACAAAATCATGAGTAGAGGAAAAGCTCCTCTGAAGGTTGGGTCGGAGGATTCCTCTAGACCATCAGCCGCTTCAAGTATTAGGACTTCTTCCCTAGTACCAGCCAAGAATAGTGATCAGTTCCACTCACCTGAGGCTCTCAAAGAAGCCCTCCCTCCTCAGCTAGATAGCAAGAGGGATCACCCCTATTTTACGGCCCACGAGGAGTATTTGACTCCCATCAAGGACGAAGATGTCCCCGCTATTGGAGAAGGGGAAACAATATGGGATACTGCGAAGAAATGGCTTCGGGAACACCTCTCTCCAACCCTTTACCCAAAGAATTGGCTTTGGTTCGCATCTATTCTAGAGGAATATGGTTCTATAGCGATAGATACTAAGTTTAAAAATAACCAGGTGGCCTTCTCAAAATTGAGAATTCTAAAGGTCATTCTTCCATCAGAATGGTTTAAGGGAGCTCTATGGAAAACTCGGTACTGTGAAAGAGAACCCAGAAGATGGGATTATTACGATTACATAAAGGCATGGAGTCAAGTGTTGTTGATTCATAATAACAAACACAAAAATAGTTGGTGGATTTCCTTCTACACTGATCAAGTGATTTTTCCCATTTGGTTTAGAAATTGGTTTAATGATTTTGGAATTAAACCTTTCTTTTATCTGTTATATGCCCAATGGATCTTTGAATTATTATGTTTAGAAAATGGTATGTCAGAGGAATTTGTCTCCTCAGTTCTAACTTTCCAATCAATCTACCGAATCCCCTGGATTTTAAAGTGGGATTACAAGCTATGGTATGATGAAGATACACCATACACGGTCTCGCCAGATATCCCCTGGCTTGTACGAATGTTCTACATCAAATAGTGGGACAAATACCATATGGAAAACGACTAGAGCATTTATGCGGAGAAGGGAATAATTAGGGCTCAAAAGAACCTCCCTTCGTCTTTTATAATGGTTCCACCCGGATCCAGCGTTAAGGAGGTCCTGTCACATTTCTCAGAAGAAGAAATTCGGCAATTCCTCCATGACAAGGAAAAGGAAAAGGCAAAGGTGGGAGAAACACTTTCCCCCTTTAACAAAAGGAGTCCAAGTCCAGACCTTGAAATTTTACAAGATTCGCAGGATCCCTATAAGGAATATACTCCTCTCAAAGCATCTTCGCCGGCCAAAAGACAGGATAAGAAGGGTAAAGGAAAAGCGATCCTTTAGTGGTAGGGTCGACCTGTCAAGATCAGGTCGGCCATTGTGCACCCCGACCACGAGCATCTGCTTTTAGAAAAGCAGAAGGGACCTTTTAGCAGCATTCAGAAATTTGGTCTGACTCTCCTGCGGGAATCTTTTCCGCCTTTTACTTTTAGCATACGTCTGTACAGTTTGTCTGTAATAATTTACCTTTATCTGTTGCATGTGTCTATTTGTAATAATTATAGGTAGCTCCTATTTGTAATTTATGAGTCTACCCCTTAAGTGAGTATTTAAGTAGGAGGGAGTAGCTCTGCTAGAGGCATCTGAAAATAGGCTATTTCTCTCTGTATTGTAAGAATATTTGAATCCCAAATAAGCAATATAAAGTAGTGACGTTTTCTCTATTAATTCTTCTGATCTTTTCTTTATTCATTTTATCTTCAGCTCTTCTGGTCTTCTCTTTATTGCCTTCCGCTTTCTCACTCTCTCAATCATTCCTATCTTAAGCTTTCCATCACTCCTACCTCAAACTTTTTATGGATGTTGTAGAATGTCTCGAACTTGCTGCTCTAGAGACCATTAGGCTGGTTTTGCCCAAGTTAATCCTTCTCCCTGTGGAAAAGCTTATTTCCACACTTCCATGCCCCCTTTCAGTGATGGCAGTCAAATACTCCTCGTGGACCCTAAAATAGGGATGATCCCTCTCGCTATCTAGCAGAGGAGGGAGAGCTTCTTTGAGAGCCTCGGGTGAGTGAAACTGATCACTCTTCTTGGCTGGTACTAGGGAAGAAGTCCTAGTACTTAAAGCGGCTGATGGTCTGGAGGAATCCTCCGACCCAACCTTTAGAGGAGCTTTTCCTCTACTCATGATTTTGTAGGAACTCTCTGGTTAGAAAGTCTGGGAGAGAGTTTGATTCTCCTTTGATATATTCTATTTCAAACTCGAAGACAGACAGTATCCCTTGCCACCTTGCGAAGATTTGCTTGGAGACTAGGGCCTGAACGTCTTTAAATAGGATATCTTTGGCTGCTTTGTAGTCAACTCTAACCAGAAATCTTTTATTCACCAGATCGGGCTCAAATTTTTTGATACACAAGACAATGGACAGTATTTCATTTTTTACTGTAGAATAGTTTTGTTGAGCCCCTTTCCAAACTTCTAATGCGAATATTACTAGGCTATCTTTACCTTCTATTCGCTGTTTCAAAATGCCACCGAAACCTAATTTTGATGCATCGGTTTCTACAATCTTAAAGGCCTCTAGATGGGCCAGATTGAGACACGGAAGTTCTTTGGCCCGTAACTTGATTTTACAGACTACCTCAGTACATTCCTCAGTCCATTCTGAGGGGCCTTTTCGTAGCCTTGCATACAAGGGCTTACTATCCCTTGCTAAGTCTTTATAGAAGTCTGCTATATAATTCAAACTTCCTAGAAACCTTTGAAGCTGGGTGTTATCTAGGATTACATCCAGAAATTTTTCTGCGAATACGATGGCTCTTTGTATTGGCACTATTGTATTCTTTTCAATCGTATGCCCCAGAAATCTAATCCTAGTTTGGAATAGGCTCATCTTCCTTGCGGATGCAGCTAAACCTGCCCGCTTCATCGTGCTTAGGAAGATTCCCATATGCTTAAGTGTTGATCTATTGAATCAGAAAAAACCAACACATCGTCAATGTAAACTATAATGAAATCTCCAAAAGAGTTGAATACCTCGTTCATAATGTTCTGGTATTCTGATGGAGCATTCTTTAGCCAGAATGGCATGACATTCCATTCGTAGTGTCCAAAGGGAATTGTGAAGGCCATCTTGTATCGGTCTTATTCTCGAATCTGAATTTGCCAGTAGCCAGACTTCATATCGAATTTTGAAAATATTATGGTGCCAAAGAGACGGTTCAACAGATCTCTTTTATTAGGGATGGGATATCTAATCCATCTTAGTGCTTGGTTTAGTGGTTTAGAATTTATCACCAACCTCGGGGCACCCCTTTCGAGTTCTGCAGCAGCATTCTGGACGGAGAATGCCGTATAGCTTGAGGGACTAGAACTTTTTCTAATAAGTCCTTTAGCGAGGAGGTCCTCAATCTCCTTTTTACAAATTGCCATGAGCTCTGCATTCATGGCTGCTGGTCAAGCCTTGGTGGGAATGCTTTTTTCCCTAAAGTCAGGCTCATAGGGCAGGCTTACCTCATGCTGTTTTCTTCCCCAAAATGCGTTGGGGACCTCTGAGCAAATCTCAGATTTTAGTTTTGTTTCAAGGTCGCAAATCCTTGCTTTTACATTAGGGTTCTTCAGGAGGGCTTCTATCCTCTTGGAGGTGGCCTCTTCTTGGAGGGAGAATGAATTTTTCCTTATGTCTCAACTGAGATTTTACCACATCGATATTGTGGTATTTGGGCCTTTGAGAGAAGTTGAAGCTAAGCTTGTGGCCTCGGACTTCTGCGATTATCCCTTCATCATTTATCTGCTGAATGGGATAAAGCATGTATAGGAAGGGATTTTCTAGGATGACTCCTTGCGACAGATTTTTCACCATTATAAAAGGCATATGCAAACAAATACCACTATTGCAGATCGCTGCATCAGACAGTTTATATTCTATCAATAGCTTAGTACCATTGGCAGTATTTAGGCTCTCTGTCGCTTTGCAGAAGTATTTCGAGGGGATCATTCTCTCATTTATGCAGTTAAAGTCTGCGCCTGAGTCTATCAGGGCCTCCGTCTTAAGGGTGTATTCCCTATTAACGACTAGGGTCACAGGAGAATATCATTTCTGGCTAATTACCCTGTCTATTTCATTAATCCAAATATACTCTTTACCTGACTGAATAGCCATTACCTCGCTTTCTGTAGCGGCCAAGTCTTCCTTTTCGTCTACTATTCGTTCTAGGAGGGGTTCCCAATGAATCTCTTCTTTTGGAGAGGACGGGGTACTGTCAAAGTTATGGACTTGTCTATTGCTTCTAGATCTATCACTCTTTGCTTCAGCTCCCTAACTTCAACCTTTAGTCCCTTTATCTCTCTCTTTAGGTCTTCTAAGCTAGTTTCCTTCTTGGAGGATGACCCTTTAGGCTCAGCGTGTCTTCGTTGAATCTCAGAGATTGAATATCTCATGGTCGCGGTGCTTTCCTCGATTTTGTGTTCTAGTTGAGACTTTTCCCCTTTTGCATTGCTATGCACTTACTTTTTTATTAGCTTGAGCTTTGCCTCTTTGTCGGGGATGCTGTCAACAATTTCCAACATGTCTTCTTCTTCACGGGTAAGCACATTGATACTTAACCCATTTATCTCCTTTATTGCATTAATGGAGCAGTCGTGCCAAATTCCTCCGCAATCACAATCAGAATCACTTTCCGAGGAGGAGGATGATTCAGAGGAGCTTTCTATCTATATGATCATCTTTTTGTCCTCAAATTCTGAGCTTTCTAGCAAAATATTACAAAGGCTCCTTTTAAGTCCCTCGTCACTGGAGAACTCACTGATCTTCTCCTTAAGCCTCCACTGATCCTTATAGTGCCCTGGCTTGCCACGCCTGAAGCAAACAGAAATCCTTTTCCTATTTTTTGAGAAGTCTCCTTTCTTGTCTTTGGCCTTTCCAAAGTTTATTCTTCTTCTGGGTCTATACCCATCTTCTCGTTCCTTTTGGAACCTTCTCCTCTTGCCTAGTTTTGAGGATTTCTCCTTTTCTCTGGATTTGGCATGCAATGGGTCTAATCCCATTTGCTCACAGAAGTCTCCCAGTGCCCTTCTTCCTTCTAGCTTTTGTTTTGCGAGCTTAGAACGGAGTTTGATATCATTGTAGAGTTGCACGGCTTCTTCCTCTATTGCCTGTGATAATTTGCCATAAGTGTAATTATTCCAAGGAATAGAACCATTTACCTTTATCTTATCTGTAACCCTGGTGGCGAAGAGCTGGGGCAATCTAGCAATGAAATGATGCTTCCAATATTCAGCATTACAGTCGGGTTTTTGAAGGACCTTGGTAAGGAACACATCCTTATACCATTTGTAATGGGATAGGTCTGGGCACCTCAGTCTCATCAGCTTCTCGTAGGTTTTTGCTACCCTGTTATTATTATTTCCACAGAAAAATAGGATAATAGCGTATACCAGAGTATTCACCGCATCTGACACAGCTGTCTGAACCTGTTGATTTCCTTCAATTCTTATGACTTCTTTGGAGGCGCTCATGATCCTATATTTATCATCTTTGCTGAGGGCGAAATCCCACCAGCCTTTTAGCTGCTCTGAAAATCCATATATCATGGCCTGGGCTATGTTTGCGTCTGAAGCACCCTTTTCGTGCAATCTACAGGCCTCTGCAAACATCATCATATGGGAAGCCATCTGCCAGATTTGATATTCTGACACCAGTAAAGGCCATTGGATCGTAGTGATGGCTTTCATCGAAGGTAACATCCACAGGGGTAGGACGCTGGTAGTATGCCTTTTCTGGACCCTTCTTCTTCCAGGCTATTCTTTCTAGCTAGGGGTCTATCTCTTCCCTAGACCCTTCTTCGATCGTTTGTAATTGGGGTTCTTTTATTCCCAATTTCTCTAACCTGCTCCTCAATTCTTCGAGCATTCCTTTAGTTACTCTTTTTGTTGACCAGTCTAGCTGCACATATTCTGGTGGCTTCATGACAAGGACTTCTGGCTAGGCCACAGTTCTCCTGATTGGAGGGGCTTTAGTGGTGGCCATGGAGCTCACTGCCGCCTCTACCCTGTTAAGCTGACTCCCAATGGTCTGCAAATGTAGGTTAAAGTAATTTACTTGAGTAGTAATTTGATTCACTACCTTTATTACCTCCCTCTCTTCTCTTTTAAAGGGGGTTGCACCCAAACTCGTTTTGTCTTCGAGCTGGAGTTCAAGATTCATGGTTGGCGGATGGACTGCCTTTATTTCTCGCTTAGAGCCCCAAGTTCTCCAAGTCTGCTGTGCCTGGCTGAGCATTGCGCAGTAACTTTCGCCGCTTGCGGGCCTTTGAAAGGATCTCAAAATATTCCTTCGGTATGGATGGCCAATAATTTCCAAGATTAACTTTGAGTCATTCTCAAAGTTGGCATAAGCGAGGTTCCTCTTGGAAAACCCCTTTGGCAACCATACGAAGAAGTCAAACTTATTAGTCCTAGTTAAGACCTTTAACTTGTCTTCGTGTGTTGTTCCAAAGGCTCCTACATACCGATTAAAAGCATCTTTCCAGTACCTTTGTTCTTCCTTTGGAGCTCGTTGCTCCAGCATTGATAGAGGTTGTTAATCTCCTATTTTAGGTAGGAATCATCTTGTCTTGTTAGAATCAGGATGTCATTTTGATTGGGAGCATATCCCATCTCTGACAGGGTTGGAGAGCCTCTTCTCTCTAGGGCTGCTTCTGTTGATAGGGTAGGCGAATCTACTCTATACTGGGGATGGTATAAATCCCCTTGTCTTCGCAAGCTCTCGAGATGTTCTGGTATGGAAGTTGTAGAATGTCTCAAACTTGCTACTCTAGAGACCGCTGGGCTAGTTTCGCCCAAGCTAATCCTTCTACTTGTTGAAAAGCTTATTTCCACACTTCCATCCTCCCTTTCAGTGATGTGGGATAGGCTTCTCTGTTTTTCTTTGGTCTCTGGTATTGCTTGCTCTGAGATCCATTTCTTAGGGTATTTTACGTCTTTTCATCTTGTGATCTGAGGAACCACTACCTCAGTCTTTTCGGGGTTGGCTATAAAGAGAGTTGTTTCTCCCGGCTTAATCTACTGTGGAAGGGGTTGCCTTTCAGGGATCAAGGTACTCATTGTCTTACAACAAATCCTATAAATTAGGCACAGGTGTTCTGACATCTTTTTCATATCAAATCTAGATAAGTGGAAATCTAAAGTGAGAGCTTCCATAATATGTATATCGGTTAAAGATAAACAGAAATCTGGGTAGCATTCAAAATAAATTGGTCCCTCTGAGAGGGTAGTTTCCACAATACCTAGCAGAGAGTGGTCATACTTGTTATGCCTTTTGTCCCTTAGCGCGATTAGAGAGGCAATCTCTAAGCCGATCCTAGGATTCCCACTTGCACCATTCCTAGATGGATGAAAAATCCATCAGCCTTGTGCTGCTTTAGCAATTCTTCTAATAACAGCTGCAGCTACTCCTATCCCGTCCGAATCGGGATTGTATCTTCTACCATCTGAATTATGAAACCAGATTTTCGTGTGACACCCTCAAGCTTGTAAATCTTGGCTTCTTCAATGTCTGGGATATACAATTAGCAATTTTCATCTCCTTTCCGGCTATCTCTCTATCCTATTCCGAAATTATCTCAGTATTTTTATTTACTGGGCTAGCTAAAGAGCGTGTTGACTCTCCCTTAGTTTGAGGGGTTCGGTAGGAGGAGTTTGACGAAGAGGGGGACGATACTGATCGTCTGGAAGAGAGCTTTCGTAGAAAACTAGACATGGTTAAAAGTATTTTCTATACTAAAGATAACTTAGATCAAGGCGGATTACAGAGTTCTTATGCCTCCTGCTTGCGCCTTCCCTCGGCTATGGCTATGGCTAACTCAAACTTGATATTCAGAAATTCTAAAAGCCTTCCCTATTACCTTAGTCACTTAATACTTGGGATTCAATGAGACGTATAGATTTTAGAGTATTAATCTTTTTATAAATACAATATTCATAATAGATTAATATATTTAATATATTTATCTTTAATAAAGGTAACTATATTTTAGTATGTTTGTTATTGTTTGTTATCATACTGATATTATATGTTTTTTAATATATTTATCGGGATAAAAATCTTAGACTTTAGGTTTTATATTTAAACAAACGATGACGATACGTTGATTTAGATTCAAAATGCTTATCATAGAATTCTCAAAATGTGACATTAATAATTTAAAAAAATAATTATATAATTTATTTTATTAATTATTAAAAATAATTCATCCTGATTGATATTAATAAAATATCAGGATACAAATATTCTTAATAGAAAATTAAATTCACTTAGACTTTGTATCAAATAACCTCATAATATTTATAACATTTTAAAGTTAACATCAAATAACCTCAATAACAATTACAAAATTTTATCCAGTAACCATCTAAAAAGAAAATGGTGGGGGAAGATATTTTCCAACCGAAAAAATCTCCCAATTTTAGGTTTGGTTGTTCACCGAAAAAATCTCTCTTAAAAATTTGAAATATTTTCCAACCTTTTGTTCAGTAACTTTAATGTTTAGTCGTGCGAGAAGACCAAGTCCGAAGGTGAAGCCAAATTAAAGGTTTCCGCATGATTAGGTTCCTAAAATATTTAAAGTAAATGAGGATATTCTAGTACAATGGTAAAACGTGGAAAGTTCTCCTAAGAATCCATATTCTATTATTTTTATTTGTTATTGAATGTAAATCTTAATTACTTTTGTAAACTTAAAATCAAAAATAAGTGTCACATAAAAATAATTTAAATTAGTCTCGTATTAATATAAAAATTTATATAATTAATATACATGTTATATAAAATAAGTAACAGATCAAGAACATTTTCTTTTATGCAATATGTCACATAAAGACATGTTCTAGACCGAGTTCCTGAATTCCAAACCAATTTCTTTTATGCAACACGCAACATATTCCAAATTGAGTTCTCGATCTTAGACTGATATCTTATATGTCAGTCTGACTGAGATCTCAGTCTGAAACCACATAAAGATATGTCAAGAACTCAATCTACACCGAGAACTTGATCTGGTTCACAGTTAGGGGGCATAGGTTAGGAACCCATACTGAGTTCTCAGTCCACAAAAACAAAACTCCATCTAAAACTTGGTCTAGACCGGAAAACTCAGAAAGAAACATATTTTTGTCCTTCATAATCGAGAACTCGGTCTGATTATTTTCTTGAAAATTGAGAACTCAATTTGATTTTAATCTTGAGGATCGGGAAGTCAAACGTAAATATGTTTCTGTATTTCTAGACCGAGAACTCGATATGGTTCCCAGTCCGGACCAAGTTCTTAATTTATAAAAACATAAATATGCTTTTTATCTGAATGTGAGATTTATGAGATGTCGGTCTAAGATCACAAATTGAGATTTCACAGGTTCATTTGTGCATCACATGTCGGTCTGTAATCTCATACCGAGATCTCACAGATCTCACATGTCAGTTTGAGATGTACAGGGCGACATGTCGAGATCTTAGACATAAATATATTTTTGTTCTCGGTTTGGATTAGAAATTCCATCTGACCATCGTATTAAGAGATAAGAAGAAAGATTAATAGTAATTGTAAAAAAATATGACTTATAAATCAGTCGTATTTCAGTCGACTTGTATTTTCTATAAAAAAAAAGGACCAAAAATTATGTGCAGATATGGAAGGAGCCGACTAATTTTCCTCCTAACAAAATAATTCTTAAAATTTAAGTTGACAGAAAATGTCAATTTTCCTTCAAACTTCATACCAGCTATCTAGAGATGCATAATATTTTTCTATATGTTATTTGTTTATGTACATTACTTGAACAACATTTCAGTGAAAATGTGGCCATGTAACGCTCTATACAAACTGCAAGATGAAATATCATACCAAAGAAATTACGTTTTGAAATATATCCATTTGGATTATCGATAATCATCAAGTATTTGGATTCTACAGTGATAACCCCCAAATTATAATGCTCTATTAAGCTTGAGATTTGGATTTTGACCAAAAAAACACAAAACAAAAGAAGCTACCGTGTATACGATTGCAGAATGAAACGGAATGCCTGACCATAGATGATCGTGGATTAACAAATCTACGGCTCAGAACCGTTCGTGGTGCTGGTTTTATTGGTCATCATCTTCTGGAACTCCTCGAAGTTGACATTTCCATCGCCGTCGGAATCAACGGAGTGGATCATCCGCTTGCAATCTTCGGCGGAGCAATTCATTCCGAGGCGACTGAGAACGAGGTGAAGTTCAGAGGAGGAAATTAGGCCGTTACGGTCCTGATCGTAAAGATCAAAAGCCTCACGAACCTCCGAGACGCCAGAATCATCAGCCGGAGACGGAGATCGGCAGAAGGTAGCGAACTCAGCAAGATTAATGAAACCATCATTGTCGGAGTCGAGATCCGCCATGATTATGCGGAGATCTTCGGGAGGCAAGGTGGAGCCGAGTGTTTTAAGCAGAGAATCGAGCTCTGCGATGGAGATCAAGCCGTCACCGTTGGTATCGAATCGAGTGAAGACCTTCTTCACCTCTTCTATGTCCTGGAGGTAAACGGACGGCTTGGAGTTCTTAATCTCCTCCTCTATTTTCAACTTTGGTTCTGCAGTTGTTGACATGGCGATTTGTCCCCTGTGCTCTCTCCCTCTCTCTTCCCTCTCCCTCTCTCTTCCCTTTCTCTAGACGGTTGTTAATGGAAGAGAGACCCCGGAGCGTTATGAGTACTTATGGACATCAGGAGGTGTTTTTTTTTTTGGGTACAAACATAATAAAAAATAAATTTTAAATTATTATTTTGATATCTTTTATTTTAGTAGTTTGAGAAAAAAAGATTTTAAAAATTTTAAAATTTTTTTGCTTAATTATTATTAAATAAAATTATACTCATATTTTTTCATTAACTTTTATTTTTCATCCTATCACCGACATTGCCGTTGCTACCCCATCTCCCCGCCGCATATATTAAAAATATATTAAAAATATAGTTAACCCAAACAAAAAAATAAAAGAGATAAATTATTGTACAGTCTGTACTAGTCAGAACTTTAGAATCTTCAACGAACTTCTCTGGTCAAACTAGCAGTTAGATTTTCAATGAAAATGTTATAAAATTATTTGGGTATATTGAATTTACGGTGTTGATTATCTTAATTACACAAAAAGTTAAAAGTGATGTATAATATAATTATTTAAAACTAATATTTACGGCTCACTTGCTCTGGGATTTCCTCCGGTCATCGTATCCATCACTGTTATCGCCGCATGGGTATCACACACGTCTTTCACACGGTCACAAAAGTAATACGTTCGGCCCAATTCTCTCACCTGTTAACGCGTTGTCATCACTTTTTGTTACTTTTTTTAGGGAAGCTTTTGATTTGGGTCCCATAATACGTCCTTCCCCAGTAGTACACTTAAAACACATGGCATTTTCTTTCTAATATAAAGCTTTCCGAGTGGAAGCTTTAGACTGAAATGTCAAGTTCTTATGAAAGGAAAAAATGAATCTTATCTTGTCCTTATAACGAAATAACTACGAAACACTACCAAAAAAAAAGGTTTTCTAGAATATTTTAAAACTAGTTCTAGGCTGTAGCTGTACGGAGACTCGATTATAATGCGGTCGGGTTAGACTATTAATTTTCATAAGCAATTCACAAATGAGATTAATTAGAGTATTATTGATTATAATATTAGATATTAATTAGTGTATTAGAGATTAGAATATTAAAGAATAAAAATTAGAGATTAGAGATGAGAGGGAGGGGGATTTTGTGTGAGTAAGAATTGAATATGTATTCGGGGTGGGGAAGGAGAATCAAAGAAGGTAAAATTAGAAGATTAAAAAAATAAAATAAAATAATAATGATAGAGATATAAAATTTAGATAAAATAAAATAAGGTAATAATTATTTATATTAATTATTTAATTGATTAATAAATAATAATATAAATAATTAATATCATATTATATATTTATCTAATTTTGATTTTATTATTATTTTCTTAAATAAATTTAGGAAATAAGCTTAAGTGGGCCGGGTCGAATTGAGCTGAGATGATGAGTCTATCATGTTAAATATTTTGTCCAAATACGACACATGCATATGGACTATGCCTGATATAACCTATTAAAAAGATGTCATATCATGCTTGGACTAAACCTAAATCACGGACCACATACCAACTAATTGGATCCAACCTATTTTAACAACTCTAACTAAAATTGATAAATGGTAGATCTAGATTAATTACAATAGATATATTTCACTTTTAAGTTTAACTTTAGAATAAATTGGGAGATGATGTTACAACAAAATGATATTATATTTAACAAACAATATGAATGGTCTCATAGTTGAGACAAGAGACATGTAATCCACCGACATAACAATCAAGATGTTTTATTTTTCTCCTTCAGTTCCGTTTAATAGACGAAGTTCGTGGTCATAAATTACAATCTATCTCTTATGTGCTAATAGACTCTTATTTAAACAAACATGCTCTATTATCTTAATCATGTGTCAAGTTGTCCTTTATCGAATGGACATGGATTTTATTTTGATAGATTCGAGAATTTAACATATTGTGTTGCTGAATATATGTTCCCTCTTCACGTACAACCATACAATGACAAGGATCCTTTCCTATTTGAGGACATATTCAATGCATGTTTGGTTTGTGTTGTTTTCGGCCTGTTTTGGAATCTCAACACTTAATTGCAATCCAATCATCATAAATGGTGCCATGTCAAAAGCAATTAGATGAAACCGAGTATAGAGGTAAAATTATATGGTTTTTTATACGGCTCAATACCAAGTCATACCAAGTCCTTGACCATTTCGACGTTTCATTTCTTCTCATAATAATATTGCTCTAATGAAAGTAAATCAAACCTGAAGCAAAATGAGAAATTATACGGGCTCTATAATGGCGATCGTTTGGTCGTGAAGAATTTTCTAGTCATGAAGAATTTTCTGGTCGTGAAGAAGTGAGACAGGACAAATAAATGAAGCCAAATCAAACAGGGTTGAAATCCAAATCTTGAATTTCTAGTTTCATTCTATTGCTACGGAGCTTAAAATCCAGACCTCGTATACTTCTATTTCTCATGCTTCCAGTATCCCATTCAAAAATCGAACAATGAACAGATAAACACCTTTTTTTCCTTCAGCTTTCTCGCTAACCAAACAAGTAATGGAAAATGAAAAAATTCTTCTGTTGACGTAGATTTCCGTCTATTATGAAAGGCTCTACAATCTACAGTATGTCCCAAGATCTGCTTTTGCACTCAACAACAAACTGCGGCTGGGATGGTGGTCGGCCAACCTCGCTCTGACGCTCTAGTCAGTTTTCTAGGGATTAGCTAGGATGATGGAAGATCTTCTGTATTCTTTTAAGAATTTTGCATTATATTTTTTTGTTTAGGCATTTGGTCTTTATACCTGATTTACATTCGAAGGCTCCTGATAGCTTTATACATGTCACCCTCTCACTTCTATATTCTCTGCTCTATGACGGGTTCCAGCGCCCTGTAGTCTGACATATGTAGTCCTTTAGCCTCACTAATCAGAAATTCCAACTCTCCCCAACTTTGAGGAAATTCTAGCAAAAACTAAAAGAGCCCCTTCCTTCCTCCATAACGAACATCAGTGAAGGGGAAAGGAAGAATTCACACACTCACAGACCAAGATTCTGAGGCTGCATAGTCTGAACAGAGCATACTAGTCAAGGAAAGTTTCTGGTAAGGATCTTCTCCATTCTTAGATTTAAAGTTGTTAGTTCTTCATAAATAGGTAAAAAATGAGAATGGAGTATGTAGGATATAAGGTACCAAGATTAAATCAAGGTTTAGACGTCGTAATAAGTTAGGAAGGATTTGAGTACGTTAAGGCTGAAGAACAGGGTCGACGCCTTTAAAGGGAAAAGGGTCGATGGGTCAATGCCTTCAAGGTAGGAAGGGCTCGATAGGTTGACACCTTTAATATATGAAGGGGTCGACGGGTCGACGGTGATGCCCTCAAGATATGAATGGGTCGACGGGCTTGACGCCTTCAGGAAGAAAAATACTAAATGGGTCGAAGAGGTCTCGGTCTGCGAAAAAAGAAAAGTCCTTGGTCTAGATCGGGAACACTGATCGAGAGATATTATATTAGACATCGGTCTTGAAAAAAAGAAAAGTCCCCAGTATGGATCGAGAAACCAGACCGAGCGATATTATATTAAACTGCTGTTTAGGAAAGAAGAAAAGTCCTCGGTCTACATCGGGAATCAAGACCGAGAAATATTATATTAGGTCTTAGTCTTGGAAGGAAAATGGAAAACTTAAGTCTGGGAAGAAAAAGTACATGGTCTAGGAAGAGAACTCGATCTGAAAATGTTCTTGACATGTTGTGGATGGGTCTATGGGGTCGATGAGTCAATGCCTCGATGCCCTCGATGCCTTAACACATAGGAATAAGTCTACGAAGTCGATGGGTTGACGGGATCGACTGCTCAATATCTCGACTTACTCGATGTCTTAAGGGTATAGGAATAGGTCTACTGGGTCAAATGGTCGATGGTCGACACACTCGATGCCTTTAGTATGCAAAACGTTACATAGGGGCGATGAGGTCGACAAGGTCGATGGGGGTCGACAAGGTCGATGGGGGTCAACAAGGTCGATGGGGGTCGACGGGTCAAAGTATGCTATAACAACAATAAGGACCTTAAATTAAGCTACTTACAAGTAGGATTAGAACCCGAAAGAGAGATACATAGTATAGTTCAGCTGTTTTAGTAAATTGAAATGCATTGGACATCCCTAATGGTTATGTTTAGAGGCGGCGATTCGTGCCGGTACAGCCCGACCTGGCACGACATGGGCATGACACGAATTGTGTCATGCCGTGCTCGACATAGATTGACCCATGTTGTGCCGGTGCCCCTGTCCGTGCCTAAAAATAAAGGCACGATACGACACAAATATAGTAACGAGCCATAAACATGTAATGCCGACCTGTAAAATCGTGCTAGCTCTTGGGCCCATTTTAGCCTATGTGCCTATTTTAGCCTGTGAGCCTATTTCGACCCATAGGATGGAGAGCTTGCTTTACAAAAAATTTTAATTTTAAATAAAAGAAGAGTTTTAAAATGATTAGTAAAATACTAATAATATAATACATGTTTTGTATATTATTAATCGTTCATAATAGTTATTAGTTAGTAAATTAGAAATTAGTACCATTAATAATTAATTTTATAAATAAACTATAATAAATATTATTTAACAAACAAGATCTTACATTAATCGAAAGGTTTTTTAACATACAAAATGATTTTTGAAGAAAAACCCCCTAAGATTAGGAAGCGCTTTTGGGCTTGTACCTCAAATGGGCCCAAAAAGGTCGTGCCGTGCTCTAGACTGGCATGGAAAATCCGTTTCGTACCATGTCGGCACCCATGTCATGCGTGCTCATGCCGGCCCGACCCATTTCACTAGCTCAAGTTGTGTTGTCCATCTTTACTTGTTTTGATGCTTAGATCCATCAGAGTAGCACCTTTCCAAGAAATCTGAGGTCTGAATAGATTAGAACCAGTGGAGGTTAATTTGTGAGTGATTACTACAACATGTTCATTTTTAAATCGTTTTAAGTTATTAAGAGGTGTTTAAGCCATTTCATGATTTCTATTCTACATGATTATGAGTGATAATTACATGTGTCTTTTTAATGGTTTTAAGTTGGTGAAAGATGTTTATGTTAGTTTTCAATGGTTTTAAGTTATTTAAAAGTTGCTTTTGCCATTTCATGGCTTTTATTCCATATGCTGATTATGAAAGTTGTTTAATGATAAGTAAAAGATGTTTGTGTTATTTCATGGTTTTATGCACGACCTTCTGAAAGTTATTTGAAGGATAGTTTATGCTTGTTCATGGCTTCTGCCATATATGCTGATTTTTGTAAGTTAATGAATTTGAATGAGAATTTCATGACCCTATGTTCCATATATACTGCTTTATGAACGTACAGATTTGAATGAGAATTTGAATGTATGGATTTTATAAGTATCTACCTCATGTTTGTCAAACTATGTAATGTATGGATTTTGAAATGCATGAAGTTTGTGATGGGATCTAAATTCCAGCATTGGAATTGCTGGGCTATGTGCGCATAGTAACCATGTTATGAATTATGAATACCTGTGTAGAAGGGTCTTCTTATAGGGAGAATCGCTCCTTCTATATCGTCCTCATGGGTGAAGGGATACAATAGGGGACGTTGCCAAAATGGCCCCTCAGTTTTAAACTTCTTATGAAAGTGTTAATGAGAGCAAGGTATCACGGGGTCCACCTCTTGAATCCTAAGTGGGAGCAAAGTGCCATGTGATCACCTCTTGTCTCTTATAAATGAGATGGAATTACATGACTTTTAAGGATGTTTTTGGTTTTTGAAAACCATCATAAGTATGTTCTAGTATATGCTTAATACTGAATTGCAAATGATATATTTCAGCGACTTCACTGCATAAATGTGAATCTATAATGTTTTATGGAAATGCTTGCTGAAAATGTTTTGAACAGTGACATTTCAACCGATTTTAACTCTTAACTGTATTGTTTTATGAAAGTACAACTATGTCTTATTTGGTGCGAACCTGTAGATGTGAATGATCAAATTTTAATGATTTTACAGAGAGTATGCAAGTCTATAAATTTTTAATAGAAAGCATGGTTTAAAATAGTTTTGATGAGTTGCATCTTCATGGTTTTAAACTCAAAACATGTTATAGTTATTACTCAGTCAGTTTAATACTCACTCCTTATTTTATTAAAAATATTTTCAGATTAGTGAAGGAATAAAGCCTTTGGAAAACTTGCTTGCCAGTCGCCAATAGACTAGGATTAGAATCCGAAAGAGAGATATGAACTATAGTTTAGCTATTTTATTCAATTGAAATGCATTAGACATCCCTAATGGTTGTGTTGTCCATCTTTGCTTGTTTTGATGCTTAGATCCATCAGAGGAGCACCTTTCCAAGAAATTTGAGGTCTGAATAGACTAGGACCATTAGAGGTTAAACTGTGAGAGATTACTACTACATGTTAGTTTTTAAATGGTTTTAAGTTGTTAAAAAGTATTTAAGCTATTTCATGATTTCTATTCTACGTGATTATGAGTGATAATTATAGCATGTGTCTTTTTAATAGTTTTAAGTTGGTAAAAGGTGTTCACGCTAGCTTTTAATGGTTGTAAGTTATTTGAAAAATGTTTTTGCCATTTCATAGCTTTTCTGCCATATGCCGATTCTGAAAGTTGTTTGAAGATAAGTAAAGAATGTTTATGTTGATTCAAGGGTTTTACTCACTGCTTTTTGAAAGTTATCTAAAAGTTTCTTATGCTATTTCATGGCTTTTGCCATATATGTTGGCTTTGAATGATTTCTTATGCTATTTCATTGCCTTTGCCATAGATGCTGATTTTTGTAAGTTAATGGATTTGCGTGAGAATTTCATGACTCTATGTTCCATATATACTATTTTATGAATGTATGGATTTAAATGAGGATTTGAATGTATGAATTTTATAAGTATATGCCTTATGTTTGGCAAACTATGTAATGTATGGATTTTGAAGTGCATGAAGTTTGTAATGGGACCCCATTCCAGCATTAGAATTGCTGGGCTATATGCGCATAGTGACCATGTTATGTGTTATGATTACCTGCGTGGCGGGTAAGTTACCTATGTAGCATGGTAAGCTAAAAGGAGAAGTGCTCCTTCGGTATTGTCCCTGCGAGTGAAGAGATATAGCAGGGGATGTTGCCAAAATGACCCCTCATTTTTCAACTTCTTGTGAAAGTGTTAATGGAAGCAAAGTGTCATAGGGGGCTGCCTCTTGAATCCCAAGTGGGAGCAAAGTACCACATGATCACCTCTTGTCTCTTACACTCATAGTTTTATGATTGATGTATATATTTATGCTAATTTATGAATGATATAGATTTGCTGCCTTTTGATGATGTTTTCAGTTTTTGAAAAAAAGTATAAGTATGTTCAATTATATGCTAAAGATCGAATTACAACTGGTATATTTCAATGACTTTACTGAACAAATGCGAATCTATAATACTTTATGGAAATGCTTGCTGAAATGTTATGAAGAGTGAAAATTCTACCGGTTTTTACCCTAGAACTGTACGATTTTATGAAAGTATAGTTATGACTTATTTGATGCGAACCTATAGATGCGAATGATCCGATTTTAATGACTTTACGGAAAGTATGCAAGTTTTTATAGTGTTACGAAAATGCATGATTTGAAATAGTTTTGAAGATTCACATCTTCATGGTTTTAAACTCACAACATGTTATAGTTATTACTCACTGAGTTTTATACTCACTCCTCATTTTACTAAAAACCTTTTCAGAGTAGTGAAGGAATAGAGCCTTCGAGAGGCTTTCTTGCTGGTTGCCAATAGACTCTATAAAATTCTTCCTAGTGAACTGTTAATTAAAGATAACTTAGATGCTCCACCGTATAATTAGAAATGGTATAAAATACAATAGATGTATAATGTTGTATACATACCTTTTATTTCCGCTGATAGGTTTAGCAATGGATCTTGTACACGGTTGAATTCTAGAGTGATGCAATATAGATTTTGATTTTTTTTAATGGAAAATCTTGAGTTGAACATTTTCAATAGGTTATAATACATGGAAGTAAGTAAGAAAATAGGCTTGTGAGGATTGTGTGACCATAGATTTATATATATGGGTATCCAGGTTATCTTCGATCACATAGTTCTTACGCCTGTCACGGATCTGATAAATCGGGTTATGACATCCTTGTAAGTTATTGAATGTTCTCTTACTCAGAGCAGAATGCCATTTTCTAAAAATGATTTCTAGTATCCAATTCCATAATGAAAACCACTAAGATCCATAGGTTATGCATTTGATGAACTACTCATCAAATTAGAAATTTCAAATCACTTTTCTAATCCAAGAAATAAGCCTATAAAATAGAAGATGAGAAAAAAGGGGGACGAGTTATACCAAACCTGTTTTCTCCTCTATTAGCATTGATCGACCACGTAAATACTACACCTCCGCCGCCTCAGCCACCAGGAATTCCTCTCCAGTTCCACGAGTTGTCACCCGACCTCTAATCTTAATCCACACAGACTAGGCATTTTAGTTTAATTTGTAACTCCCATTCTCAACTCATGAGCTAGGGAGTTTACTTGGTGAAGATGGAAAAGATGAGAGAAAACAATTTTCACTCTCATAATATGTGATGGGCTAGGCTAGGGTTAGGAAGGGGAAGGGTTCCTCTTCCTTTTATAAAAACTGGACATTGGACCTATTCCCATGGGTCTTGAAAGCCTGATTCATTTAATGAACGCTTTGGAAATAAAATCGGGCTCGATAACCATTCCAATTTTTCATGGATCTATTTAATATATAATATTCCAAATTGTTCATCCAATTTTACCAGTAAAATTTGGATGTAATTTAGGCATTGGCCTAATTGCTCGGTTTGGCCCATTAACTCTTTAATAATTAAACGGGTTCTTCCTTTGACTCCAAAAATGTTGTTTACTTTAAATGTATTAAATATCCTTTTAACAAAATTATTTAGTCAATTTAATATTTCTCTTAACTAAATATTTAATTTGAAATTAAATCTAAATCACACTTTGGATATGCAAGTAGTGCAAGTGTGATTTAGACTTAACAAATCAAACTAATTAATGATGCTACTCTTAAATCATGGTTTCCCAGAACAAGTCAAATTTCTCCAAATATGATTTTCATCGAAATCATTCGTCCTTATGTGTGTGACCCAATAGTTTTATATTTTGCTAGTAGGTGGGCTCTAAAACAACTTGTGAGTTTTATCAAATCTAAAGATTGGATGGTTTATCCTTACAAAAACTTATAAGTTAAACAACTAATTTGATCATCTCAATGATCAATTAACTTAAACCACCAAGTCTAAGTTGGCCTCTAACAACGCGCATAGGCTACCCTTGAAATGAGAAGTAGTTTAGAACCTCTAAAAGAACATGTGATGATTATTACCGCACTGGACTGATCCTTCCATCTATCCCATAGTCTTGATTAGTCCCTTGTTAATGCCAAAATTTTCATTTTGGAAAAAGAGAAATGACATGGTAAATTCCCTAAAGAGAGTAAGAAAATCAACCAAGAAATATATGAAATAGGCCAAAGAAGGCCCTAAAATTAGCTGCCAGCCTCTTGGATCGGTTGTCCACGACCGACCAAGCCATGATTCGTCGACCAAAGACCGATCAGCAAAAGAAAGAAAATAATCCTTATGATAGATTTTCTTATTGCTCTATAAGCCTACTGGTTACATGATTCATCGAGTATTTCTAATAATCCTACCCTCAAGTCGCCATAAAAATTCACAATTCCATTTTCAATTCGTCGTTTAGTAGACTTAGTGTCGAAGACTAGTGTAACATCTTAAGCATTCTATCCTGCTTCTTTCACTTTGTAATAAAGTCAGATCCATTTATGTTATGGTAACACTTTTTATTTAGCTTGCCTTTAATTTTTTCGCCATTTATCTTTCTGTCTTTTAATTATTCCGCCCAATATTTTATTGCAATTTAAATTACCGTTCTTTTATTTTTGAAATCTCTGTACTACTAACATGCCAACACTCTACCCTTTCTATTAAGATAAAACGATTGCATTTTGTAACGCTAATTCCTTATTTCCCATGCATTATTAGAATTTTTACATCAACAAATTGGCACGCCCTGGTGGGACTTAACATGGCGATATCTTCCCGTCGATTACGAAGCCATAGCCTCAGCAAATGTCGAGTTAATGGAGATTTATCCGGACACTCTATTCCACGACCACTGGTTCAGATCCACCTGAGGATTAAGACAGAGCCGAAGAAGAAGTGAATCCGGGTAATATGAGCCAACCTATAGAAGAATTGGCCAATGAGGCAGAATTCTCCCCAAGTCCATATAGTATTCCTAAGGCTCGGGTTGTCTATCATGGAAACCTGAGCAGTAGCCGTCCAACGTCTTAATTGTACGACTCATTGAGATAATGGATGAATTGGATGCCCGAATGGTTAATAGTTTGGCCCATTTCGATGAATGCCTTGATATACCAGGGAGGAAACTAATTGATTTCCAAGAACTATCTTACCAACAAGAGCATTATAGGGTAGGTTGAATACCCCACCCGTCTAGGATAATGACAACACAGTCAGGAATCAACCAACAACGAATAAGCCACTTGTTATACTACGACAACCCGCTTCTAACCCACCAATGGCTGCTGAACCATCTCAATCGACTCTTAGGCTGCCCTAACTTTCGGACCCAGCTGAGAGATTAGAGGAGATGCCAACCCGCATCTGCCATATCAGTCCAACGATAGGTTGAGGAATGGTGAACAATGTTGAGCCACAAATGGATGCCGAACACTACCCACTAATGGCGTGAAACTTTATGCCCGTCAAGCCGATCGGGTTAGACCCAATGGGTATACATTTTTTGAGATACAATCTTGTTTTTAAATATTAATTATATTATTGTTTATTCAATAATAGTAAAGGCATTCATCCATTTATCATTTTTATTAATTATGTTGGAATTAATATCTTATGTTCTATAAATATATATCATGATAAAGTCCAGTGTCTTAAGTTATTGAATTTGGAGACCATGATGGAGATCATGCTTATTGAGACTTAAGTTTCTTGCAACTTAAGACACAAATTGTTTGTTGTCATAGGATCTTAAGAATGGACATTGATGATCCTTATAGACAATCAGATAGTTCATCACCTAAAGTATTTAGGGTGGTCGATCTTATGGCCAGTGGTGATAGTGGAATATAATGATGATTATGTGGGTGCTTAAGAGAGACTAAAGGTACCGAACATGAAACTTAGACAATTGTCAATTATAATTAATACTTATTATTAATGACAATTATCTAGTGGCTATATTACATGTGGTCCTTAGACTTGTGATCGCCATGGTATCTTATGTGTCATTTTTTATACCTTAACATCATTCCAATTAGCCCTAGCCAAGGGTGAATACGGGGTGAACCGTTGGGTATAAAATATTGTACATGAAGATTGTGAGTGATCAAGAGGAAATCCATCATTTCCGTATTTCGAAATAAGTCTTATGAATTGTATACTTTATTAAACAATTAAATCCTTCCAAGGCAGCATGCTATGAAAAGAGTTTTAGTAAATCAATTGTCTATGTTCATTAAAGATATCACAGGTCATATGATTTTTCTATTCGGATTTTTCTATTCGGGTTTCATAGTTAAAGCATGCACTAAGTTTTCTTAGATCTTAATGTTTTGATTCTTAGATCTTTTTTATGCTTTCTTAGAACTCTTCTATGCTTTTCGTTAAATATATATTTGATATATGTCTGTATGATCGATCTTGGTATATGTATATGAGTTTCATCCATGTTTAGTATTAGATTCGAAAAATTTTAAACTACCGCTTCCCCTTACGGATTTCTTGTAGACTAATAGTGGTATAAGAGCCTATATCATATTGGTAAGCATAGAAATCATTGTTTTAATTTAATATTTGATATGTCATTATTCTTGGATGTTCTTGAGTGATTATTGAATATTTTTTATGCTAGGAAACTAAATGAATAAAATCTGAAATTACTCATTTGATTGGATTGACAAAAGGGTGTCGTTTTCCATGTTGAATGTCTTTAGGGCTATTGTATCGTAAGTTTGACTCACAGCGCAATGACACAACATTTGATATATCTGGATATAAAACCGTTGGATCGTTTCAAAATTTTCATAATAGGTACATAAGAAAACTGCCAAAAACCCCAATAAACGGGTCGTTGATCGGATACATGTAGTGATCAGACAAAATCATGATGCACTGTGGCACAACATTTGATATATCTAAAGATCCAACCGTTGGATGATTTTGAAATTTTCAGAAGACATAGATAAGAAATTTGCCCAGAAAACTCAAGAATGGATCATGGATTGGTCACCCAAAGTAGCGGAAGCATAAGGCACAAGTAGTGGTTATGCTATAGGATGCACGCTAGCAGATTGCCCGGCGATAATATAACAATGTAACCTTAGTTCGACTTGGGTTATAGGGTTTTTGAAATAAATAAAATATACTATAATTTTTAATTTGATAATTAAAATTTGATTTTGATTATGGAAATTACTAATGAGATTGGTATTTGGTAAGTATTAATATGATAAATAAGGTTACTACTTTATTAACATGTTAATTAATGGAATCAATTTATTACCTTAAATATTTTATGTTAAGTTTTGATTTGATCGGTGAAATTCATATAAAGTGTTTATATGGAAATTTTCTAATCATTTAAAATATGGTAATTACTTCCATTAATAAAAAATAATTTTTGGTAAGATTTAATGTGATTGATAGAGTTACCAATGTAAAAGAATTAATGTAAGATTTAAGGTAATTACTTACATGGAATTTATATGATCATATTAAATAAAAGAATTGATTTCATTAATTAGCCACTAAAAAGTGTTATCATAACTAACCTATTTTAGAAGTATTCTAAATTAGAAAAAAATTTTATTTGCATAATTAACCTCTTTTGGAAGGAGTTCCAAAATAGGAAATTTTAGTTATCTAATTTTGGATGGAGTTCAAAATAAAGAACTATATTCTAGCTATGGAAATGTTCCAAATTAGGATACTTTGTTAAGATAAATAATATAAATTGGAAAGAGTTGTAAATTAGAAAATCTTTCCGATTTTAGAAGACTTTAATATTTTAGAAAGAGTTCTAAATTTGAAAAATTTCTAAAGATAACACCCTTCCTTTTTGGGAAACTTTTTTAATAAGGAAACTTTCCAAATTTGGAAAGTTAACGTTTTTGGAAATTTTCCTTTACGAATTAAGGAAAATATTTTAGTTGTTCATTGTGCTTTTCATTAATTAAAACGTACTTAATGAACATAATTAAACTAGATAACCAAGAATGTAATCTAATTAAATCTAATAGTTGTTTGGATTTTCATGAATATTACATTATCACGCATTAAAAGATAAAATAATATAATATATGAAAGTTAAATTATTTAACATGTTCATGCATTAGATGTATGTGATTTAAGTTATTAAATATACATGCGTCATGTTTCACATATATACCGTGTTTAAAAAATTATTCGATAGTACATGCATCAGATATATATGTATATGGATTGATGAGAACATGCTTGTTTTAAATCCCTCCTTTGATAAGATTAAGCTAAAAATGGTCATAAAACTATTTGAGGCTTGCCTTCCAAACATTATAATAAATGTGATGCTTATATTATTTATAAGTTGGTTATGGACACGTGAGACTTATAACTAGTGTAAGCAAATGTATTTATTATTTTATCATATGAGCATGACTAAGTAGTGCTATCATCATAGACGTGAACATGGATACAAAAACATGCATGAGATAGTTTAATACATTATATTTCACAAGAATATCTAGGTACTTAACTAGGATAATATAATTGGCTACGAATATGCATGATTATGTTTTCTTAGAGGCAAGATATAGGAATTACATGAGATGTATTTGCAACAGTGTTTGCTATATTTTATGCTTATTATAATTGGCCATGGAGATGTGAGATTACAATATTCGATGATGGATCCTTTTCCCACTAAGAAAAAATAATTTTTCTTATTTTATATAAGAGTGTAATATAAATTCATTAAAAAAATAGTGGGAGATACCGAATTATTAAGACCTTTGATTTTAATAATTAATATTATATGTAAATCTAGATATGTTATTTTTATATTTATATTCATGTAATGTGCAACAACAAACCATATTTTAAGGTCTGTTCACAGGTTAAATAAAATGGTTAGACTAAAATTTTAAAAGGAATGACATTAGGAATCTAAAAATCGTTCTTAGAGATGAACATATTGTTTCGTGAATCGACAATTAGATTTGAGGTACTCCTAACAAAGTACTTAGCGAAATAAGGATCACTTGGTTGAAGTGAGTGAAGCTAGTTAATGAGATGCAGTGTATTGTACTTGCATTAATGAATAACTATCTTCAAAAGTATTATTAGAAGTTACATGTCGTTGAAATTAATGATAACCTTAAATCTATTAATTGTATAAATTTTCAAAATGATATGTATGCTCTAAAGCCTTGTTTCATTTAATGTTGTCCGAAAGACACTTTTGTTAGAGAACAAGTGCCGACAAATATTTTGCATTTAAAAGTAAAGTGAAAGGAACAAGTTTTACAATTGTTATTCTATGTAGTAACTTAGTTAATTAACAATTACTCATTTTGCATTTAGAAGTAATCTACTAATTATTCGATTCAATTTAATAATTTGTAAGTAGTTACAAAGCTTGAAATTTCTATTAAGATGGAAGGGATAAAGAAGTTGGAAAGGAGTTTCCACCATAGTAGCAATGGAATTGGAAGAGAAAAAAAGAAAGGCTAACAAAGTCTCTCTTAAGAAGCATAATGATGTTTCATTATTGTTCAAAGTTTGAGAATAGTCTTTCTTTTAAATTATTCTGCGAAAGGTATGAGATGTTGGATGCGATTTCATATATGTATGATATATGATTGATCTCAAAAGTAGTCCAAATTTAAGAAAGACGAAATGCACCCAAAGGCAAATAATGAATAAAGAGTTCTAACATTAGTCTTTGCATTTCGGTTCAATCCAAGCCATTTGATATAAATTTAGAAATCAATCAGTTGGTGTTTTATATGCTTGTTTTTACCTAAAGTCTTGTTTCTATTTTTTAACAATAAGAGTTTTTCTTTAAAGTCAAAGAATAATACTTTTAGCATCTCATTAGATGAGATCTTTTATGGTAACAGTTAAAATGTATATTCTAAATTTTAATAAGGAAAAACTTATCTCAATATTGAACAAGTTAAGAGAAGAAAAGTTTGATGTGATTCAAACAAGTATTGACACTATCGAATAAATCATGCCAGTGAAACAAGAATTCACAAAGTTTCTTTTAAGCAAATATTAGGTCGAATTGATTCTTAATCATGAACAACTATTGTTTATTAGGCATGATAATCGAATTTCTCTTAGTTAAAAAAGAGAATTAGACTCTCTTGAATGTCTAATGGAGGTATCATACCTTATTAGATTTGGTTCGACTCCTCATATTAATCTTCCATAAAATATTCAAGAGTTATGCCTAAGAATATTAATTGCTACATACGAAATATAGATCCATCCAATTATTTTTCGTTTCTACATCATATGAGATATGGAGTTGTAGAAGAATTTCATTGAACCATATTATGATATCAAAATATGTTTGGAGGTAAGGTTTGAAATGTGCTATTTTGTGGGATATCCTAAAGGAATGTTAGGATATTGTTTCCATCATACTCTATAACAAAAGATGTTTGTTATATGAACCACTACCTTCTCATAGAAGGATTTTTATTTTTGAAAGAACTAGTGGGATTATGATAGAACTTGAAGAAATTCAAGAATCATAAAATGATTACACACAAAGAATTCTACACTCACTGAACCGACATTTGAAATGCCCTCCAAAGCGGTAACTACGAAATTTGAGAGTGCACAATGGATTCATAAATCCAATAGTTTTCTAGTGGCCTAAATGACATGAATTTTTAGTAGAAAATCCTAGTAAGGTTCTGATCATAGATGATAACCCTATGATACATTCCGAGCATATTACTAGCTTAGATTCCAAGAAATAGATGTACCTAAATGAATAGTTCCTAAAGGATGTACAAATGTTTCTTACGCTTGACACCTGTCGTGACTAAATTTGGCAAGAGGATGTAAAAAATCGTTATTCTAAATAGTAACCTCGATTTAGAAGTATAGTTGATACAACTCTAAGTTTTCACATGGAATTACACAAAGAAATTGTGTAAGTTGCAATGATCCATTTATTGATTGAAATAAAAATCTCAGAATTGGGACATCTATTTCAATGAAACAATCATATCATTTGATTTCTTTGAAAACATAGATGATCCTTGTGTGCATACAAAGGTTAGTAAAAGTACAAAAATATTCATAAATTCCTTACATAGATGACATACTACTCATTAGAGAATGAAGTAACTATGATGCAATCTGTTAAACTATTCTTGTCGAAATAATTCTTCATAATATTTGGGTAAGGAATCTTTTGTTGAGATCTATAGAGATAGACTCAAAAACTTGCTTGGTTTGACCCAATCAACATACATAGGTAAATTTCTAAATATGTTTAGTATTAAAGATTCCAAAAAATGACTTTCACCTATGAGTCAAGGAATCCACCTCTCTTAAGAAATGTCAACTAAGACATGAAAGTAGAGGTATAACATGAATATCTTATGCTATGTATGCGACTAGATATAGCCTATACACTAAAGAGTTATGAGCAAGTTTAAGATAATTAGGTTGATAAAGCATTTATATGCTATTAAGAATGTTCTTAATTTACTTAGAAGGAATGAGAATATATTCCAAATTTTATGAAGCGTCCAAATTGAAAATTGAGATTTCACACACTAATTTTCAATTTTACTTTTGGTTTGGTTTGCCTATGTTGGAGAAGCGGTAAAATTGGAAAAGTTCTGAATCAGGAAACAACCATGAAATCCTCTACTAAAGCCGAATATATAGCAGACTTTGATGTAGTAAAAGTGGTGTTTTGGATAAAAGGTTCATAATTGGACTTGGTGTGGTTCCTTACATTAATAATCTCATAGTAGTTGACTACAATAACTATGATGCAATAGTACAAGAAAGAGGAACTTAGGTTTCATCATAGTCTAAACACGTGTTACTATATTTTTCACTTATTCCAATAGTGACAAGGAATGTGAACATGAATATAGAGAAAGTTGATATAAATAACAATATAGCAGATCCATTAACTACAAGGTTTTTCCAATAAAAGCTAGATAGCCATCCTGACAAGATGGGGATTAGATTTTGAAACGATTGACTTTAGTGCAAGTGAGAGATTGAAAGTATATGCTTGTCAGTTCAATCAGGTTAGGCACGATGGGCATACATTTTGTGAGATACAATCTTATTTGGAAATATTAATGATATTATTGTTTGTTCAATGATAGTAAATGCATTCATCCATTTATCATGTTTATTAATTATATTGGAATTAATATCTTATATTCTATAAATATATATTATGATAAAGTCCGGTGTATTAAGTTATGCAATTTGGAGACCATGATTGAGATCATGGTTATTGGGACTTAAGTTGCTTAAAGCTGAAAGACAAATTGTTCGTTGTCATATGATTTCAAGAATGAACATTGATGATCGGGATAGACAAACACATAGTTCATCACCTAAACTGTTTATGGTGGCCAATCTCACAGCCAGTGGTGATAGTGGAACATCATGATGATTATGTGCATGCTTAGTAGAGACAAAGGGTAATGAAAGTGACACTTAGACAATTCTCAATGGTAATTAATACTGACTGTTAAAGAGAAATATCTAATGATTATATTACATGTGGTCCTTAGATCTGAGATCGTCATGGTATCTTATGTGTCAGGTTTCATATTTTGACATCATTCCAATTATCCCTAGCCAAAGATGAACACGGGGTGAACCATTGGATATAAAATGTTGTACATGAAGGTTGTGACTGATTAAGAGGGAATCAATCGCTTTCGTACATAGAAATAAGTCCTCTGAGTTGTATACTTTATTAAACAATGAAATCCTTGCAAGGTAGTATGATATGAAAAGAGTTTCAGTAACTCCACGGTGTATGTTCATTAAAGATATAATAGTTCATATGATTTTTCTATTAAGGTTTAATAGTTAAGCCATACCCTAGGACATTGGCTGGATGGAAGGATCATTATTTAACAATTGCTAGTCAGATCGGGTTCTTTTCGAAGATGTTTACTTCTCATCTCTCGCGTAGCCTTGACACTTCGATAGAAGTCAATCTTAGTTTGGAGGTCTAAGTTAATTAATCATGAGATGATTGAACTAACTATTCAGTTTAAAAATTGTTTTAAAACTAAACGAATCTAATTATGAATTAAATAATATCATAAAGTGTTATGAGATCCTACTACTGGCATTATGTATAACCTAATCGTTCACATGCATTAAATTTTAGACATACCTCAGTTATATTTCCTACAAAGATAAGGAAAATAGATAATTTTGATTTTAGGGGTAATATCATAATTTATCTTACAGTACGACAATAAGGGCAGAGTGGTAAATTACTAATTTATTAAATCTAATATTGTGCAGCTCCGATGTTGATTTAATTAGAAATTAATAATTTTCATTGGGACTATTTATTTAATTATACAAAGGTCCCGAAGGTCTGTAATTAGTAATTAGACATTAAAGAGTTAATAAACTAATTTGTGAATTGGATTTCGTAGGATAAATTAATCAAAGTGTTTATTAAAATACTTGGCCTAAAGATCCATGAAAAGTTCGAGCTTTAGGTGGGTTTGACCCATTATTTCATTATTTGGTATAAGAAAACCTAATGGTATTAGGAAAGTTGAGACCTAATGGAGTATTATAAGTGCCCCATTAGGTGGCCAAAAATCAAAAGGTTTTACTTGCCTCTTAGCCCAAATTCCTAGTGTGAGATAGTGAGACTTTCCTTTTACTTGCCAAGAGCTCTTTAAATTATGTGATGAATTTTAGAGTAAGAAATCAACCAAGCAAACTAAATTGCATGGATTACGATTATAGGGTAACACTTAGGCACCTTAATCTTCCTATTGAAATCGGCCATGATGAAGAAGTAAGAAGATTCATTTGATTCTGTATTAAGATTAATAAGTTTTTTTAGATCTTAATCGTTTACTTTCCTGGAAATTGTTTCTGCTTTTCATTAAATATATATTTGATATATGTTTGTATGATTTATTTTGGTGTATGCCTATCAATTTAATCCTTATTTGGGATAGATCTGAAATTTTTTAAACTATCTCTTCAACTTGTGGATTACTTGTAGACTAACATGGTGGCCTCTTTGCCACCAAGATAGGCCGCTCCAGTGCAGCGGATGGTTGATCGAGATCAACTATACAGTATTATATAGGATATCTATGGTCCTGCCACTTTAGCTCATGTACCATAAGTTGTATCTCAAAGAGATCGACTAAGAACCTTTCCCTCTTGGATATTGGGTTCCAAATTTCATCCTGTTTTCAAGAGATGACCCATATTAGTCAACTGTGGAACACATCAACAACTTTAAAGTTCAATGCGGTAAGGCTGGTGGAAACAATAGGCTACCAATCTAACTATTATCAACTCATTAATTTGGCAGGCTTTCGCCTAGTATATCGTGATGCTGCCCAACTCAATAAGGACTTGGCAGGATATAGAGCAACACTTCCATACCTAATTTTTATTGCTGTTAGCCAGAAGTTACAATGGCTAACCTGTCTCGACTATCCTAAAGGAACCAATGCGATCTGGCTCTGCTAAGATAGGAGTTTGCCAAACTTGCCATAAATTGTATGGACATCAGGCCGTGAGACGGTCAAGAGGTATCCTCATGAGAAGGACAAAGTCGACTCCTTCGAGGAAAGTTGAATGTTTGACATTTTGTTTAAGAACAAGAAGTTGAAGATCCCGCTTGACCTTAGGCTTCCATTGATCAACGAGTTATGAGGTTAGGATTATTGCAAATATCATAATTCTTATTATTATTGGACGAGCTATTGTCTAGTACTCCAACCGCATATGCAAGAAAAAATCGACAAAGAACTCATAAGTTTTGGGGATCTACCCACCATGGGAGTCGATTCCAATGCTTTCCTTGCTACAACTAATGCAATCATGACCGATTTTAGGTATTGTCTTAGCAAAATGACTCGATGGGCCAGGCACTATCGATCGCCTACCGACTGTTCAAAGGCTATTGTGGTGAACTTGCAATAGAGTACTACAACACCTGACCAAAGGCCTTGCCAGGTCAGTATGACTATTGATTGGCCGAGTTGTCCACCCGATCGACCACTCTTATGCTCTTGTTGCCAATCATGTATGTGTAATACCCGGTTACTGTTGGTATAGGAAATGCATTCCTATGTAAAGTGACTGTATAGATATATGTACAACTTGAGTATAATACCCGGACAGTGTTGGTCAGTTTGAGCATAAGAAATTAATTCTTAAGTTAGCAATATAAGTATATGTATAGTTTTAATGTTATCAATACTTAAGCTAACTGACTATGTAGATTAAGTAAGTTGGCATACGTTGGTTTTCATGAATCCTTTAGTCTAGGATATTATGATGGTATAATATTATGATATAGTATAATAGTATATTAAATTTGTACAGTTATTAGTATAATAAGGATTATATTATAACTACACAGTGTAAATTAAAGTAGAAGAGGGCTTTCCCAGCTTACCTTTTTTCTTTCCAATCGATGAAGATAAGCTTTGATGAATAAATATCTGATGTAGATAAGCTAGTCACCACCTAGAGAAAAATCAGGAACTGCTTGGTATTAACTACTAAAGTAGAAAATAATGTTCCCTCTTAATACCATATCATGCTAGTTAGCAAATCCTTGAACATTTTGTTAGTTACTAAGAAAAATTGAGTGAAGCTCATAATCCCTTTCTTTTTTCATAATATGAAATCCTAGAAAGTGAAGGTGAAAGTAGGATTCTAAAGTGCACATACCATGATTCTAATCCTATGCAATACGAAATAGAGCATACCAGTCAAGGATGATTTATGGTAAGAACCTTCTCTGTTCGTACAACTGAAATCATTAGTTTCTTGATAATAGGTCAAAAATAAGAGTGGAATCTGTGAAGTATAAGAAAACAACTTGAGATTGAGAACTCAGTCATGCTTTTGTCTTTCTAGACCGAGAACTGAGTCTGGACTAGGAATTCAGACCGAGGGACAGTATATGAGAACTCGATCTAGGAAATACGAAAGATCCTAGGCTTGGATCGGGAACCTAGATGAAGAGACATTATATTAGGTCACGGTATGGGAAAGAAAATGCAAAACCTCGGTCTGGGAAGAAAAAGTACTTGGTCTAGGAAGAGTACTCGATCCGAAAGTACTTTTGACATGTTATGTACAGGTCTACGGGATTGACGTCTCAACGCCTCGACGCCCTTGATGCCTTAAAAAAAAAAGTCTACAAGGTTGATGGGTCGACATGATCAATGGCTCAACACCTCGACCTACTCAATGCCTTAAAACCTCGGAATAAGTCTATTAGGTCGAAAGGTCAATGGGTCAATGGTCGACACACTTGATGCCTCCAATTTGAAAAATCCTACATAGGGTCGACGGGTCTATGGATCTACGGAATAAAGTTTGCTAAAATAGCAACACAAACTTAAATTAAACTACCTAAAGTTATGATTAGGACTCGAAAGAGAGATATGAGTGTAGTTTAACATTTTTAGTTAATTGAATTACCTTAGACATCTTTATTGATTGTGTTGTCCCTCTTTGCATGTTTTGATGTCTAGAACCATTAGAGGAGCACCATTCCTCCCCATCTAGAGTTTGAACAGTGTAGAGCTAGCAAAGGCTTAAATGTGACTAGTAATTATAGCTTGTTAGTTTTTCAATGATTTTGAGTATTCTAAAAGGTGCTTATGTGATTCAACGGCTTTTTTTTTTTGGCCTTTGTTATATATACTGATTTTTGAAATGCATTTGAATTGAAATGATGTTTTCAATGGATACATATTGCATTATGAAAATTCTTCAATTGAAATAAGAATTACATGAGTATATGCCATATGTATGGTAGGCGATGTTTTATTTGAATTGAAGTGCATGAAGTTTTGCATTTATGAATCCTTACTGGGAGCAAAGTGCCACGAGGGCCACCTCTTGAATTGTTAGTGAGAGCAAAGTGCAATGGGGGTCACCTTTTGAATACTTAGTTGGAGCAGAGTGTCACGGGGGCCATATCTTGATTCCTACACTCATGTTGATTTCATGAATTGATATAGATCCCCTGATTTTGGTTTTGATGATGTTTCTATTTGTGAAACAAGTATGAGTATGTTCAAAGTATATGTTTAAGAATTGAATTGCAAATGATATGTTTATTGTTTTTAATGAAAGTATGCACACCTACCCTATTTTATGAAAAAAAAAGGGGTTTCGAGACAATTTTAATGAATTTGTCATTACTGTTTCGCTCACTGAGTATTGTACTCACCCCTCATTTTTATTGTAAACATTTTCAGATTAGAGAATATAGAGCCTTTCTGAATTTTTCTTGTCGATTGCTTAGCTACTTTTTGATAAATTTCCCATCTAGTGGACTGCATTTCGATGTACATTTAGATCTTTTACTATATATTTGGATAGATAATGTAAGATACACTAGATATAAAAAAAAATGTATATATATAAGCATTTTTTATTCCTCTGCTGCATTTAGCACATATTCTGTGTAATAGGGCCTGTTTGGACTGTAAGGAACAATTTTTGATGAATGGAAAAGAATTTTGAGTTTACACATATTTTAATCAATGAAAGTAAGTAAGTAAGAGGATAGTGAGTATCATGTGACCAAAGATTCCTCATATACGGATCTTGGATATCTTCAATTATGTAGTTCTCATGTCGATCATGAATTCAGTAAATTGGGTCATGACAATATGCCTCAAATTGATGCTTACAGTCGAGGTGATTGGAGAGACATTGACTCGATTAGTCGGCCAGATGATTACCATTTTGATTGGCCGAGCATCCAAACAACGAGTCTTTTACTTAAAGATCCATCAGCCATCCTAAAGAGGCAAAAGATGATCGTTCTCTTAAGGACGATCTATTAGTTTGGAAATGGAAAGAGCACCCAAAATTCCTATGAGAAATTGGCATACTCATAAATGCTAGGAACAATGGCTGAAATAGGTCACTCGGAGTGAATAAGCAGTCAAAGATAGCCAAAATAGAAACTTGTCTGGGAGTGTATCATAATCATAACTCATGACCCTGGATATCATCCTCAATGACCTAATCGATAGAGCGCTAATATAGTCTCTCTGCCAGAAATCATGCCCAGCTAATCAGTCGACCAAGGTGAAATTGATGCCCTTAATCTGGCTAAGAATATAGTTAATCAGATGGCCTCTCAAATGCCAGATCTCAAAGCCAACTTCACTCTAGGAGTGTTAGAGGCATTCTTAGATAGAGTTGATTCCTTGTACGAAGAGGAATCGATCACTTTGCTGATGGAGCCGAGTCCTGAAAAGTGTAATAGGCCAAATCTCAAGGAGGCTCCAGCGTTGGCACTGAGTGGTGAAGTAATTGTCATTTTTATTCCCATTCGACTAAAGTGCAATGCGATCACTTCTTCGATGGACTTTCAAGATGAATAAAATCCTACTAAAAGAAGCCAATGCGAACAAGGATGAAACAATTGTCCTAGAGATACCAGCTCCACCACGACCATATGAAGTTGTCAGTTCATTTGAAGTAGTAGTAGAGGCCGATGGCTCAGAAAAAGTTATCTTCAAAAGTCATTTGTTAAGATGTCCTATCACATCAAACCACTCTACATGAAAGACTATCTAGAAGGAGTACCAATCATTCGAAGTGTGATTGATAATAGGGCATTGGTTAACATCTTACATGCTTGATGACTAAAGTTCCAATTGAGGACTTAACTCAAACAGAGGCAACCTTTGTTGATTTCTTCATAAGCATGAGAAAGGTACGAGGGCCCCTATTATTAGAAATGAGGGTTGGAAAAAAGTTATCATTGGCCACTTTCTTTATCGTTGACATGACTTTCTTACAATCCCTTGTTCGGGAGAGATTGGATTCATTCCCATTGTCACATACTTTGCTATTTTGGAAAGGGGATATGGTAGAAATAGTCAAAGCCGAAGGAAGTCCCTTCATGGAAAATTCTCTTATGATAAAGGCCATTTTTTACAGCAAGAGTATCGATCCCATCAAAGTGATCAAAGCAAATGGTAAATCAATCAGAGTTGCCCCAACTTCCAAGTTGGCTGAGGTCGAATTAGCTAATGAGAAATCCGCTAATCAAGCGTAAGCTCTCTACCCTTTTCAGCTAAACCCGAAAGAACTAAAGATCTAGGAGAGACCATGATCGGCAGCCATAGTAATCGTTAAGAAGAAATATTTGGCCTGACAGATAGAGGAATATCTCAACTGCCGAATAGAGGAGCCGAATGAAGGCCTAACTATGGATCAGCTAGACCTGGCCCCAGCTAAGTTAGATGATCTTAAAGCCGATGTACGAGACCCATTGATAGAAATGAATCTAGGGTTAGCAGAAAATACTCAGCCGATCTATATTAGCAGCATTCTTTCTGTATAAATGCAAAAATGAAATGATAAAGTTGTTATCATCGTAGTTTGATTGTTTTCCTTAAGATTATCATGAAATACCCGAACTCAATCAGTCATTGGTCAAACATTGATTACTGATTAAGATCGAGCATAAACCGGTACAATAGCCACGTCAACGAATGTATACCAAGTTAACCTTGATAGTGAAAGAGAAGGTGGAACGATAACATAAAGCCACCTGTATTCGAACATCAAGGTACTTCAAGGTGATGTCCAACATTGTAGCCATCGTAAAAAAGAATGGCATGTTGAGAATATTCACAGACTTCCAAAACTTGAATCTGGCAACCCTTAAGAATGAATATCCTATGCTGGTGGCCAATTTACTAGTTGATGGAGCAAACAGGCATGAACTGATGTCTTTCATAGATGGACCTTCGGGGTATAATAAGATCTTCATAAACAAATAAGATGTCCATAAAACTGCCTTATAATGCCCCGATGCAATAGAAGTATTTGAATGGGTAATGCCTTTCAGATTGAAGAATGCTAGGACAACCTATCAAAGGGCTATGAATCTTATCTTTCAAGATTTGATGGGAACTATTTTAGAAGTCTATATTGAATATGTAGTAGTGAAGTCTGTTAGAGCTATAGATCATTAGGCTAATCTAAAGAAGACGATGGACTAGATGTGTCTTCATAAGTTGAAGAAGAATCCACTAAAGTGCGCTTTTGGCATTTTAGCCAAAAAGTTTCTTGGATTTCTAATCCACCAAAAAGAGATTGAGGAGAAGTAATGGAAGACCAAAGCCATCATAGAAGCCCATCTACTTGAAAATAAGAAGGAACTCTGATGCTTCCTCACCCAAATAAATTTATTGAGGGGTCTAATCTTGCACACATGGAAGAAGCCATGATCTTTTTTAAGTTGCTAGAAGGCATACATAGTATTTGGTCCTTCCATCTTAATTTCCCTTCACTAATAATTAGGCCGAGTATGAAGCCTTAATCATGAGGTAAATGGTATAACACAGTTAGCGTCCGAACTAAGTATTCTAGAGGACTTTTCTAAGTAGGATGTGTTCTCAGTTTTCAAGGAAAGTCGTGTTCTTACTTCTAGGCAAGTCGTGTTCTTGCTTCTAGGCAAGTCTTGTTCTCAATTTTCAACTTGAAAAATCTAGAGGTAGGCTTTACTCGATTAAACACTACCGACTAGCTCTCATAAAAATAAAGTCATTAGAGCCTACAACGAAAGGTGAAAGTTAAGTCATTTATGATCAGAGACCTAGTCTGGAAGGTACTATTAACGATCAGACAAATAGATGTGTTGAAAGCATTTGGAAAATAGGCTCCCAATTGGGAAGGAACTTTTCGAGTGCAATAAGAATTTTCTAATAATGCTTACTGGATGGAAAGTTTGGAAAGGGTACTGCAATATAGTTGAATCATAGAATGAAGCATCATGGACTTAGTTCTTGAGTAGACTAAAGGGCTTGATCCTTGATGCCGTCGATTTGGTTTTTGTATCTGATCGGGAAAAAGAGTATTAATAATGATATACAGAACGTTTACCCAAATGCAAAACATGGTGCATGCACATGGCACCTCGGCCAAAACATCAAGGCTAGATTCAAGCCTTGTAGGATTCTCGAGCTATTCAACAAGGCGGCCAAAGTGTACAAGGCTCACGAATTTTGATACATACTTCAATGAGATAAGACTACAGCAACCCGATGTGGCAATATACCTTGAGATAGTTGGTTTTGAACATTGGTCAAGAGCTCATTTCAATGGTATCAATGACTAGTAATATTAAATACTCTTAACGCTTCGTTGAAAATGCTACTTGGTTCTATAAGCGACGAAGTGTAGCTAACAAGACAAGCACACCATTGACACTTGAGGTAGAGAAAATGCTATAGAGAAGACACAATGAATCGATAACATTGAAAGTTGATAGAGTGAACATAGATACATTTGAGGTGACCGGTATTTCAACCAATGCTTTAGTGAATTTAAGGGATAGGAGTTGGACATGTAGGGTGTTTCAATTGGATACGAGCCACAAAAATATTACACCACACACATTATGTGCAGAATATTACATGACTTCAAATTAGAGGCGAGCTTATGCAAAATCAATTTATCTTATACCAACGATCGATGACTGGGAATTTTAGGAAACTCTTCAGTCCCTTGTGATTTTACCTCTCGTGATGCATAAACAAAGTGGAAAACCTAAGAAAAGAGATATACAGTCAAGAAGGGAATAACCACGAAAGAGAAATAGGTGTAGCAAGTGTGGTAGTGTTGGACATTACAAGAGCACATGTCGTAACTCAATTGCGACTCTACTTCCTCCTAATTCTAAGTCAGCCAAATTGATGTAATTATCTTGCAATTCATGTAATATACCATATATCTTCATGTGGGTTTTCGATTAGTTTGATTCACTTTTGTATTTTATGAATTTGATTCACTTTTGTATTCTATGACTATGATTCACTTTTTTCTTCTATGACTTTGATTCACTTTTTTCTTCTATGACTTTCATTCATTTTGTTTTGTATGATTCACTAGGGTTTAAGGTTTAAAGCATAAGGTCTTAAAGCTTAAGATCTAATGTTTAGGGTTTAAGGTTTATGGTTTAGGGTGTAAGGTTTAGGGTTTAAGGTTTCAAGTTTAAGGTTTAGGGTTTAAGGGCTTAAGGTTTAAAGGTTTAAGGTCTTAAGGCTTAAGATCTAATGTTTAGGGTTCAAGGTTTAGGGTTTAGGGTTTATGGTTTAAGGTTTAAAGGTTTAAGGTCTGGAGGTTTAAGATCTAATGTTTATGGCTTAAGGTTTAGATTTTAAGGTTTAAAGGTTTAATTCTGAAGGCTTAAGATCTAATGTTGAGGGCTTAAGGTTTAGAATTTAAGGTTTATGGTTTAGGATTTAGGGTTTAGGGTTTAAGTTTTAGGGTTTATGGTTTAAAATTTAAGGTTTAAAGATTTAAGGTCTGAAGGCTTAAGATGTAATGTTTAGGGTTTAAGGTTTTTTGTTTAGGGTTTCATGTTTAAGGATTAAAATTTTAAGGTCTGAAGGCTTAAGATCTAATGTTTAGGGCTTAAGGTGTAGGATTTAATGTTTACGGTTTAAGGTTTAGGGTTTAGGGTTTAGGGTTTAGGGGGTAGGGTTTAAGGTTTAGTGTTTAAATTTTAAGGTTTAGGATTTAAGCTTTAATGTTTAAGGTTTAAAGCTTTAAGATCTTAAGACTTAAGATATAATGTTTAGGGTTTAAGGTTTTGGGTTTCGGATTTAAAGTTTAAGGTTTAAGGCTTAAAGGTTTAGGGTTTATGGTTTAGGGTTTTAGGGTTTTGGGTTTAGGCCATCGGGCAATGTTATATATATCTATCGACCAATCGGCTCTAGGTCTTTTATCTAACAAAACTGATGGTTCGATGGGTGAACTGAGTACTCATCTAGACATCTGTTTTAGAGGTCAATGAGTTAAAAGTTTTTAACCTCCAAAACTGATGGCTGGATGAGTGAATAGACTACCCATAGAGCCTTTATTTTTTGAGGTTAGAGACTAATAATATATTGTTTATAGAATTTCGTATTTATGAAACTTGCAATATTTATTAAACTTACAATATATTAAATGCCAATATACCTTTGATATAAGTCACATGCTATCTGATGTCGAAAAAGACTCATATTGTCATCACAAATTAGGTTTACTTGAAATTTGCATAGTGATACTCTAAATTTCAACATATATACCCCACAATCCCCTTTTACTATTGATGTATTTTCATGAAATCCAATGACTACGACGATCTTGAATGGTTCAAGGCTACACTCAGACCTATCATTCCTTAACAAGTACGAGACCATCGTGCTCATCGAATTAACAATTCTAATATCTTCTGACTATGGTAATTGCTACTTGAGAGACTGTGCATTACCTTAATATTATGTTTACAAATGTCCACGACTAAGACCACCAAATGTTCGTCCTTGATGTTGTAAGGGATGTACCCATGGTTTATGTGCCTCCATGCAATTCTGGCGACTAGTGCCTCACCATCAACATACGACTTCATCAGAGAATCATCTAGAAATACATGACTTTCTCGATCTTCCTCCTTCAAGTTCTTAAATGTCTCATTCCAATATGTTTGTAGGAACTGAGGGAATACTTGATCTGCAAAAGTGGCGGATTGGTCAAGCACGTCATTAAACTTCTGCTACCTCATCCGTAGTAGAAACATGTACTCATCTACATGTTGCAACCATAAAGTAAAACAATAAAAACAATCAACTAGACTAAGTAACTTTTCTTCCTTGGTTGAGTTCAGGATTCCTCGGATGATGAGATGTATTAAACATATATCAAAGTCAGTTTGATTCTAATTAGTATGATGAACTAAAGTAGTAGATGAATTAAAGAAATGAAATATTACTTATTTTTTCATGGTTCACGACTCGACATTTTCATGACTGATGGGCGGATCCCCTGATGACCAATTTAAAATCCGAGGCATGCAATTCTCATTACCTCAAACTCCAGCTTTCCTTCCAATATAAGGAATGGTTTCATAACCATAAACCTATTAGCAAATATAAACCAAAATACGGTAAAGGTTAAATATAAACTCTAATCTATAAAGCAAGCGGAAATCCGTATAAGTCATAGGTTTCTTCTTTTGGCTTCGTCCCCTTTGGCCGGTCCCCTATTTTCAACTGCCTTCTTCTTGATATACTTCTTAAAAGACTGAATTGTAAGCTCATAACTAAGTATACCCCAAGGGTATTGCTCGATCCAGCCTAAATTGTTGGCTATAGACAATGTTAATGGCCTGATTTTATTCCTCCGTCCTTGTGCCGAAAGGACTACCTCAATGAAGTAAACAAGACTCATCTTCACAATCTCACTGTCCTTATTATTCCATGGCTCATCATCACTTCTAAATTTATTTGCTAGCTTCGACACATTGACAAGTTTCCCACGAAGATACTTCTTCAACAAGTGCTCGTCTTTTAGTATTTGCTTAATTATGTTGTTTGAAAGTTCTGCATGACATTTTAATCACGTCACCAATGCAAACTCCCTAAGGCCAAACCACATAGGCTTCTTGTGGTGTGTAAACCACAAATCATGCTTCTTTCAGCACTCTACTCACCGAAGAATGGAAAAGTTCATAAGTTGGCTCGAGTTCTTAAGTTGAGTACTCACATCCAGAAAATGTCCCAGACAAGTAGACCTAAAAGACTCCAACTGTACTGGGGTTAATTTCTTTCTTATATCAACAATCACTATTCCTTGCTTTGATATCATAATTGTGCGGATCTTGAAATGAAGACTTTGATCAATTATAAGTTCTAGCTCACGATATATTAGAATTTGATCCACCTGAAATGAAAAACAATTAAACAAAAGTGTATAAAACTAAATTGAAAATTAAAAAAACAATCAAGTTCAAAATAAGACTGTAATATTCGATGAGAATATGAATGGTAATTGAGCCATCGAGGAGTTCATATGAACTATGGGACCATCGAGCAGTTTATAATGACTGCTCGATGGCTTAATGGGAATATAGATGTTCATCGAGCCATCAAGCAATAATTTTATATGCACTGCTTGATTGGCTGATGGCTCGATGGTCATTTATCAAGTAGTGCATATGAACTTCTTGCTCGATGAGTATAATAATTCAAAAAAAAAAAAAAAAAACACGAAGTCAATATTTCATCATCATTTCATTGCCATTATCATTTTGGTGCTACCTTCGATCTTTTTTCAGAATTTGTCTTCAGATTTTGTTGACTCCTAACCTTTGCAAATTGGGTGAATTAAAGAAGAGAATTTGTGAAAATTAAGGTTTCAAACATTTTCTACGATTCAGAAGGTGTTTGAGGTTCCATTTTTTTTCCTTTTCATTTTCAAATTGTAAGGGTATTTTAGTAAATTATTAATATTTTTTTTTTAAGTAAAAAAAAAAAAACGAGGCCATTGTTTTAACAAATTTTATAATCTGAGTAAACCCTAAAAGATAATTTCTAAATAGGTTATAGGCCCAAATTCTCACTTAAAATAATGAATGTACCGTAATGGAAAAATATCTGACTTGATTACAGAGCGAAAGAAGCAGGATATAATGCTTAATGGGTTACACCAGATTTGGATACTAAATCTACTGATGATGAATAAATCGCAGAGTAAGAAGATATCTATGGAAGGTGGGTTTCGAGTTTCAGAAACACTCGATGAATTATGCAAGCAGAATACCTATAGAGCGGTAAATATCCATAGAGAGATTTCTTCAGGGCTTTGAGCCTCGACACCTTTGGGGTGTTTTAATGGTGGTTTGTTTTATGATTTTAACTTTGATGGAAGCTGCTATTTATAGGCAACCAAAGACTTGGCAACCAAGCAACTCCGAATGTCTAGAAAAAAAGCCTCTCTGATTTGGATTTTATAGTTTAGTCCTCTCAAAATATATTTTCTAGTGTTGGACCCCTTGAATTAGTCAACTAAAACTTTCCCTTTGCAACCAGACCCCTTTCCATTTGTAGAGAGACCCTTGGATTTTACTTAAAACCATTGAAATTGGTCAAAGGTCTACCATTGATTTAAGAGTCAATCATTGACTTTTACTGTTTAATCCCTGGAGGTGATGAAAGTTTCCTCTGACTTTGCGGACATGCCCTGAAAATAAGCCAAAACTCACCAAAATGGAAGCTAGTCAACTAAGAATCGACCAACTTCTGGGCTTCATGATCTTGTGGCTAGCTGCCTAGTCCTCTTGGTCGGCCGATCGGTCGACCACTTGATATGCCGATCGGTTAGTCCTTTGGTTGACTCGGTCGTATATTTGGCCTTCTTCATCTCTTTTTGTTTGAGTTTGCTATTTTTGCATTGGAATATTCCTCTAATGAATTTCAAGTGTCAAAATGTGAATTTTAGCTTCAATAGGGAATTAACCTAGTTTAGATGTATTGTAAACCAGGAAAAGATATCGTTTGGGTAATTAACCTATTTTGGAAGGAAATCCAAATTAAGAAATTTTGGTTATCTAATTTAAGAAGACTTTTTAATTTTAGAAAGAGTTCTAAATTAGGAAAATTTCCGAATATAGCACCTTTCCTTTTTGGGAAACTTTCTGAATTTGGAAAGTTCACATTTTTTGAAACATTCATAAAAGAGTTAAGGAAAATGTTTTAATCATTTGTTGTGCTTTTCATTAATTAAAACATACTCAATGAACATAATTAGATTATATAGCTAAAAATCTAAACTAATTAAATCTAAACTTTTTTTGGATTTCTATGAACATTATATTGTCATGTATTACAAGATAAAACAATCTAATAGATGAAATTTAATTGTTTCACATGCTCATGCATTAGTCGTATGTGATTTAAGCTGTTAAATGTACATGCATCATGTTTCACATATATACTATGTTTAAAAACTATGAGATAGTACAAGCATAACATATATATATGTATTGATTGATGAGATCATGCTTGCTTCAAATCGTTCCTTTCATAAGATTAAGCTAAATTTGTCATAAAATTGTTTTATGGCTATCCTTTGAAACATTATAATATATATGATGCTTATATTAGTTATGAGTTAGTTATGGACATGTGGAAATTATAATTGGTGTAAGTATATGCATTTATTATCTTAGCATATGATTTGTGACTGAGAAGTGCTATCATCCTAGATGTGGTCATTGACACATGCACGACCTAGTTTAATACATTATATTTCAGAAGAATTTCTAAGTTAAACTTGACTAAGATAATATAATTCACTACGGACATGTCGGATTATGTTTTCTTGGAGGCTTGATAAAGGAATTACATGAGATGTAATTTCAAAGGCGTTTGCTACCTTTCATGCTTATTATAATTGGCTAAAGACATGTGGAATTGTAATATTCAATGATTGGATCCTTTTTCCACTAAAAAGTTTTTTTCCTTACTTTATATAAGGGTAATATAAATTCGTAAGAAACTAGTAGGAGATACTGAAATTGTAAAGACCTTTGATTTTGGTAGTTAATATTGTACACAAATTTACATATGTTATTTTTATTTTTATATTCATGTAATGTGCAACAACAAACCATGTTTTAAAGTCCGTTCATAATTTGAATAAATTTATTTGACCAAAATTTGAAAAGGAATGACATTAAGAAACCTAAAGCCTAATAGAGTATTATAAATATCCCATTAGGGTGCCCAAAAATTATAAACTTTTCCTTGCCTCTTGGCCGAAATCCCTAGTGTGAGAAAGTGAGAGCTTCCCTTTCCTTTCCATGAGCTCTTTGAATCATATGTGAATCTTAGAATAGAAAATCAATTGAGCAAATTGAACTACATGGATTACGGTTAGAGGGTGAACACTTGCACACCTCAATCTTCATATTAAATTTGGCCATGATGACGGAGCAAAGAGATTCATTCAATTTTTTATTACGATCAATAAGCTTACTTAGATCTTAATATTTTAGTTTTCTAGAACTTTTATGTTCTCCATTAAATATAAATTTGATATATGTTTGTGTGATTGATCTTCATATATATCTATCAATTTAATCCATGTTTAGGATTAGATCTGAAAACATTTAAATTACTACTTTTGCTTACGAATTATTCGTAGACTAATAGTGTCCATAGAAAATCATATCTTCTAGTTAAGCTTAACAAAAATGTTCGTATATCATAACAACTACTCAAACTAATATCCCTTATTTGTTCATAGCCAAATAATAGTTGGAATATTGTGATCACATGCATCTAATGTATTTAATAAACAAATGAACTCATATATTAATGAATCACTAACCCATATATGTCCATAACCGATTAAGTGAATGATTTATACTGAATTCATTGTAACGTTTTGGAAGGCACTATGCAAGACTTTCATCCATAGCTTACAAGCTTAATAAAATCCTAGAAGGAATTTATTATTATATTGTCTCATCAAGATGTTTATATGCATGCATCCTATTCAATATAATGAGAATCTACATTGAATCATTCATACACACATCATATCAATCATGAATGTTTATTCTCAACACTTGATTAAACATGCATATTTATCGATAATGTTGCCAACTTTCTTAAGATTAAATAACTTTCAAGTTAGACACTGTCCTTAACACTTTAAGGATGTCAACAAAGTTATTAGTCTCTTAGATTTAGAACTCTTTCAAAATACAAGATTAATCCATGGTTGTTGGAACAATTTTATCTTAACATTAGAACTCTTTCTGATTCATAAGTGAAATATTGAAAGAACTTTTAATTTGATGAACTTTTCATCAAATTGAAATTTCTCATAATGCATTAATTTGTATCCAATTCCAATTCAAATTACTTCAACAATCATAAAATTAAAACTTTATAAATCTCATTGTTAATTTAATAATCAAGTTGAAAACTTTAAATATCCATGAATTGTGCCCAATTATTGATTGACTTGAAAGTTAATATTTTACAACTCTTGTGACACATTGATTTTATGTCAATCAACACTAATGCTATTAACCCAAGACTTTAAATTCCAAAAAAAGATTCCGGACATTCGGGCAGCCGCGACACCATGTGTTTGCCGACGAACTAAGTCTCACACGACGGCTGGCCGCAGCCCATGGTGGCGGTGGTGGCGGACCGATTCTACTTAATTGTTTAGGGTAGTGTTCCTTCATATTTCTTGGTTCAAAAATACGAGATCTCATCTCTATAACACTTCTTGAGTCATTTTCATAAAATTCCAGCACCCTCATTTTTCACCAAAAATCCCAAAAGCACAACCAAAATGCACACAATTCACATAGAAGCATTTCATGGATTCTATTGGGAACTCCAGCATGCAACCTAAGGCTCTAATACCATTGTAAATCACCGGCTCTTCGCCTATCCAGGGTGGGCCATATGACTTTCACATCCTAGATTCCCGATTTATTTTCAATTTCTCAACTAGCATATAATCTAGAATCTGAAAATAATAAGAGAAGAGGAAGAAGGTTTATACCAAGCTATCAACTCCTCTAAAAATCTGACAGTTCTTCACCCATCCCTAAAAATCGCCGCTGGCCACCGAGCTCCACTGCTGACCACCAAGTTTTGTTTCTTTGTCTTCATTTTATAAGGGACACAAGCTCTTGGGCAAAGCCCAAGTGCCTCTAAGGCCCGATTAACTCTTAACCGTGTTTGGGTCCCCGAAGGGTCATTTTAATTCTTGTTTCCAAAAAACAAAAACCAAACATAATTATTTCAAGTTAATGTCAAATTTTACCTGGTAAAATATGGACTTTAATTTGGGCCCTAAACATAGGCCCGATTAGGCTCATTAACTCTTTAATGACCAACTAGACTTGCTTTCTACCCAAAAAAATAATTTTTGAATATAAATTCATTAAATCTCGATTCAATAGATTTATATTGTCAATTCAATAGTTTTCTAATTAATTATCTAATTTTAAAATAAATTTAAATCACACTTTGGATATGCTAGCAGTGCGGGTGTGTTTCATAATAAATCTAAATTAATTATCTAATTTCTTATATTTTTTTACTATAAACTCATTAAACATTAATGATTTAACTCTTAGATAAAGTTCATAATGAACGAGTTAAAATTTCCCCAATTTAGAATTCATTTGAGATCTAACAAACTTTTATGTGTGTGACTGGATAAGTTCTATATTATGCCGGTCGGTGGGCCCCATAACAACTTGTGAGTTTTATCCATTTTTTTGAATTGAGCATTTGACCTTGAAAACACTTTCAAGTCAAATAGTTAATATGATCATCCTCTATGATCAATTAACTTAAGCCACTAGCCCCATATGAGCCTCTAGCAAGGCATATGGGCCACCATGTAATGAGAAGTATGAGGAACCTCAACAAGAATCATAAATGACTATTACTCTATTAGACTGATCCTTCCATCTATTCGTGATTTCAAAAAATCTTAGGGTATGGTCTAACTGTTTGAACCCTATTATATTTTCTTTATGAATTATATAAACTCTTACGTAACTAGACAATGGATTTATAAAAAAATTCTTTTCATACCATACTACTCTAGCAAAAGATTTTCTTAATTGCATAAGTTATATTCTATTCATAGAGCCATATCTTGTAATATAGAGGTGATAGATCTCATCTTATCACCTTACAGATTGCACATACTCGAACACATGCCAAATGGTTCACCATTTTAGTGACCTTGGCTAAGAGGACATGGAGCAATGTCAAAGTATATTAGAGCTAATGATCACTTAGATGATCTAAAGAAGACACTGGACCAAATGTGTCTTCATAAGTTAAAGATGAATCCACTAAAGTATGATTTTGGCATTTCGAGAGGAAATTTCCTTGGGTTTCTAATCCATCAAAGGGGCATTAAGGTCACCAACTAATGATCAAAGACATCATAGAAGCCCATCTACCTAGAAATAAGAAGGAACTCCAATGTGTCCTCAACCAAATCTATTTCTTAAGGAGATTTATTTCGAATTTGGTCAAAAAACCAAAGTGTTCAGTCCCCTGATGAAGTTAAAGAAAGAAGATGAGTTTTGATGGTTACCTTGCCATCAAGAATAATTTGACAGCATCAAGTTGTATCTAGCAAGCTAGCCGGTGCTCGCTCCAGTGGTGACAAGCTGACCAGTGTTGTCATATCTTTCGACAACTATCAAATTGATCGACTTCCTCTTGGCTTAGGTGAATGTCGTGAAGTACGAGCAGGCCATTTACTACCGCATCAAAGTGTTGACTCCTATTGAGGTATGATATAATTTTATTGAGAATTTGTGTTTGGCTTTATATTTTACCATTATAAAACTTAGACATTAACTGTTGAACACTCAAGTGCTAGTGATCCCTCGAACCGTTCTCATCAAATACATGTTATCTCGGCCGATTCTCAAAGGACGCTTAGGAAAATGGCACATAGCGTTGATTTAGTTCAGCCAGTAATATATACCATGGAAATCAGTTAAAGGACAAGCACTAACCAATTTCTTGGCTGACCACCCTTCAGATCTTTTGCCAAATGCTATAATGATGTGTTCGAGGTACGACACGTGGAGCAATCAATCTAGGAATTGTACTATCAAGTCATCAGAAGGCATACATAATATTTGGTCCACCAAGCTTAATTTTCCTTGCATGAATAAGATCGAGTACGAAGCCTTGATTATAGGCTTGGAAATTCGGCTGAACTCGGTGCCCCCCGCATAGCAATCCGGCGACTCTTAGTTAGTAGTACTCAAATAGATATTTAGAGATTCTAAGTGTACCAACCGCAGATTAACTGGATATTTTTCCATAGCATTTAGGTCTTGGAAGAGTTTGAAGAATGAACATTGAACCATATCTCCAGATCTTTCAATGCCTAGGTATATGGTATGGCATAGTTAGTGTCAGACATAAGTATTCAAAAGGGGTTCTCTAGGACAATGACTATTTATAACTGAAATCACCCAATTCTTGCTTATACGTAGGTCGAATTCTCAGTTTTCAACTTGGAAAATCTAGAAGCAGGCGATTGGCATTTGTGTCTCTTTTAGTACCTTCAAAATCCAAAAGGGATTTACTTTATTAAACTTCGCCGACTAGATCTCAACTATACGTTAATAGGGATAGAACTATTTCAGCAAGGGAATGATTGCATCAAATACTCTGAAGGATGTAGTGTTGTTAGAGATGTAAACTAATGCAGAAGGAACAGCTCTATAAATGCAACTAATCATAAAACGTTGGCCATTTAGAGGCTGGGCTATTGATGCAATCGATCAAATGTATCCAAAGTAAAGTAAGCATCATACACAGATGCTTGTCACAACGGTTTACTTTACTAAGTGGGTCAAAGCTATACCACTAAAGAGATTAACCCAACAAGAGGTCATCGAGTTCTTAAAGGAATGATTATATATTGGTTCGGTGTTTTGGAGACCATTACTACCGATAATGCCATCATTTTTACTAGGGGTTTAGTGGCTAAATTTACGAAAGAACACGACTTCAAATTAGTCACATCGACACCTTAGTATGCTTAAGCAAATGGCCAGGTTGAGGCAACCAATATGGTGGTAATCAATCTAATCAAGAAGATCATTAAGGAGAATTCACTCATAGGACCAACAATAAGTGCTTGCATAATAACACTTAAAATTCGTACATCTACTACACCGTACTCTTTGGTATACGGTTATGGTGTTGTGCTGCCTTCTAAAATTCAACAAAAATCTCTAAGGATTGCCCTATAAAATGTTCTAACTCCCCCTAAGTACTCTGAATCAATCAAAAGTTAGATTGCAATGAGAATAGGCTTTATGGCTTATTCAAATGACTTTCTAACAAAATAGCTATTTGTTAGAGGCTAAGAGAGATAAATATGAATTTTTGAGGAGGCTTTTCAAATAATGGTAAGTCTTGCAATCCAAGCAAGGTGGCTTGCTACTTAAGTATCTTAGGAGTATAAATAGAGCCCTTTGCTGAAAAGTAAAAGAGATAGAATAACAATCCAATCAACACTGATCAATCGGTTCATCTCTCTTTGCACAAAACCTACAAAATAATCCTCTAATGGTTTTTTTTATTGCTCTATAGATGTTGATGCCAAAATTCACATTTTAACACTTGAAATTATTTGGAGGAATATTACTATAGGGAAATAGAAACATTGGTCGAAAAAAAAAAGACGAAGTAGGCCGAAATTACGATCGACTCAACCAAGGTACTGACCGATCGACCAACTAAGTGACCTACTGGTTGGCCAATTTGGCCAACTAAAAAGACTGGGCGGCCAGCCACAAGCTCGTTGGGCCCGATTGCTAGTCGACCTAAAGGTGTGAACCGGGTGGTCAACGTTGGCTGACCAAGCTTAGCGGTACGAGATCATAAAGCCTGAAAGTCATCTAAATCTTAGCTTCTTGACCTCCATTTCAGTCTGTTTGAGTTGATTTTAGGGGCATTTCCACAAAGTCAAAGGAAACTTTCATCAAGTCCAAGGATTGAATAGCAAAACTCAAGGATGGTCTTGCAAATCAAAGAAGACCTTTGAGCAATTCAAAGGGTCTTCAAGCAAATCTAGAGGTCTCTTTATAAATAGAAAGGGGTCTAGCTGCAAAGGACAAGTTTTGGTCGACTAATTCAAGGGGTCCAACACAAGAAAACACATTTTCAGAGGACTAAACCGCAAAATCAAAACTAGAGAGGCTTTTTTCCAAAAATTTTGAGTTACTTGGCTTCCAAGTCTCTGGTTGCCTATAAATAGGAGCTTCTGTCAAAGTGAAAATCACAAAGCAAACGACCATCAAACCACCCCAAAAGTGCAATGCAACTTTTGAGGCTTAACGCACTGAATATCTTCTAAGGCTCAAGGCCTTACAGAAATCCATCTATGGATATTTACCGCTCTATGGGAATTCAGCAATAATAGAAGCCCACCCACCTAAAGAGAAGCGAGAACCCCCAACATTTTCTCACCCAAATCAGTTTCATTAAAAGATTCATATCAAATCAGGTTGGGAAAACTAAGGTGTTTAACCCCTTGCTCATATTAAAGTAATAGGACGAGTTCGTCTAGTTATCTAGTCATAGGATGCATTCGATAGCATAAAGTAGTATCTAGCCAGTCTGCCGATACTTACTCCACATGTGAGAGGCTTACTAATGATATTGTATGTTTTAGCAACCGCTAAATCTATTGGCTACCTCTTTGCTCAAGAAAATGATGCTAGATGCGACTAAGCCATTTACTATCTCATCCTAGTAGTGACTCCTACGGAGGTGTTATACTTTGATCGAGAAATTATGTTTAGCTCTATATTTCACTGTCACAAAAGTTCAGGACTACCTGATGAATATGTATGTTTTGGTCATAGCACGGACCAATCTTATGAAGTATCTCCTATGTCGGTCGATCCTTAAGCGACACTTGGGTAAATGGGCCCACACATTAGCCGACTTTAGTTTACAATACATGCAACATAATTCAATTGAAGGCTAAGCCTTAGCCAATTTCTTAGCCGACTACCCCTCCGAAAGTTTACCGAACGATTACAATGATGAGTTTGAAGTACTTCGCATCGAATAGTCCATATGGGAATTGTATTCGGGTAGGGAAAGTTGAGCTAGAAGGACCACGTACTATGTACGTCTTTCTAGCGACTTGATAGTGATCGTTCATGACTCTTAATCGGTGATTCAAAATATATTAGTAGATTACAAGTGCATGAACCCCGGATTAATAGAGTATTTTGCAATTGCAATCTAGATCCTAGAAGAATTTGAGTGGGATTTAAACCATTTTCTCAATATTTTAATGTGGAAGCTCTGACATGGCGCATTTAGCATCTGGCTTAAGCATATTAGATGGATCTTCAAAGATAGTGACCGTCTATAAGCGGAACCATCTGATTCTCACTTTTAAGCATATTAGACTTTTGATCTTTGACATAGAGAACCTAGAGGCGAGTTATTAGCGATCGTCTCTCATCAAATACCTTCAATATCTAGATGGGATTTTCCCGATCAAACTCCAATGATTAGCTATCAACTATACTCTGATAGATAACGAGCTCTTTCGGCAAGGCCATAACGATCTGGTTTTCAAATGTCTTGAGTTTATCGAAGGCATATAGATCATGAAAAAGGTTCATAACAAAATTTGTTGATCCCACCAAGCCAGATGGAAAATGTGTTGGCTAATTAGGCGTCACGGCTTTTATTGGCCGACTATCCTAAAAGATTGCAAAAAATATTCAAAGGGATGTAAGAGTTGTTAAAGGTGTGGACCAATCAATCTAGAGGCAACCAGCACTAGAAATGCAATCAATTTTTAAGCCTTGGTCATTCAGAGGTTGGGCTATCAATGTGATTAGTCAAATATATCCTGGATCAAGTAAGCATCACACATAGATCTTAGTTGCAATGGAGGTTATAGAATTCCTAAAGGAAATGATCATCTATTGGTTTGGGGTCCTAGAGACCATTACTACCAATAACACTATCATTTTCACTGGTGGTTTAGCTAAGTTCACTAAAGAACATGGGTTCAAGTCAGTCAATTCAACACCTTATTATGCATAGGCTAATGGCTAGGTGTCGAGACAACTAACAAAGTGGAGATCGATTTGATCAAAAAGATGATCAAGAAGAATCCAAGTTCTTGGCACAACCTTCTAGGACCAACCATTCACAACACCATACTCATTAGTATATAGTCACGATGATGTATTGCCAATGCATATTGAGTTAAAAGATCTAGAAGGAGAGAGATTAGATGCATTGAATGATCTGACGACCCATAAAAATAAGGTTGTCAGAGCCTACAACAAAAGGGTAAGAGTCAAGTTATTTGCAATAGGGGATCTAGTCTAGAAGATATTATTACCAATCAGACAAACGGGTGTTTCAAAAGCTTATGGAAAAGAGGCTCCCAATTGGGAAAGACCTTTTCGAGTGTCACAAACATTTTCTAACATTACTTACTGGTTAGAAAGCCTAGAAGGCGTAGCGCAATCAATATATGTGGATTAACGGATTTTATCTAAAGCGTTATGTCCCGACTATCTATGAAAGTCCATGAGTAAAGGCGAAACTTTTGACCATACATAATAAATGAAGTGCATGCAACAATAAAAAGTCAAAAATATCCATTAGAGGACGATCATTTGGCCGAACTAACAAAAACTTTATAAGAGGATTGGCCCTACCGACCTAAAAGGGTAACAAGTCATAAAATTACAATACACTAAACAAAGTGAATAAAGCAGTGTGGGGAAGGAAAATGTCTGGACGATGCTCCATGCGGCCTATGTCATCTCTAGCTCTCGCTCTACCTCCTCTACGGTGCCAGTCCATATCAAAACTCGATCGGTGTAATAACCTCCTACTAGCTATATTGCTTATCAAATGCCTTCGAGAAAATATTTACTTTTATTTTTATTTAAATATAACCAGTAGGAGCATTACATAACTAACTTGGAATCATTCGATAAAAATACAAAAAAATTGAACTTTCTTAAAAATTTGTTAAATCTATCTCAACAATGATATTAAAAGAACACATAGTACGTTATATATATAATTTATGTACATAATATGTAACCATGATAATATTTACAACTTTGGTAATAGAGCAAAGTTATGCTTTTAAAAGCTTCTCAAAATACGTTTAAAGGACTCCCTAAAATCTATTCTTAAACTTTCTTGTCTCACCACAAGTCGGACGAATATGTACTCCACACCAGGTCGATCATACTTTATTCACCTAATCACGAAATTATTGACTTTCCCTTTTGCTTACCTACAACACAAGAAACTACTATGAGCTAACATATTTCAAATACATTTTAAAACAACTTGATTGGATAGCTCTGAAAATTCTTATAAATAATCTTATGCAAATGAGATGCTCTTATTCTACTGATATGGGTCCTAAGGATGTTGTCCCCGACAGTACTGTTATCTATGGTCCTCTATGAGCAATAATATCTAAGATCAGTGACTTCGCTCAGTCTACCCTAATCAGATCATATCTAGGATCAATAACCTCTCTTAGTCAAACTTGGTTGAATAAAAATCTCTAAGGTATGCGATTCTGCTCAGTCCGCCCTTACCAAGCAGCATCTCACTATAATGTTATGCTTATGCCATTTCAAGCACCACACTAATCAACTAAAATCATAACATTTCTCTTGGCTGTCGTCGCATGAAAACTAGTGGTGCATTCAATACTTTTTGGAAAAGGTATATATTCAAGTAATATAAACTCAATTCCAACACGATATACAAAAACACAGCACCACGCAATATAGTTTTATCAACTTAATTTTCAACATGCTATATTGCATTCATATCAATATCATCACTCTAAAGTTGAACAAACAATGAACATATTTATGTTGGAGGTGAGACTTTACTTACTTGACGTAGGTACTATTTTGTAAGAGTTTCTTGAAATCCTTCAGTTTTAGGGCCAGCTCCTAACCTAACCAAGCATGTATATATCTTAGTAAGAGAGTTATTCTCAATTATACTTAAAACACATAATTTAATTTAAGGCATCAAACAACTTTACAAACATCGTTTAACTATTTACCATGCATTTATTATATCCCAGTTAAAACTACTCAACTATACTACTTGATGCATATAATGTTTATAAGGAGTATTCATTATTCTCTACTATTCAATAACCTTTAATCCATCTAAACAGTTTTATTGCTGATATAGCATACCTCAAGGCATCGAGGCCTGGAGTACGTCGAGACATCAAGTACATTGAGGTGTCACGTACGTCGCATATTGGAGATGTTGAGTACGTCTCATATAAGAGACATTGAGTATGACGAGGCGTCGAGTACATCAAGGCATCGAGTACGTCGAGGTGTTGAGTACGTCGCATATTGGAGGCGCTGAGTACATCGAGCCATTCATATTAACTTAAAAAATCCATAACATATATATATATATTGGTTCCAGATTAATCGACTCTACATAAGACAAATAATAACGAATTCCAGGTTGAAATTATGAAGAGAAAAATATATTATTGCAAGAGGTCTAGATGTATTCTTAAATCTCAACTCAACTTTTGGTTAATTAATCTTCAAATAAACATCAACAACTAAGACATACGTTAGATTTCTTACTTTCACTTTTAATGATTCTAGATTATAGAGAAAGGAAGGAAATCCTTGAGTTTCGTTTGAAATTTCGCAGGGGATAAGGAAAGTGGTGAGAAATTTACTAACCACTGAAGATAAATGAAATTGTATGTACTATAAGAAGTTGTAGCTTGAGGTGGGTGAGTCAGCAACACCCACAAATTCCCTTTACTATTACTATTAGGGACTTTTTACCTTATACTTTTATGATCTATATCTTAATCTTTATCATATGTAAGTCTTAATTATTAATCTAAATATACTCCTTATAATATTTAGACTACAAAATTAATCTAATTACGGGAAATAGTTGAATGGGATATTACAGTAGGTTAGCCTAGTGACAATATGAGATAGATCAACTCCGTCTCTAGACACAGCTTGGCATCAGTCATCTATGATATGAAGTCTTCTATAAATCTCCCAAACTCAATGCCTTGTTAGACTAGTTCGGCCTGAGACTCGGTCCATATAGCTTGCTCAAGCCAAACCACCTCTAGTTGGATGGATAGCTTGGTCACGATAGTGTCAAAGGCCGCCCATTATCCCATAATGAAAGTTCTCTGGGAGGATGCTCTGCTTCGATCTCAAGTAGCCAAACTTATGAGAAGTAGGTTCCTCCTAGGCAAGAAGTCTACTGATGCCAATAAAAGCATCATGCAAAAGAGTATTCCGATAGCCTCAGAAATCGAAAGTCGCACGAACACCTCAATACGAGCCTAGATGGCCGGCATGTCAAGATGAGAAGAGGACTCTCATCGAAAAGTTTGATAACCAATGTAACCTTTAAGGTCACTGCCATAACTCCTTCAAAATCGGCCTCAATGGTTCCCTAGAATGCAATCAATCACCAGAGCTACAAAGTTATCGGTATCTGCCACATCCGATCTAATAAGACCGCCAATGATCATCTTGGCGTCTATTGCATCTAACACGGGACACTCCATGGAATAAGAGGAGAAACAAGTCCAGATAGCTGGTCATTGTTGCTTGTTTCCAATAGTGCATGCCTTCTGTCAAGAGAATGAATGTAAGTAGAATAGTGGGTTATGCATAAAATGAAATAAGAAAAGTTGATTACCTGAGTACTAGCCAAAATGGTATGGAAATCCAAGTTCGCGTTTGAGTGAACATCAATTGGAGTCGCGTTGACTTTTGAGCTATAAAATAAGAGTGTTAGTCATGAGAAGGTACACATGTGCATAAGTCACATGTGCATTTATGGCTATTCAAGGATGGCGTCGCAAGTCGAAAGGAAGTGCTCAGCCATTGAGTGACTCCACTAGCCAAATAACAGAGAAGATATAGGTGCACTCGGATCCCAACAATATGCCATCTAAAACTGCGATAGTCGAGTATCAATGGCTGCTACTACCATGGCAACATCCTCAACATGAAGGAAGAGGCGTCACTGCTGGAGGTCAACATTAACCATGAAGGTCGGTGGCAATGGAACATGGTGATTAAATAAGATTTCTTGGCTGTCATTGCTAGAAAGTAGAGCTTGAAAGTGCACTTGTAGCTATACGACTTAGAGCATGTGAAACCTATCAGAAGATCCCAACCTACTATAAGATAAAGGCCAATCATCGATCTGATAGGTTAGAATCTTTCCTAAACCAATCTTGTCCCACGAGCCGTTGATGAAATAGACTGAAAAATATATGAGCACCATGATCTGATAAGCTAATCTCATAGAGATACTAAAAGTAAAAGCTGAAGGCCATGCCAAAGCCCAAATATCTAGTAAGAGGAGCTCAGCAGGAAGCCAACTCGTTAGTGACCGGAGGCATCCTTAGGAAAAGAGCCAAAAAATGAAAGTACAACCAGTGTTGAAGTATCTAGAAGGGTCGGCTGACTTTAGCAAAAGGATTGTCTACCATCTCACCACAACCCCGATAAGGATATCCCAACACGAATGACAAAAGTGAGTAACTGTCACCTAGGATTAAAGCCATGGATAGAGGGAGCAACTCACTGACAGAAGGCTAACTAGGTATGCATAACATAAATCTACAAAGGAGAACCATCATGAAGGCTATGTGCTCCTAACCGGTCACCTAATCGCCCATATGTTCGTTCTTGAATTGCCCAATATCAAACTCCTTTCTTCAATTTAGGGAAATCAATAGTGTTGTTAGGAAGATTGGCCCTCAACATTACACCTTCAATTAGAAGGTCGGTGATAGCAGCAATATATAAAGTGGTGATAGTCATTGGCTTGTGGGGAAAGGCAAAACAATTATACAAGGGGGACTAGAAGCTCATGGCCGACAAGAAAATACATGCGTCTTATATAAAAGTCTCTCTAGTTAAGTCTATAAACTTGGCTAGTTTGGCGGATTGCCACAGGGGTAGGTAAAAATGCGTGAGCTGGTCTTTCCAGCCCGACCAAACCGTAGGAGCTAGAGAAGGCCAACTCTTCAAGTTTAGAACCGAAGAAATGGTCTTATCAATCTCATCACCCTCAAATCGGAACTGTCCATTAAAAGGATAAGTGTCCCAGTGGGGAATGTTATTCCTTTTACCCTTAATTCAAGGTCTGAGGGTCATACCTTCGCCGATTCTCACAAAAGTAACAAAGTCATAACCGACCGGGAGAGGGTTCTGAGCAAAGAGAGTAGCAACTTCATTGGCCCTATGCAACACTTTCTCCCGAGGAGTGGGGTTTTTCCTTTTATTGAGAGAGAATAGAGTAGAGGAAAAGTTTGACGGGAAATTATGAGGTTTGGATGGAGGTAGGGACTTTTTTATAGAAAAAGTAGCAAAGAAAGGAAAAGTGGAGGGCTGAGATCGAACCGCAACCAACATCCCACCCAAGCATTGGTTGACCATGCTAGCCGACCATGCTGGCCAACCCAATGAGCAGTCGAGAGCCCGGGGGAAGATTGGCCACTTTACGTGACTAAAACAAGTTGGGTGGGCAATTTCTAGGCTGAAAACCAACTGGAAATATGATTTTTTGGGATATTCTAGAGATTTTTGGAATAAATGCAATTATTCGGCCCTTAGCAACCAAATTTTTGATCAAACATGCGAAAACATGTGAACTTTATTACAAAACGGTTTATTGGAAAATATCAGAATGAACATCATCCACTTCAAATCTATTCTTAATAAAATCGGCAATGAAATAAAACTCATACAAATAAGGAAACAATAATTAGCCGATTATACAAAAATTGGCCAGAAAAGTAGACTAAAAGAGAGCGGCCTACAGGCCGTTCATCTTTAAAGTTTGCAAAAGATCTTGAAGACTGTTCCATGATGGTTCGAGACTAGCTAGAATTTATGTCGTAGTCTTTAGAGCATCTTAATGACGTTGAACGACAGGTTGAGCTTGAGCAAGTTCCTTCACTGATCGGTTCATATCATTGATTAAACCATTGCAAATGCTAAAACTTTCATTGAGTGCTACATGGATGTCAAATCAACGATCGCAAAGAGTGATGATCTGAGCCTCCAAATCGGCTATTTAGATCGAAAGGACCAAGTGCTCATTATTCAGTTGCTCAAACTTCTCATGGGAACTTTTAGATCCACGACTTCCTTTGATTCATGGTGTAGAGTCCCAAGTCATGGGTTGAAATATCAGTTGACAACTTCTACCTTTATCTCAAATTGCTCTTTGTGGAGAGAGATAAGCTGCCTTTTCTCATGGACAATCCTCTTAAACTTAACCCTTATCTAGTTAGAGGCTTGTTAGGAATAAACTACACCCTCTAGCTCCATCAAAATCTCTTTAAGGCTAGGGTCTAGGTGTAGAGTCAAAGCCTTGCAAGAGAAAAGCCTCAAGCTTTAGCATAAAAGGAGTTGCTTCCAATGTAAGTAAGCTCGGATGATGTAGCCTTTAAATCGTGAGATGCTCAAATGTAGGGCCAAACTCTAAACTTTTGAACTACCTAGTGGCTTCATCTTGCTCAAGAGAAACAAAAGAAGTTTGTTGAGAAGAAAGGCCGAAAGAGCTTTTCGATTAAAACGTAAGCTCTGAAGGGTCGCTTTCTCCACTAGGGGCTGACATGATATTAAATTTGACCAAAATAAAGTGGTATTAGGCCAAATGTATAAAGACATCGTGTCCTTTATTCCTATTATTTTTGGAATACACAATAAAAAAAATAATGGGGGGTATATATTGATGCCAAAATTCACATTTTGACCCAATCAAGGAAACTTCGTTAATGGAATATTCAAATAGGGAAATAGCACAAATAGGAAAAGAGACAAAGTAGACAAAAAACATGATCGAGTCAACCAAGGGACTGACCAATTGACAAACTAAGAAGGTCGGGTGGCCAACCACAAGCTGGTCGACCATGGCCGCTAGTCGGCCAGAAGGGCTTGACCGGGTAGCTAATGTTGGACGAACAAGCTTGGCCTACCTGAGATCATGAAGCCCATAAGTTGGTCGATTCTTAGCCGACTGACCTCCATTGCAGTCCATTTTGGCTGATTTTAAAGGCATTTTTGCAAAGTTAGACGAAACTTTCATCAAGTCTATAGATTAAACAACAAAAGTAAAAATGAACATGCAAATCAAAGAAGACCTTTGACTAATTCCAAGGGTTTCAAGCAAATTCAGAGGTCCCTCTACAAATAGAAATGGGTCTAGTTGCAAAGGGAAAGTTTTGGTTAACTAATTCAAGAGGTCCAACACTAGAAAAGACATTTTCAGAAAACTAAACTGTAAATTCTAAACCAGAGAGGCTTTTTCCGAAAATTCTGAGTTACTTGGCTGCCAAGTCTCCAATTGTCTATAAATAACAACTTTCATCAAAGTTAAAATCACAAAACAGGCAACCATCAAAACACCCCAAAGGGGCAATGCAACTTCCAAGGCTCAACACACTAAAGCTCTTTCGAGGTTCAATGCCCGATCATGACACTCATAACCCACTTTCTATAATTAGCTTCTTACTTGCTGTTTTATTCCTTGTCAGTAGATTTAGTAATCAAATCTGGTATAACCTATTAAGCATCCTATCTTACTTCTTTCGCTTTGTAACTAAGTCAGATCTTTTCCATTACTGTACAATGTCATTATTTTAATGCAATGCCTTATTCAATTTTAATGCTTTTTAACTTATCGCACATTTAAATTATACAGTTTACTTTACATTACCTTTTAATTTAATGTATGCTTTATTTATCTTACCTTTAGTATATTTGTGTTTTAACTTATTACACTTTATCTTATCATTTTTACTTTATCCGCAACTTGTATTATCGCAATGTAAATTACCATAATTTCGAAATATTTTCATTTCTGGCACGCCTGCATATTACCCTTTTTTTAGGACAGATCAATTTACCCGAGGATCATGCATTCGCGTATTCTATGTTTTGCTATTTGCACGTTTTTTACATCAATAGTAGACCTACTGCTTGTGTGATCCATTGAGTATTCTTGATACTCAAACTCTCAACTCGCCACACAAATTCGCATACTTCTTTTAAATTAATCGCTCAATAAACTTAGTGTTCAAAACTAATATAATCCGTTATACATTCTTTACTTCTTCTTTCACTTTGTAATCATATCATATCCATTTTCATTACGATAACAAGTTTTTAATTTAATGAAATAATTTTATTTTATCTTGTGATTTAAAATTAATTCACATTTATTTACCTTCCCTTTAGTTTATGTATATTTATCTATGTACTTTATTTTTTTATCTTCAATTATTTCACATTTCATTTCATTACAATTTAAATTACCGTTTTTAAATTTTCAAAGTCTTAGTACTTTAATCTTCAAGTCTTTTTATCTTTCTATTTAGGTATAACAGTTATACTTTGGAACATATATTTCTTATTCGCCTTGCACCCGCGCCCTCCAGTCTACACAAATAAGAGAAAGTGTGCAAACAAATGGACTGAAACCAAAATTTTAGTATTACAGTTTAGGCTTGAGTAACTAGCTCAATCCGTCAGCTCTTCCCGAGAAACAAATATTGAAATAATAAAAAATAAAGAGCTGTGGGGCACCAGATTGGGAGATGGAAAGTTTGAAATCCAGTAGAGTTAGGAGGGGCACTAAAAATGGATACCCTTTCTAGAAATCCGGTCGATTCTTGCCATGGATACTAAAAATTTAAAATTTAAACATAGCTCATCCCCTAAGTTTAAGAGTCAAATATCTCATACATAATCTTCCAATAAAGCAACAACATTTCCATAGGTCCCATAAGCACATAAGAGAGTTTTCCCATCAATAACAAAAATAAAATATATATATATTAAAACCCTCTACAAATCCCATTAAATCCCATTATCATATATTTAAAGGGGGAGAGAGAGAGAGTGCGCCCCTCCTGCCGTTCAACGGCGGTGGGGGCAGAAAGTGACCAAATAGTTGCCACCGGTGCAAGTTGCAATGCTAGTAGGATCATCATACGCATACGAATAAGCTTTAGATCAAGCTGCCTTGAAAATCCTCGAATATGCCGTCGGCTTACACGACTTAGGGCTTCCGAAGCTGCCAGTGCAGCAATACCTCAGCGAGTTAAACGCGAAGCACGCGCTCTTACATGCCACCACTCGCCTATTATCGCTGGATCATACTTGCAACCCGACTGGGCACATCAAGTTCAGGTCGCTAACGCAGCCCGCGTAACTGCATTTCCCCGACCCTTTAAACGGCATTATAGATATGGCAAGGTTGTAGCCGTCTACGAGGCTGACGTCATAGAAATCTTGGTCATGTCCTAGGGTGATTTCAGCCAATGTGGCGGGTGGTGAGCCGCCGAGGCCGTTGCAGAAGAGCGAGCCTCCGTAGTCACCGGTGGCACACTTGCCGCGGCCGGTGGTGGGGTCGAAGGCGCAGCCGTGCCGGCCCCAGAAGCGGCCGGACCAGAGTGAGGGGGGGTTGAAAGAGTAGGCTTTGTTTTGTGGGAGCTTGAAGCCGCCTTTGGTGAGTATGGGCTGGCCAGCGCTGGGTTGGATGCCTGGCCAGACTGGGTGCGTGCATTTGTTGTAGAAGGTGATTGTTGTGGTTGAGATTGACGCTGTAAAAAATATGTAGAAAATATTAATCAATTAATTGATTAATCAAATCTACAGCATAAAACGTCTGTTTAAGATCTCAAACACAGTTTAAAATTTAGACTCACAAATGTCAGTCATTTAATTTTTAATCAGACAGTTGGTAAATTAGAACAATATGGCCACATTTTCTTTCCTTTTTTTTAAAAATTATTATTATTATTTATAAAGAATAAACAAATTTTGAAGGGCTTAAAAAATGTGAGTTGTAGTTAGCTATGAGCAAGTAAATGACAAATACTTAGGAGATGAGGATTTAGGGAGTTTGGATCTAGTAAATTTATGTTACAAGTAAATAGATTGGGGGAGAGAGAGAGAGAGATAGCTCAATTACCTGGAATGTGTGAGAATAAGAGGGTGAAGAGAGTGAAGGAGAGAAGGGACTTGATTAGATCAAGTGCTGCCATGGCTTTAAGATTTGAGAGTTGGAGGTGAGAAAGACCGTAGAGTAAAGTAGGTGAGGAGAAGGAAAGAGTCGAGTGATGACTGATGAGGTTGTTTTTGAATCTTTCCTAGTCTTCTTGGGTTTGTCAGTATGGTAGGGTTTTATAGAAAAACGGCCAAACCGGCCAGTAAGGAGCAGACGGTAAGTACAACTTTCAGCAGAATGGAGTTTTAAATTTTGTTTTTAATAAATAAAGTGACTTTAGTTTGAATGTGGGCTTTTGATTGAATAAGGATCTGACTCAGGAGGTAAAAAATGACCACTTAATTTCTTACTGTCAAACTTTCTTTTCTTTTTTTCTTTTAAAAAGATATCAAGTTCTTCGGCAATCACCCAAAATTCATCATTCACATTCAAGATATTTTTAGGTTCAATATTTAAAATAAAAGCAACACACTCACATTAATTTCTTAATTAAACTATTATATTACTCTTTGAAGAAGATCTCATTTTGAAGAAGATCTTTTCTTTTTCTTGAAAGAATTGGTTCATTCTGCTTTAAGATCTTGTTCATCCTCAATTTTGTTCCCATCATTATTCTCCTTGATAGTAAAATCTTCAACTCTTCTATCTATATCATCTTCATCAATATCCAAATTCTTTGCACAAGATGAGTTGGCTTCATAAAAAATGACATATATAGATTCTTCAACAAGTAATGTCTTTTTATCCTATATGCTTTGCTATGTGTTGAATATCCTAAAAATATTTAATCACCACTTTTAGAGTCAAATTTTCTTAAAGAATACTTTCAATTATTTAACATAAAATATTTGCATCCGAAAGTATGAAAATATGCAATATTAGATTTCTTTTTTTTGTAAAATTCATATGGTGTTTTCTTTCAAATGGGCCTACGGAAACACGGTTTAGAATATAACAAGCGGTATGAATAGCTTTTGCCCAAAAATATTTTGGTAAGTTATTTTCCAGTAACATTGTCCTAAACATATGTAAGAGAGATCTATTTTTTCTTTCTAAACATCATTTTGTTGTCGTGTTCCTACGGAAGAAAAATTATGATGTAAACCATTTTCATTACAAAACAATTCAAAGTTCTCATTTTCAAACTCCTTACACTAGAAAGAGAGAAACCCTTTTCATATTAAACTTTCTTAATAAAATTTACAAAATTTTGAAAACTTAATATTTATGAGCAAGAAAATATATCCAAGTGAATCTAAAAAAATCATCAACAAATACTAAACCATAATTTTTATCACAAAGACTAGATGTCCTAGTATATCTAAATATATCTATAAGAATAAATTGTAGAGGTCTAGTAGTTATTACTTCATTTTTGGACTTGAAAGAAATTTTAGTTTGTTTACCTTTTATGCAAGCATCACAAACATGATCAACTTCAAATTTGATTTTAGGAAGTCTTCTAACATGCTCTTTCTTAGATAATTTAGCAATCAAATCTAAGCTAGCATGTCCAAACCTTTTATGTCATATCCATTATTAATTAAGATTCATAGCTACCAACCAAGTATCACCATCCAAGGCATTCAAATCAACAACATACACATTTCTATTTCTTTTTCCTATGAACCTTACATTATTAGAACTCTTATTAGTTACAATGCAAATATTTGATTCAAAAGACACTTTATGACCTTTATCACATAGTTGACTTATGTTAAGTAGATTATGTTTCAAACCATCCACATATAACACATCATCAATTTTAATATATTTCAAACCTACTTAACCTTTTCCAAAAATAGTTCCATTTGAATTATCTCTAAAATTTACATTACCACCTTTTTTAAGCTCATGAGAGAAGAATTGAATTTTGCCACCGGTCATGTGCCAAGAGCATTCACAATCCAAGTATCATTTGTTTCGACTTTGTACTTATAAATAATACAACCCAAATTGATGCCTTTAGTACCCATACTTGGTTTGGTCTAGTTCTCAAGATTCCTTTAGGAACCCATACATGTTTGATTTTCTTAATAATATTATTTTTAAGAAAATAAGAGAAGTTATATGTCCTACTTTGCAACAACAAAAACATCTAAATGAGGGTTTGACTTCATTAGTATTTTGGACACAAAAGTTTTCAAAACTTTTAACTTTCAAGGACGGTTCATATCCTAAACTGGCTTTATTATAAACACTTCCTTGGCTTCCAAGAAGTTTGTCAAATTATTTTTTTCCATCGACAAAATTTTGCAAACTTAAGGTCAAATAATCATTTTTTCTTTTGCAAAGAATCATACTCCTTTAAGGATTCATTGTCAACACTTAAACTTTTCAAAACAAATTTTGTTTCATCAAGTTGAAAGATGAGTTCCTTTTCTCGTTTCAAAAGCTTATTTGTTTTATTCTTCTCTAGAACTAAAGATTCCATTAATCCATTAAAAACATTTAATAAGTCATCTTCATCAAAATTATCATCATCAAAATTATCATCATCAAAATTATAAGAATAGTTAGATGGGTGTAGTACCTCAAGATGATCTTCCTTAGCCATGAAGCATATGTTAGCCATTTCCATTTCATGGGATTCGTCATCACTTGAATCTTCATTGCTCCATGATGCAAGAGTTTTTCTTGCTTTGAACTTATTTTCAATCTGCTTGAGTTACTTGGATGCAAGCATATGTCCCACCTTTTTGGATTCAACACATTTGATAAAATTCTATGAAGTTGTGTCTTCTTTGTTATAGTTCCTATCAAATTTCGAATTCTTGTGAAACTTCTTCTTCTTCAATAATGATTTGAACTTTATAGTCAAGAGGGAAAGTTCTTCTTCATCACTCTCATCACTAGTTGATGAAGCTTTTAGAGCTATCAACTTTCCTTTCTTTTTGCTTGACTCTTCCTCTTCACCTCTCATTTTCTTGATTTATGGGTTATAAGAGTTCACATGAGTTCATGATGTTTCAATGAGTTCAAATCTTTTACTTCTTCAATAGCCATTAATTTAGGTTCCCAAGAGCTTGGCAAGCTCCTGAAGATTTTCCTCGCATTTTCTCCATTTGTGTAATTCTTCCTCAAGGATGCTAATCTATTCAAGATTTCCTCAAATCTAGAGAACATTTGAGTAATATTATCTTCCGGTTTCATCTTGAATAACTCATAATCATGAACAAGAAGATTTACCTTTGTTTCCTTCACTTGAGCGGTACCTTCGTTCGTGGTTTCTAATCTGTCTCGAACCTCCTTGGCGTGCAAGAAGAGACTTGACTTAAGACATTTGGAGTGTGGGCACAAAAAATCATGTGCAACACCTTAACATTTGTTTCAGCTTTCTTCTTTTCAGCACCAAACCATTCGTCCCAACCATCTTCTTTAGATTTCGTAATTCGTTTCCTTACACACATCCACTATATCGTAAAATGTTGCATTGGATATCATGTTATCCTTGTCTTCCAAACGTTGTGATTCGTTCAATAGAATTAGGGTAGCTTTGTTGAACTTTTTCCATTAATCATTTTGAAATTATTGAGTGCCATGTCCAAGATCTCACTATAGGATGTTAAGCCTATAAAAAAAAGAGACCAGACTCCGATACCAATTATTAGCACACTAGAATAAGTGAACTTAATGGGAGGGGGGTGGGGGGGAAGGAGTGAATTGGTTCAATTAAAATGTTAGCATTTTCTTTACGAAAGTTAAAAAATGAATAAAAAACTATTTCCGAAAACCTCAAGAGTTCTAATTCTAATCAATCAAAATTCTGAACAATTGAAATTAAGCACTAGATAAGAAGATTAAGGAATATAGAAGTACAAACACAAGATTTATAATGGTTCAACCAAACTCATGCTTATGTCCATTCCGAGCTCCTCTATTGATTTTCCACTATTCTGATTCTTCTTACGGGCAAAAATCGAACCTTTACAACTCAAGCTTCCAAATGCTTGTAACTTTATAAGAATTTTACTAAGCTCTCTCCAACTCAACCGCTTAAATCCCACAAGCTTAAGATTCTCATACCCGAACCCCTTACAATGATTTGATCATTAACCTTACAAGTATAACCTCTCTAGAGTTATATATGAAAGTGATAGGTCAAGTGAAAGAATAATATTACAAGGTTTTTTTGCTCGCAAATGAGAAGCACTCAAGAAAGAGATGAAAATAATAACTAAAGTGTTCTTGCACTTTGTCTCTCAAGTATAGATGATAGGGTACCTTCCCTCAGCCATAAAGAATCCATTTTAAGGGCTTAAAAATAAAAATAGCCCTTTGGCACATAATCTAGCCATTTGGGACACATTAAATGCTTGTCATAACTTTTATTCTCAAATATGTCCTCCTGAACACCTGTCACTTAAACTTGAATAACTTTTGCATCCGACCTTAGAATGATATGAGGTGCTTTTCATTGAAGAGTTGAATTATGGGTCTTCTTAAAAAGGTATGTACCATTTCCTAGCTCCACCAAATTCGCCCTCATAGAGTTCCACAAGATGATATTACTGCATATTCGAGCATTCTGTCATCTTGTATATGCTTGACTAAATATGCCATAATATTTTCATCATGACTTTGAATTGTGATTTTCCATTTGGGTTTGAAAATAGACATCCCAATCTTGCCAACCATGTATAGCATGTCACCTAATTCGTTCATGAAAAATACATAATTAATAGTGAAGTTAGAAGAAGTGTCGGCTCAAATTCAATCAAGATTATATTTCATTCAAGATTTTATAAGTTCTTATTAAATTTTATCTTTCGAATACCAATTCAATTTTATTTGATAAGTATATAAACAAGATCTAAAACTCATCAATTCTTAAATTGTCTCCTCAAATAATAATTCAAAGAATCTAGTAAAACATGTTAGTCAATGTTTTCAATTCAATTTGATTTATTCTTCGCATACATAAGTCACTATCAAAATCATATGCAACCATGGAATAATAAGAACATCATTTTTCTCTCGAAGAGGATAACACATGTTATAAGTTTTTAGGATTGTCATTATCTCATTATGACAATCCTATGACTATGAGCAATTTTTTATCTTAAACGACAAGCTACATGGATCTCACTGAGTGTGATCGCTATCATGATTCCAAGTGCATATATAAGATCCAAATATCTATCAAGTATGTCATACAATATGCCTACAATGTCATTTCCAATATAATGACAAATAATATGATAGAATAAATGCTCATTTAAATACAAAGTATTTATTTAGTTGATAACTTATACAAATCAAGATTGATTCAGACTCTATCAGGTCAAACCCGATTGGCTAGACGAGCATCATACTTTCAATCTCCCACTTGCACTAAATTCATTCACTTCTGAATCTTATTCTCATCTTGTCAAGATGGCAATTAAACTTTCGTTGGGAAAGTGCTTTAGTGTGTGGATTCTTTATATTATAATTTGTGTCTACTCTCTTATTTACTCAAATACTTCTGACTATCTTTCAAATAAAGAGATAATAAAGTAATATGTGTTTTTGATTTCTTATGAGACCTTAGTTCTTTTGCTTTTGTTGCACACCATTGTTATGATAATACATTACCACATGACTAATGATACTAGGAACCATTCTAAGTTCAGTTGTGGAACTTTTTGTCCAATACACTTAGTTTGCTTCACAAGCATTAATGTATTCATTTTTGTCAATTGTATCTCGGTCATTTCTTGATTGGAAATCTTCAAATTAATTGATTAAACAACTAGCATTAAACGATTTCCATTAAAAATTAGAGTTTTTGACCTCACTTTAATGTTATTCATCTGGATTGCCTTTTCTCATGCTCATAACACTTAAAACATTAGGCAACATCCGCCTCATACATAACATGGCATACATGATACAACCCATAGGCAAGCATAGGTTATTCAATTCATGCAATCTCTCTCCACTTGTGTGTTAGGCGACATCCTTTGGAGAGAGAGATTTCATGATATTATGGCAAATAGTCATTTCCTGGAATCTTCCATACTATCCTTTAGTACGTTGCTTATGTACATGAATGGGTTAAGCCTAGAAATGCTTTTGAATCTATCTCTTTAGATCTTTATACCTAAGCCAAAAGTTGCTATTACCCATTTTATTTATGGAGAAGTTTTTGGATAACCACAACTTGATAGTTTGCAACAACTCTGCATCATTCTCAATGAGTAGTATGTTATCAATTTATATTGACAATGAATGCAATCTTACACCTAGTAAATCTGTGTACACACACATGGATCATCCATATTAAATCAAACAATTTGATTATTTTGGTCAAAACAGATTTCCAACTTTGAGAAGCTTGCTACAATCCTTGGATTAATCCAAGCAGCTTCCAAAACTTTTTTGTGCATTTTATGTGAAACCTTCGAGTTGTATCACATACACCTCTTCTTCCTAATTTCCATTTTAGGAAGTGGTTCTCACATCTATTTAATAGATCAGACAATCATTATATGCTGCAATGGCAGGCATAATATGGATGGATATGGTAATATCCACGGGCGAGAAGGTATCATTTACTCGATTCATTCTCATTGCCTATTGCCCTTGACCAATAATCGTGACTAAAAAATATCGATATTCTTATTGGCCCCGACCTTTCTCTTAAAGACACATTTGCATCTGACTGTAACATTTCCTTCCGGTGTAACCTCTGAGATCAACACTTTGTTGGTATATATGGAATCCATTTAAGATTTTATGGCTCTAAGCCATATGTCAGAATCTAGGCTCTAGCCTTTGAAGATCTCATAGGGTAATCATTTATGACTAAACCATTACTAGATTTTCTATACAAAATCTGTACTGTTCTAGTTCACCGGGTACTCTTCTAGACCTACAGAGCAGTGGTGTATACTAAGAAATCACCATTTCCTATTTCAAAGGTTCCTCAGAAGTGGGTGTTTGGCAAACTAGAATTCTTAGTCTGATCATTAATTTTGTGGGCCTTGAACTACTTCAAGTATTTTCCTACACCCACTATCCTTTTTGAAAGTAATACTCTTTCTAAGAAGATAGCATCTTCGGCTACAAACACTTTAAGCTTGACGGGATTATAGAAAACTAACATCCTAACATCTCTTTAGGATATCACGCAAAATAACATCTATCAGATTCTTGCCTCTAAACTTTCCGTAACTTGTTATGGCATGAACTAAATCTCCATATCTAATTTAGTGCAATGATGTCATTATAACTTTCCATATCTCCGTAACTTGTTCTATTATGGACTAGCTGATGCAGATGTTAGAGGGATTTATATTTAGTACGTTTGTGGTGCTTTCTAGGGCATGGCCTAGAATGACAAAGAAATCTCCTTGCGTGTGTCATATTAGACCATGTCTAACAAAGTCCGATTCCTTCATTCGGAAGCACCAATCAACTATGGTGCTCTAGAAGGAGCTCATGGAGAGAGAACCCATTCTCTTTTCAGTAATCAAGAAACTTGTGACTCAAGTATTCATCTCATTGATCTCATCGAGGGATCATAATACTTTTTTCTTACTATTTTTTCTAATTTGTTTCCTCATTCTATGAATGTCTCAAAAGATTCAAATATATACTTCATAAGATAAATCTATCCAAATCTAGTGAGATATTTAAGAAAAATAATGAAGTTAGAATAACCACCTCTAGCAATTGTAGCTGTTATCCAACATACATCGTCATGTACTAGGCCCACCACAACACAGTTGATCTTTCTCCAGTTCTACTAAATAGAGATTTGATTATTTCTAATTAGACAAGATTTACAAGTTGACATTGATTCATAATCGAATGGATCCTGATATCCATCCTTATGTAACTTAGTTATTCTCATCTTATTGGTATAAACTAATCGATATTGCCCAAGGTACGCTTGATCCATATCAAATCTTTGTTTCTTAACTTGCTCATTTTAAGGCATGTCTTATCATTAAAGTTCAAGACATACTAAAGAAGTCCTTTAGAACCATGTCTAAAGCGGAAGATCAATGATAAAACCTACCCCTATGATCAACAATACAACTCTTGCATTGTTTTGTTTGTAGGTTGACTGTATCCCTTTTCAAATTTCTTCTACCTTTTAGTTTCATCATATCAATTATAATATGAGATCTAAACATGATATCCAATAATGAAGTAGAGTAATCATTAGAAAAGTGATTATCCTTAATAATTAACAGGAGTGAAGTATCATCAAACTTCTTCCAAATAGACTTTAAGTATAATAATTTCATTTTCTATTGTCCAATTCAAACCACAATGGAAACATCTTTTCATACTTACTTGTCTTTGATCTTACTAAGTCACCACTTAGTATGGATTCATATCCAACCTTTAGACAATATAACCTTTTCATATATCCAATCATTCTAGCACATGACACACTTGAGGTATTATACCTCTCATTTTAATTATCGTTGTCCTAAATCTCATATATGTAATTGATAATGTCAATAGCATATTTATGTTCATATTGCCATTGAGGCCTACTAATATAGACATAAGCACAATGCATTGTGGCTAATCATTTTGGAATAACACTTTATCCTAAGTGGCCTTTATTCGACATTCACCCTTTAAAAAAGAGCGATCATGACCCCTTAATTCTAGTCATTTGCAAGGTGTTCGTGTCTAAGAATAATACTTTAACTATCTTTCTCAATTCTTGAAGTTAGTCTCTACTAACTTGTATGTTTAAGAATTGAGCTCAACAAACTATTCGTCATACCATGCTTTCATAATAGAATAACAAATAATAACATAGGTAACTTTGTAAATCATATCAACTATGAGAGTCTTATCAATCTTAGTTAAACTCTCACTATTTTATTACAATCCATATTACCTTTTTATGTTAATCAGGAAAAACGCTTTTCTCCTAGTGGGTAAAGGACCTCCACATCGAATATTAAGATAACATGTGTCCGTAGCCAATCTTAATAAACATGTAAGGTAATAAAACAAATTCACAATTACATTTCATGTAACTCCTTTACTTGCCTCTAAAAGAACATGGTCCTACATGTCCGTAGCCAACCATATCTTCTAGTTAAGCTAAACCCAAAACGTTCATATGAAATAACAACTACTCAGACTAATATTCCTTATGTATCCATAGCGGAATATAGTTGGAATATTGCGGTCACATAGATTAATTAAACATTAACCCCTATGTGTCCATTACCGATTAAATGAATTATTAATCTTAAATTCATTGTAATGGTTGGAAGGCGCTATGTAAGACATTCTCACATATTATCTAGAAGGGATAGTAATATATTTGTCTTATTATGATATCCTCGTACATACATTATCAACATGTTTTTCAATATGATGTGAGTTCCATATCAAAACAATAATTTATGTACTACATCTAGCATACATGTATTAAATAAACAATTCATTCAACATGTATTATATCCATCAATTTATTTTAATGTGATATATTGCTTATAATGTGTTAATCTAAATAAGCCTTGGATTTTACTAGCATTATTAACAATTAATCATACTAGTTGTATCCATGGTTTATTGATTCAAGCTAGCATGAACTCAATTATAATATTCTACAAAAACTTCAAAGAATATTTTTCAAGTCATATTAATTTTCAAGTTTGAACTCTTTCAAAATAAGAAAATTTTCATTCCAAGAACACTTTCTCAAAATAAATATTCTTATATGCTTCTAAATCGGTGCTTCTAAACATTTCAATATTTTCATTTTTTTAATGAAAAATAAACACTTTACAAAAACTTTGCATCATTTTATTTTTCAAGTTAAATCATATTTTATAAACCCAGGAAAAATGAACAATTTGCAACATTTAATTTTTCAAGTCACAAAATTTTAATCTGACAATTAAAATTACACAAAACCCAAGCAAACATAATTTTCTAGACATTCTTGATCTCCAAAATTTAGTGGGCCCCACTCATACACGTGAAATAGTGGTGGCACGGCACGTCATTATGCACCAGGCCCCACCAACGATACGTGCATAATAAACTCACCGCTACTACTACTGCTACTTTTAGCTATGATCCAAATATCATATCTTCGGGCTTTTTCTAGGTACATTTTGGATTTAATTTGGTATTCTTTGGTTTAATTTCCAGAAATATAAACAACCCAAAAATACCATGAAAAATACAAAATCAATCATTTTTATATAACATCACAAAATCAATCGAAAAACCAAAACCCCTCCAGATAACCTGAGGCTTTGATACCAGTGTAAGTAGTTGAATCTTCATTTATCGGGAGCAAAATTCTATATTCAAAATATAGCTTACGGGTATCCAATGCCATAACGACTACCACCAAGATCCATGGGTTATGCATTTGAAGAATTTTTCTTTGAACCGAAAATCTGATTCAACTTCTAGATCAAGAAACAAAAACAGGAGAAGAGGAGGAAGGGAGGATAAGAGATTATACCGAGCCCATTTTCTCCTCTAATGTCCTAGATCGGCCACCACACTCTTCACCGGCCCACCACCAGAAAACACCACTACCGCCGCCTCTTCTGCTAGTTCCAAGCAGTTACCTGACCTCTACTACTATCACACAAACAATAACTCTAGGCTAGTTTCTAGTTTGAATCTCAACTCATGAGATTCAAAATTTGGAAGGAACATAAGCCTTGGGCCTCAGTGGCTAGCCATGGTGGGAATGAGGAGTCCTAGAGCTATAATGTTCCTTTTATAAGGAACATAAGCCTTGGGTCCTAGGCCCAAGTTGGCTCCTAAGGCCTGGTTCCCTTTAAACTAGCGTTCGAGTTCCTCATGTTTGTTTTTATTCATGATTTCCAAAACATTAAACCAAACAAATAATTCCAAAACACTATAAAGGCATATGAGCCACTTATGTAATGAGAAGTGCAAACAACCTCATAAGAATCTGTTATGGCTATTACCGTACCTGACTGTTCCTTCCATGTTTGCCATGGTCTCAATTAGTCCTAGGGTATGGTTGTTGATGGAAAAAAAATTGACAAATGTAGAACAAGGTGAGGTAGCACACAACGTTTTGACATGTGCGAACTGAGTTTCACCGGGCTTGCCAATTTGTTCATGTAAAAATTTTTCGAACGCATGACAAATGGGTAATTAGTGTTCCAAAATGCAATTGTTCTCTCTCAATTAAAAGTGTAGAGTGCGGGCGTGCCAGAAGTAAGGATACTTCGAAGTTGAAAGAATGGTAAATTAAATTGTAATAAAATAAAGTGTAGGTACATTAAAGACAGAAAGATAAAGTGCAGTAAGTTAAAGTGCAGTAAGATAAAGTGCACATAAATTAAAGACAAGATAAATGGAAGCTGCATTAATATAAATGAAAAAATAAAATAAAATCATTACATTAAATTAAAGACATGTACCGTAATAGAAATTGATCTAACTTGAATTACAAGGCAAAAGAAGAAAGACAGAATGCTTAATGGGTTAAATTAGTCTTGGACACTAAATATACTAAATAATGAATTGAAAAGAAGATTACAAATTTTGTATGGTGAATTGAAGGTTTGAGCATTAAGAATGCTCGATGAATCATGATAGCAAAAGGGCTACATAACGATAAGAAAATCCATCAAAGAAATATTTCAAGGCTTTGGGCTGAGACATATGAACCAATGTTTGGTTGATTGGTGGTGGTTTTGTTATTGTTCTGTTTCTTTTTGCCTTCGACAGAGACTTCTATTTATCAGCATCAGATACTTGAGTGGTAAGTCTGGGTACTTGGTCGGCAAGGCTTCCAACTGCAGGAAAATCCTTTTCCAAAATTTGAATCTTCCCCTTTAAGCCACTAAAAAATGTCCTTCAATGGAAAGCCCTAGAATAAGTCAAAAAGCCTCTTCCCTTTGCAAACTGACTCCTAGTTTTGTCTAAATACCCTTTGAATCAGTCAATCTTCGCTCCTTCTTTGTAGATGAATCCTTCTAATTTCATGATATGCCTTTGGAACCTCCTGGTACATTGCCAAAAGGCCCTTAAATCAAGTAAAATATCTTAATATTTTGCTAGTTAGTCCTTGAAAATATCAAAAAAGGACTCAAAACAAAGGGGAAACATGGTCATAGGACAATTCAGTCGTACAACCACATGTCCGGTCAACTGAGCATGATCAGCTAGTCTTTGGACCGTCAGCCACCCCTTAGTTGACAAGTCATTGTTGGTAGGTCGTGGCGATGGTCCACAAGAGAGGGGGGGGGGGGGGGTTGGACGAAATTAAGGCCTAATCTAGCCTACTTCATCTCATTTTGGCCGATTTCATTAATATCTTTTAGATTTTTTTTTCCACGTCATTCTATACTTTCAAAATGATAATTTTGGTACAATAAATGCCCCACATTTATCCCGCTTATTGAATAATGTTGAATATATGAGTGATAAATGTAGCAACCCGCCTACTGGCTATATTACTTATCAAAATACCTTTGAGAAAATAGTTATTTGTATCTTAAACTTCATATAACTAGGCGCCTAAGCCGGTTGACCTGGGACCCATTCCGGGGATCCTGTTTCATAGCCATAGCTGTATGAAGTTTAAACTTTTCTTAAAACTATAATTAAACCCATTTTGATAACAGTGTTAAGGGAAGTTATACTACATTAGACATATAACTTCTGTACATATATCAAAACATGGTAATATTTATAACTATTAATAAAATAAAGTACTACTTTTAGAAAATTCATCAAAAAAATCATTTTTAACTTTCCTATCCCCCTACTGATTGGGCCTATATGTACTCTACACCAGTTGATCAGACTTTATTCATCCGGTGTTAAAACTACTGACTTTCTCTTTTTATGTTGACCTACAACACAAGTAAATACTGTAATCTAAAAAGCTTACTAAGTAAAGATTTAATCTGATAGGCACAACACATATTCAAATACATTTTAAAACATGATTGAATAGTTTTGCAAACTCTTCTAAATATTTATATGTAAATGGGATGCTCTTTCTATTATGGGCCCTAAGGATGTTGCCGTTAGCACAATTGTGATATATGGTCCTCTGTTACCAAAACCATCTGAGATCAGCAATTTCGCTCAGTTCGCCTAATCATATCATATCTATGATCAGCCACCTCTCTCAAGTAGACTTGATCGAATAAAATCTCTAGGGTCAGCGATTCCGTTTAGTCTGCCTTGACCTGGTAGTGCCTCAGTATAATGTTATGCCTATGTAATGTCAAGCCTCACACTTATCAATCAAAGTTAGCTCGATCGGGTGGACAACTCAGCTGATCGACAATTATACTAACCTTATAAGGCTTTTAGTTGGGAGCTGCAATACTACTTCGCATGTTGACCCAAATGGGTTTTGAATGCTTAGTATGCAGTCGTCGACAACCGATCCATCTATCATTCTGCAGAGAAAAAACCTTAGGTCGGCAATGGCAGCATTAGCTGTAGTAAGGAAAGTATTAGAACTGACTCCCATAGCGGATGGCCATCTAAAACTTAGAAGTCCCTGGTATATTATTTCTTGGATATGCCTTCACAATACTAGACAGTCATTCATCTGATGAAAATATGAATTATGTTATTTGTAAAAATCCTTACATCATACACCATTGGCTAATGGTAGGTTATATAATCAGGTGGAATCTTCAACTTCTTGTTCTTCAATAAAATGTTGAAGATTTCACTAACCTTGTTCAGGTTGAAGGAGTAGACTTTGTCTTTTCTCGTGGGGATACCTTTTGGCCATCTCACGGCTTATAGACTTGCTAGGAGACAGATGTGTGGCTGGTCACCAATTGTTTCGGCAATGTCTAAGTCATAGTTGTGTTCTTGGAAGTAGGCCCCAACTAATGGCTTTTTCATAAAGGCCTCCTCTATCAGTAGCCTTTCGTGTGTAACCCTATATTCTATAACATCGATGATCATGAGAACATCGTTCTTCTTTTGAAAATGATAGTGCATGTAATAGTCTCTCTAAATAGTCATTATCCTATCATATCCTATGACTATGAACAAATGAGATCATAGAGGTAAGCGAACTCGGATCTCATCGAGTATGATCAACATCATGATTCCAAGTGCATGTCTAAGACCTATGAGTCTGTCAAGTATGCCATGCAATTAATCATGCATGTAATTTTCTATTTTCAACCAAATAACATCATGAAATATTATAATATACTCATGAAATGGTATGCATTCAATTATATTTATGACTTATACAATTCAAGAATGATTCTCATAAGTATATGACCATATTGGGTCAAACCCGATTGGCTTCAAGTGCACTATACTTTCACTCCTAACACAAGAATGGGTGCTTGTCCACATGGTGGCATGGTGTTGGACTTCCGTCCCAATTGCCCTCCTTGATTCTCCCATGCGTCCCTTCAGTCTCTTCTTACTTATTTCCCCTTTTTCTTCTTTCTTTGTTATTTTTTCTTCTCATTCCTTTAAAACAAAAAACTAACACCATGTATTTTTTTTTTCCCTTTCTCTTCATTTTTGTGGTTGCTCTAGGAAGATGGTGAAAGTGAAATGTTCGTCAAGCTAATAGATAGAATGATCATTCTTGTATGGTATAGTCACAATAACCTCATTGGAAAGTTCCTAACCTTCTCGTAACATAAATGGCCTATACACCTTATTAGAGGTTAATGTAGGTTTGGTGGTTTGAGTTAATCAATCATAGAGATGATTGAGTTAACTATTTTACCGAAAATAAATTTTAAGGCAAAACTAGTCCAATCTTGAATTGGATAAGACTCACATGGTGTTGTGAGGCCCACCTACCGATGTGGCATAAAACCTAATCGGTGACACATTGAAAACAAAGTAATTCTGTTTAAATGATTCATGGAGAATCGAACCATTCTAAGAGAGCTTGATATAAAGAGTTCAATTATTAATTAGTTTAATTTGTTAAATCCTTATCACACAACACTACTAGCGTAACTAAAGTGTGATATTGATTCAAATTTAAATTATGTTATTTATTAAGAAATATTTAATAGACTAATTGAATATATTAAATATTGATTTAATTAATTTAAAGTTAAAGGAATATTTATATGGTCTAAGGAGAACTCGGTTAGCCATTAAAGAGATAATGAGCTGAATTATACTATTAGGTAATGACAAAATTGTATCTGAATTTTATCGGGTAATATTAAATAAATAATTTTGAGATTATTGAAAATTAAATGCTTTCGGTAAAAATAAAATAAATAAATTGGGCCGATTTTGGCAGCTGAGAATGAATTTGTAAAATTTTGGGGATTACAAGTTTTCTAATAGAGGGATAGAAGTGGCATTCCTTTTTTCTAGATGTAACCATTTCTTTTGTTATTAAATCTGCCTCAATAAAAATGGGCCTCGTTTAATTCGTGAGCGTTAATTAAATGAAACCAGACCTTAGAGGCCCAACGAATTGCCCATTAACCAATGTTCCTATATAAGGAAGTGCACACTTCCCCATATTCCAACCCACTGCCCGAGAGAGAGAGGAAAAAATATTTTCTTCTCTCTATCTTTTCTCCTTGTCTCCATTATCTAATCCCACCCATTAACCAATGTCTTCTTTAGTAAAAGCGTAGGAATATGTATATATAATAAACATAATACAGTAAATAGTACTTACGAAAAATATTGATACTATAAAACAGAATGATGTGTAAAATATAATTTGTAAGAAACATAATGAAATAGTAAAATAAAACAGACTAAAATTTATAAAAAATAGAATAGAATATAATCTGTAAAAAATAGTATAGAACAGTAAAACAAAATAGAATAATAAAACAAAATAGAATAGTAAAATAGATTAGAACAATAAAATAGAATAGAACAGAATATAATCTTGAAAATATAAATAGAATAGTAAAATAAACAGAACATAATATGAAAATAGAATAGAACAGGAAGAACAAAATAGCAATAGAGAATCAAACCGAAGCCTGTTATGCAATAGTTTCCTTAAAATAGATTCGCCCCCTCACGTCAGTGCAAAAGGTTGAACGGCGTTTGTCTCCCAAGATACAATGGGGACGAATAGTAGCGGCGCACCACCGAACTATTCCCAGTGAACTCAAACAGTGACTCAAACTCTACCACACTAGAAACTTAGAACTCTAGAGGGAGGAAGGAAATTAGAGCGATGAGAGATTTCATTTTTGGTTGTGTGTTTTCAAATGGGAGGAAGATGTCAATTTATAGGCTCATGAGGGGAGAGGAGATTAATGGGAATTAACTTGGGTTTAATTTACATTTAAATATGATAAAATTAAATTTCATCCTTTCATCTTCAACCTTTCATCTTCAAACCTTTCATCTTCAAACCTTTTATCTTCTGTAGAAAAAGAAAAAAAATATCTGGGAGAAAAACAAAAAGAGGGTCAAGGCAAATCAGTCATTTTCGGGCCGACATTCGGCGAGCCCAGGTGCATGCACACATGAGCTAAGCCCGATCCGGTCCAGACTTGCAGCCCCTGCAGGAGTGAGTAAGAGAGAGCATTCTAGCTTATATTTTATTACCCATTAACAAATGTGCAAGTCTATATAAACACTCTCCCACTTGTTCTCCTTTCCAATGTGGGATAAAATTTTCTCCTTCATTTTCTCTCCTTGAAACCATTCCAATGGTTGCAGTTTGAGATTCAATTTCTCATTCACCCATTAATCATTTTGAGCATACCATATACCGATTCGAAGCTCTCACGGAGGAGAATCTGAATTAGCTTTGACCTTTCGTTTACACGAAGTGGGCCCTACTCAAAATCAAGCATAAACATAGCATGTTGATAAGCTAATTTTCCAACAAGAAGTAAACCATAAATCTTGTTCCTATGGACTAGTGTTAGAGACTGTGAATTTGATGGTTTAGAGTCCCACTAGCAACAATGGTGGTGACAGCGTAAAAAGTTTGTTGTTTGGTTTTGTAAGCTAACATAATAGGTATATCTTCCCTTCTCATTCTTCTTCTTCTAAATTTTTTTTTAAAATAGTAGATACAAAGTTTTGATTGAAAAAATGTTTCTCAAAGTATAACCCATGATCTTGTAAGAATATTGTATATATAATAACCAGAATACAGTAAACAGTAATTATGAAAACAGTGATGCTATAAAACAGAATAATATGTAAAACAGAATTTATAAGAAACAGAACAAAATAGTAAAATGGAACAGAACAAAATTTGTAAAAAAAAATAAAACAGAATGTAATCTGTAAAAATAGAATAAAATAGTAAACAGAACAGAATAGTAAAACATAACAGAACAGAATCTGGAAAATTTAAACAGAATAGTAAAATAAACAAAACATAATATGGTAACAGAATCGAACAGTAACCGAAAAATCAAACCGAGGCCTGTTATGCAACAGTTTCCTTAAAAGAGATTCGCCTCTTCATGTCGGTGTAGAAGGTTGAACGGCGTCTGTCTCCCATGATACAATGGAGACGAATAGTAGCAGCACACCACCGAACTATTCCCGGTGAACTCAACCAGTGGCTCGAACTCTACCACACTAGAAACTTAGAACTCTAGAGGGAGGAAGGAAATTAGAGGGATGAGAGATTTAGTTTTTGATTGATTGTTTTCAAATGGGAGGAAGATGTCAATTTATAGGCTCATGAGGAGAGAAGAGATTAATGGGAATTAACTTGGGTTTAATTTAGGTTTAAATATGATCCTTTCATCTTCAACCTTTCATCTTTTACAGAAGAAAAAAAAAATTTCTGGGAGAAAAACAAAAAGGAGGGTCAAGGCAAATCAGGTCGTTTTCGGGCCGACATTCGGCGAGCCCAGGTGCAGGCACACACGAGCTAAGCCCGATCCGGTCCGAATTTGCACCCTCCTACAGGAGTGAGTAAGAGAGAGCACTCTAGTTGATATTTTATTACCCATTAATAAATGTGCAATTCTATATAAACGCTCTCTCACTTGTTCTCCTTTCTAATGTGGAATAAAATTTTCTCCTTTATTTTTTTTTTCTTCAAACCATTTCAATGGTTGTACTTTGAGATTCAATTTCTCATTCACCCATTAATCATTTTGAGCGTACCATATACCAATTCGAAGCTCTCACGAAGGAGAATCCCAATTAGCTTTGACTTTTCATTTACATGAAGTGGGCTCCACTCAAAATCAAGCATAAACATGGCATGTTGATTTGCTAATTTTCCAACAATCCCCCACATGAATGAAATTGACGGATTAACTAAAACAGACATTTTTCGATATTAAAACGTTTTTGACCTGGAGATAGAGTTCGACGGTTTGAAACCTGCATAGGATAGGTAGGTGTCAACCTTTGAACCTTCCCTTGTAAAACTACATTGATTTTACTAGCTGATCAGTAGACACGATGTCTTTGAACTGTTCTGCCGTTCATGTAAACAATAATGTACTTCACATAGGAATCTTACCTGACACACTTGAGTTCTCATTGTTATGTTCATTTTGGCCTTGACCATCTGCCTGGTTCTACAAGAGTTGATGAGAATTATGCCCAAGTTAATTCCCTTAGAAGCGGCCCCACTTCTCTCTCACATAGGTGATTCTTAATCAAGAGTAACCCATTTTACTCTGCTCAAATTTTCGACGCCTAAGAATCATTAAAAGCATAGCTTATCCTTTCTCTTACGGGCATCACTGTTTCATCATGGGAATAGATAGGAGGATACCTCCCCCACAGTGATATAATTAAGTCTTATACAATTAGGTTGTCCCTTTGAACCTAGATCTTGGGATCTCCAATCAACTAGGTTGGGTTTCCTTTGTATTGACTTACTCTTTCATGGGCTTTAGTCCCATTCCCCTTGATGATTTTTCAACTAACTCTCTATTTAACCCTTTGGTTAGCGGATCTGCAATGTTATCCATGGATAATTATAATTGAGAGTAGTTTACTAAAACTTTTCCAGATAGTCGTCTTGAAGTTTTAATATTTATCTTCTAACAAGAAAATTTTGGACTATAAGATTTTATGTCCTAGCTCTCTTATTTATTGTCTTGTTCTTGAGTATGATAAACACTAGAATTCGTTTATACTTTGTTCATTTTGAACCTTCTCATAAATATATGTTCAAGGAGAACATATCTCTTCTTATGGATTAAACCAAGAAGTTTGACATTCATTTTAGATAATGACCTTGTTTATTTTCTCATGTAAAAGTTTAGTATATGATCCGTGTTAATTATTCTACGCATAGAATCATAATTAACATATTCTAATCTAGCATGCTATACATTATAAAGACACAAGCAACTAATAAAATAGCTAGCTTTATTTTATTAATTTCTCAAAGGATCATTACATTTCATTTAGCTTATAAGCTCATCCATCAAACTTTTCCTACTTTTAAACAAAATAAACTAAGCGGAGAGATCAAGATCTGAGACATCTTGAGCAATATCTTCCACCATATTCGATTCTTGGCTTGATTTCTTCTTTGGGAGCCTACAATCCGAAGCTTTGTGACCCATCTTGTCACAGTTGAAGCATTTCCCTTGAAACTTAGTTTGCTTCTTTGAGACTCCTCCTTTCGGTCCCAACTTAGACCATTTGCTAGTTCTTTTAGAATCCTGACTATATTCCACAACATTAGCCTTTGCCCCATGTTGAATAATCTCTTTCTTATCGAAATTTCGATTATCTTCTTCAATTTGAAGTCGAACAATCAAATTTTCGATATTCATCTCCTTTCGCTTATGCTTGAGATAGTTCTTGAAATCCTTCCATCCAGGCTGCTGCTTCTCAATGAGAGCAGCTACTTGGAAGGTTTCACTTAAAATCATCCCCTCGGCATGAATCTTATGCAAGATAAGTTGTAGTTCTTGAACTTGATTGACTACCGTTTTGGAATCCACCATTTTATATTCAAGGAACCGGCCCACAACAACTTTCTTGCTACCAGCATCCTCGGTTTTATACTTATGGTCTAAGGCATCCCATGGCTCCTTTGCCGTTTTCTGTATACTATACACAGAGTATAAAGAATCGGTCAAACCATTCATGATATAATTCCGACACAGAAAGTCAGAATGATTCCAAGCATCAACCGCACTAACCGCTTGGACATCATGCTCATCATCTTTGAGCATAGGAATACTTTCCTTTAAGAATCTCACAAGATTCAGTGTAGTCAAGTAAAACAACATCTTTTGCTACCACCTTTTGAAATTCTTTCCATTGAATTTCTCAAGTTTCTCACCATGGTTCACAGGAAGAACCACAGAATGAGTGACTCGAGTGATAGAAGGGGTCATCTCGATAGCAGCAGCTTGTCAGCTACTTTCAGATTCCATTTCTGAAATTACACACACATTGCTATGAGGGAGTATCTTAGTAACTAAATAGTTATAAATCATTAAAACTCATAAAGAAAAAACTGTAAACAGCTTTCAAAGTAAATTGTTAAAAGCCATTGCATTTTTGAAACCATATGAATTAATTTTGCACTGATGCAAATTAATTCCAACCAATCACAAAATAACTTTGAACCATTACGAATAAATTTCGAACCGGTTTAAACTAATTTCGAAATTGTTATAACTTTAACTAGACATTAAGGGTTTATTTAATTAATTATCTTAATTGCTACAAATTAAAGTCGTAGCATCAATAATCAAATGTAAATCGGTTACAAAATTCAAATGTAAATCGGTTACAAAATAAATTTGTAAACCGATCAATTAAATTTGAAAACCGTTATATTATTTATTTGTAAAACTATTACATAATTTCTAATAAATTATAATACAATTATAATTGTCAATTATGTATTAATTGATCATAACAATAACCACAATATATTTATATAGATTCAGTTCATGCTTTGATCCAAACTTTATAATTAAGATACTGATTAATCTCTATCGCACCCAATGTTTTTTTTTCTTCATAATTATAATTCAAGATATATAAACACAATCAGATATGTAAACCCACATTTATGTTGACAAAACTATTTCCACTTTGACATTAGAGTAAATTACATTAACACTACCATAGAAACATTTAGTGTAAAGAAACGTTTCATTAACGTATGTTGTTTTATTTATTCCATAGAAAAACAAATTTCGAATTTGATTAAATTAAATCTATTTATTATATATATAAAAACAAATTTGTTTTAAGTTGTAAGAATATTGTACATATAATAACCAGAATACAGTAAATAGTGACTATGAAAATAGTGATGCTATAAAATAGAATAATATGTAAAAAAGAATTTATAACAAACAGAATGAAATAGTAAAATGGAACAGAACAGAATCTGTAAAAAAAATAAAATAGAATATAATCTGTAAAAATAGAATAAAACAGTAAACAAAACAGAATAGTAAAATAGAACAGAAGAGAATCTGGAAAATTTAAACAAAACAGTAAAATAAACAAAACAGAATATGGTAACAGAATCGAACAGTAACCGAAAAATCAAACCGAGGCCTGTTATGCAATAGTTTCCTTAAAATAGATTCGCCCTTCATGTCGGTGCAGAAGGTTGAACGACATCTGTCTCCCAGGATACAACGGAGATGAATAGTAGCGGCGCGCCACTGAACTATTCCCAGCGAACTCAAACAGTGGCTCGAACTCTACCACACTAGATACTTAGAACTCTAGAGGGAGGAAGGAAATTAGAGGGATGAGAGATTTAGTTTTTGATTGTTTGTTTTCAAATGGGAGGAAGATGTCAATTTATAGGCTCATGAGGAGAGAAGAGATTAATGTGAATTAACTTGGGTTTAATTTAGGTTTAAATATGATCCTTTCATCTTCAACCTTTCATCTTCAAACCTTTCATCTTTTGTAGAAGAAAAAAAAAATTTCCAGGAGAAAAACAAAAAGGAGGGTCAAGGAAAATCGGGTCGTTTTCGGGCCGACATTCGGCGAGCCCAAATGCAGGCACACACGAGCTAAGCCCGATCCGGTCCGGATTTGCACCCCCTACAGGAGTGAGTAAGAGAGAGCATTCTAGTTGATATTTTATTACCCATGAACAAATATGCAATTCTATATAAATACTCTCTCACTTGTTCTCCTTTCTAATGTGTGATAAAATTTTCTCTTTTATTTTTTATTTTTTCTTCAAACCATTTCAATGGTTGTACTTTGAGATTCAATTTCTCATTCACCCATTAATCATTTTGAGCGTACCATATACCTATTCGAAGCTCTCACGAAGGAGAATCTGAATCAGCTTTGACTTTTTGTTTACATGAAGTGGGCCCCACTCAAAATCAAGCATTAACATAGCATGTTGATATGCTAATTTTCCAACAGATCTTTGGTTTATTTCGTTCAGAAAACTCAAAACGTAAATTTTTGAAATACGCTTCCTCCCAGGTTTAGGCCGTTCATAGGGAGTACTTTGTTGTTCTATCCCCTAAGTCAATGGGAAAGAGTGAGCTTGTTAATCAAAAAAGCACGAACTCTTCCTTCAGATCTACGTCAAGGAAGTGTCAAAGTTCTAGTAATGATGGAAGCTTTTAGTTTCATTTAACTCTAGTTTCCCTCCTTACTTTGGTTTATTCTTGGGACTCTGTTTACTTATTTTGATCTTCACATTTTTTTATTGCTAGACATAAATGCTGAGATTGCTGCCCATATCACTCAAAAGGAGGCTACTGATAGGGAGAGAGCTAAAGCTAGGCTAGAAAATAATGTTTAAGGCAATTGCCTCTAAGGGTAAGCCAAGCAAAGAAGAACCTGTTGCATAGACTTCCCATGTTGACATCTCATATGCTCCTTTGTTCCTGAAGTGTTTTCCACATGAAGTTGTCAACTCTCTCGAATATTCTCATTATGTTATTGGATCTAAGGATACTTTGGTTTAGCAGATCAACCTTTCCAAATTCTATGTTACTTTAGTTTCAATTCCCAATTTCCTTAGGCTAGCAAATTTGAGTTTGTCTTGATCTGGGATGATAGGAAGGGGAAGGGTGTTTAACTATCCTGCACGACTGCTAGTCTAAAAGTTTCCCCAAAATCATTTAGGAGTATTTATGGAGTACATTCCTAGGATGATTCTCGACCATGCCCTTTCCCAGATGAGCATGAATGTATAATGCCAATCACGTCAATCAGGTTTGACCCTATAGGATCATTTACTTATGTGAGTCAATCTTGATCTATATAAGTTACATAATAAATGAATACTTTGTATTTAAATGAGTATTTAGTCTATTATATTTATTGTTATTATGTTAGAAATGACATTGTATGCATATTATTTGTCTGACATACCTAATATATTCATGGATCTTAGATATGCTTCGAGTTGTGATAGTGATCACGCTCGGTGAGTTCCATGTAGGTTGACATCTAATAATTAAATTGTTTATAGTTGTAGGATTACCATGATGGAATAATGACAATTTGAAAAGACTATTAAATGCGTTATCTTTGAGAAAGAAGAATGATATTCTCATAATAATCGATTCGAAAATATTGAGAAAGAAGAATGATGTTCACATAATAATCAATTCAAAAATACTTGATGTAGTTTAAGAATTAACAATCATATTAAGAATTCTAGTTCACTAAATACCCACTTATGTGGAACCTTTGAAAGAGGGAACTATGATTCCTCAATGTACACCACTACACTTTATATAGCAGAGTACACTGTGAACCTATACGGTATGCATTTCATATAGAAAATTCTAGTAATGCTTCGGTCATGCATGATTTGCCTATGAGATATTACAATGCAATGTAGAGCACGAATTATGAGATATAGCTGAAAGCCATAAAATCTAAAATGGATCCACATATGCCAACCAAGTGTTGATCTTGGAGGTTGCACCGAAGGAAAATACCTAGTCGGATGCAAGGATTATAAGCATATCGAGATCTTTAAGTCTCGTTATTGGTCAAGGGTTATAAACAATGTAGAGGAATCAATTAAAAGAGACATTCCTAGCCATGGCTATGACTATTTCCATCTAGATTATGCTTTCCATTGTTGTAGCGACCCACCTACTAGCTATATTGCTTATCAAAATACCTTTCAGAAAATAGTTATTTGTTTCTTAAACTACAAATAACCAATAGGGCGACACCTGACTACCTCTACAACTCCTTTAGGACAAAAGCAGAATAATTTAAACTTTCTTAGCAACTCGGATTAACTCTACTCCGATAACGATGTTAAAAGAAAATATATATACTATGTTATATACACAACTTCTATACATATATCTTAACACTATAATATTTGTAATTCAATTAATGAAATAAAATACTGCATTGAGAAACTTCTCAAAAGGTAATAAGGTAAGGCCTTTCAAAAAATTTCACTTTTCACTTTCCTGACTCCATCATAGGTCGAGCCCATACGTACTTCACACCAAGTTAATCGCACTTCATTCATTTGGTATCAAAACTACTGACTTTCCCTTTGTCTGCTCACCTACAAACACAAGCAAGTGCTATGAGCTAAAATGCTCAGTAAGTAAAGATTTTATCTCAAATGCCCAAAACATATTCAAATACATCTTAAAACTTGATTGAACAGTTTTATAAATTCTTATAAATCTTTCTATGCAAATGGGATGCTCTTTTAACTATGAGCCCTAAGGATGCTGTTGTTGGCACTATTATGATCTATGGTCCTCTATGACCAAAAATATCTGAGATTAGCAACTCCGCTTAGTCCCCCTTGATTAGATCACATCTCAGATCAGTGACCTCTCTTAGTAAGACCTGATCTAGTAAATTCTGTAGTGACAGCGACTCCTCTCAGTCCACCCTGACCAGGCAACGCCTCACTATAATGTTATGCTTATCTAATGTCAAGAATCACACTCATAATGAAGGTCCATTCAATACTTTTGTGTAAAAACTGAAGGTCCATTCAATACTTTTGGAAAAGTTTTATATATAACTAATATAACTCAATTCCAACATGTTTTATAAAAACACAGCACCACACAATCAATTCAATCTTCAACATGCTATGTTGCACTCATATTAATATAGTAAATCTCAAGCTGAACAAAAAGTGAAATACTTGTGTTATAGGAGAGACTTTACTTATCTATCGTATGTTCTATATTGGTATGAAGTCCTTACAAATTCTGCTGGTTGGGGCCAACTTCTAATCTATCCAAAACATTTGTTTATCTTAGTAATGACTTGGTTCTCAATTCTACTTAAAATGCATACTTTAACTTAAGGTGTCAAAAGTTTTGTTTCTGCTACAGTAGGCGTCGACTCATTGACCTCATGGACACCATGGACCTTATCGACCTTATCGGCCCGGTCGACCCTGCTAGCTCTTTTACATCTTAAAGGCATCGACTTCGTCGACCCCATTTCATCTTAAAGGCATTGACCTCGTCGACTAGGGTGAGATAATTTACAGACCAAGGGCTTTTTATTTTACGCAATATGTCAAAAGCACTTTTAGATCGAGTACTTTTCCTAAATCGAGTACTTTTCCTTCCCATACCAAGTTTTTCCCTTTTTCGTCCCAGACTGAGACCTAATATAATATCTCTCGGTCTATATTCTCAGTCCAGATTGAGAACTGTTCCTTCTTCCGAGACTATGACCCAAGATAATGCCTCGTGGTCTAGTTTCTAGGTCCAAACCGAGAACTATTCCTTTCTTCCCAGATTGAGACGTAAGATTATTTCTCTCAATTTGGATTCCCAGTCCAGACCAAGAAATATTCCTTGCTTCCTAGATTGAGACCTAAGATAATGTCTCTTAGTTTGGGTTCATAGTCCAGACCGAGAATGGTTCTTTCCTTCCTAGATAGAGATCTAAGGTAATGTCTCTCTGTCTGGGTTCCCAATCCAGGCCAAGAACTGTTCCTTCCTTTTCAAACCAAGATCTAATATAATGTCTCTTAATCTAGGTTCCTGGTTTAGACTGAGTTCTCAGTCTAGAAAAATAGAAACATGACTGAGTTCTCGATTTCAGGTTGATTTCTTATATTTCATCCATTCAAATTCTCATTTTCTATCTACCCAACACAAATTGAAATTTTCATGTGCAAGGATCAGTGATGAACCTTACTAGTAGTTGTTCTCGAATGTTATGCTATGTTTGTGTCTAAACAGCTCATAATCGTGATCTGTGAGCTTGTGAGCTCTTGCTTTTCGCCTTTAAGGGTTCTTAACTATAGAGACGAAAGAAATTCCTTAGGTTCTCGCTCCAATTTTTGCGAGGGCTGGGAAGAAGTGAACTGTTTCTCAGTAGCAATGCCTCTGACTTTATATATGCAGATGAAACTATAGTTGGAGGTGTTAGCCTCGACCTGGGTACCTGCTGCATAGAAGCTCCTTTGTCTGCCTCTCTCTGTGCTAGTCTCTGATTTTGCCTGGTTCATGCTTATCAGAACTGGGGTAGCGATTGAAAATAGGAAAATCTTCTAAAGCTAGTGCTTCAACAAGCTTCCCACTGCATTTCTTTTTTTTTTTTTTTCTTTCTTTTTTATATTATTATTATTATTCTTAATCATTCATCAGATATTTTTGAATTGTAGTATTTCTATTAATAATAATCTAACACTTTTGAGACTAACTTCTTAAGACATTTCCCTCGATCCTTTTTTCCATTCAGATTGGAAATGTGGCGCTCAACATAAGGGACTTTTTAAGTAGTAAAAATTTGGATATAAGCAATGTCAGCTTATTGGAAGGCATTAAATGGGGTATTACAAATCCCTCCAACTTACAAAAGTTTCATCCTCAAAACTAAAATAACTTTCAGAACTTAGCTCTCATATCTTCTTCTTTTTCCTAGGTTTCTTTCTCTATTTTCTAACTTTGCTACAAAACTTTGACTAAGAGAATAGTCTTATTTCTTAAGACTTTTTCTCTCATATCTGATATCTGCATCATTTTTTCTTCATATGACAAATCACTTCTTACTTCTACTCATTCATACTGTAATAAATGGGAAGGATCTGAGGCATATTTCCTCAGCATTGAAAGATGAAATATGTCATGCACTTTTGATAAATTTGCGGTATTGGTAAGCAACTTTACCTAACCCGTCTAAGATCTTGAAAGGTCCAATGTAACGAGGCTTAACTTTCCCTTCTTCCTAAATCACATTACCCGTTTCATTGGGCGCACCTTTAGAAAGACTAGATCACCTGTTTGAAACTCAACAGTCATCTTCTCGAATTTGCATTACTTTTTTGACGACTTTGTGTGGCTTTCATCCTTTGAGGGATATTTTCAATTGCTTTTGTTGTGGCAGCGATGATGTCTGGACCTAGTAGTCTTATCTCTCTCGCTTCATGCTAGTGAATTAGAGATCTCCATTCTCTTCCATAAAGAGTTTCATATGAGGCCATACCTATCGTAGCTTGATAGCTGTTGTTATAGGAGAATTTTACTAATGGTGAGAATTTACTCCATACGCTTTGAAAATTTATCACACAGGCTTGTAACATATTCTCTAATGTTTGGATGGTTCTTTCTATCTAACCATCTGTTTGAGGATGAAAAGCTATAAAAAATTTAAACTTTATCCCCATTGCTCTATGTAAGCTCTTCAAAAACGTTGTAGTAAATCTTGAGTCCTGATCTGAAATGATAGAGGTTAGTACCCGTGCAATCTCACTATCTACTGAATGTAAAGTTTTGCAAGTAGTTCTAAGGAATACATCATCTTTAGCAGTAATAAATGGTCTTATTTTATGAGTAAAACGATTAGTACCCAAATCAAATCATACCCTTTTACAGTTCTTGGTAATCCGACTACAAAATCCATAGCGATTTGCTCCTTTTTCCATTCAGTAATTTCATTTGGTTACAAGTCCCCTATAGGTCTCTAGTGCTCCGCTTTGATTCTCTCACAAGTGAAACACTTTTTTATAAATATTACCACACCCTTTTTCATTCCCGGCCACCAAAAATATTCTTTGAGGTCTCTATATATTTTTGTGGAACCTAGATGAACTGAATAAGGCGTATTGTGACCTTTAGTCAAAATCAGGTTCTTTATTTCTTCATTGTTGGGGACACACAACCTTTCTTTGAAGCTAATAACTCCATCTTTAGAAAATTTTAAATTGGACCTTTTTGCTTCTATTACTTTTTTCTTTATCTATATCATCCCAGCATCTACTTCTTGCGTACTTCGAATATCTTCAAGCAGAGTTGGTTGAAGATTCAAAGATGATAATTGTCTTGTTATCAACTCTAGCTTTGTTTCACACACTTCCTTTCGTAATTGTTTTGGTAATGCACAAAGTATAGCAAGGCTAGCCGGGGATTTTTTACTTAAAGCATCCTCGACTTTATTCGCCTTATCTGGATATATCATATTTCACAACCATAGTCCTTTACCAGTTCTAACCACCTTCTATGCCTCATATTCAATTCCTTTTGTGTAAAGAAATATTTCAAACATTTATGGTAGGTATAGATTCCACATCATACCCCATAAAAATAGTGCCTCCAGACCTTTAAAGGAAACACCACTACCGCGAGTTCTAGATCATGGGTTGGGTAGTTTTTCTCATACTCTTTTAAACTGGTGAGAAGAATACGCAATAACTTTCCCATTCTACATCAATATCGCTCCTAACCCAAGCTTAGATGCATCACTATAGCTCCTAACCCTAGCTTAGATGCATCACTATATATCAAAAATCCATCTTCACCTTCTGGGACAATAAGAACGGGTGCACTTGTTAGCTTTTGCATTAGCTCTAGAAATCTTTCTTCACAAGCTTCTGTCCACTTAAACTGTTGACTTTTTTGAGTTAGTTTAGTGAGTGGGGTAGCTATTATGGAAAATCCTTCCATAAATAGTCTGTAATATCTCGTCAATCCTAGTAAACTGCACACCTTTGAGGTGTTCTTTAGCCTAAACCAATTGCTTACCGCTTCTATCTTTGATGGATCTACTGAAATTCCATCTTTAGAAACAACCTATCCTAGGAAAGCAATCAGATCAAGCCAAAATTCATATTTCTTAAATTTGGCATACAGTTGATGATCTCTTAGTGTTTGCAACACCATTTTCAAATGTTCTACGTGCTCCTCCTTAAACTTTGAATAGACAACAATATCATCAATAAAGATAATGATGAACCTGTCTAGATACACTTTAAACACTCGATTCATCAAATCCATAAAAGAAGTTGGGGCATTAGTCAGTCTGAATGGCATCACGAGATATTTATAATGCCCATAACATGTCCGAAAAGGTATTTTTAAGATGTCAGATTCTTGGATCTTCAGCTAATGGTATCCTGATCTCAAATCAATTTTTGAGAATACTAAAGCCCTTTGGAATTGATCGAACAAATTGTCTATCTGTGTTCTTTACAATTACTTTATTGATTTCTCTATTGTCGATGCACATCCTCATCGACCCATATTTCTTCTTCACGAATAGCATGGGTGCTGCTTAAGGTGAAACCTTTGATGAAATCAGCCTTTGTCCAGTGGTTCTTGTAATTATTTCTTAAGTTCTTTCAACTCTACCGGCACCATACGATATGCAGCTTTTGAGATTGGGGCAGTTCTTGGTGCCAAGGCTATGTCAAATTCAATCTCATGGACCAGGGGAAGTTTTAGTAACTCTTTTGGAAACACTCCAAGAAAGTTACAAACTATAAGAACATCTTCAGCCTGTAGTTGTTATTCCTTGCTAGTATCCAATACACTAGCGAGATACCTACACAATCACACTTTAGTAACCTCGTTGCTTTAACAACATATACCAATGAAATCTATTTCCTTCTTGAATCACCAATGAATTCAAACTTTTCCTCTCCCGATAACTCGAATACTACTCTCTTCTTTTGGTAATCGATTATGGCATTATACTTGGAGTGCCAGTCCATTCCTAATATGACATCAAAATCTTGCATATCTAATAGTACAAGATTTGCAAATAATTCTAGATCCTCTAACAGTACAAAATCTTGAATTCTAGATCCACTACATCTCCTATGGGTAGCGATGCACTAAATATTTCAGCTAATTTTTTTAGAGGTTGTTGAATCTTACTAACAAATATTGAAGCAATAAAGGAATCTGTTGCACCAAAATCTATCAGTACTAATGCAAGATTATCTGCACTTAAAATTTGACCTGATCAATACAGTGGATGGACTCACTTCAGCTTCCTCTCGAGTGAGCGTAAACTCCCTTGCGTTTGATCTCAGTTATTGGCCTATGCTTTTCTTTGGGTTTCTACAGTCCTTAGCAAAATGCCCTTGTTGTCCACAATTATGGCATCTCAACATCCAAACTTTACATTTGCTAGTATGATTTCTGCCACATTTAGTGCATTGGCTCAATGGTCTTCCATTGAGTCTTTGAGCCTTGTATCTTATTCTTCTTCCTTTGTGCTCCTTTTTGATTTTGATTATGGTTCCCAAAACCTTAAAACTCACACTTTCTGACCTTTTTTTATCATTCCATCATGAGTCAAAGCTTCATTGATCTCTACAAACCATTGGTGCCGAGGATTGAGCAGAGTTTTGTACTCCAGAACTCGTTTTACCCTTATTTTCTTTTTATGTAGCTTCATTCCTTTCTTTTTCTAAGATCTTTTGTGCATTGTCGATCCTCATGGCCTTATCAGCTACCTTTGAAAGCGGTGTATCTTCTAAGTCCGCAACCTTAAAGTTTTTGCGAGGGTCAGAGTCAAGGACTTTCTTGAAATGCTTCATTTTGAAGGTATTCGTAGCCACTAAATGTGGCGCAGTATTCATCTAGCTCAGTATACATTTTTATTCTTGGGGACCTTCGCACAGTAAAAAACTCTTTCCCTTATCCTGACCCGATTCTCCGCTAATATTGGATCAGGACCACCAGAGAATTCTGGAGGTTTGTACTTCAGGAACATCTCTACCGCAAAGTTTGGATTTTCCTCCCGATCAGGAGGTACTGCTTGTTGTTGTGTTGAATCAATAAATCTTGCAATTGTCACTGTTGTTGCAGGAGGGTTTCTAAAGTCTCCCCATGTCTTTGAGTCAAACTCCTCAACTCATTTAACTCTTATTGGTAGGGGTCGTTTGGTGAACCGCCAACATGTCTATTGGAGGATTCACTAGCAATACTTCTTTTTGGCATCTTTCTGCTTGAATTTAGTGAAGGACACATTCCTGTAAAAATATACATGCCACACATTAGTTCTCGAAACAGAAGTACTTTGCTTGAAAATACTTATTTTAGATAACCAACATTTACTTCATATTATACACGTTAGGAGTTACACTCCTAAGTTCATAAAAAAAACAAACATTATCCAAGAAAAATATGCTCATCTCTATCTATCCTCACTATATCTCTATGCACATACTACGTTGGTTCTGAGGCGGTAGTAGTCCTCAGATTGGTAAAATGCTCGAGCTCTAATCCTTGTAGGAACTCCGCCCCAAAATATTCAACATTTATCTTCTTCTTAAAGATGGGCTGGCATCTCTGGGAGTAGGCTCGTTTCGAACCTATTTATATAGTCACTCATAGACTCGCCTTCCAAGCTTCTCCATGTCATGACTAGGGTGGTGTACCGCTTGAGTTGAGCTACATCTGGATCCTCTTTCGGGTCCTCTTCTGGGTCATCTTTCGAAGAGGTTACTTCTATTAAGCCGAACCATTGTTTGATATCTTCATAAAATGTATCCCAAGTGCACCAGATCGGATCTCATTACAGATTTTACCACCATTTCATGGCATCCTAACGTAATTATCTAAGGGCTAGTACTATCCATATACCTCTCTTAATTCTTGAAGCCCTGAGTTTCATTTCAATCTCAAAAAGCCACTTTTCGAGCTTATTGTATTCTCTCTTTCCATCATACACTGGTGTTTTCGTTAAAAATTCTCACCATATGAGCATTCTTGGTATAACTAGTCATCATATCCACATAAATGTCAACCTCTGGAGGTTCTAGAGATGACGATGGTCTATCACTTCCAGCCATTATCTGGTGTAGCTCTCCCAGAGCCTTACAAAAATCCAAATAGCAATTAGAATTATATTGAATCATTTTCTAAGACTATTATACTTATAGTGAATGAAGCGGTCACCTACATGTCATATACATATGGGTTTTGTCTACAGAGTCCATTAAAACTTTGCTCTGATACAAACCTTGTAGCGACCCGGTTACTAGCTATATTACTTATCGAAATACTTTTGAGAAAACAATTATTTATTTCTTTTACATATAACTAATAGGACATCACCTGACTACCTCTGAAAATCCTTTGCAAAAAATGTGGAATAATTTAAACTGTCTTAACAACTTGGATTGACTCTACTCTGATAACGATGTTAAAAAAACAAAATATATATACTACATTATATACTTAACTTATGTACTTATATCTGAACACTAATATTTGTAATTCAATGAATAAATAAAGTAAGACACTAAGAAACTTTTCAAAAGGTATTGAAGTAAGGCCTTTCAAAAAATTTCACTTATCACTTTCCTGGCTCCCCACAAGTCGGCCCTATATGTACTTCACACCATATTGATCGCACTTCATTCACCTGGTCTCGAAACTACTGACTTTCCCTTTTTCTGATCACCTACAAACACAAGCAACTATTATGAGCTAAAAAGCTCAATAAGTAAAGATTTTATCTCATGTGCCTAAAACATATTTAATTACATTTTAAAACTCGATTGAATAGTTTTGTAAATTCTTATAAATCTTTTTATGCAAATGGGATGTTGTTTCTACTATAAGCCCTCGGGATGCTGCCATTGGCACTACTGTGATCTATGGTCCTTTATGACTAAAAATATATGATATCAGCAACTCTACTCAGATCGCCCTTATTAGATAACATCTCATATCAGTGACCTCTCTTAGTCAAACCTAATTGAGTAAAATCTCTAGGGTCAGTGACTCCACTCAGTCCACCCTGACAAGGCAGAGCCTCACTATAATGTTATGCTTATGTAATGTCAAGCATCGCACTCATCAGTTAAAGCATAACGTTTCTCTTTACTGCTTTTTCGTAAAAACTGAAGGTGCATTCAATACTTTTAGAAAAGGTATATATATAACTAATATAACTTAATTCCTACATGCTTTATAAAAACGAAGTACACGCAATCAATTCAATGTTCAACATGCTAAGTTGCATTCATACAATATAGTAAATCTCACGCTGAACAAACAGTGAAATACTTGTATTGTAGATGAGACTTTACTTATCCGTTGTATGTCCTATATTGGTACGAGGTCCTTATAGATCCTACCGATAGAGGCCAGCTTCTAACCTATCCAAAACATTTGTTTATCTTAGTACGGACCTCGTACCAATATAGCTATAAGTCATGTCTACTTACTGGAAGCAAGTGTAGAGAGAATGCATGAATTGAATAACCTATGCTTCTCTATAATATCATGTATGAAATACTATGTATGAGGTTAGATGTTGTCTAATGCTCTAAGTGTTATGAGCATGAAAAAAAGGGCAATTTGGATGAACATCATTAAAATGCAGTCAAGAATAATATTATGTTCTCGAGAAGGACAAATGGTATATTCTTTATTTATAAGGATTCTGATTTGAAATTAAAGTTTTAATGGACTCTAATTTTCAGTCGGATATAGTCGATAGAGAATCCACATCATGTATCATTTAGTGCCAATTGTTGAATCGTTTAGTTGGAAGAATTCTAATCAAGAAACAACCTCGAATATAACAGACAAATGAATACATTAAAGCTTGCAAAGAAAGATAAGTGTGTTGGATGAAAGGTTCAAAACTGAACTTATAATCGTTCCTAACATCATTCGTGTGGTAATGTATGATGATAATAATGATGCCAACGAAAGTAAAGATACCAAGGTCTCATCAAGTGAACAAAAGAGGGTAGATATAAATTACGACACAGCGGATCCACACACTAAGGCACTTTCCCAACGAAAATTTAATCACCATCTTAACAAGATGAGAATAAGATTCAGAAGACATTGGCTTTAGAGAAAGTGGGAGATTGAAAGTCTAATGCTCATCAAGCAATCGGGTTTGACCTGATAGGGTCATTCACTTATCCAAATTAGTCTTGATTCATATAAGTTACTAAGTACTTATGTGAATAAGTCTTGATCTATATAAGTTATTGAGTACTTATGTGAATAAGTTATCGACTAAATGAATATTTTTTATTTAAATGAGAAATTTAGTCTATCATATTTATTGTCATTATGTTGGACATAACATTGTATGCATATTGTTTAACATACCTGATAGATTTTTGGATCTTAAATATGCACTTGAAATCGTGATAGTGATCACGCTCAATGAGATCTAAGTAGCTTGATGTCTATGATCCACACTTTTCATAGTCGTAGGATTGTCATGGTGGGACAATAACAATCCAGAAAGGCTATTACATGTGCTATCTTTGAGAGAGAAAAAAGATGTTCTCATATTTATCCATATTGAAGAATATCAGGATAGGAATATACATGATTGGGACAGACTTAATCACTGAACATGATTGCTAGACAAGTCTCAATGACAATAATATTTATTGTTAATGAGACTTGTCAAGTGCCTAGTATACTTGTATTTATCAGACTTCAAATCACCATAGTACTGATATACAAGATATCAAGCTTTGATATGACTAAATGTGACCCTATTTAAGGGTTACTAAAAAGGTGAACCATTATGAATGTAATCTTATACGGGTAGTCTATACGGTGATAAGATGAGATCTATCACCTTTATATTAGTGGAAGAGTCCTATGGGTGATGTGTCTTCGTGCAACCTAGAAATCCTTAAGCAAGGTAGTATTGTATGAAAGTAATTATGTGAATCCATTATCTAAGTTGCATAAGAGCTCACATTATTCATATGGTTTGATTAGTAGGGTTTGATAGTTAGACCATTCCCTAGGACTGATTGGGACTATGACATAGATGGAAGGATCAGTTTGGTACGGTAACAGTCACAAGAGGTTCTTTTGGAAGTTCCAAACTACTTCTCATTTCATGGATAGTCGATGTACCTTGCTAGAGGCTAACTTAGGCTTAGTGGTTTAAATTAATTGATCACGAAGATGATCAAATTAACTATTAAAATTAGACGTTATTTTAAGGGTATATGATCCAATTTTTAGGTTAGATAAAACTAACAAGTTGTTGTGGGGCACACCTACCTACGAAATGTAGAACTTATTCGGTCACACACAAAACAACGAAGGATTTTGATTGAAATCATATTTTTTGAAATTTGACTTGTTCTTGGAGAACTTGATTTGAGAGTTATATCATTATTTTGTTTAATTTGTTAAGTCTATATCATATTCGCACTACTAGCATATCCAAATTTTGATTTAGATTTTATTTGAATTTAAGCAATTGAATAGAGAAATAATAAATTGACTAAATAAGTTTATAAAATAGAGATTTAATAAATTTAAGTCACTATTTTTCGGGTCAAAAGGAAAATCTGGTTGGCTATTAAAGAGTTAATTGGCCAAACGGGGCTTCTAGCCTAAGGCCCAAATTTTGTCCAAATTTTACTAGGTAAAATTGGATGAATAATTTGGATTATGTTAGACATAAAATCGAGTTGTAGAAAAAATATGAATTATGTTATAAATAATGGGCTCGATTTTATTTCCCGAGAGTTAATTAAATGAACCGAGCTTTGGGCTCATGGGAAATATGCCCAAAACTTAAAGACTTTAAGGAAGAGAATAACTTCCCTTCCCTAACCCTAGCCGCCCAAGCCTTTTGGTCAAAGAGAAATCTATTTTCTCTCTTCTTTTTCCTTCCCAATATATTATCTCTACATCAAATGTTTATTAAAGTTTAAAACTAATCCAAAAGGAATTTGTCTGTGAGGATCAAGAATAGAGGCTAGGTGACATCTCTTTGAACTAAAAAGGATTTCTGGCGGCAACGGCGGACTAGCAGCGGAGGGAATGGAAATAGTTCTGGCAGTTGAGGCATTCAACCGGCATTGAAGCAGTTGAGAACTTAGTTGAGTTCTCTACTTTTTTCATCTTCTTCATTATCTAATTGTTTCTTGTGAAACATGATTTCCTGTTTGATTACTAGTTCATTAAAAGCATAACCCATGAAGTCATTTTTTGAAAATGGGATTTTGCTCTAGGTAAGCGAATATTGAACGACTTACACTCTCTTTTATGCAAGCACTTTTTCAATGGATTGTTTCGATGAGTTCTCAAATTTTGAGGATTCGATCTCCTTCCCTAAGTATATTTTTCAGCATAGTATTGCAGGGGTAGTTCATTTAGGGCTAATGTGGCTAATTTGGCTAGCGATAGTGAATTAGCCATGATGTTCATCTGTCTTGGGATCAAGCTTACTTCAAATCATTGGAACTTTCCTAGGATGATTTAAGCCTTTTGTAGGTACATTGTCATGGACTCAGACCTAGGTTTGTATTTGCTATTGACTTCGGATGTCTATATTTTTAAGTATGTAGTTGAGAGGGAGATCAGTTTGCACCATAATGAAAGTCGCTTGGAACTAGGGTTGGAGGTTCTGGGTTGTAATGACTAGTCCTAAGGCTACCTTATCAGCCCCTAGATACCTCTACTCAACATCATTCATGACTTTGATGGTAATGTATATGGGTTTGCCGACATCCTTCTTCCATTTGTAAGACTGAACTAACACCGACCTCAAACACCGCTAAGTAAAGAGTCCGCATTTCCCCTAGTACCGATTTTTTTAACTTTAGGATTTTTCCCAAGTATTACTTCAAATCTCTAGAGACCTTCTCACATTGGTCAGTGAGACCTTGGGTCGCAACTCCTTTAATTCTCGTACCTTCTTTGGGTTTGCTTCTATTCCCCTTTGTTGTACAATGAAACTCAGAAATTTTCTGAATGAAACTCTGGAAGCATATTTCAATTTCATTCTATATGACCTACTTACCTTGAAGGCTTTGGTCAGGTCTCCCTCGTGATCACTTGCTTTGATGCTTTTGACTAGTATTAGATCTACATATACTTTCATTGTTTTTATTAGTTGCTCATAGAACATTCCGCTGGCCAATCTTTTGGAAGGTTACTTTGGATCTTTCATTCCAGAGGGCATGACTCTATAGCAGTATATAGCCTCAATCTGTGATGAATGAGGTCTTCTATTAGTCTGGCCCCCTATGTCTGACTTGGTTATACCCATAGTATGTGTCTATGAAATTTAGTAGTTCATGTCTCGCTGTGGCCTCAACCAGCGGGTCAATGCTGGATAGAGGGAAGCTTACTTTGGGCCATGCTTTACTTAGTCTAGTAAAGTTAACATCCTCCACTTGCCACTGGATTTCGACATTATCACATTAGCGGGCCATTTTGGGTATAATACCTCTTTGATAGATCCTACCTCATGAAGCTTTTATACATCATCTGTGGTAGCTTGGTTCCTCTCCTCATTGAATTTCCTCCTTTTTTGTCTAACTCGTTTTGCACTCGGGTTTACCTTCAACTTGTGTATGAGTGTTGCCGCTTATGCCAGTCAGATCGAAGGTGTTCCATGTAAAAATTTGTAAGTTTATCTTCAAATAATCAACTCTGATGGGGCAAATCTGTTTGGTGAGCCATTTATCCACTAGTAGCCTTTATGTATCATATATAATTATCATGCTTAGGTTATCTTATTCTTCAGTTCCCCCTCAAGACTCCTACGCCTCCTAGGGTTTTGAACTTTACTACCAGGTGCTAAGTGGCGGTCATAGTCTTTAAGTTGTTTCATGTAGGTCTACCAAGAACATTGTAGCTAGAGGGCATGTCAATAATCAGGAAGTTAATCATCATCATGATTCGTTGTGTTTCGCCCTCGACCGTCATAGGAAGAGTGATAATCCCTTCGGGGTGTACTTCCTTTTACGAGAAACTAGTTATAAGAGTCTTCACTCATTTTAGGGTTGCCTTGCTAATGTCCATATGCTTGAAAGCTAATAAAGTTTTTACATCCATAGAGCTTACGGTGTCAACTAATATCCTATTCATTTATATCAGGGCAATACTAGCTCACATAACTATGGCATCACTATGGGGGGCTGAGAATCCCTACCTCAACGCCTTCATCAAAGGTAACAACCAGGGGCTTTATAAGTGGCAGTATATTCTCCGATTGAGTTTAACTATTCCTAGATTAGATTCAAATGCCAAACTTTTCTCTTTCTAGTTTAGTCCCCTTCATCTTGTCCCACACAGATGACTTGGATTTCTATCACCATGGAGGTCTAAATTGCGATTGTATTGTCAGCCATAGGTGTGTTCATGTCCTTCCTATCAACGCGTTTGTCGTTTTTATCCCAAACTCCGTCACTCCCTTTAGAACTCACATACTTCTTGAGGTGGCTGTTAGAATTTCGAAGTTTAGAGCAAAACAAAACAGAACACTTGAGTTTGTAAATTTTGCTTACTTGCTAAAATGCAAGTTTTTCATTTCATTAATACTTAATAAAGAGATGATTACAAATCAGAACAATTACTAAAGTTAAAGTAAACTAAGACATCTCTAATCAACTAGGATTAGAAGTTACAATACTAGATTGGACATTACAAAAGTGCTAAGTACAATCAAGCACACAAAAACAGCAAAGGCAAAAAGCTGTTACTGTAAAAACAGCTTTTGGCTTTGTGCCAAAACACCAAAAGTGAGATGATGGACTTTGGCATGCTTGATCTCGAAGCTTGAGGTCCAAACAACTTAAACAAACTTGCTTGAGGTCAGAGCAACTCCATTTGAGGTCAAAAATGCACGAAAACAGAAACTTCACAAGGCCAAAATTAATAAAACAGTAAAAGCAAGATTAGGCCTCAAGTTGAGTTTTAATGATCCGATCACCTTCAAACCAATTGCAACAAGTCATAAATGATGAGAGGAAGCTAATGAAATTGGAGTCAATGCATTTGGATTAGGTAGTCAAAAAGTCAATATTTTTGGCTAATTTACAATTGTGAAGTCACTAACCAAACAAGCAATCTTCAAACAGTGGCCTCTATGGAATAATGCCTTGATCTCTTTCCTTCCCTATATGTAGTTTTTAGTTGAGTGGTAGTGTTCCCTCTGGAATCTATAGTAGAGGGACTTATCACGTGTTTTCGGGTTACTCTTGACTAGCTAAGTTCCTTGGAATATGTTTTAATGCTCGTGTCTTGAAAGATCACTTCATGGCTGGTTTTCAAGAGCATAAATTTGTTAAAGGAACAGTGCTCTCGACTCTAGTGTAGGCTGCATCTATTCTCATCCTTCCTCCGTCTTTCATATTTCCAGTCTTCCTTTGGTTTGAAATATTCCTTTCTCTTTCTCGACTCAGACCTTACCCGAGAGGGAGGGTATGTAGCACTGGCCTTGAGTTAGGCCTGATATACCTTATCAGTAGTTCCAATTGTTCTAACCACTTCTACAACCTCATAATATGTGGTAGGAAATTTTTTTGTGGTTGTCGTGATAAACTTCTCATTGTATACATTCATCATGAACGCATGCAAAACCACATGGTCATTAGGTCTTTCTACTTGTTGTGCTTCCTCATTGAACAGATCTGGGAAGTCTAGTACACTCTCATTGTCCCTCTACTTGACTTTCCAAAGGCTAGATAGTAGGACCCTTATTGTGATGGCCCCCGAGAAAGTCATAAAAAGTGTTCTTAGTTCTTCAAAAGACTTGATAAACCCAAGAGGGATTCTTTTATACCATTCTATAGCTATCCCTATTAGTGTCATGCTTGGCACATTAATTCATCACTAATGCGATTTAAATGTAGTAACAAAACATAGGTGTTTATATGGTCCCTTCGGTCTCTTTTCCAATCATAATGGAGGCAATGAAGGCATCATAAACTTTCTCAGGATTTCCACGTCCATTATCCTTCATGAAAAGGGAGTGGGAGATTTCATTATTGATTGCTTCGAGGTTATCTAAGTTAGTGAGTTTTTGTGTACTTCTTTGTGTCGAACGAATCTTCCTTCATTTTTGTGATTCAGCAAGGAAGGGCCTAAATGTCCTTCTCCTCTATTATGTGGGGTTTCTGGGGGAAGAAGAGGAGGTAGAGGCCTTAAGGGGGAGTCTGGCTTGAGGTAGTATGACACATAGCTCACCTTGAATCTAATTGAAATAGTGCTCCATCTATTGAGTTGTTCCTATTGCTTATACTTACAAAGGGGTTTGTTGGCAGCCTAACGAGATGAGCCCTTGTTATTATTCCTCTCCCTCTTAAAGTAATGAGATCTATGCCCCTAGGAGCAGATCTCGGGGATCCATGGTGTTATTATGATATGCCAAACCTATCATTCTTTCAAAGAAAATATTGATTTCCTTAGTGGTCCAGTTTAAGAATTTTGATCCCGGTATGAAACTATTGGTGTTAAAACCTGGCCTCACACTGGTGAGGTCAGAATTCGCTCCATTGTATGCCCAATTGGCCCACTACTTCATTGTTGAATACTCCTTTGGTTTGGCTACACTAGTGAGAACCGGTAGGCCTCCTCCGATGGCCAAAATGAGTAAATAGATATATTGAGATAGTATTTTGGTAGAGTAATTGTAGAAAGGAAGAAAATTGCTTATCTAGGGAAGGGTTCTGACTACTTCACCTACTATATCCTCTAGATGTACTCTGACATTCAATTGCCTAGCCATGATTTTTATCCTAGGCTGCTGTGACCAAGGTTTGTCGGGCTCTATCAACATCCGTACCTTTTTACCCCGATGTGATGGTGATAGATTGTCATATGTCAGTGGAGTTATTGGTCACTAATAATATCTTAGAGTTAAGACTAAGCCTAGGGTCTTACCCAACCAAGATTTAGGTGGACATGATTTAGGCCTAATGTTGGGAGGGAACCCTAATCTTGGGATACAAGCCTTCATTGGTGTATGAGGCTAGGCATATATGGCCAGCCATTGGAAAAAGTTAAATAATTCACTTAATTAAATTAACATAAATTTTAAATAATTTAATAGTTAATTAAGTTAAAATTATAGATTTATTTTTATATTACGTAAAATTAATTAAAGCAATATAAACAACTTGTTGGGCGAAATCAACCTAATGCTCTTCCTTCATTTGGCCAAATTCATATGGAGAAAAAAGTTTTTTCTTTTTCCCTACGTCAAATGTTTTGATTCATGAATTGAATTTTAAAGTAGAAATCAACCAATCAAAATTAAACTATATGGATCATGATTAGAAGGTAAATATTTGGGCACCTTACCATCATCATCATTTACCATTTTTTCTATGTGGATTACTCATAGACAATCATTTAGATGGCAGTGGACTTAATGTTTATTGGTGGGTGCCCTAGCCCGAACTAGAGCTATGGCAAAGGTGGGGGGTTCCATGACCAAAAGCTACATGATCGTGATCTTTGGGGACCCTACAATAGAAAAACTCATTACATAAATCTGTATTAATTTGGATGCTTTATAGCTTCTAACATTTATCCTTAGGTTTAGTGCTTTACTATCGCTCATATATTCTGTCTTTTATCACTTTACTATTCCCTTTCTCAAGGCTCTTTTTCCATTCTTCTTAAATTTGCATTGTCCACCGGTGAGCTCATTTGGTCTCATCTTTAAAAGTTTTTGTAAACTTTATCGATTACTCCGATATTCCAAGCCACACCAATTACCTCAACATATGTCATGGAGTAAGATTTTTGATGATGTTACTTTGAAAAACGTCTAGCCTTGTCAAGCTCATTTCACTCTCTAAGTTGCATGTTGAGTCGGTTATTTGAGTATAAAAATCCTTGTTCAGCTCTAGCCTAATCGACTAGAGAATGACAAAGGGGGATCTTTGTGATTGCATACCCTAAGATTTTCGGCAAGAAAAGAGTTTCAGGTGCCCCAAAAGGGGGTTCTTTGGTAGAGTTGGACTAACTGAGCATAGTTGGGTCGATAAAACTAGGTCAAGCCGAGCTATTGAGTCAAGTTGAGATGGGATGATTTGGGCAATGTTCAAGTGAGTGATCGAAGCAAGCTGATGCAAGGTATGACCTATGAGAGGTAGGGTCAAGTTAGGGCGGGGCCGAGATAAAGCTGAATGATTAGGGCGAGCTAAGGTAGGATAAGTGGGCTGATTATGAGCCAAGTTATCATGGTGATGACGTAGGGAATGGCCTAGAAAAGGCTGGGTCGAGCTACAACGGGACATGACCTAGTTGAGGGTGGGCCAAGCCGAAGTGGAATGGCCGAGCGAAACTAAGGCAGGAGGACCAGATCTATGCTAGGCCAAGAGATCAAGCGAGTTGGTCTGGGGTGTGACCTATATGAGATTGATGTTGAACCTACCGTAGTTAAGGCTAGTTGTGCCGAAGTGGAATGATCGGGTAGATGCTAGGCTAAAAAATTGGGGAAAGTTGATGTGAGGTATGATCTAGAGGAGGTTGGGCAGAACTAAGCCGAAGTGACTTGGCTAAGGTGGAGCAAATTTGAGGTAGGATGACTAAACCCATGCGAGCCCAATTGATCGGCGACCTAGGCTAGGCATGACCTATATAAGGCTAGGTCGAGCTGAGGTTGGGCTTGACCTAATTAATGTTGGGAAAAGTATAGGCAAAATGACTCGTCCTCGGCTAGGCTCGGCTGAGGAAGAATGATTGGGCTGAAGCTCAAGTAGAATAACCGGATGGATATTAGGCCTACGTGATTAGGGTGAGGTGATGCGAGATATAACCTACATAAGGTTGGACCATAGTTGTAATCCTCCAACATTTCTAGACTAGGCATAGTAATGGGAAAATAATTTATAATTTGACTCATTAGTAAATTCTAATTCTCACATATACAAACTTTAATGATAGAAATAGTAGGGGATCTTTTTATAAATTTTAAGATTTAATAAGGGCTTAAGTTTAATTAATAATAATAAAACAAATAAAAAAAAATGAAGCTCCACATTTAGCCCATTTGGCAACATATTTAGTTAGTCATCAAGTAAGTGTCATTAAGTTAGCATGCATATATGCTTAGTGGCATGCACATATGCTTAGTGGCATGCAAGTGGCAACATTAGCATGAGATAACTCTTGCTATAAAAGGGCTTCATGCCATAAGGGAATGAAGAAGTAAGTTAACGGTGGAAGAGAAAAGGGAAAGAGAGGGGAAGGAAAGAAAAGAAAGAAAGGAAAGAAAGAGAGGAAAGGAAAAAGGAGAGAAAGGAAAGAAAGGAAAGAAAGGGCAAGAAAGAGAGGAAAGGAAAAAGGAGAGAAAGGAAAGGAAGGGAAAGAAAGGAAAGAGAAAAAGAGGAAAGTCAGGATCTCCGGTCAACCATCCTTTGTAAGTATAGTCTTACTACAATACATGGATATTGTTTGTTTATTATTATGATTATAATTATATTAATTTAGGATAATATTAATTATTAAGCATGATGATTTGGTTATGTCTGCGTTAGAATTATAATTATAGCATGCTAAGTAGAAGTAAAATACTATGATTACTATGCTAGAAATAAGAATCATAACTAGAATGAACATAATATAGCATGATGGTTTGAGGAAAGTATAAACTTTAAACATTAAGTGCATATGTTCGTATTTCCAGAAGTTAATGTTATGTTAAAATAAATAAAAGAATAAGCATGCATAATATTAAAGTGAGGCGCAGCCGGGTCAAAAGAAGGATCGCTTATCGAACAGAAAGGACCCTAAATGATATTAAAGAAAAGGTCATAAGTGGATCGTTGCAACGGTCATAAGCGGACTCTGATTAAATATCAGTTGATATGCCAGTGGTAGTATCCTCAGGGCCTAAGTATGTAGAATGATAGGAATTTATGCACGTTAGATATAAGTCATAAATGATAGAAATTTATGCACGTTAGATATAGGTCATAAAAGCACTAACTCATGATAATCATAAAAAGAATAGCGATATGAGTAGGACACTATCCTTATTGAGCTTCTAGCTCATAGATGTCTAGTCTGTGTTGGAGGAAATTACAAAGGTAAGGCGGTAAGCTAAGGAACAGGTGAATTAAGGCTATCAGTCCGTGAGATTGTACATATGAGACCCGACCTCTGTAAGCAATGAGTTTGAAAATTTGCACTCCTTATGTATATGTACGTATATGTATATTCAAATAAAGAATAAAGTATATAAAAAGTTTTGGGATTATTTTCTATGACAAAGACTTCCGCAGTATTTTCAAATTATTATGTATATCATTGAAACCGCTTTTGGAAATAAAGTTAATTTTAAGGAACATAATTTTATATATAAGAAAAAGAAAAAGTAATGCACCTACTAGCTGTATATGTTTCCCTAGAAAAGTATTTGATAAACTAAACAGCTAGTAGGGCGGGCATTACAGTTTGGTATCAGAGCCTAATGGTCTTGTAGACAACCCTCATATGTACTAGTCACAGAAGTGATGCCTTCAGTCGCTGTAAGTATGAGTTTAGATTTACTTCAATTTTATATTTAAAATATATATGAAATAATTAATTAATGACACATATTCTTTAGAGTATGGAGGAGTTAATGAGTACTCTCACCACTACCTAAATGGGAATATGCCAAGAACTCACGAAAGGGCAGCGTGGGATGGAATTGGTAGCTGCATTCCGCATTGTTGCCCCGCCCACTTTCGAAGGATACGAAGGTTGGGACTATTTACACCACTGGATTTATGAGGTTGAAGATATATGTATAGGAGCGGATGTGACGGAGGATGTATGGGCTAGATTGGCTATACGCCAATTAAGAGGTGAGGCCAGGACATGGTGGCACGGGACAAACCTAGACGCTAGAGATGTCGCGTGGATTGAATTCGGGTTAAGGATACTCGTCCGCTTCGCACCTCCTAATCCGGGAGAACTGGACGAAACCCCGGAAGAAGAACCATAGATAATGATAATCCACCCATGAAAAGTAGCAGACTCACCCACAACCACTCGCATCGGACAGTATATTTTCTTTTGTAGTCCGACTAATATAGACTAGAACCTTTTGTAGAAAAAAAAAATGATGGTTTGACATGTAAATAGCCTAGTCCATTTTGGGCAATAGATGATCAATTTTTGTAATGTAAATGGCGATCAATAGATAAATATGAAATATATGTTTTAGTTAAACTTATCTCTATATGAAAAAGAAAAATTTTCATACTTTATATTTCTAGAAAATCAAGTGCTCTCCGCCCAAGTATAAGCATGACAAGAGGACGTACTGCTACTGTATCCTCTATTGGACATCGCGCTAGTCCAATCAATGACCCAAGTCAACAAGAGATGAGCGAGTTACGAGACCTAACTCGAAGACAAGGAGAAATGATAGACACGCTACTTCAACAACAACAACAACAACAACTCAAGGAGATGCTACAACGACCGACACCCCCTCGAGCGGAAAATTCAAGTTCCACCGCTGAGAAATTTATGAAGTATAAACCAACTAAGTTCTCAGGTGGTTATAATCCAAGGATAGTTGAAAATTGGATCGGAACTCTAGAAAGACTCTTCAATTGTGCAAAGGTTCCTGATAGCGAAAAAGTACATTTTGCAGCATGTCTATTACGGGACGACGCGAGTTACTGGTGGGACACCATGACAAGTATTCATGATGTTGGAACCATGACTTGGGGTGAGTTTCGAAAACTAATAGAAAATAAATATGTAACAGTGGCTTTAGTAGAAGAAAAAGAAAGGGAATTCCTAAACTTGCGAAGAGGCAACATGACAATGGAAGAATTACTACGAAAGTTTGACGAGCTATCCAAATATGCACCGCACATGGTGGCTACGAATACCTTAAAGGTGAAATACTTCAAGATGGTTCTTGACTCCGACACTCGTAAGGACTTGGAAATTGCAGATTTAGATGATGCGCCTTTCTCAAAGGTGGCAGATAAAGCAATAAGAATTGATTGAGCGCGAGTGATGCAGGAGCAGGAACAAAAGGAAGCTGCTAAGAAAGAGCATGTCAGAGGAGCAGCCCCCGGAAACCAAAATAATGTCCCATCCTTTGCACCCGTAGGCCATGAAAACCAATGGAGTTTTAAACCTCAATGGAATAATAAGAAAAAGTTAGATAATAGGGATGTCGACTCAAGTCAAGAAGGAAGACAACCCAAGAAAAATAAATTTCAAGGTTCGTGGGCACAGGGAAGACCTTATAGCCAATGTAGCAAGTGTGGCAAGGGTCATATTGGTTAATGTAAAGCCAGAACCAAGGAATTCTATAACTGTGGACAACCGGGACATATTGCGAAGTTTTGAAATAACCCAAAGAAAGTTGAAGGGCAGCTGGGAAAGACTAATGCCAGAATATTTACCATCTCCCTGGATGAAGCTGAAGCAAGTTCATTTACCGTTATAACAGGTCAGCTTCTTATTTCTGGAATTTCTGCTATTGTTTTAATGGATTAAGGAGCAACGCATTCTTTTGTTGCACCAACATTTGTTAGAAAAATTAACTATCCAATAGACCAACTAGCTGAGGTGTTTAGTACCACACTACCCTCAGGAAACATGTTAATATCAACTCATTGGTTGCGAGCCATATCAATGAAAGTAGGCAATGTGGAATTATTTGCAAACCTTATAATATTACATATGCAAGATTTCAACGTTATATTAGGAATGGACTGCCTCTCAAAATATAGTGCCACAATAGATTGTCGAAGGAAGAAAGTGATATTTGACATACCAGGAGAAGAAAAATTTGAATTTATTGGAAATTCAAAGAAGAGCCAGATACCATTAGTATCCGCTATTAAGGCAGCAAAACTGTTAAAAGGTGGTTGTGAGGGATTCCTTGCTAGCATAGTGGATACACACAAGGAACAACCACTAAACCTCGAAGACATTCTAGTAGTCTGTGATTTTCTTGAAGTATTTCCAGAAGAATTACCAGGATTGCCCCCAGATCGAGAAATCGAGTTTCAAATCGATTTAATACCAGGAGCAGCGCCAATCTCAAAAGCTCCGTACCGCATGGCGCTAGCTGATTTGCTCGGCAAAGGATATATTCGTCCTAGTTTTTCACCATGGGGAGCACCAATATTATTCATGAAAAAGAAGGACGGGTCAATGAGAATGTGCATTGACTATAGAGAACTCAACAAGATCATTATAAAGAACAAATACCCTCTTCCGAGGACAGATGATTTGTTCAATCAACTCCAAGGAATGTCGTTGTTCTCCAAGATCGACTTAAGATCTGGATATCACCAACTAAAGATTCAAGAAAGCGACATCCCGAAGACAACTTTTTGGACATGGTACGGCCACTACGAATTTTTGGTCATGCCATTTGGTTTGACCAATGCCCCAGCCGGTTTCATGGATTTAATGAATCAGGTATTTAAAGACTATGTGGATAAATTTGCTGTTGTTTTCATAGATGATATTCCGGTATACTCAAAATTTGAGGAGAAGCATGTGAAGCATCTAAAAGTAATTTTGCAAACCTTGAAGAATCATTAACTCTATACCAAATTTAAGAAGTACGAATTTTGGCTAGATCAAGTTGCTTTTCTTGGACATGTCATATCTAAGGATGGTATTTCCGTGGATCCATCTAAAACTAAAGCAGTAAGCAAGTGGCCCAAACGTAAAAATGCTTCCGAAGTACGAAGTTTTCTAGGATTAGCCGGATATTATAGGCGATTCGTAGAAGGGTTTTCCAGAATCGCCACACCACTCACTAGGCTTACTCGAAAGAACCATAAGTTTGAATGTACCGTATCAACTGAGAAAAACTTTCAAGAGTTGAAAGAAAAATTAACGAGTGCACCTATTCTTACCATCCCAGAGGGTGAGAATGGATTCATAATATACAGCGACACATCTAAATTGGGATTAGGAGCAGTATTGATGCAAAATGGGAAAGTAATCGCATATGCTTCACGACAGCTTAAGGATTACGAAAAGAACTACCCAACCCATGACTTGGAACTAGCTACGGTGGTGGTTGCCCTAAAAGTTTGGAGACACTACGTCTATGGAGTGCGGTGTGAAATTTATACCGATCATAAAAGCTTAAAGTATTTCTTCACACAGAAATAATTGAACATGAGACAAAGACAGTGGCTAGAATTAGTCAAAGATTATGATTGTGAAATACGGTATCACCCGGGGAAGGCAAATAAAGTAGTTGTCGCTTTAAGCCAAAAATCCCAAACCAGCCTTGCTGTCCTACACGCCTTACCAACATCATTACAAAAAGAAGTGTATAATGCTAAAAATTGACCTAGTGACAGGACAATTATCCACCTTAACCCTCCAATCAAGCATACTTGAGGATATCAAAAGTGCACAAGAGTTTGATGAAGGAACAAAGAAAATAAAACAAGAAACGGGAAAAGATGAGCAGTCTGACTTTAAGATATCTAAGGATGGAATCCTTAATTTTAAAGGGAGGTTATGCGTTCCCACGGATGATAAAATAAGACGCCAGATCCTTTCCGAAGCACATGGAACTCAATATTCAGTGCACCCAAGGGCAACCAAGATGTACAAGGACCTAAAAGAGCACTTCTGGTGGACTGGAATGAAGAAGGATGTAGCTCAATATGTGGGGAAATGTTTGACATGCCAGCGAATTAAGGTAGAACATCAACATCCTGCTAGAGACTTACAAACAATTGAGATCCCAGAATGGAAGTGAGAACAAATTACTATGGATTTTGTCGTTGGACTCCCCAAAACCACAAAGGGACACGATGCAATTTGGGTAATCATTGACAGATTAACCAAATCGGCACATTTTCTACCCATACGCAACACATCCTCCCTAGAACAGTTAGCAAAACTTTATGTGCATGAAATTGTTTGACTACATGGAGTACCATTATCAATAATTTCAGATCGAGATGGTATATTTACCTCAAACTTTTGGAAAAGTGTACAGCGAGCAATGGGAACAAGACTAAAATTTAGCACGGCATTTCATCCACAGACAGATGGCCAATCGGAAAGAACCATCCAGACCTTAGAAGATATGCGACGAGCCTGTGTCCTGGACTTTAAAGGTGCTTGGAATTGATACATTCCACTGATAGAATTCTCCTACAACAATAGTTTCCAAGCAACTATTGGAATGACACCGTATGAAGCTTTATATGGACAGAAGTGTAGGTCTCCAGTTTATTGGTACGAAACTGGAGAAGGAAACTTAGCGGCTCCTGACTTCATTGAAACCTCTACTGAAGCAATCAAGAAAATTAAACAAAGAATGGAAACCGCTCTTAGTCGACAAAAGAGCTATGCGGATAAGAGGCGTAGACCTCTAGAATTCCAAGTTGGAGATATGGTATTTTTAAAGATCGCACCAATGAAAGGATTGATGAGGTTTAGCAAAAAGGGAAAGTTAAGTCCAAGATATATTGGACCTTTTGAAATAATAGAACGTATCGGCAAAGTTGCTTATAGGTTTGCACTACCGCCAAAGATGTCCTCGATACACAAAGTGTTCCATGTATCCATGCTGAAAAAGTATGTACCGGATCCCGCGCATGTATTGAAAATTGACCCCATGCAACTCCAAGAAGATCTAGCGTATGAAGAAAAACCGGTATAGATTCTGGATCGCAAGGAAAAGAGGCTTAGGAATGAAGCCATACCCCTGGTTAAGGTGCTATGGCAAAGCCGTAAGACAGAAGAAGCTACATGGGAAGGGAAGATGAAATGAAAGAAAAACACCCAGAACTGTTTTAAACTACAGAGATGTATATGTAAGAGGGTTACCATGTACACATGTGAACGTGAAACATAGTATGAATAGTCTATTTAAGGATAGCAATAAAGTACTAATAAAAGTCTAGGAGTGGAAGGATGTTGCTTCTAGTAGTTAAATAAAGGAAATATTGAATGAGGCAGACATATTGGCAGGAAACATTCAAACCGAACTAAAATTTCGAGGACGAAATTTTATAAGGAAGGGAGAATGTAATCCCCCAACATTTCTAGACTAGGCATAGTAGTGGGAAAATAATTTATAATTTGACACATTAGTAAATTCTAATTCCCACATATACAAATTTTAATGATAGAAATAGTAGGGGATCTTTTTATAAATTTAAAAACTTAATAGGGGCTTAAGTTTAATTAATAATAATAATACAAATAAAATAAAATAAAATAAAATAAATAATGAAGCTCCACATTTATCCCATTTGGCAACATATTTAGTTAGTCATCAAGTAAGTGTCATTAAGTTAGCATGCACATATGCTTAGTGGCATGCATATATGCTTAGTGGCATGCACATATGCTTAGTGGCATACAAGTGGCAATATTAGCATGAGATATCTCTTGCTATAAAAGGGCTTCATGCCATAAGGGAATGAAGAAGTAAGTTAACGGTTGAAGAGAAAAGGGAAAGAGAGGGGAAGGAAAGAAAAGAAAGAAAGGAAAGAAAGAGAGGAAAGGAAAAATGAGAGAAAGGAAAGAAAGGAAAGAAAGGGCAAGAAAGAGAGGAAAGGAAAAAGGAGAGAAAGGAAAGGAAGGGAAAGAAAGGAAAGAGAAAAAGAGGAAAGTTAGGATCTCCGGTCAACCAACTTTTGTAAGTATAGTCTCACTGCAACACCCGGATATTGTTTGTTTATTATTATGGTTATTATTATATTAATTTAGGATAATATTAATTATTAAGTATGATGACTTGGTTATGTATGCGTTAGGATTATAATTATGGCATGCTAAGTAAAAGTGATATACTATGATTACTATGCTAGAAATAAGAATCATAACTAGAATGAACGTAATATAGCATGATGGTTTGAGGAAAGTACAAACTTTAAATATTAAGTGCATATGTTCGTATTTCCAGAAGTTAATGTTATGCTAAAATAAATAAAAGAATAAGCATGCATAATATTAAAGTGAGGTGCAGCCGGGTCAAAAGAAGGATCGCTTGTCGATCAGAAAGGACCCTAAATGATATTAAAGAAAAGGTCATAAGTGGATCATTGCAACTGTCATAAGCGGACCGCTGATTAAATATCAGTTGATATACACGTTAAATATAAGTCATAAATGATAGAAATTTATGCACGTTAGATATAGGTCGTAAAAGCACTAACTCATGATAATCATAAAAAGAATAGCAATGTGAGTAGGACACTATCCTTACTGAGCTTCTAGCTTATAGATATCTAGTCTGTGTTGTAGGAAATTACAAAGGTAGGGCGGTAAGCTAAAGAATAGGTGAATTAAGGCTATCAGTCCGTGAGATTGTACATATGAGACCCGACCTCTGTAAGCAATGAGTTTGAAAATTTGCACTCCTTATGTATGTATATATACGTATATGTATATTCAAATAAAGAATAAAGTATATAAAAAGTTTTGGGATTATTTTCTATGACAAAGACTTCCGTAATATTTTCAAATTATTATGTATATCATTGAAACCGCTTTTGGAAATAAAGTTAATTTTAAGGAACATAATTTTATATATAAGAAAAAGAAAAAGTAATGCACCTACTAGCTGTATATGTTTCCCTAGAAAAGTATTTGATAAACTAAACAGCTAGTAGGGCGGGCATTACAGTAGTAGCGCTGGGCATTACTAAGTCGATGCTAGAAAAGTGATCAAGCTTAGTTGAGAAAAGAAATGTCCTAGACATCACTAGTCTGACCTATGGCTGGGTCAAGGTCATTCAGAGGGCTGATGTTTGTTTGCTCCTGTAGAGGCCCTAAGTACTTAGCCCTAACTCCCTTACTAGAGCGAGTGGCAAAGTTGGGCCCCTTTAAGACTAAGTCGACTTAGCTATTTTAGGTCCCTCAAATATCTTCTCCCATGTTGCTTCCCTAGCCTGATATCTTTTCTCCCTAGCTCTTCTTCCGAGTATGAGGTCCATAGAAAGATTCTAGAGAAGAAATGCTAGAGTGCGTGCCTTTCCTAGAGGGAGACACATGGTTAGGTGGCTCTTCCGGCTGGGACTCTTTGTATGTTTTGGCAAAATAATGCTCGACAAGCCGCAACTAGGTAACTGAGGAACCCTAGTTTTCTTGGAAATGTCCCTCTAGACTAGACAAGCTCCACAATTTTTATCCATTTTTGCTTCACTGATGAGAGCAAAAGAAGTAGGTGGCTACTTATATTAGTGATTCAGTCATGGACTTTTGTTCCCACAGGTGCCAAACTATTAGTATTGAAATCTAGCTTCTCTCTAACTATATGTCCAAGTTAACCACTTAAAATGAAAACAAGGAAGGACTCACTAGGGTGAGGACTGGTGGGCCCCCTCTCTAGTGACTGAATGAGTATTTGCGTGGTATAAAAGAGAGATATACTTAGAGAGCAAGAGTTTTGCTAAAGATAATAATTAGTTATAGAGTTTAAGAATGAAATAGCAAGAGTTTTAGAGAGGGAAGGCCATTACTCCTCTGTTTTTCTCATTATTCCTAGCTATTTATACATGAGAAGCCGCCCATGATGCCCAAATATCATATTCATCTTATTCATGGCGTTCAATAGTGACTAGTGATGATGCTTCCTGGGTCAGTGTTGACTACATGGGCTCGCACACCTTACTCTTGATATCGGCTTTATGTGCATGGAAATTCATGTCTCATGCCACAATAGATTTTTATAGAATAACCAGAGTTTAGGTAAGTAAAGTCTCACCTACAATACAAGTAGTTTCATTATCTGGTATGCTTATGATCATGTGATTGATGTACACGTTGAAGTATTGAGTTAATAATCTTCTTTGTCATTTCATATAGCATGCTAAGAATTGAGTACAAAATGGATGGCTATTTGTTTTGAATGAAAAGTTTTGAAAGCACAAATATTTGCATATAAAGGCAGATAGGCCAAAGATCGAGCTGATGAATACCTCAAATGCAAAATAGAGGAGCCAGATGAAGGCCTAATCATCGATCAACTAGACCTTACCACGACTAAGTTAGATGATCTTAACGCCAATGTAGAAGACCCTTTAAAAGAAATAAGTCTAGGGTCGGCCGAAAATCCTCAATTAGTTTATATTAGTAGCGTTATCTCTATATAAATGAAAAATGAAATGATCATGTTGTTATCAGCTTACTATGATCATTTTCCTTAGGATAAACACAAAATGCCCGCACTCGATCTATCATTTGTTTAGCATCAATTTTCGATCAAGACTGGGTATAAATCTTTCTAGCAGCCACCTTGGTGGATCTCGACTAAGGTAACCTTGAAATAGAAGGAGACTTAGAATGGCTACATAATGCCGGCTTCATCTGAAAATCAAGGTATTTCAAGTGGATGTCCAATATCGTACTCGTCACAAAAATGAATGGCAAGTTGAAGATATGTATAGACTTACCAACTTGAATCTGGCAACTCTAATGATGAATATCCTATGCCCATAGCCGATTTACTAGTTGATGGACCAGTCAGGCACGAATTCTTGTAATTCTTGGATGGACACTCATGGTATAATCAAATATTAATAGTTAAAGAAGATGTCTATAAGATTGCATTCTAATGCCCGCATGCGATAAGATTATTTGAATGGATAGTTATGTGCTTCGAATTAAAGAATACTGAGGCAACCTATCAAAAAGCTATGAATGTTAATTTCATGACTTGATCAGTCTTATTATGAGAGTCTATATTGACAATGTAGTAGCGGAATTTCTTAGAGCTATCAATCACTTGCCCGATCTAAAGAAGACATTGGACAGAACACAACTTCACAAGTTAAAGATGAATCCACAAAAGTGTACTTTTGACATTTCATACGAAAATTTCCTTGAGTTTCTAATCCACTAAAGGGGAAATGATGTCACCAGCGGAAGACCAAATCCATCATAGAAGCCCATCCACCTGGAAATAAGAAGAACCTTCAGTGCTTCCTCAACCAAATTAATTTCTTAAGGAGATTTTTTCAGAATCTGGCCGGGAAAACAAAGGCGTTTATTCCCTTACTGAAGTTAAAATAGGAAGACAAATTTTTTTGGCTACCCTACACTCAGGAAGTGTTCGACTGGATCAAGCAGTATCTAGCCAGCTTATGAGAGGTTAACTAATGCTGTTATACATTTGAGTAGAGTGTTGACTCCTATCGAGGTATGATATACTTCCATTGAGAAGTTATGTCTGTCTTTGTATTTTTCAATTACGAAACTTTGATATTACCTATCAAAAACTCTAAGTTTTGGTGATTGCCCGTACCGATCTAGTCAAATACATACTATCTCTACCGATTCTCAAAGGATGCTTAGGCAAATGGGCCCTAGCGTTGGCTGAGTTCTGCCTCTATTATATACCATAAAAATTGATCAAAGGACAAGCACTAGCTAATTTCTTGGCTAATCACCCTTTTGAGCTTTTGTCGAATGCATAATGTGTTTGAGGTACTACATGTCGAGCGATATATCTAGGAATTGCACTTTGACGGGTCTAATACCGAACACATGGTAGGAGTCAAGACCTCTATTAGGTTAGCAAAAGGTGTATATAGCACTTGGTTCTTCCATCTTAATTTCCCATGCACGAATAATAAATCTAAATATGAAGCTTTGATTATAGGATTGGAAATTCTGCTAGAGCTTGGTGCCTCTCACATAGCAATCATTGGTTACACTCTATTTGTATTCAAATAAATGCCGTAGATTACAAGGCCTAACGACCAACTTCTTAGATGACTCGGATTCACCAAAGGCGTAGAGATCACTAGGAAGGTTAATAATGGAATCTGTGGATCCCATTAGGCTCGATAAAAAATGTGATGGATGATTAGGTGGCACATCTTTTATTGGAAGATCCATCTAAATGATATAGGAGTTGTAAGAGATACGAACTAATCCAAAATCAACCAGCTTTGGAAATGCAACCGATCATAAAAACTTAGCCATTTAGAGTTTGGGCTATTGATGTGATCGGTCAGATATATCCCGAGTCAAATAAGCATCATACATATATTCTTGTCACAATGGATTATTTTACAAAGTGGGTCGAAGATGTACCAGTAAAGAGATTAACCTAGGTGGAGGTCCTCGAGTTCTTAAAGCAAAATGATTATTTATTGCCTTGGTGGCCTAATGGCCAACCTCGTGGAAGAACATGGCTTCAAATTAATTACTTTGACACCTTACTGTGCTCAAGCTAATGGCCAGCTTAAGCCTACTAATAAGATAGTGATTAGTCTAATTAAGAAGATGATTAAGGAGAATCCAAGATCGTGGCACGACCTCATAAGACCAACAATATTGGCTTGCAGAATGACATCGAAAACTAGTATGTCAACTATGTTGTACTCTTCAGTATATGGCCATGATGTTATACTACTAATGGAAATTTAACAAAAATCCTTAAGGATCGCCCTGCAAAACGATCCTAACTCTCCCCGAGTACTTGGAAGGATAAATATTAGATCCTTTAAATGTTTTGACGGCTTATAAAAATAGTCATTATAGCCTAAAACAAAAGGGTGAATGCTAAGTCATTTGCAATCAGAGTTCTTGTCTAGAAGGTATTGTTATCGATCGACCAAACATGTGTGTTCAAAGCCTATTGAACATGGGCTCCACTCTGGGAAGGACCTTTCTAAGTGTGACAAATATTTTCTAATAATTCTTACTAGCTAGAATGTTTGGAAGGTGTAATGCAATATAAACCAATTAACGGCTTTTATTTGAAGTACTACATTCAAGCCATGTGCAAATGTACGTGATAAATAAGATGTTTGGCTATATAATTGTTCACTAGGTGGATATCAAAATAAATAAAGTATTAGTAGAAATAAAAGTCAAAACTTCAACTAAAAGATTAGCCACTAAGCCAACCTAAAAATTGTCAAATTACCCACAAAAGGATTGGCCATTAGCCGACCTAGCGACAAAAATAAGAAAGTCATAAAAGGGTCAGCCCCCTGAGCGATCCAAAGAAGTCATACAACACTAAAGTAATACAATTTAAAGTAGGCTAACCCCTATGAAAAGAGAACATTTGGATAGCATCCCAAGTGACATCCGTTTGCTCAAGCTCCCTATCCGCCTCTCCAATAGCTGCAAATGGATGTCGCCATAATTTAAGAAGATAGCTAGGACATGGTGGTTAATGAGAATTATCTAGTGACTATTTTATATGTTATCCTCCAACCTAAGATATCATGGTTTACTTAAGTACCAGACTTCATATTTTGACATAATTCCTATTAGCCTACCCATGGGAGAGAAAGGGTCATCAAGTCTCGTATTTGGAGTTATGCACTCTAGAGACCATGATAGAAATCATACTAGTAGAGACTCGAGTTCCTATAAGGTCTTAAGATACAAACGGTTCATTGTCATAGGATCTTGGGAATATACATCGAATTAGTCTGGATAATTAATCATGCAGTTCATCACCTAATTGTTAGGCTGGTCGATCTCACAACCAATGGTGTTAGTAGAACACAATGATTATATTGTGGGTGCTTTGTAGAGACTAAGTGTTGAACATGATACTTAGGTAATTCTCCATGCTAACTAATATTGATTATTAATGAGAGTTATTTAGTGACTAGTTTACATATGATCCTGTGACTAGAGACACCATAGTTTCCTTGAGTACCTGAATTCATACTTTGACATCATTCTTATTAGTTCTAGCTATGGGTGAACACGAGGTGAAACGTTGGATATGAAGTTGTGTGTGAGATAGATTATGAGTGGTCAAGAGGGAATCCATCACTTTTGTATTTTGGAATAAGGTCTTATGCATTATATACTTTATTGAATAAATAATCTTGCAAAATAGTATGGTTTGAAAGGAGTTTATGTAAATCCATTGTCGATGTTCAATAAAGGAATGCTTGTAAATATGATTTGCTTAGTAGGGTTTAGCAATATACTATGCCCTAGGATGAATTGAGATATTGGCGAGATGGAAGAATTGTTAATTTAATGTCATGTAGCTATGGTAGCAAACTAAGTGTGGTATTGAATTAATTGGAAATTAATAAGTTACATTAGAACTTTTATTTTGATTATAAAAGGATCCTAAGGGTTCATAATTATAAGAAATTAAAGCATTAATGGGTGAGATTATTAATTGGATTTTTATGGGTCAAAATTAATCAAAGGGTTTATTAAATAACTCATGGGTGGTCGACTATTGAATGAGCTTTAGCCTAATGACAACTAGGATTCCTAATGACATTAGGAAAGTATGACCTAGCCTTTACCTATAAATACAAGGCATATAGTAGTCAAAATCAAGATGTGCTTACACAAGCCTCTAGGCCGAAAATCAATAGAGAGAAAATAGTCTTTTCCAATCCCTTCCCCTAAACTTATTATTTCATGAGTTGCAACCTTAAGTAAAAACTTAACCGTGCGAAACAAATTGTGTGGATAACAGTTAGAGGGTGAACACGCGGGTGCCTCCCCATCTTATTCAAAAAGAGTTCTATAAATCAAAAGAGGTATTCCCTTTCCTGAAACCTTGATTTAGTATTGATGGGATTTAATGTGTTTTCTATAAAATAGATTATATGTGATATCATTTTTCATAAAGACAATGTTGGCATAAACTTGATGATCTCTTAGTGTTTGCAACACTATTTTCAAGTGTTCTACGTGCTCTCCCTTAGACATTGAATAGACAAGAATATCATCAATAAAGACAATGACGAACTTATCTAGATACACTTTAAATACTCGATTCATCAAATCCATAAAGGAAGTTAGGGCATTAGTTAGGTCGATGAGAAATTCATAATGCCCATAACGTGTCCAAAAAGCAATTTTTACAATGTCACATCCTCAGATCTTCAGCTAATGGTATCTTGAACTTAAATCTATATCTGTGAATACTGAAGCCTCATGGAGTCGATTGAACAAATCATCTATTTGTGGTAGAGGATATTGTTTCTTTATAGTCACTTTATTAATCTCCCTATAGTCAATGCACCTCCTCATCGACCCATCTTTCTTCTTCACAAATAACACAGGTGCTCCCCAAGGTGAAAACTTGGGCGAATTTGGCCTTTGTCAAGTAGTTCTTGTAACTGTTTCTTAAGTTTCTTCAATTTTGATGGCGCCATACGATATGCAGCTTCTAAGATTGGTGTAGTTCCTGGTTCTAAGTGTATTTCATATTTAATCTCACGGTCTAGGGGAAGTCCTAGTAGCTCTTTAGGAAGAACTCTAAGAAAGTTATAAACTATAGGAACATCTTCAAGCATTAGCTGTGTTTCTTTGCGAGTATCCGCTACTCTAGCAAGATATCCAACACAACCACTCTTCAAAAACTTTGTTGCTTTAACTATAGATGCTAATGGAATTGGTATCCTCGTTGAATCACTAATGAACTCGAACTTTTCTTCTCCTAGTAGTTCAAATATTACTCTTTCTTGTCGACAATCCATTGTGGTATTATATTTGAAAAGACAATCCATTCCTAATATGACATCAAAATCATGCATCTCTAATAGCGCAAGATTTTGAATAATTTCATATCCTTTAATTTCAAGTGTACAGCTCGCAGCGAGTGAGATGACATCATCATATGGGTAGCGCTATGCTAAACATTTCAACTAATTTATCTAGGGTTTGTTTAATCCTACTAACAAACCTCAAAGAAATGAAGGATTGTGTTACACCATAATCTATAAGGACTAACGCAAAATTGCAAAAAATAAAAATCTTGCCTGATATCATGGTGGATGGGCTCAATTCAGCTCCATGTCGAATGATGGTAAACACCATTGAATTTGGTTTCACTTATTGTCCTTCACTCCTCCTTCGGTTTTTGCACTCTCTAGCAGAGTGCCCTTGTCATCCATAATTATAGCACCCTACCATCCTAGCTTTACATGCTCCAAAATGGATTTTGCCACATTTATTGGACTGGCTAAATGGTCTTCCTTGAGTTTACAAGCCTTGAATCTTGTTCTTCTTATTCTGTGCTCTATCCTGATTTTGATTCTGGTTCTTACAACCCTTGAAACTTGCACTTCCTAGCCTATCTCAATTATTTCATCGTGGATCAAAGCTCCGTTGACCTCCACGAACTTTTGGTGTAGAAGATTGGACATAACCTTGTACTTTAGAAGTTGTTTTACCCTTATTTTCCTTTTCTATAACTTCGTTCTTTTCTTTTTCTTGAATCGTTCATACGCTATAGATCCTCATAGTCTTATCAGCTACCTTTGAAAATGGTGCATCATCTAAGTTTGCCACTTCTAAGTCCTTACAAGTGTCGGGATGAAGGACTTTTTTGAAATGCTTCACTTTCAACGTATTCGTAGCCACTAGATGTGGCGCATACCTTGATAACTCATCAAAGTTTTGTAGCAGTTTTTCCATCGACATGTTACCCCTTCTCAAATTTGAAAACTATCTTTCTTTTTATTTTAACAAGGCCATAGTTATATACTTTCATTCGAGCAATTTTTGAAATTTTGGCCATGTCATTACTCAAACTTCATGGATAGTTGTCATGGTATCCCACTAATAACTTGCATCATTGTGCAGCAAGCATATGGTGCAATGTACCTTCTTATTATCTGGGACTTTTTGCACAGTCAAAAAGCCTTTCCATTGTCCTATTATTGTTTTATTCATCCCATGGAAAGTTGATAAAACCTCAGTCATATCAATATGTTGTGCTGTAAAAATTCCCTCGTAAGGTCTATCACCCACATTAGACTCATCCAGTTCACTTACCCTAGACCTTTCACGTGTAGTTACACGGTGTGGTGAAGAAGATCCCTCATCGATTCTATGTTCAGGCACTATAGACGTAGTATGTTGCTTTCTCGATGGCATGATGTTTATGCACTATAAACCAATCAATATGCATAGTATATTAAATGACCAGCCTGTCTTATAGCTCATAAACAATGCAAAACACATAATCAATGGGAAAACGATTAACACTAAAGAATCCTACAACCAAATTCATATGCTCCATTGTATAGTCTAATGAAGCCTAATAATCTGACATTAAGTCCGCTACAATACTATGTTTGCTATGATACTAAGTTTGCTTCGATACCACGTTTGTCACGACCGGATTTACTAGACCTGTAGCCGGTGTGAGAACTACGTAATCAAAGATATCTAGAAATCGGATATGAGGAATCTGCAGTTATGTAATCCTCACAAGCCTCTTTCTTACTTACTTCAAATGTTAGAACATGTAAAATGTATCTAAACTCAAGATTTTTCCATTAATCTTAAGGCTATGATTTACGATCCGTATCTTCTACATGTATAGATCAGCAATGATGTACATAATCCATGTTAAAAATCAGCGGAAGTAAGACTTATACATATAATATTCTACATCTATTGTATTTTACATCATTATCCAAATATATAGTGGAGCGTCTATGTTCCCCCTCAAAATAATAATCTACTAAACAGGATGTTACCAAGGTTCGACTGGGAAACCGACATGCAATCCCTAAAGGACTCTATCCTGTCTAATCTAAAAATGTTTACAATAAAATAAGGAATAAGTATAAAACTCAGTGAGAGATAACTACAATATGTTATGAGATTAAAACTGGTAAAGATGTAACTCATCAAAACTGGTAAATCTGTTGTCAATCATGGACTTGTGTAAAACAATATAGATTCCCATACTTTTTGTTAAACCACTAAACCAGATCATTCATAATTCAAATATTAAGCATATACCTTGAAAATACTTATACTAGTTCACATAATCCGAAACATCAAAAAAATCAACGAATCTATATAATTCATGAAATCAGTAAGTATAGGATTAAAGAGGTGGCTCCCGTGGGACTTTGCTTGGACTTTGCTCCCATTAACACTTTCACAAAAAAATTAATATGAGGGGTGAGAACAGTAACATCTCATCGCTGTTTATTTCACCTACGGGATGATACCTACATGAGCAATTCTCCTTTTACTATACCCCGCCATGCAGGTATTCTTAATCTAATAACATAATATACTATGTGCACATAGTCGAGCAAACCCAATGCTGGAATGAGGTCCCATCACAAACTTCATGCACTTCAAATCCAAATAAGATATAGTGTACGAAACATAAGGCATATATTCATGAAATCCTTATCTCAATCCAAGCACTTTCATAAAGCATTATACGGGACATATGTTCGTGAAATTTTCATTTCAATCCAATAACTTTCATAAATAAGTATATAAAATAAAGGCCATGAAATCACATAAGCATCTCTTATTCAACTTAAAACATCTTTTATTCAACTTAAAACCATTGAAAACTAACATCCTATAATTATCACTCACATTTAGCCTCCAATGGCTCTACTCAGTTCAAACCGCAGATGGAGTGGAATGATGCTTCTTCGATGGTTCTAAACATCAAAGCATGCAAAGATGGACAAAACGATCATTACGGATGTCTAATGCATTTAAATTAACTAAAATTGCTAAACTACACTTCATATCTCTCTTTTGAGTTCTAATCCGACTTTTAAGTAGCTTAATTTAAGTATTTGTTGTTGTTATAGCACACTTCTACCCACTGACCCCAACGACCCTATGGAGTACTTAGCATACTCAAGACAAAGAGGGCATCGAGGCATCAAGTATGTCGAGGTGTCGACCCATCGACCCATCGACCTCTTTCTATATTCTCAAGGCATCAAATATGTCGAGGCATCAAATATGTCAAGGCGTCGAGGCATCGACCCATTGACCCTTTGACTCATCAACCCCTTTCCATATTTTCAAGGCATTGAGTATGTCGAGGCATCGAGCTGTTGACCCATCAACCCAATGACCCATCGACCTTTCATTTAAACATTGACGTATTCGAAACCTTGGTAACTAATCAAGATACATAAACCTTGATCTTGTATTGATCTCTTATACTTTATCAATTCTACTCTCCTTTTCGATCTATTTTATAGAAACTTAAGATTTTGAGTATAAGAGCAATGACGAATCTTACCGGAAATAGCTCTTGACTAATGTACTATGTTTCAAACTGAACATATTGGAATTGCGGCCTATGCACTTTAGATATCTTACTTTCACCTTCAGTGATTCTCAATTATGGAGGGCAGAAGGAAATATCTTACTTTCGCTTGAAATCTCTTATTTTTTACCAATGAAGCTTCCTGAAATCGTATGTGCTATCCGAAGCTATAGCTAAAGGTGTTAACTTCTTAGATAAGACATGATACTTGTATGGTTTCTATTGATAACTAATTAATATCTCTTTATACTTATCTCATAATATGAGAGAGTGGAGAGTGAGCTGGTGAAGCCCACCGCCTCTTTTCCCTTTATGAGTATAATATAATAATATTATTATATTATAATCATTGTTAGTCTAAAAATTTAAAGACTATTTTTCTTCTGCCCAAAACTAAACGAGCATCACACAATCAATTTGAACATAAGTTATAAATTAAGAGCTTAAACCATTCTCTATTTTACTGTTACTGAACTTGTTATTTCTTATGTTCTAAATTGCACATAATGACAACAAAAATAACAATTCACACATTTTACATGTCATAGGAATGGAATAACCAGACATATATAACTACATAACACATCATATATTACATGTCAGATAATGAGTGGATAAGGTTCACATATATCCTATTATTATGGCTACATGTGGATAATTCAAGAGTGAGTTAAAGAAGGGAGGAACAAGTGGTTTAGTCTCTCTCCTGACGGGATCCTTAACTTTAAAAGAAGAATATGTACTCCAAATGATGATAAAATAAGATGTCAAATTCTTTCAAAAGCACATGAAACCTTGTATTATGTATACTTAAAAGCAACTAAGATGCACAAGAACTTGAAGGAGCACTTCTAGTGGACAGGAATGAAGAAGGACGTTGATGAATTTGTAGAAAAGTGTCTAACATGTGAGCAAGTCAAGGCTGAACATCAACGTCCAGCGGAGGAGTTTAAAATAATTGAGATTCCAAAATAGAAATAGGAGCAAATCACTATGGATTTTGCTGTAGGGCTCCCTAAAACAACTAAGGGACACGATGCAATATTGCTTATGGGAGATTCATCAAGAAGGAAGAACACTACCTAGCTTAAGAAGCGGGGCAAGAAAGGGACTCTCAAAGCTGGGAAGGGCCTTGTAAAGATAAAGAATGGCAAAGATGGAAATTGCTTCCACTTGGGAGGAACTGAACATTGGAAGCAGAATTGTAAGGTATATCTTGAAACTCTGAAAAAGAATGGTGATGCTGCTTCAGGTATGTTCATGATTGAGGTTAACATTTCTTATAAATATTCATCTACTTGAGTATTAGATACCAATTGTGGTTCCTATATTTGTAATAATGTGCATAATCTAAAAGGTATTAGAAATCTTAAGAAAGGCTAAGTGAACCAATGAGCTAAAAATGGAGCAGGAGTTGCTCCTTTAGCTTTGTGCACTTATTGTTTTGTTTTTCCCTCGCGCATAGTTTTAAATTTCAAACAATGTTATTATGTACCATCTTTGATTTGAAATATTGTTTCTATTTCTAGTCTTGATGAGGAAGGGTTTATTTTCTCCATCAAGGACAATATTTTTAGTCTTTTTATAAATGGTTTATTTTATGGATGTGATTCGTTAAACAATTGTGTATATATCTTAAATTTGAAAAATAAAACTTGCCTCAATATTGAACAAGTCAAGAAAAGAAAGTTTGATGTGAATCAAACATACCTATGACATTGTCGATTAGGTTATGCCAATGAAACAAGGATTCAACTGTTGCGTAAAGATGGGTACTTAGATCCATTCAATTTGGAATAAATGCCAACTTGTGAATCTTGTTTATTAGGAAAGATGATTAAATCTCCTTTTAGTGGAATTGGAAGGAGACAAACCGTGTTGATAGGACTAGTATATAGTGATGTATGTGGGCCTATGTTATCTCCGGCTAGAAATAGTTTGTTGTACTTCATCATACTCATTGATGATGTCTTTTGATTCGGTCACATTAATCTTATGAAACAAAAATCTTAATCATTTAAGAAATTCAAGGAATATAAAAGTGAAGTAGAAATACAATTGGGCAAAAGTATTAAGATACTTTGATCGGATCGAGGTTGTGAGGTTGTGAGGTTATGAGTTTCTTGACAACCTGAAGGAGAATAGTATAATCTCACAATGGACCCATTCTAGAACATAACAATTAAATGGCATGTCTGAGAGGAGAAATCAAGCACTCTTGTAGATGGTTCAATTCATGATGAGCTTTACCAATCTACCTCTATCATTCTGCAATATTCCCCAGAAACCTGTGCTTACATTATTAAAAGGATACCATTAAAATCTATTTCTTTGACACCATATGAACATATTCACATATGGAGCTGACCTGCTTATGTCAAGAAGCAAGAAGTAAAAAAGTTAGAGGTGAGATCTGAAAAATATTATTTTGTGGGGTATCCAAAGAAAACTTTGGGATACTACTTTTTTCATCCCAATGTTACTAAACATGCTGTCTTCTTAGAGAAGGGATTCCTTTTTGAAAGGAATAGTGGAAGCAAGATTGTACACGATAAAGGTCAAGATACAGAAAATGATGTTTGCATCGATGATCTTGTTAAATGGATACCTTAAGGCAGATGTGTATATGATACAAGCCGAAGGCTTTGCGGATGAAAAAAAACACAAAGAAGTTGTGTAAGATGCAGAAGTACATATATGGCCTTAAAAAAGCATTTCGAAGTTGAAAGATTTGTTTCGATTAAATGATCAAATCATTTGACTTTATTAAGAATTAAGATGATTCATGTGTGTACAAGAAAGTTAATGGGAGCTCTGTTGCTTTCATAATTATATATTTAGATGAAATACTATGCATTGGAATGATGTAGGTATGTCTATTAAGTTATGGTTATCAAAAAACTTGTCCATGAAAGATTTGGGTGAAGCAACTGATATCAAAGAACTTGTCCATAAAAGTGCTAAAATAGTTTAGCAATGAAAATTTCAAGAGAGGCCTCCTATCAATAAGTCGTGGAATCTATCTCTCTAAAATTATTCTTCCAAAATGCAATTTGAGGGATGAGATGAGTGGAACTCTAGCAACCCACGTTGCTCGGACCGTTACTTTAAAACTTTCCTCATAAAATTTGAGTAATTGTTTTTTTCGAAAGAGACTTTTATAAGCTTTTGTCATCAAAACACTTGTTATACTCATAGACAAGTTTATTAAACAGTAGTTGGAAATTAGTTATAACATACATTACAAAATATAAACATATTCATAAGTTGCTTTCAAAATTTTATAAAGAGGGTTTCAAAATATTGACCGAGTTCTTATGATGTACCATGAGATTTTATAACTACCTATTCACAACGTGAAAGCGGAAGTTGCAACATAGCTTAGTCTTGATACTCCTATCTCCTTTGCATACATCGCTCCCACTTGGCAAGTCTAACAAGGTCACTAGGCCAATAGCTTACCTTTAGTGCTTATGACATGCAAAGAAAATATAAGCTTTCGCCCATCAAGTACAAATATAACTCACAAAGACATAAATCATTTGATGATTGAAATAAGTAGTAATAAAAAAAAAAATCTTAAATCTCATATCACATATTTACATATTAGTTTTTCCTACGTTTTCTCTCATTGGGCCTTGTGTATATACCAGATGAGCGCTCGACCAATAGGAAGAAGAGGGAGCGACTTGATTCGAAACTTGACATGGTCTCTAAATGCCTTGGCATTTACTTGCATAAATTATTAGGATCTGTCTTCATTGGACTTTGGCCCTTCCTTCGAGAGGTTGGTATGCACTTAACTATCTATTTTATTTCATTATTTTCCTTTATATCTCTTAATTTCCTATCATGAAATATGAGGTACTATCGGCTTGATAGCTATATGTGTGTATGTTGTTTTGCAATCTATGAAAGCAACAACCATAACATACATATACAGGAAAAATAACCACAATTCAATTCTGGATTTTCGAAATAACACAACCAATGTAAAAAATGCAACATTCATCAGCGACATACAAGCTTTGAAAGCAGATTCTATGTTGTAGGTGAGATTTATATTTACTTGAATTCCATTCTTCTTCTAAAGGATTCTGAGTATTTCGACAATATTGAGTCACTTGTTCACCTGTCTAATTGAGAATTGAAATTAACTTGATAAAAGATTAACTTTCTATAAGCTTTTCTATTTAGTTAACTTATTTCCTTATGCCTTTCTCATTTATTTTTACTTTCCAAATCCCTCCTTAACAAAACTTGCTTGATTAATGAGTAGCATGTTTTCAAGTTTTCTTTTTTTTCCTTATGGATAGTCATCTTTGCCTTATGATTGAAGCCATTTAGCTAACCCTTGAAAATAAAATGTCAAGTCTAACCCTCTTGTAAGTATTTAGTAGAGATTTGGATTGTTGAATCCTATAAACCATAACAATCACCTTTTCTTGTGCATTTTACGTGAGTCCATGAAAATTTAAGCTCAAAACTCAATAAGTTAAAACCTTATTTAACTCATTCATTACAGTTGTATCTTTTAGCTTCTACTCTATTTTAATTTTCTATTTTTCATGCATTAAATTTTTTGTTTTTTGATTTGCTTCTAACACCTGGAATCTCGTAAAATTCTGAAAATTGAAAAAAATCCCTATCAACATCTTGTTAAGCTACTGTAAAACTTTCAGCTCCGATTCATATATTTCCCCCTTCAAAAGTTCATTTTCCTTTAAACTATTTGAAACTACAACAGATTCAAGTGTATTTTGTTCCTTTACCAATATCTTGAAATAGATTTCTCCAAAAATTCCTAGAAATCTTTTATTGAATAGGTAACTTCTCACGCTTTCATTTGATATATATACTTTCTAAATTTGGTTCTATATAATTAAAGTTATGATTTCTTAAACTTCCTATTCAGTTTCTCTATTTCTTTTCTAGTATGGTAACTAGTGCAAATTTTTAAAGTTTATAACTCCTCGTTCCAATGTTTTAAAATTTTGATTCTTATATCAATTTGAGGTTATGACATCTAGTTTCATCCTGTAAAATCTTATAATTTATTAGGAATATTATCATTGCCCAAAGTGTGTAAGAGCATCTATATGTCTAGGTTCATTCTAGTTTACTACATATTTGTCACTTAAATTTCATAATTGTTTTCCCAGTGATTACAGATCTATTAGGGCATTCTTGGTGTTTCTGGAAAGCTAAGACAGTTCAGTTTCCTAATATAATTTTATTATTTCAGAATCTAATTATTATAATATAGTATAGAACTTTCTCATTCTTTCTCATTATGCAACAAAAGGTTTTACCATCCCCAACCCATTTTCTATATTATTTTAAGTTCCTAATTCAGTAGTCTAACTTCGCCTAATTTTAAGAATTCATAAGGAGAAAGTTTTGAGATTGTACCTTCATGCACTTGCTCTAAGATTTTCACCAATTTGATATAGCTTAACTAGGCGTACATAACTTAGTTTGGCTCAAATATTTATGACTATAAGTGTGGAAGAAAAAAAATTTCCTTCTCTCAACCAAGGCACGGATACAATTCATTATTAGAGAATTGTGTGCTTTTTTATCATGATGTTAAATCAACCACATGAAATTGATCTAGGTGTCATACTCTAATGGTTCTTATAGGATGACTAAGTAAGTTTAAACTTTTGAACTTTATCGTTTCTTATCATTTATTGTTGTTTTTTTTCTTCTCAAATTACTTTTATGTTTTTAATTGATTTTATTTTATAAGCACTTATTGTAAGAGTTTAATCCGTTAACCGTGTATATGACCTTTCTTAGGTTTCTCTTAAATTCCCAACATTTTGAAATACATACACAGATTTCATGTCGGACTGCCTAATTTATCTTAATTTAGTCAAATAATAAAATTTCATATATACAACTGGTAATTCAATTATTCATTCATTATTTAATGAACTCTAAAATTTAAAATTAGGTTTATATTTTAATCACTTTAGAAAATTTGTTTGGGAACTATTTTTGACCCTACAGAATCTTAAACTTGTATACTCAAGACTTTTCTTAAATATTGGACTGTGAAAAAATTACTTAGATAACACCTTAGATGTCTAAAAAGACATGGCCGGAAAAGTAGTCTCTTACAAAAAGTAGTCGACGAGAGACTTATGGCAACAAATACAAGGATTCAACAATGTTTCATAGGACATAAGAATAAGAATGTTTAAAATATTTCATGCCATCAATAAGGGTTTCATTCATATATTTCCAGTCATATGTAACATATTTTACCTTACGTTCAAACCTAGGGCTTAAAATAACTTTAAGTGTCTTTCTTGCATTTCGTCCTCTCTTTCTTACGTAGTCTCTTCTATCCTCTGACTCCCCCATAGGACTTTAACTAAGGGTATGACTTTATTCCTAAGTATTTTCTCCTTACGATCCAGAATTTGCACTAGTCTTTCTTCATATGATAGATCTTCATGGAGTTGAATAGGCTCGTGTTCAAATATATGTGAGGAGTCAAGCACATATTTCTACAACATGGAAATATGGAACACGTTGTATACCAAGGACATATCAGGCAACAAGGTAAGTTTGTATGCAAGTTTTCCATTGCTTTCAAGTACTTCAAAAGGTCTAACGTACCTCAGACTCAATTTTTCCATCTTGCGAAATCACATTAAGCCTTTCATAGGTAAAACTTTCAAAAATATAGCATCTCTGACCCGAAATTCTAGGGGTCTTCACCTTTTATCTGTATAGCTCTTCTATCGACTAAGAGCAGTTTCCACTTTTTTCTTTGTCTTTTTTATTGCTGTTGTGGCAGCTTTAATGAAATCTAATGTTTTCAGTCTCCCTTCTCTCGTTTTGTACCAATGAATCAGTGATCTTCACTTTCTTCCATACCAAGCTTCATATGGCACCATTCTGATAAATGCTTGGAAAGTATTATTATAAGAGTATTCCATTAAAGGCAAATACTTATTCCAAACTTCCTTGAAATCTAGAACACATGCCCAAAGCATATTTTGTAACGTCTGGATAGTCTTCTCTAATTGACCATCCGTTTGTGGGTGAAAAGTCGTGCTAAACTCAAGCTTCATCATCATTGCTCGTTGGACACCTTTCCAAAGAGCTGAAGTAAATCTACTATCTCGATATGAAATTATTGACAATGGCACTCCATGTAATCGAACAATTTAATTCACATATAGCTTTGCTAATTTTTCCAATGAATATGTGGTTTGGATGGGCAAAAAATGCATAGACTTTGTTAATCCGCCTATGATGAGCTAAATTGCATCATGTCCCTTAGTAGTTTTAGAGAGCCCTACAATGAAATCTATAGCGATTTGCTCCCATTTCCATTTTGAGATCTCAATTATTTGTAACTCCCTTGCTAGATGTTGATGTTCTGCCTTGACTCGCTAATGAGTCAAACACTTTTCTACAAACTGAGCAACATCCTTCTTCATTCCTCTCCACCAAAAGTGCTTCTTCAAGTCCTCATACATTTTTATTGCCCTTGAATGCACATAATATGCGGTTTTATGTGCTTCTAAAAGAATTTGACACCTTATTTCATCATCATTTGGAATGCACAATCTTCCCTTAAAGTTAAGAACTTCGTAAGAAGAGGGACCAAACTCATGGTTCTTCCCTTCTTTAACTTCTTCTCGAATTACCCTTAAGTCTGGTTCGTCCCATAAAGAATGGTTGGTTATGGGGTCAATGCCAAAATATCTCCTATATGTATCTCTAACCCAAACTTCTGGGTTTCATTCTACAGTGGTTGAGGAAGGATACTAATTGCCATCAATGTTGCTAGGACATTTCGACTTAAGGCGTCAGCAACTTTGTTTGTCTTTCTTGGGTGATAAAGAATCTCACAGTCATAATCATTTACCAATTCTAGCCATCTCTTTTTCCTCATATTGAGTTCATATTGGGTAAATATATACTTGAGACTCTTATAATCCGGGAATATCTTGCTAAGAGCGTCATATAAGTAGTATCGCCAAAATTTTAAAGCGAGCACAGCCGTTGCTAATTCTCAGTCATGAGTTGGATAATTTCTTATGTGGTCTTTCAATTGTCTTGAAGCATAGGCCACTATCTTTTCATCTTGCATTAGAACTGCTCCTAGGCCCATTTTTGATGCGTCACTATATATCACAAACTTTATCCCTTCGGTGGGCATAGCAAGGATTGGCGCATTAGTCAATCTTCTCTTCATTTTTTCAAAGCTCTGTTTACACTTTTCCATCCACTCATACTTCCTTCCCTTCTTAGTGAGGGTTGTGAGAGGTGCCGCAAGAATAGAAAAACGTTCTATAAACCTCCTGTAATAGCTAGCTAGTCCAAAGAAACTTTGAATCTCGGTAATAGTGGTAGGAGTTTTCCATTTCATTATTGTTTCAATCTTTGTAGGGTTAAATGATATCCCTCCTTTCGACACCACATACCCAAGAAATTTTACCTCTTCCAACCAAAATACATATTTCAGAAACTTCGCATAGAGTGTATTCTCCTTCAACTTCCATAATACGACTTCCAAATGGTGTTCATGCTCCTTTCTAGATTTGGAGTACACTAGTATGTCATCAAAGAAGACAATTATGAATTTATCGAGAAAGTCCTTGAACACTTGATTCCAAGTTGCATTACAAAAAATTCGCAATGTCCTTAACGAGTTATAAAGGCTATCTTCGGTTGTCTCCATCTTTGATTTTCCACTAGTGATGCCTTGATCATAGGTCGATCTTCGAGAAAATTATTGCTCCTCTCAGTTAATCGAACAAATCATCAATCCCGAGAAGTGGATACTTGTTCTTCAATGTTACTTTATTCAATTCTCGATAATTAATGCATATTCTCATCATTTTGTCTTTCTTCCTTAAAAATAATACTAGTGCTCCCCAAGGGGAATGACTTCATCTTATGAAACCCTTGTCTAAAAGCTCTTCTAGTTGAGTTTTCAATTCTTTAAGTTCTGTTGGTGCCATCCGATACAATGCCTTAGATATGGGCGCTATTCCCGGTAAACATTTGATGTCAAAAGTAATGGCTTGTTTTGGCAGAAAACCCTATAATTCCTCCTAAAATGCTTCAACAAAGTTCTTTACCACTATACATCTTTTGGTCCAATCTTCATCTCTATTTCTTGATCCAGGATACTCGCTAGATAGCTGATGCAACCATTATCTAATAATCCCTTTGCTTTCATTGTAGAGATCATCCTTTTCGGTTGCTTCTTTGGGTCTTCTTCGTACTCAAATCCTTCCTCTTCACTCAACTTAAAGGTGGCTCTTCGATCTCTACATGCAATAGAGGAATTGTATTTTCCAAGGAAATCCATTCTTAGGATAACATCATAATTGTGCAAATTGATGATAATAAGGTTTGCATTCTTAGGATCATCCTTTTTAGAAATGACTATCAGAATTGCACGTAACCATAAAGTGGCTAATAAAACTTCTCCAGAAGGGAAAGTAGTCCTATAAATTTGATCAAATCTATCCTTGTATCTATCTAATTTATCACCGAAGGCATACAATACAAAGGAATGGGTTGCACCAGAATCAAACAAGATGGATGCACTAAAATTGGCAATAGAGAGCTTTCCTATCAATGTGCCTGATGTTTCGGCTTCCATGTCATTTTTAGAAAATACAAATATTCTAGTGCTTCCAATCTACATTGATTATTTTTAGGCCTTCAATCTCGCATTGCATCACGTAAAGTCTTGGCCCTTGAGCCCTTGGCAGATTGGGCTTGTTTTCTTGGGTTGCCATATTATGGCAGTCTCAAGCATAATGACCTTCATTCCATAGCTATAGTAAACATTAGAACCCAATTTGCATTCTCCTAGGTGTTTCCTTCTGCATTTCACATAGTTAGGAAAGGCACCTCCATCCACACTATTTGCTTTCCCTTTTTTGCTATGATTGTCTGTTAAAGTTTCTCTTTCTCTCGTTATTTATGGATGACTTCACTTGATCGATTAGTCGTTGAGTCTTTGAACCCTTCTTATGCTTGCGACAATTATCGCTTCCCTGCTTGAACTGTTCCTTAGAACTCTTTTGGTCCTCGAATAGCTTATTTCATTCTTCCTTAGCCCAAGCTAAGCGATTTTCTACTCGAAGAGCTCTACTAACACAATATCTTACGATGGTTGGTGGATTATCGCGGCTATCTATGATAATCACTAGTTCTGGTCAGAACATCTCCATCATTCTCCTAACTCATTCTTTCTCACTGTGTACCAAGAAGGGGCACAAGCGTGCTAATTGATCAAACTTTTGAATAGCCTTTGTCACCGACATATTTCATATTTCCTTGTTTGGGTGAATAAATTTTGCCTGCTGAGCTGCCATAGCATTCATATTATAATATTTCGCATTAAACTCATCCCCAAAATCTTCCCATGTCATTTCTGCCACATTTTGTTTCATTTTTACTGTCTCCCACCAATAGCGAGGATTCTTCTTAAGCATGTAGGTGGCACACATGACCATTTCCCTCTCAGTAAGTTCAATGAAGTTCCACACTATTTGAATATAATATAACCACTCCTCTACTACTAATGGATCCGTTAAACCCTCAAACTCTACAGGTTTCATATGGCAGAAACACTCATAGATTGGCTCTTGGCTAACCTCCTGCATCCTTTGATTTCAACGAACCTATATTGGAGGTCATTCATTATCTTGCAGTACTTCATGCTCTTGACCTCCTATCTCAACATTTTTTCCTCTAGGTGGTTTTTGTGCCATCTTTCCTTGTAAAGTCCAGATTACCACATCTTGTTCTTCCAGGTGTTGTTGAATATTCGAAATCAGTGCCACCAATTCTGCTTCTCTATTTTGATCTTCAAAACTTGGGTTGGGCTGATTTCCATAACTCTTAAGTTTTAGTCACCTCTAATCGTCTTATAATTCATAACCCTATTGATTATAAAGGAAATATAACTGTAATTTCATAGGTTAACATACTACAAAAACATGTATACATATATACATATATACACATAGCAATTCACACCATAATACTTCTATACACAAAAGTAAGGACTCATAAAAGACCATGCAACCACAAAGAAAAGATCAAATCAAGATCATGCCAGAAAATAGTTTATAACCCTAACATATACACATCACAGCCAAAATATGTGAGTCTATAGATCACATCCGCTGATCTTAGTCGTGATCTTGTCGGGGATCCTCTTCCGAAGATTCCTCCAGGTCTTCTTTTGGATCTTCCTCCAGATCCTTTTTTTAACCTTCATCTAAGTCCACTTCCATCAATTCCACAAACTTGCGCCTAATATCAATACAAAAGTCTTCCCATGAGTAATTCCATGAGTTACACTACAACTATTCCCACCAATCCATCGCCTCCCCACATAGCTATCATATGCCTAACATCATCCACATTTCCTTACTATAGTTTAATACCATAAAAATAACCTTCAACTCCAATAATCAACACTTTAACACGTCTTTACCTCATAGGCCATGAGATGAGGATGGATTTGCATTCTTAAAGGTCACTCATATGTAAGCCAGTTTCAGACTCTCGAAATACAGATATTGTTGATGTATGTAAATATCAACAGGTGAGGATCCCTATTTTCTTCTTCCATTATCATATAACTAACTCTAGTCAATACAAGAACACAACAGAAAAAAATTCTTACTTGCAGAGTTGGTGGGAAGAGAGAGTAGCATGACTTTGCTCTGATGCCAACTACAACAATCCGCACTGCTCGCACCGTCCGCACCATCACTTACAAACGTTTCTCATAAAATCAGAGTAATTTTTTTAAAAGAGACTTTTATTAGCTTTTGTCATCAAAATGCTTGTTAATACTCCTAGAAAAGTTTATTAAATAGCAGTTGGAAATTGGTTGTAACATACATTACAAAACATGAACATATACATAAGTGGCTATAAAATTTTTTATAAAGAGGGCTTCAAAATATCGATTGATTTTTTACGATGTACCAAAAGATTTTATAACTACCTATTTACAATGTGAAAGCGGAAGTTGCAGCATAGCTCAGTCCTAATATTCTCACCTCCTTTGCGTATATTTCCCTCCATCGGCAAGTCTAACAAGGTAACTAGACTGCTTGCTTATCTTTTCTACCTACAACATGGAAAGAAAACATGAGCTTTCGCCCATCAAGTATAATCATAACTCAAAAGAACATTTACAAATAAAATGCATATGATATTTGAAATATGTAGTAATTAAAAAAAATTCTTAAATCTCATATTACATATTTACATCTTACTATTTCCTACTTTTTCTCTCATTGGGCCTGTGTACGTACCAAATAAGCGCTCGACCAATGGGAAGATGGGAGAGCAACTCAATCCGAACTTGCCATGACCTTTGGATGCCTTGGCATATACTTGCATAACTTGTCATGATTCTCTTTTCATAAGGCCTCAACCCTTCCTTTGAGAGCTTAGTACGACACTTAACTCTCTATTTTGTGTTATCATATTCCTTTATATCTCTTAATTTCTTGTCAATGAATATGAGGTACCATCAACTTGATAGCTATATATATATTTGTATGTTTTTTTGCAATCCATGGAAGCAACAACCATAACAGATACACATCACATATAACCACAAGCCATTATGAAAAACACATTATTCATCAACAATGACATACAAGCTTCAAAAATAGATTCCAGACTGTAAGTGAGATTTGTACTTGAATTCCATACTTATTCTAAATGATTTCGAGTACTTCTAGAATACTGAGTCAATTTTTTGTCTTTCCAATCGAGAATTGAAATTAACTTTATAAAAGCTTAACTTCTTATAAGCTTTTCTATTTAGTTACCTTATTTTCTTATGCCTTTTTCATTTATTTGTAGTTTCTGAATCCCTCGTTATCAAAACTTGCTTGATAAAATGAGTAGCATATTTTCAATTTTTTTTCCCTTATAGAGAGTCATCGTTTCCTTATGATTCAAGCCATTTCATAAAATCTTGAAAATAAAATGTCAAGACTAACCCACTCTTAAGTATTTAGTAAATGTTTGGATTGTTGTACCATATAAACCATAATTTCCATTGATCTAAAACAAATCTTACCTTTTGTTGTGCCTTTTATGTGAGTCTATTAAAATTTAAGCTCAAAATTCAATAAATTTACAACCTCATTTAACTCTTTCACTACAGCTGCATCCTTTAGTTTCTATTCTATTTTAATTTCCTTTTTTTTTTCATATTTAGTTTTGTTTTGATTTATTTCTCACACCTAGGGTCTCGTAAAAGTTTGAAAAAAAATAGTGGGAGTAAGATTGAACTTGATGAAGGTCAAGATATAGAAAATGATGTTCAGATCAATGATCATCTTACCCCATGAGTTTCAGTTGAGGTACCTCAAACAAAGGAGGTTGTGATATCTTAGAGTACACAAAAGGTTCATAGATCTTGTAGAGCATCTAGTGGGCCAGAGCATTATGGATTTCTAGCACAAAGTCTAGGTAATGGGCCGATCATAGAAGATGATCCTACGACTTATTCCGAGACTATTAGTAGCTTAGATTTTGAAAGATGGCTACATGCCATGATATTCGAGATGGATTACATGTAGGCAAACAAAGTAGGGGACTTAGTGGATGTACCTAAAGGAATAGTTCCTATAATATGCAAATGGGTTTTCAAGTAGAAAACTAGGATAGATGGAAAGGGAAAAACTTATAAGGATAGACTAGTTGCAACGGGTTATAGAAAAAGATAAGGAATTAGTTACGAAGAAACCTTCTTGCCCGTTGTAATAACCAATATCATTCGGATATTGGTTGCCATCACAGCATACCACAATTATGTTATCTAGCGAATGGATGTGAAAGCAACATTCCTAAATGGGTACCTCAAGGAGGATGTGTATATGATACAATCTAAAGGCTTGGCGAACTAGAAAAACACAAAGAAGTTGTGTAAGCAATAAAGGCCCATATATGGACTTAAAGAAGCATCTCGGAGCTAGAAGATTTGTTTCGATGAAACGATCAAATCATTTTACTTCATTAAGAATGAAGATGATTCCTATGTGTACCAAAAAGTTAGTGGGAGCTTTGTTGCTTTCATAATTCTATATCTGGATGAAATACTACTCTTTGGGAATGATGTAGGTATGTTTCATAATTCTAATCAAATGTTGATGACAGTAAATAAACTTTAGGATTCATCTTCACACAAAATGGTGGATCAGTCTATTGGAAGAGTTCCTGACAAGAAATGGCCATAGATTCCACTACTTAAGCCGAATATATTATAGCTTCAGAAGCAGCAAAGGAAACGTTCTAGATGAAACTTTTCATAGATGAATTTGATGTTGTTCCGAGCATCATTGGTCCCGAGAACATTGTGAGAAGGGGGACATTGTGAGGGCAGCTGTCCGTTCACTTTCCAAAATTGGCAGAAATCTATTCCTCGAAGTAGTGTACTACGATAACAACTCTAAAATAGCACAAGCAATGAAACCTAGGTCTCATCAGAAATCCAAACATGTGTTTTGATGTTATCACCTCATCCGAGAAATATTTGGAAGAGGAGACATCAACATAGAAAGGGTCGACATAAATGATAATATAGCAAATCCATTTACTAAGGTGCTTTCCTAACAGAAGTTTGATCGCCATCTTGACAAGATGAGAATTAGATTAAGAAATGATTGGCTTTAGTGCAAGTGGGAGATTGAAAATGTGTGCTTGTCATTCCAATCAGATTTTGACCTAATAGAGCAAATACTTTATGTGCCACTATCTTTATGTGGATATTAGAAAGACATTATTTATTGTCATTAATAAAAGTCAGTTACTATTTATCATATTTATTGATTTTGTTGGAATTAATATTATATGCTCTTGAGTTATGCATTTTGGAGACTATGATAAAGGTCATGTTAGTAGATACAAATGGTTCATTAACATAGAATCTTGAGAATAGACATCAATTAATTCGGATAGATAATCATGTAATTCATTAGCTAATTGTTAGGGTGGCTGATCTCACAGCCAATGGTGTTAGTAGAACACATTGATAACTGCGTTGGCACTTAGTAGAGACTAAGGATGCTGAACGTGACACTTAGAAAATTCTCAATGGTAATTGTGTGAACATGCGGCACGAAGTGTTGTGCAAAAAGGATTATGAGTGGTTAAGAGCGAATCCATCGATTTCATATTTAGAATAAGGCCTTATGGATTACTTTATTAAGCAAGGAATCTTTGGAAGGTAGTATGGTTTGAAAGGAGTCTCTGTAAATTCATTGCCGATGTTCATAAATGGTATGATGATCCTTATGATTTGTCTATTAAGATTTAATTGTTAGACTATGCCTTAGGATGAATCGAGATATTGGCAAGATGGAACAATTATTATTCTAAGTATACGATGGTCACAAACTGGTTCTTTCGGAAGATGGTACTTATCATTTTCTAGGTAGTTTTGACAATTTGCTAGAAGTAAATCTTAACTTTGAGGTTTAAAGTTAATTAATCATGTGATGATTAAGTTAACTATTTTCTTTAAAAGGTTGTTTTAATTTAAACGAATTTAATTTGGAATTAAATAAAATCATACATGTGTTAATGAAATCCTATTGCCGGTGTGATGTAGAACAAAATCGGTCACACATATAAGGTTTAAATTAACACAGTTAAAGTTTCACTGGAGAAATAGGAAAAACAAACAAATATAATTTTTAGGGTAAAATGGTAATTTGACCTATAGTTTAACTATAAGGGTAAAATAGCTATCTATGCTGATAATAATTTGTACTTGTAATTCATATGATCAAAGTGCTTGTGAGCTACTTTGATCAAAAACTTTCTTTGATCCATTTTCTACAGCTTCAAGTCATAGATAGCTAGGAAATTTGCTACCCCCACCTCGGCTCCAAAATGCTTCCAATGAAGAGCAATGACCCACTTGATCTAACCACCTTGGCTTTAGTAGAACATCGTGATGATTATGTAATTGCTAGAATATCATGATGATTATGTGAGTGCTTAGTAGAGTCTAAGGTACTGAACGTGATACTTAGATAATTCTTAAATAAAAATTAATACTGACTGTTAAGTAAAATTATCTAGTTACTATAATATATGATTGTTACTATAATATAAGTAGATTGGTGTCTTAAGTATCGTGTTTCATACTTTGACATCATTCAAATTAGCCCTAGCAAAGGGTGAACATGGGGTTGAATAGTTGAGTATGAAATTGTTATACATAAAGGTTGTGAGTTATCAAGAGGAAATCTATGGCTTTCGTATTTAGAAATTTCTTCTAAGTTGTATACTTTATTGAAAAGTAAAATCCTTGCAAGGTAGTATGGTATGAAAAGTGTTTTTATAAATCCACTGTCTATGTTCATTAAAAATATCACAGCTCATATGATTTGTCTATTAGATTTAACTATTAAACCATGCCCTAGAACGAATCGGGACATCAACTAAATGAAAGGATCGTTATTTTATAGTTTTTAGTCACAACAGGTTCTTTTTGAAGATGCTTACTTATCATCTCTTCAGGTAGCCTTGACACTTTACTAGAAATCAATCTTGGCTTGGAAGTTTGTTACTTTGATTTCATAAGCTTAATTAATCAAAGTGCTTATTAAAATGCATGGGTTAGAGACCAATGACAAGGGCAACCATACATTAGGTGGGGTTGACCCAGTGTTTCTTTAATTTGTTAAAGAAAACCTAATGGTTAGGAAACATAAGACCTAATTGAGTATTATAAATACCCCACTTTTCAAACTGTAAGGTTATTCTTTCTTTTCAAACTATTCAACCAGAATTATGAGATACTAGATGTGATTTCAAATACGTATGATATATGAATAATCTCAAATGTAGTACAATTTTGAGAACGACGAAATGCACCGAAACACAACAAATGAATAAAGAGTTGTTACATTAGCCTTGGTAATTTCGGTTTAATCCTAGCCATTAGGGATAAATTTAGAAATCAATTAGTTGATGTTTTATAAACTTGGTTTTACCGAAAAGTTTTGTTTCTATTTTTAAAAATGATGGTTTATCTTCAAGGAAAAGAACAATACTTTTAGCATCTCATTAGATGAGATATTTTTTAGTAATAGTTAAAATGTATATTCTAAATTTTAATAGAATAAAATTTATCTCAATATGAGCATAGTAATAGAAGAAAATTTTGATGTTATTCAAAGAAGTCTTGGCACTATCGATTAAATTATGCCAAGCGGATTCTCAAGCAGAAGATTCAGGGCATATTCCTCTGCGACTAACGAAAGAAGAATTCACAAAGTTAGTTTTCTAGATATATTAGGTCCAATTGATTCTTAATAAATAACAACTTGTGAACTATTATTTATTAGGTATGATAATCAGTTCTCTTTTAGTTGAAAAGAAGAATCATATTCTCTCTTAATGGACACCTCTTAAAATGTTGAATGAAGTATCATAACTTATTAGATTTGGTTCGATTAGTTAAATTAATCTTGAATAAAATATTCAAGACTTATGCCTTAGAATATTATTGCTACCCTTCTGCCACCCACTTGAAGAAGAGAGAGAAAAAGAGTGTTTTTCGTACCATCTTTTCTCCCACTTTACTTCATCTCCAAGTTTCATTTACAAAGACTTTAGATCAAGCCTACATATGAAAAAGGTAGTTGTCAACCATGTGGACAAGGGTAGAGGCATGGTGAAGTTCTGGAACCGATGGCAAGGCGGCTGTAGCGGCTGCGGCTGCGGCGGCAAGGCAACTATAGCAGCGGTAGTGCTTTATGTTAGGTGGCATAAAAGGAGAAGAGCGAAGAAGCATCTGACTCCTAGTGGAGTTGGAAAGCTTGGTACATCTCTTCTCTAATCTTATTTTTGTTTCTAGATTATTAGATAGTTTAGGGAATTAAAATGAACCTTGATTCCAGGATTCTAGGATGTGTAAACATAGCATGCTTCCTTTGATCTTGAGATAATTGATTGTGTCAGATATCTAGCTGCCTTTTTCAAAAATTGTGTTCTGCCCCGGATAAGTGAAGACATGTCGACTTAGAGTTGTATCAGAGCCATATATTACATGTTGCATTTTTTTTTTTATTAAATCTAATCAATGCTTCTATGTCATTTTTATGCTTTTTAGGGTTGTTTTATGGATTTGTTTTCTCACTAAAAAGCTTGCAGGAAATTTTTGGAAAGTGATCCAAAATGTATCCCGGAGATGAGAAATCATGTTTTATGACATGGAAAAGGAAAGCATGCTACCTGATACGATTAGGTAACTCGGCTCTACCACCCCCGCCACCATGGCTGGCTTGCCGCCATTGCTGCTCCTGGGGCGACAGTGTGGAGGTGGTTGCTAAGACTCCCTCTTGCATGGTAGTGGATCCTCCTTGCCCGAAATTTTTATGGGTAGTTTCTAGTTCAAAGGATTGGATTTGAATTGGTCTTAATATGTTTGACACCTTGATTGTGGACTTGGATTGGGCCGTTCATTAAATGAGACATTAAATTCTAGAAACCCAGAATGTCCAAAAAAACTTTATTTACGGAATCTAAAAGTTTTTTGTTGACACATATTAATGTTTGGCCCAATGCATGAAAATTTATAGTATTCAACTTAAAATATTAAATGTAATAATGAAAGTTATAAAGTTTTAATTTTTATGAAAATCGAAGTACTTTGAAATGCTTGAAATGGACACCAATTGATGTACAATAAGAAATTTCAATTTGATGAAAGAGTTCTTCAAATTAAATTTAATCCTCTTGATATAGAAAGAGTTTTAAAGTTAAGAGTAAGTTTCCCAACAACCATGAACATTCTTATTTTTCAAAGAGTTCAAAATCAAGAAAGTTAAAAACTTTGTAGATAACCTTAAAAAGATAAGACTACATTTATGTTGAAAGTTAAGAGGAAGTTTTCCAACAATCATGAACATTCTTATTTTTCAAATAGTTCAAAATCAAGAAAGTTAAAAACTTTATAGATAACCTTAAAAAGATAAGACTACATTTATGTTGAAAGTTATTTAATCTTAAAAAAGTTAATAACTTTATAAATAACCATTAAGTGTTAAGGGAATATGAAAAGTGAAATTTATACTTGCTTAAGAAAACTACTAACTAAAAAGATAACTTTAAAATGTTCACGTAATATCTAATTTGATAGTTGTACTAGTTTGATCAAATAATTCATAAACTTGATTTATTTGATTAAAGAGTTAATCACACAAGTTAAGATTTGAAATTTTATTTGAATATTTCCGAAACTACCATGATAAGATATTGAAGATGTTTTGATGGATTAAGATGTATGTTTGATCAAGTGTTGAGAGTAAACATGTATGAAGGATATGATGTGTGCATGAATGTTTCAATGTAGATTGTCATTATGTTGAATAGAATGCATGCATAGAGATATCTTGATGAGACCACATGATATTTAAATCCCTTCTTCATTATATTAAGCTTGTAAACTATGTAGGAAAGTTTTTCATAGCGCCTTCCAAAATGTTACAATGAATTCAATACTAATCACTCACTTAATCGGCTACAGAGACAAAGGGGTAAGTGAATAACTAATATGTGAGTTAATTTGTTAATTAAATGCACTTGATGCATGTGATCACAATATTTCAACTATATTCTGGCTATAGACAAGGATATTAGTTCGAGTAGTTTTCATGTCATACGAACATTTTGAGTTATGCTTAACTAGAAGATATAATTGCTATAGACATGTGGAACCATATTCTTCTAAAGGCAAGAAATAAGTTATATGAGATATAACTATGAAAGTCGTTTTCCACTATTGTGCTTGGCTACAGACACATGGGTCCATAATATCGATGTCCTTTACTCACTAGGAAAAAGGAATTTTTCTCGATTCACTTAAAATAGTGAAGTTGGATTGTAAAAAAATAGTGGAAAACAACCTAATATAAAAGTGATGGATCTCATCTTATCACTCTACAGAATACACATACTTGAAAACATGCCTAATAGTTAATCTTTTTAGTGACCCTTTGTTAGTTTGATGTTGAAGGATATCAATGCATGATATCTCATACAATAGTATTTTTGTGATCTCAGGTCAGAGAATCACAAGCATCATAATCACTAGACAAATCTTATGACAATTAATATCATTAACAACAAGAATCTTAAAGTGATCACGTTCAGTGATTGAGTCTCTACTAAATCACCTACATGCCTATCTCAGTATTCTCTAATACCTATGATCATGAGAACATCATTCTTATTTCAAAGATGATAGCGCATGTAACTCTAGTCTATGAGTAATCCATAAGTAGAAGCAATAATTTAAAATTTTTCAGATCTAATCCTGAATATGGATTAAACTCATTGAGATGTACTAAAATCGATCATACAAACATATGTCAAATATATATTTTTCAGCCCATGTATTTTAATCAACACCTTGATTAATTTAGCCTATGAAATCCAAGTAACAAATTAGCCCATTAGCCCATTAATAGTTTAATGTCTAATTGCAAATTACAAACCTTCGAGACACTTTTAGCGTTAAATAAATAGTCCTAATGCAAATTGTTAATTTCTAATTAAATTAATGTCATGCTTAATTGGGCTAGCAGAGTTGCATAATATTAGATTTTAAAAAATAATAATTTACCATTTTTCTCTTATTATCATACTAAAAGACAAATTATGACTTTACCCCTAAAATAAAAAATATCTTTTTTCTTTATCCTCGTAGAAAACTTAATTGAGTTACATATGAACTTTAATACATGTTACCGATTAGGTTCTAAATCACGCTAGTAGAAAGATGTCATGTCACTTTATGATTTTATCTAATTTATAATTAGATTCTTTTAGGTTTAAAATAACTGTTAAATTAAATATTTAATTTAATCATCTCATGATTGAATTAACTTAAACCTCCAAGCCAAGATTGAATTCTAGCCAAGTGTCAAGGGTACTTAACAGATGAGAAGTAAGCATCTTTCAAAAGGACCTATTGTGACTAACAAATGTAACATAACGATTCTTTGATCTAGCTAATATCTCAATTCATCCTAGGGCATCGTTTAACTGTTGAATCTTAATGGAAAAATCATATGAACTATTATATGTTTATTGACCATAGACTATGGATTTACTGAAACTCTTTTCATACCATACTACCTTACAAGAATTTAATTGGTCAATAAAGTATACAGCTCATAAGACTTATTTTTAAATATCAAAGTGATGGATTCGCTCTTGATCACTGACAATCTTCATGTAAAATGTTTCATACTCAATGGTTCACCCCAATGCTAATTAGAATGATGTCAAAATATGAAACTTGACTCATAAGACACCATGGCGATCTCAAATCTAAGGTCACATATAGTCACTCGATAATTCTCATTAATAATCAGTATTAATTACCATTAAGAATTACCTAAGTATCACGCTCGGTACCCTTAGTCTTTACTAAGCACCCACATAATCATCATGATCTTCCACTAGCATCAATGACCATGAGATCGACAACCATAAACACTTTAGGTGATGAATTATAATCATCCTTACATTGTCTATCCATATCATCAATGTATGATCTTGAGATCCCATGACAACGAACAATTCATGTCTTTAAGGTTTAAGCAACTTCAGTCTTAATTAGCATGATCTCCATCATGGTCTCAAAAGTGTATAACTTGAGATATTGGACTTTATCATGATATGAATTTATAAAGCATAAGCTATTAATTCCAACATAATTAATAAACATGATAAATGGATGCATGCGTTTACTATTTTTGAATAAACAATAACATCTTTAATATTTACAAATAAGATTGTATCTCACAAAATGTATACATATTGAGTCTAACCCAATTAGCTTAATGAACATACACTTTTAGTAATAGTATCTCTGGATTGTTATTATCCCATCATGAGAATCATATGACTATGAATGATTTGGGTCTTAAACTTAAGCTAACTTTGATCTCATCCAGCATCATCTCCATCATGATCTAAGTGTATGTTTATGACCCGGAAATATTTCAAATATGACATACAATCAATCCTGCATGTAAATTTGCTAATTCCAATCTAATAACATCATGACAGATTATAACATGCTCTATTAAATCCTATGCATTCAACTATGTTGATGATTTATTGAATTCAATATTGATTCTCATAAGTATTTGACCCAATTGGGTCATACCCGATTACTTTACGGGCATTATAATTTCACTTTCTTGGTACCCACCAAGAAGGAATGAGTTTGGAGAATGATAGAGCTGTTCCCAACCATGGTTGCAAAGTATGAAAAAAGGCCCTCCGAGTAGAATGTTGCTTAGCTAAGGCCAGGGAGGAACAAAATAAGTTGTTTCGAGTAGAATGTTGCTTAGCTAAGGCCAAGGAGGAACAAAATAAGTTGTTTAAGGAATTTCAAGGGACAGGTTAATTAGAGTAATGAGAATTTTTATGAAGGTAAAGGATCAAAGGGACAACGATAAACCAATCAGGATAAGCTGAATAATAAAAGGAAGAGAAATTTTGGTGGCCAACCCCACTAAAATGGTAATGCAAATAGAACAGAAGGAAACACTTACACTAATTGTAAGAAGTATAGAAAGAAACACTCAGGTGAATGTAGGATGGTCTCTAATGTCCACTTTAACTCTGGAAAGGTGGGTCACTATGTCTGTGTCTATTACAATAGATTAGGTCAAGATACTAAGCCTAACATGCCAAAAGCCCAAGGGTCGCAACTGAACATGATGCAACCTATAATTGAAGGGCTCACAATCAGTCAAGAAAAGTTGGAAGCCTCAGCCTACATACAAAAAACAATATCCCAAGGAGATTTACTAGGAACATTTCCCTCAAGGATATAGAATTCTAGACTTCACTCTCTTCTTAGAGGATGTAGGCATAAGTTGGCCGAACCACTATAAATCTCATATTGGATTCTCTCTATCCCTTCACTCTTTACTTTTATGTATATAGATTTCTAATTATATGTGCTTAGTTTAATTAAAAATATTTAATCACCGTGTTGAATGCATTAGATGATTAAAGAATTTCATGATAGTTGATACATAAATCTATTATTTCATAAACTAAAAGCAGAACTTGAGTTTAAGTTACTTTGAATCAAACTAATCAATTATATATCTAATTGGTATTGATCTTGAATGGAATTAATTTATTAAAAATATAAGCTCATGATACTTGGTTTGAACAAATTAGAGAAAATTTGGTTTGTACATATTTGATACGTGGTTTGGATAAAATTTTCAAGAACTTAGAAATCACTTAACAAACAACTTCACCCTCCTCCCCCCTCTTTGTTTACTTTGTCTCATATTGTACTAACGATTGGTATCAGAGCTTGGTCTCTTTTTATAGGAATAACATCCTAAAGGGAGATCTTAGATCATGTGGTTTACAAAATGATGGAAGGACAAAGTTCAACAAGTCCACCTCTATGTGATGGGAGTGATTACAGTAATCGAAAGATAAGAATGACATATAATTTAATGCAAGACTTTGAATTATGGAAATGTGTCAAGAAGGGAGTTGCTCTACAAAATGATGAAGATTGGGATGAGTGGACTGGAATTTAAAAGAAAGATATGGAAATCAATGCCAAATCTCTTTACATGATATTTTTTTGTTTAGCTCAAAGTGTGTCGAAAAAATATCTCAATACAAAACCAAAAAAGAATAATGGATAACCTAGAAGTCTTAAATGAAAATTCAAGAGGAAATTGAAGTAGAGGTTGAGAATACTTGTCTCATGACTCACAATAAGAAGATATCGAGGTAAAAACTTAATTCTAATAGTGATATTGATGATGATGATTATGATAATGAGCTTGAAAATTCTTTAATGAATTAATGGAAACATTAAAATTAGAGAAACCAAAAACTAAAAGGCTTTTGAAAGAAGTAAATGATCTCCTTTCTCAACTTGTTGAGTCTAAGAATATTTTTAAATCATTGAATGAAGAGAATGAGAAATTCATGAACAAAAATGAATTGATGCAAAAGAAAAATGGTGAGTTGGATTTGAGTTTGCTAAATGTTTCTGAAGGGAAACCAAAACTTGACAAACTTCTTGGAATTCAAATAAGTGTGTGTGACAATGTTAGTTTAGGGTATGAGACCTCTTTGAAAAGTGAAGAGTTCATTGTTGCAAGTTAGGTAATACTTCAACGGTTTGTTCTTTCAAGAATATTTATAGTAAGAAAGTAAAAAACGTGTGGGTTCATAAGGGAACTTTGAAAACGAACTTCATTGGACCCAACATGGTATGGGTACCAAAAGCACCGGTTTTAGTTAAATGTGTGTAGGAACAAAGAGGATGCAAATGAAAATTTATTGTGCTAAGTGTTTTTGGCACATGACCGGAGCAAGTACCAACTCCTCTCTCTCTCACTTAAAAAAGTAGGAAAAGGCTCCATGGTAAATTATTTGAAGTACATAATCTATGTTTTTCGTAAAATTTATATGTGTTCCGTTTAAATATATAAGCTTTCATATGTCTGTGAAATAATGCAAAATTTACTTAGCCTTTACCATTTGTGTTTAAAAGGTTATAAAGTAAGAATTGAGCTTAATTTTGCATGATAGTTACCTAGGATTTAAACAATGTGAAATTTACATATAGAATAATCTTTAGAATGTTTATTTCAATGTTTTGATTTGATTGAAGCCATTTGGTTGGTACTGATGTTTGCTAATGAATCTTGGTGATCATGTTAGTATAGAATTGAGTTATAAAAAATATAGGAAGTATCTTTTTCAAAGAGATTTTAAATGTTTTCATACTTATGATTTATTGAAAGGAATCTCATTCTTCTATATTCTTTATGATATAGAAAATTATATAGACTTCTTAGAAAAAAAATTTATGTCTTATATGAACAATTCATACATGTGATGTATAGAAATCTAACTCATATTTTGAAGAAAGTATGGAATATAATTTTGATGATTTAGGGAAAGATTGGAGCAAGAAAATGAAAATCAATTTAAAAAAAAGACTTCAAGCATAAAGAGAAGTTCAATTCCAATAGAGCTTATGCAAAATAAAGTGACGATAATTCATTAAGAAGTTATAGAAGAAGAAGAATAATGGTTGGGCGAATTAAGGGTGATTCAATCTTTTTAGAAACCTTATTAAAGAAGGAGAATGATCATGCATATGTGAAAATTCGGTTTATCTATAAAATCCTTACATTGAATAATTTTCTTTGAATGTCCTATTACTTGATATGAATTTGATCTTAGATTACTCCTAGTTGATGGATATGATTTAGTTGATGATGTTGATAATGGAGTGTTAAGTATAGATGATCTAACATTCCCTCTAGGTATATAGAAAAAATAATGATTTTGTAGGAAATCACAAGATTGGGAAACACTAACAGGAAAGTGATCTAATTGGAGGTATGACCAAAATGGTAAGAAGAGGTCATCAAGAAAAATCAGTGTGTTCGGAAATAAGATTTTAAAAAATTGAAAAGATAGGTAAAATTATTTGGTGACATATAATATGTTGACTTATGACCGAGTGTAACAATTAGTATTTGTGATTATAGGTAGACTTAGAATGTTTTTAATCTTTGTATTCTTGAATATATCAAAAGGTAATATTCTAGGATCAAGAACCCTCGGCAATATATGTTTGGACGTGGTAATCAAAATTGTTATATATCTCTCGAACTTGTTGGTTTTTAGTAATCTAGCAGAGCATATATACATCAAGTCATTGGAAAGGGCAACTTTGTTAGTAAGCAAGGTATGACAACTCATACTCAAACTTCAATTTATATTACAAATCTCATATAATTATTGATGTATTTCCATTGTTACATAATGATATTGTATATAACTTGTTGATTATCTTGCATAATCTCTGTAACAAATATACTCATTTTGTTTTATAAGGTAATATGCTTGCAGACCATGATTGAAAAATATGTTTGATAAGCTATCAAGACCTAATTCGTTTGATTTGGATATTTGAATAGGATAATAGATATTGATGCCATGAGACTGTTTGCTTTGAAAATTAAGATTTATCCATGCTAGTTGACATGATTGAGATGCTCATGAACTTTAAATTGATTTGATCATGATATAATATTGGATATTGATTCGCATATAATGCTTATATTGATAATTACTTTGACATGCATTTAAAGCTTTTGAAAATTATAGGAAGAGCAAAAAATTGCATGTTTACATCAAAATATAGATTTTGCATAGAAATTCCTTTGATGAATAACTAAGCAAGGTTGCTATGAAATTAACATTTTTGATATATTCATGATTAGAAATATTTACAGAAGCAATGCTTTCAAAATAAAATTCACTTGGTTTCTTAATTGAGATACTTATCATTTGAAATTATATTTTTGATATGCCTAAGTGATGAATTGCATAAGGAAGAGAGAGACATACTTTGCATGTGATTTGCTTGTTAATTGAGCTAACATTGAGCTTGACATTTCTTACTCTTCATTAAAAATGTTACCTATATGAAAACTCTTAAGGATTATTTGTTTAAGGGGGAGAAAAAGTGCTTACTTGTGATATAAGAAGGTAAAACTGCATCCTCTATATTGAATTGCATGCATAAATATGAAATATCTTACTATGGAAGAGTTGTAAAAATTTATATATTAAGTGGGGAGTTGTAGCAATTCTATTTGATTTTTTCATTATCAAAAAAAGGGGAGAATGTTATTCTATAGTGATTGCATATGATTTTGATTATGACTTATGTATGTCAGCAAAAGTGAAAGAATCAAATTGAATTGAAAACATTGCTTTAAATGTATTAATCATATTGGCTAAAAGATTGATTCTTTCAATTATCATTTGAGGATTGAGTCTATGAATTGATGAGTTTCATATCCTATGCACTTATCAAACAAAGTTGAATTTGTACTTGAATGATAACAACTTTTAAAATCTTGAATGAATTTAAGGCTGCACTTCTTCTGACTAGACTTTTAATTATGTACTATTATAGAACGAATTAGGTTGCATACTACACATGGTTAGAAAGCTTGGGAAGTATATTTTTAAACCCAACTAGAAAATTAAAATTTGGAGTTATGATGGAAAAGTTATTACATATTTAATTAAACATGTACAATCTAACAACATGCTCAAATCTTTAGTCATATGATCTTTTGGGATTCCCTGCGGGCTCGTTCGGTAGAATGAGGACACATATCATATCTTTATAAAAAGACTCAAAAGTCTAACTTCCAATGGAAAAAACCTCACATCATTCCTAGGTTGGAAAAAAAATATTATTCGAGTTTAAGTAATATGTGTGAAGAGGATAGATTTAAAAATAAAATTATGACATGCATTAAATGGGTCCTAAATGATTGGATTATGTGTCAAATAGTCATTGCCATTACTTAGCCTATAAAATGGGTTTTCTATGGCTTAGAGAAGGCACCCAAGCATCAAGTTTCATGAGCCAAAATGCCAAATTATTTTCTTACCCTATTATAGTTATAGTTGTGTGATAAACCCTTGTGAGCTTAATTTTCATATTCTTAACCATTGCTTAGTCACATCCTACCTATTAGTATATTCAAAGTGTGATGTAGAATTAATTTGAAATCAAATAATTAATTAAAAAAATATTAAATTGAGAAGATAAATTTATTAAATAGTGATTTAATAAATTTAAAGACAAAAAATATTTTTTGCATAAAAAAAAGACTGATTGATCATTAAAATATTAATGGATTTAACCTAGACCAAGAGGGAAGACCCAAATTAAAATCTATATTTTATCGGATAGAATAGAACATGAATTTAGAATATTAAAATTTATTTTAAATTATAAAAAACAGAAATTAAATAGAACTTTCGATAATCTAAACACAAATTATAAGAGAACCGAGCCTTAAGAGGCTCAAAGAGAGCGTGCGCTTTATATAAAAGGGCACACATCCTAGATTTTCTCATTCATTCATTGCTGCCCACATTAGTGAAGAGGGGGGAGAGAGCATTTTCTAAAAGTTCATCTTTTGTTCGTCTAACTTCTTCCTAAGGTTTATTCTTAAGTTTTCATATCAAACCTAGATATCAATTAAGAATTGTCATTCATACGGACTAGTGTTATAGAGGTTGGGGGAAGGCTTGGGACTAGTGGCAAGGTAGCAGTGATGTCAGCACTAGGTGGCTGGCGACGTAGATTGGAGAAAGGGGGCGAAGAACCATCTCGGTTCTTCTCCAATACTCTTTTAATTTCATTTCTAGATTCTTGAATAGTTTTGAAATGTAAGAATCAAGATTCTAGGATGCGTTGAACACAGCATGTAACTTTTGATCTTGAGGTTTGTGATTGAGTCAGATATCCATATGCCATTTTCTGAAAATGGCGCTCTGCCTCAGATAAGCGAAGACTAACCGACTTATACTTTTCAATCTTTTGTACCTACATACAAGGCTGCAAACTTACGTGCCTCATTATTTCAGGTTAGATCGAAACTTATTTGTGTGGTGTACCGCTTCTCTTGCAAGAGACTAAATGTAGACCAACGGAACTCCACAAAAATAATGCATGAGATCAACTGTACTCCGCATTAACCCACTTTATTAAAGGGTAGATGTAAATAATTATGTGATCCTGTGTGGACCGCTACATAGTTTACTTTGAATCATAAAATCAAAGTAATATTTTTTTGGAATTAAATTACTGTAATCGAAACCTGATCTATATATGTCATGACCTTCAAAGAAGTTAATTAAAACTTTTGTCATCAAAGGGGTTTCTTTGTTTGTAGCAAACTTTATCAACTTAAAAGTGAGCCGATTATAAAATATTTTACTTGACATAAATTGAGACATAGGAAAAAATCTATCATATAGAAAAACAAAAATGAACTGTTATACAGTCTAGTTCAAAACATTATCACCAATTGGGTGACTTAGAAATTATTATAAGATGTTTTCCAAAATATAAGTCGAGTTCACACAATACACCAAAAATATATAGACATAATTATACCCAACATAGACAATGTAAGTTAAAGTATATGCCGGCAATTTTATTTGTCAAGCCAAAAATATATTAATGATATTATTATTTGTTTATAATAGTAAAGACATTTATATATTTATCATGTTTATTAATTATGTTGGAATTAATATTATATGTTTATGTATTACATATCATAATAAAATCTAGTATCTTAAGTTACGCTTGAGACCACATAAAGATTATGTCAATTGAGATGTAAACTGCTTAAAACCTAAAATACATATTTTTGATAATAATAGGATTATCAAGAGAGATATTGATAATCTGGATATATTATTACATAGATTATCTCCTACAATGTTTAGGATGGTTGTTTTCATGACCATTGATATTAGTGTAACATCAGGATAAGTAAGTAGGTGGAGAGTATGGGTACCAAATGTAATACTTAGATAATTCTCAATGGTAATAATACTAATTTTTAATGAGAATTATTTAGTCGATATATTACATATAGTCCTTAAACCTAAGATCATTATAGTATCTTATGTGCCGAGTGTTATATTTTGACTTTATTCCAATAAACTTACTCAAGGGTGAAATGGGATGAAACGTTGGGTATAAACATTTTACATGAAAATTGTGAGCTATCAAGATAGAATCCATCACTTCCATATTTAGAGAATAGTCCTATAAGTTATATACTTTATTGAACAATAGTCCTATAGTATTTGGAAAATAGTCTTATAGTATGGTATGAAATATGTTTCAGTAAATATGCTGTCTGTATTCATTAAAGATATAACAGTTCATATGATTTATTTACCAGGGTCTAACAGTTAAACCAGATCCTAGGATGCATCAAGATATTGGTTAGATGGAAGAATCATTATTGTATAATTATTAGTCATACAGATTCTCTTGGAAGATGCTTACTTCTCATCTCTCAAGTATCCTTGACATTTTGCTAGATATCAAACTTGGCTTAAAGGTTTAAGTTAATTAATCATAAATGATTGAATTAACTGTTTAGTTTAAAATGAGTTTTAAAGTTAAAATAAATCTATTTATGAATTGGATAAATAAAGTGTTATAATGCCCTTATGCCGACGTTATGTGGAATCTTATCGGTCACACACATTTAAGTTCAAAAGTAACTCGGTTAAGTTTTCTATGGGGATAAGGAAAGCGAACCATTTTGATTTTAGGCATAAAATCGTAATTTGTCTTGTTGTATGACTATAAAAGCAAAATGAGAAATTGTTAATTTATAAAATTTAATATCGTATAGCTCCGCTAGCACAGCTAAACATGATGTAAATTTAATTAGAAATTAATAATTTACATTAGGATTAATTATTTACCATAAAAGTATCATGAAAGTTCATAATTAGCAATTAGACATTAAAGGATTAATGAGAGAATTTTTTATTTGGATTTTGTAGACTAAATTAAACAAATTGTAGATTAAATAATTTGGGCTATAAGCCCAATGTATGGTCGACCACAGGTGATGGGTACTTACCCATTATTTACTTAATTAGATTAAGGGAACCTTTCACTTGGTCCATGTTGTGGGTTAATGTTTTGTAACCTAACAACCTAAGAGAGCACTATATGAGTACTCTAATACTATTGGTCGAAACTGTGATTCTCTTCTTACTTCTTCGTTGAAATCCTATGTGATGAATCTTAGTGTATAAAATCAACTTAGCAAACTGAACTGTTTTGATTACAATTAGATAATGAACACTTGGAAACCTCATCCTTCCTACTAAATTCAGCCATGATGAAGGAGCAAAGATATTTGTTCGGTCTTGTATTAAGATCAGTAAGTTTTCTTAGATCTTAATCTTTTTAGTTTCTTGCAACTTTTATGTGCTTTCCATTAATATATTTGATATATGTTTGCATTATCCATCTTGATGTATGTATATAATTTTAATCCATGTTTCAAATTAGATCTAAAAAATTTTAAATTACCGCTTCCGCCTAGAAATTAGTTGTAGACTAATAGTAGTATCAGAGCTAGGTTTGTACTAGTAAGCATATAAATTATTATCTTAATTTAATGTTTTTGCTATGTCATTATTTTTTGATGTTCTTGAGTGACTATTGAATATTTTTCGTGCTTGGAAACTAAATGAAGAAAATTAGAAATTATTTGTGGGATGACATCGACGAACCATTTTAAGGGCTGTCGTCTAGTGAGTTTCACTCACTGCGCAACGACATTGTATTTGATATATATGAAAGTCCAACCATTGGATCATTTTGAAAATTTAAAAATAGATAGATAAGAAAAGTACCTAAAAAACCAACCTAGTGGATCACTGATCGGGCCTGCACATGGTATGACATTTGATACATCTAGAGTTCTACCCTTGGATCGTTTTGAAATTGCTAGAACTAGTAGATAAGAGAATTTCCTTAAATGCCCAACAAACGGATCTTCGATTGATGGAGAGGTGGTGGCGACACATGGTGCTAGTAACGTGGATGTTGTAGTCATGCACAGGCAGATTACCTCTGGCAGCGGCGGCAGTACTGTGGTGTAATTGTAGTTCAATTAGGATTCTATGGTTTTTTGGAATAAATAATAAACAATCTAATTTTTTATTTTATAATGAAATTCTGATTTTGATTATGAAAATTTATAATTAGATTATTATTCGGTAACTTTTAATAAGGGAAGTAAAGTTATTAATATAAATTCTTTCTATCGAACTTTATTAAAGTATTGAAATAGGAAATCAACTTTATGGGATCAATTAATCACCTCTAAATTGTTTATGGTAAGTTTTGATGGGATTGGTCAAATTCATATAAAACAAAGATATGGAAATTTTCTAATCATGTCAATTATGGTAATTGCTTCCATTAATCAAAAACAATTTTGGTAAGATTTAATTAGATTAATAGAGTTAACAATATAAAATTATTTATATGGAATTTTTATGATCATAAGGAAATTGATTTCACCAATTAGTTACGAAAACATTTGTATGGTAACTAACCTATTTTAGGAGTGTTATAAATTAAGAAAACTTTTTCGTTTGGCCAATTAACCTATTTTTGAAGGAATTCTAAATTAGAAAATTTTATTAAGATAATTAATCTAAATTCGAAAGAGCTGTAAATTAGAAAACATGTTTGGTTTTAGAAGACTTTTCTATTTTATAAAGAGTTCTATTAGAAAAATTTCCGTAACATTTTTGGGAAATTTTCGTATTAAGGAAACTTTCCAAATTTGGAATGTTAATATTTTTGGAAACTTTCTTAAAAGAGTTAAAGAAAATGTTTTAATTGTTTGTTATGCTTTTCATTAATTAAAACAAACTCAATAAATGAAATTAGATTACATAACCAAGAATCTAAAATAAATTACTCTAAACCTTGTTTGGATTTCCATGAACATTATATTATCACGCATTAAAAGTAAAAATAATATAATGTATGAAAATTAAAATTATTTAACATGTTCATGCATTAGATGTATGTGATTTAAGTTTTTAAATCTACATGCATCATGTTTCACATAAAACCATGTTTAAAAACTATGAGATAGTACCTGCATAACATATATATGTATATTGATTGACGAGATCATGCTTATTTCAAATCTCTCATTCAGTAAGATATGTGATGTTTATATTAATTATAAGTTGCCTATGGACGTGTGGGACTTAAAATTGGTATTATATGCATTTATTATCTTAGCATATAATGTCCGACTGAGTAGTGCTATCATCCTAGACATGAACATGGACACATGCACGAGCTAGTTTAATATACTATATTCACTAGAATGTTTGGGTTAACTTTAACTAAGATACCATTATTGACTATAAACACATGTGATCATTTCTTTTTAGAGGAAAGATAAAGGAATTATATGAAATGTAATTGCAAAGACGTTTACTACCTCTCATGCTTATTATAATTGGCTACAGACACTCGAAATTATAATATTCGATAATTGTTTCATTTTCCCACTAAGAAAAATTAATTTTTTTCTCATTTTATATAAGTGTTTAATATAAATTTGTAAGAAAATATTGGGACATACCGTAATTGTTAAGACTCTTAATTTTGGTAGTTAATATTATATGCAAATTTACGTATGTTATTTTTATATTTATAGTCATGTAATGTGCAATAACAAACCATAATTTAAAGTTCATTCACAATTTGAATACATTAGTTAGACCAACTTTCAAAAAGAATAGGATTAGGAATCTAAGAATCATTCTTAGAGAGGAACATACTATTATTATCCTGAATCAAACACTTGGGACATTTTGGTTACTCCTTTAGAGTACTTGACGGAAAAGGATCACTTTGTTGAAGTGAATGAAATGAATTAATGAGATGCAATGTATTATACTTGTATTAATAAATAACTAACTTTGAAAGCATTATGAGAAGTTCCATGTTGTTGAAATTATCGATAATCTTAAATCTGTTAATTGTATAAATATTCAAAACAACATATATGAAATCTCTAAGCCTCGTTTCATTTAATGATGTCTGAAAGGCAGCTTTGTTAGAAAACAAGTGCCAAAAAATATTTTTGACATTTAGAAGTAAAATGAACAAGTTTTACAATTATTAAAATTCAAAGTAGTGACTTAATTAATTAATAATTATTTGTTTCTAAAATTATTAAACCTCTAAGATTGACTTAGTAATCTAATAATTATTCGGTTCAATTTCATATTTTGTAAAGTAGTTACAAAGCTTGAAATTTCTATTAAGATGGATCGGATAAAGAAATTATAAAGGAGTTTCTACCATGGTAGCAAAGGAAATCTAAAGACAAAAATGGAAGGCTAACCAAGTCTCTCTTATGATGCATAATGTTGTTTCATTATTGCTAAAAGTTAGAGAATAATCTTTCTTTATTATGCGAAAAATATGAGATACCGGATGTAATTTCATATATGTATGATTTACGATTGATCTTAAAAGTAGTACAACTATGAGAAAGATTAAATGTACCTAAAGGCAACAAATGAACAAACAATTGTTACATTAGCCTTAGAATTTTTGATTTCATCCTAGACATTTGGCATAAGTTTAGAATCAAATAGTTGATAATTTATATACTTGATTCTACCTACTATGTTGTTTCCATTTTTGACAATGAAGGTTTATCTTCAACATTAAAGAACAATAAATTTATCATCTCATTAGATGAGATCTCTTATCGTAATACTTTCTTTTAATCTTTTCTTCTTTTAGTAGGATAAACTTATCTCAATTTGGAACATATTAAGAAAAAAAATCGATATGATTCGAACAGGTCTCGGCATTATCGATTAAATCATCCCAACGAAACAAGATTTCACAAAATTACTTTTATGGACATATTAGGTTAAGTTGATTTTGAATCAGTAAAAACTTTTGAACTATTGTTTATTAGGCATGATAATATGATTTCTTTTAGTTGGTTCCATTAGTTAGACTAATCTTCCATAAAATATTCAAGGGTCATGCCTTAAGAATATTATTACTAATAAAATTCCCTCCAATTACTTTTCTTCATGACTTCATATGAGATATAGAGCAGTAAAATATTATTAAAGCATATTATGATATGGAGATATGATTGGAGGCAAAGTTTGAAATGTACTATTTTGTGGGATATCCTCAAAGGATTTAAGGATATTGTTACCATCCTACTCTAGCACAACCAATGTTTGTTATGTGAATCACTACCTCTTTATAGAGGGATTTTCTTTTTGAAAGAACTAGTGGGAGTATAATAGAACTTGAAAAAAATTCAAGAACCATAAAATTATTACAGATCAAGAATTATGTAATCACTGAACCGACATCTAAGATGTCTTCGAAAGAGGTAACTATGAACTCTCATAATGTACAACAAATTTGAAGATCTAATAATTTTTTTTGTGCACCCTAATGACATGGATTTCTAGTAGAAACTCATAGTAAGGATCTAGTCATAAATGATAACTCTACGGTACAATCCAAGGCTATTAGTAGCTTAGATTCCGAGAAATAGATTCAATTCATAAGTCCCGAAATAGACTCCATGCACACCTACCAAATATAGTTCTTGGTAAATGCACCTCAAGGAATATTTTCTTAAACGTCCATAGATATTGCTTGAGCTTGCAACCGACTATGGTTACCAAATTTGGTAAGCAAATATGAAATACCAATATTATAATCGGTGATCACAAGTTAAAGTATAAATAATACAATTCAAGGGTTTCACATTATATTACATAAATAAGTTGTGTAAACTGCAAGAATCCATACATTGATTAAAACATGCATCTTGAAATTAGGACGTCTGTTTCGATGAAACGATCAAATCATTTGGTCTCATTGAAAATGAAGATGATCCTTGGTGTAAACAAAGGTTAGTGGGAGTGTAAAAAATGTTCATAACTTGTTTACATAGATGACATACTACTTATTAGATAATGATGTAGCTATTTTACAATCTGTTCAACTATAGTTATCAAAATAACCCTTCATAAAATTTGGGTAAAGAATTTTGCTGAGATCTAAGGAGATAGATTCAAAACATTCTTTTGTTTGACCCAATCAACATGTTAGGAGTTCATGCATATAAAGTAGTACAAGTAATAATTTAAAATTTTTGGATCTGACCCTAATCCTAGCATAATTCTATAAACAAGATCGATCATCCAACAATTATATATAACATATATAAACTCTTTACAGAAAGCATAGTAAATCCCATGAATTTAATTTTCAAGTTTAGGTTAAAAGGTTACCTTAACAAGATGAGCAAATCACTATAATTCCTTCTTAATCTGATTTCAAAGAAGATTCAAGATGGCCACAAGTTAGTTCTCGAACCGTAATCCACACGATTCATTCACTCTGTTAATTTTCTACTCTTAGATTTAACACATGATTCAAAAAGTTCAAGGAAGGAGATGGGAAAATCCTCTCTATTCTCTCTCTCAATTTCAGCCAAGAGGAAGATGCCTTAGAGTTTTTCTACGACTTAATTGAATATTTATAATTTCCTACTAAGTATAAAGTTTCCTAGTCACATTAGGATTTCTTGTACCATAGGTCTCATTAACTTAATTAAGAAAACAATGAGTTACATGGTCGGCCACTTCAATCAGTTGATTAACTTGACTCGTGAAAATATAATTAATAACTAGACCCATTAAAACTTTAAAGTCCAATTATTAATAAGAAGCTTTATAACTCTTTTATAATAAAATAAAAGTTCCTTTGTAATTTCTGATTTCTAATTAAATTAATATCACACTTAGTTGTGCTAGCAGAACTGCAGATATTAGATTTAATAAATTAATAATTACTATTTTCCCCTTATAGTCAAACTACAAATCAAATTACCTTATTACACTTAAAAAGAAATGGTCTATTTTTCCAAAAAAAAATTAATAAATTGTAATTACTAATTTATTAAAGGGAAAAATGATAATTATTAATTTATTAAATCTAATGTCATGTAGTTCTACTAGCACAACTAAGTGTGACATTAATTTAATTATAAACTAATAAATTATAAAGGAGCTTTAATTTAATTATAAAAGGGTCCTAAAGGTTCGTATTAATAATTAAACATTAAAGGGTTAGTTGGCCGAATTATTAATTGAGTCAAATTAATCAAAGCATTGATTAAACTCTATAGGCTTTTAGCCCATGAATGTGGTTGGCCATATAAATGGGTTTTGACCATTGTTCTGTTAGTTAACTTAAGGAAACATTTGCTACAAAGAAAGCTAGTGTGATTAGGAAATTTTAAACCTAGTAAAACATTAAATATTCCACTAAGTGGCCAAAAAATCCTAAGGCACCTCCTCCTCCTCTTGGCTAAAATTGAGAGAGAGAATAGATAGTATTTTTCCATCCCCTTTCCCAAACCTTTTGATTCATGTGTTGAATATAAAGATGGAGGAATCATGTGCACTACAGTTAGAGAATGAACACAGGGGCGTGTTGAATTTTGATTTCAATCATCTTGAAAGAAGAGTTATAGTGATTTGCTCATCAAGTTAAGGTAACCCTTTAACATAAACTTGAAATTTAAATTCATGAGATTCACTATGCTTTCTATAAAGAGATTATTATGTTATATATAATTTTTGTATGATCGATCTTGTTTATGAAAGTATGCTATGATTAGGATGAGATCTAAAAATTTTAAATTATTACTTCTGCTGCATTATATGAATGAATTCCATACAGTGGTATCAGAACTTAGTTCATACCGGAAAAACATATGTTGATTGTTTATAGTTGATATTTTAATCTTGTTCTTACATGTTCGTGATGCCATGTATTGTTCGGGAAAGTCATTGCCCTTGCTAGGAGCAATGGCAGTGCTGCAACCAAACAGTTGCGGGCACTGTTGTCATGTTGTATGTGGGCGGAGGTGCATAAGCTACTATCCATGGTGGCGGTGGTGATGACAAAAGTTGTCACGAAAACCCTAATTCGATTAGGTCATTTTTTGACGCTTTTCTAAAATTTCATTAATTCTAATTTTTATCTAATTAATTAAAATTTGATTTTGATTATAAAATTGATGATTGGATTATGTGTTTGATGTATATTTTGAAATTAAAATAATATGAATTATTTATATGTATTTTATTATTATATCAAACATAAAATTAATTAAATTGCCTTCAATAGTTTATGGTGACTTTAATGTGATTGGAAATCAATTATTTTGGAAATTTTAATATGGGACTTATATGTTGTGTAAGTATCCACATATACTATCTAGGCATTTGATGCGTGACTAAGTAATATTGTCATTCTAGGCGTAGACATGGACACATGCATGTACTAGTTTTAAACTTTACATTTGATAAGAATGTTTGCGTTAAGCTCAACTAAGAAAATATAGTTGACTAAGGACACGTGAGATTATGTTTTTTGGAAAGGAAGATGAAGGAGTTAAATGAGATGTAATGCAAAAGAGTTTACTATCTTCCATGTTTATCATGATTAGCTACGGATACATAGGAGTTGTAATATTTGATTGTTGGATCTTTTTCCCACTAAGAAAAATTGTTTTTCTCGTTTTATATTAAGAAGGTGAATATAATTTTGTAACAAAATAGTAAGAGATATTAAAAAGTTTTATATGACTTTTGAAATATTTGGTAGCTAATATTTTGTGCATATTTGCTTATGTTGTTGTGTTTTTGTTCTCTTATGTGTTATGTAGTTTGCAATGTCTGATAAACTAAAATTGATTCTTAAGCAAAATAAGTTGGTTGGAACCAACTTTAGAGACTGGTATAGAAATCTGAGAATCGTTCTCAAATATGCGCATTTGTCTGACTTTTTGAATCAATTAGTCATGCAAGCGCTACCTGAGGGATCAAATGATGAAATAATGGCAACATGAAATAACTGACTGAAGCGATTTAATAAGGTATAGTGCATTATGCTTGCACTGATGAGATACTCTCAACGATAGTTATGAGATATCTAAGGCATTTTGTTTTTGGATAAAGATGACTGAGGGAACTTCTGTTAGTGATGTGTGTGAGATAATTGCTTATATCGACGGGCTAGAAAGTCTAGGCTCGAAAATAGACACTAGGATAATGGTTAACTTGGTGATGCCATCACTCCCCTTATTCATTCTCTCCTTTCGTATTTAGCTATCGAATGGTAAAAATTGAAATGGGCTTGCAAGAGTTGCATGAGTGCGTAGAAATTGTAGAAGAGCTAATCGAGAAAATCAAAGAGAGAAATTGTTTTCGTAAAGGAGAATCTGAACATTGGAAGTGAGATTGTAAGAAGTGTCTTGGAAGTCTCAAAGGCATAGTGATGCTAGTTCAGGTGTGCTCATGATTGAGGTTGATTTTTCTTGCAATGACTTTTCTACTTAGATATTAGATAATGGTTTTGGTTCTCATATTTGTAATAATGTGTAAAATCTAAGAATTACACGGATCTTGAAGAAAGGAGAAGTTTTCCTACGAGTCGAAAATGGACCAAAAGTTGATGCTTTAGTTGTAGGCATTTATAGTTCAGTTTTTCCTTTGGGTTGATTTTAAATTTGAGACATTGTTATTTTCCAGCAACTTTAATAAGTATTGTTTCTATTTCTAGACTTGATGAAGAGGTATCTTCCTTTTCCATCAAAGACAACATTTTAGGTTTTCAATTGGATGGTTCATTTTATAGAAATGGTTCTGTAAATAGTAGTGTTTATGTCTTGAATTTAAGCAATGAAACCTGCCTCAATATTGAACAAGTCAAGAAAAGAAAGTTTTATGTGAATCAAACGTACCTATGACATTGTCGGTTAAGTCATGCCAACAAAATAATGAATCAAGAGTTGCATAAAGATGGATACTTGGATCCATTCGGTTTAGAATCGATGCCAACTTGTGAATCTTATTTATTAAGCAAGGTGATCAAATCTCCTTTTAGAGAAATTGGAGAAAGATAAACTAAGTTTCTAGGCTTAGTATATGCTGATATATGTGGGCCTATGTCAACTCACGCCAAAGCTATTTTTTTGTACTTCATTACATTCGCCGATCATTTCTTTAGATTTTGATATATTTATCTTATGAAGCATAAATTTAAATCATTTGAGAAGTTCAAAGAATATAAGAATGAAGTAGAAAAATAACTATGCAAAAGTATTAAGATACTTGGAACAAATCGAGGTGGGGAATACTTAAGTTTTGAGTTTCTTGACTACCTAAAACAATATAATCTCATAATGGACCTCTCCTAAAAGGCAACAATTGAATGGTGTGTGTGACAGGATATATCGATCTACCTTTATCAGTTTGGGGATATGCTTAGAAACCACCACTTATATCATCAACAAGATTCCTTCAAAATCTATTTTGTTGACGCCATATGAGATATGGAAAGGTATAAGGGAAAGCTTTAAACATATTCACGTATAGGGCTACCATACCCATGTTTAGAAGAAAGAAGCATAGGAGATGGATGATTGGTCCGAAAAAGTTTATTTTGTAGGTATCTAAAGGAAACATTGGGATACTACTTTGATCATCCCAATGAGCGAAAGGTGTTTGTTGCCAAGCATGCTTTCTTCTTAGAGAAGGAATTCCATTCTAAAAGGAATGGTAGGAGTGAGATTGAACTTGATAAAGTTCAAGACTCACAAAATGACATTCAAACTGAAGATCATGTTACCACATAGCTTTTGGCTTAGGTACCTGTAAAAGAGAATAGTGTGAAACCTTAGAGTATATATCAGGTTCTTAGATCTAGTATAGTGACTAGTGGGCAAGAGCATTGTGGATTTTTGATAGAAAATCCTAGTAATGGGTCGATCATAAATGATGATTTTATGACTTATTCTTAGACAATTGTTGTCTCAGATTCTGAAAGATGGCTAGAAGCCATGAAATTTGTGATGGATTCTATGTATGCCAACCATGCGTGGGACTTGGTGGATGCGCTTGAAAGTATAATTCCTATAAGATGCAAGTGGGTTTTCAAGAGGAAAATTGGGCAAATTGAAAGGTCAAAACCTATAAGGCTAGATGCAATGGGGTATAAACAAATAGAAGTGATTGACTTTAAAGAAACTTTCTCATCCGTTGCAATGAATAAATCCATTCGGATATTATTTTCCATTGCAACATACCAAGATTATGAAATCTGGCACATGGATGTGAAGATAGCATTCCTGAATGGGTACCTGGAGGAGGATGACTATATGATCTAACCCGAGTGCTTTATGGACAACAAAACCATCATGAATTTGTGTAAGCTATAGAGGTCTATATATGGCCTAAAACATGCATCTCCGAGTTAGAACATTCATTTTGGGGAAATGATCAAATTGTTTTACTTCATTAATAAAGAAGATGATTCAGGTGTGTACAAGAAAGTTAGTGGGAGCCCTATTGCCCTTATCATTCTATACATGGATGACATACTACTCATTAGGAATGACGTAGGTATGTTGTAGTCTACAAAGTTATGGCTATCAAAGAATTTCTTCATGAAAGATTTGGGTGAAGCACTTTATATTATAGGAATAAAGTGCTGGAAAACGAGTTAAAAATTTGCTACGGAAGTGATTGTTGATCCTAGTAAATAACAATAAGTTTTTGAAAATTTTAGCAATCTTTTATATATATATAAATTAATCCTACATCTATACAAAGAGTTCATATCTTAGCCTACATGAATCGATCATCGAGACTCATACCACGATCTTTCAGGTCAATCCTCAACACACTAGGACGTATGTGACCACGTAGAGATGACTAGGTTTTCTCTATTTTTCTTTTTGTGAAAAAGCCTCTCTATTTTTTTCCACATCATGAAATAATTAGAGTATGATATATTTATAGAATTCTATTAGGTTTTCTATTTAATATTATTTTATAATTTAAACACTTTAAATTAATTGAATTGATAATATCAATTATAATATTAAATGATAAGATAATCATGAGATATTTTTTAGTGATATCTTTGATAGGGTCAAATATTTTCAAATCTAATTTAAAATATAATTCTATCTATTTTAAATCATATCATATCTTATTTAAATTTTAAATTAGTTTTTCAAATCAATTTAAATTTTACTTACCTAATTTTAATATTAAATTCATATCTCATATCAATTTAATATTATACATAACATATTTAATTCATAATTAAATATATTATTATTTATAAATATAATTTCAAAATTCATCATTATAGTTAAATACATATTTTAATTAATTAATTATGTAATTAACTAATTAATATTAATTATCTCATAATTATATAATTTCTCGAGAAAACCATTTTCTTTGCAAATAAGTCTTTTTTCAACCTTTGTCACTCTTCCTCTATACAATATTTTGTAAGGGTGATATGGGGACTATGAACCTATAATTTTAAGCTCTAATAAATTAAATTATTAATTAAACTATTTAATCTAATAAATCTTTTTTATTAATCGCAATATTATTCCACTAAAATATGAGATTGCACTCTTGCAACTATAGAATAAATTATTGAGCAATCTTTAGTAGTCCATTGATATTCTCATTACATGCATTTCAATTCTCCAATAATTTACTCATAATCTGAGCTAGTCAAAATTATCATTTTACCCCTCTAATTCTCTCTTTATCCTTAAATATTATTAATCCACTAGTGAACGGTCAATTTATAACTTAATTATAAATTTAAGCTCAAAACCATTTAGTTCCAGAGTTAACTCTTAAGGGAATCAATATACAATCTTCTATTAAGAAAATTTGGACTCCTTATTTGTAAACCCTTTTAGTACTTTTCTAATGTACGTTAATGAGTTAATCCAAGAAACATGTTAAATCTATCTCTATAGATATCTTAAATATAAATAAAAAGGTGCTTTATGCATATCTTTCATGAAGAAGGTTTTCTATAACAATACTTAGACGTTTTGTATTATAACTACGTCATTCCTAATGAGTAGTTATTTAGCCCACTAACTCTTGTATACATTTAGGTAAACCCCTTCATGAAATCAAACAATTCGATTTACTACTTTGGATTTCTAAATTTTCGAATGTTTGCTTCAATCTTTAGATTAAATTTATATAAAAATCTTAAGTTGTATCTCATACACCCTTTTAGTTCTTATTCAGAATAAGAAAGTGGAGTTATTCATATTAAATGCATTAAGTATTAGTATATATGAAGGATCACAATTCTTCATTTCAAAGGTTCCAGTGTCTCTATGCAAAACCTAAGGGAAAAAAGAAAAGAAAATGCATCAACAGCCAATCACACATCCATTGCAATTAGAGGGGACGTGAAAATGGGAAAAGCATACCTTGTATGTATCGGAGCTTAACTCGATGACACTGATATTCTAGATTCATCTGTTGCAAACAAAGTAGTCTATACAGGACCTAATTGGTACCATTCTAAAAGGTTGGAAGTTTAAAATACCGTATGCTTACGGTCTGTCAACAATGCATACATTTATTGTGTTTGCGTCTCCTAATGTTTTCAAAGTCAATAAAATAGAGGACAAGTCATCACTACATTGTCATATAAGTTGAAAATCATACATATTCTCTATTTTCGAAACTAGAAATCCTGCTGGTACCAACTTGACAAGGGTTTCTAAACAAAGGATTGTGAGGAAAGAAATATGTTTTCATCCACCTGGTTCAAGAAAGTGTGGCTTGTTTTTTTCTTAGATTTTATAGAATTATTATATACAGAGCTTATATTTCGTGGTATTATTAGATCCATATATGATTTATATCTACTATGGTATCTATTTAATCACCAAATGATCTTTCTCCTTCATTTTCTTTGTCTAACCCTAGCCGTTGAATATACTTGGGCTTAAACTCAAGTGTCCTACAACCCAGTTTCTATAGCTATAAGAGCATCTTACACAGTGTTGAAATCGGCGATATGGTCAACATTTTGTTATAGTCATTGAAAGTACCAAAGAAAACATCAATCATTGTATCCATCTTTGATATTGTCAAAGCCGGTCCTCTAATCATCGGTGAAATTTATAATGAAATATTATTATCTTGTTATCGTCATTGACATGTTTAGTAAGACGGAAGTATATATATATATATTTGCATAGTAAAGAAACTTGTTTCTCTCAAAAGTAAGACGAAAAAACCTTAATGACAATCATTGACTCCATCAATGTTTGGCCAGTTTTATCATTAGAATAAACTGTTGTACTCGTTATGGTCATTCAAAGTTCAATGTATCCTATCTTTTATACAGCAATCATCATATAATAAAAACCATTGACTCCATCAGCGTTTGGTGAGTTTATCATTAGGAATGATATAGAGATCCGTAGGGGGGTGAGTTTATCATCAGGAACGTTTTGGTGAGTTTATCATTAGGAATGATATAGAGATCCGTAGGGCGGTGAGTTTATCATCAGGAACGTTTTGGTGAGTTTATCATTAGGAATGATATAGAGATCCGTAGGGCGGTGAGTTTATCATCAGGAACGTTTTGGTGAGTTTATCATTAGGAATGATATAGAGATCCGTAGGGTGGTGAGTTTATCATCAGGAACGTTTTGGTGAGTTTATCATTAGGAATGATATAGAGATCCGTAGGGCGGTGAGTTTATCATCAGGAACGTTTTGGTGAGTTTATCATTAGGAATGATATAGAGATCCGTAGGGTGAGTTTATCATCAGGAACATTTTGGTGAGTTTATCAATGACTCCTTTTATCGTGTCAAAAGTAAGACGAAAGGACCTTAACGACAACCATTGACTCCATCAACGTTTGGTAAGTTTATAATTAGGAAAAAATTGTTAAATTCTTGCTCCTTTTTTTTTCTTTTTTTTGCACACAAAGGAAACTTGTTTTTATGAAAAAGTAAGACAAAAGGACATTAATGAAAACCGTAGACTTCATCAATGTCTAGTGAGTATGTCCCATTACAATTTTGAAAGTTGTGAAGAATGTAATAAGGCATATTGTAGATTAATTTTGGAATAATCTAGAGATCTGTAGGGTGAAAGCCATACACCATTAGAAAGTTCTATCAGTCTAGTTTTTAATGCATCAAACCATGTGACATGTAGAAATTCCTAGAAGACATTATGACTCTTTTATTACAAGATGTGTAGGCTGAATATTTATTATGAGTTTACTGAATCTACCACTTTTTCTTTATTATTTTTTCTTTCAATGTGTCTTTTCCTTTTCTTTAAGATTCATTATTGTATTTGGATAGAGTTTTCGAGTTTCTAAGAATGTGAGTCTAAATTACCTAGTCTCGGGAGATATCTCAAGTACTCTATATGAATGCCTTTATAGAAAATGTATGAGGCTAAGAGTTTAATCAAGTTTCTTTTGAGAAATTCTTTCGCTTAAACTCTTATCCTTTGGTAGATTTTGGCAGTAGCCAGTTGTTGCTCTATATCTCTAGTCAATGTTCCTTGGGTGGTGTCTCTTTATCCCTTAGTATTCATTTTAGTGGTGATCATAATCTATAATCGAGTGTGTTCTTGTTTTACTTGGCATTTCTTTTACATATCCCGGTATGAATTTGTATAAGAGTAGAAACTATCCCGGTACCAATTAATACCGAGATTGGTAAAATAAATGCCAAGTAACACAAGAACACACTCGATTATATGTAATCCTCAAAACTCAAATGAATCCCAAAGGATACAGACACAACTCAACGAAAACTCACTAGAGATACACAATAACAACTCGCCACCAAAGGCTAATAGTTTAAGATAAAGAATTTATCAAAAAGAACTTGATTCATGTAGCAACTATTGTTTGGATCATTACTTCACTTAACTTATCTTCATAAAATTAGAGTAAATTTTTTATTTTTTTATTTAAATTATTTAACTAAGAACTTAGTATCAAAAGAAACTTTTAAAACTTTTTTCATTAAAAAGGTTTCTTGTATCATACATATCTTAAAGACGTCCCAATTGCACTTGCTTCCAATCTCAATTATGGAATAGAAGTTGCTAGCATGTGAGGTGTCGAACATGCGTGAACCCTATTTTTTGGTCATCCCGTAATAATTTCAAACCGATATAAAACTGATAATGCCCAACTCATCATCGGGAAAATTGATTAGGATCGATAATAACCGATCAATGATCGACATATAGACCTACATACAACAAATGAAAGATGATAAGACCGACCCCAACAACCTAATGTTATGTTTAACTATTGACTTCCACTATTTTCCTATAAAGTCCTAAAATTGTCACTCATAATTGAAATTCCTGAAAACTTATTGCACTCCACTACAATAGGTATACTACACATATTCACCTTATTTTTAGGTATCGTTCCTCATTTTTAGTTTACATATGGTAAGAAATGCGATGTGTGATACACGATTACAAATCCGATCACACAAATGGTTTGTTACCATTAATATTCATAGATTTTGTTGAATTATTAAGATACACTTCGGTTCGGGAGTGTGAAGAACTTAGATCTTTCCTTCTATGCCAATCGGCATGGATGTAAATGTCAAATAGGAAAGTTGAAGAACAAAAATCGATTCTCAGGTATGGTACTCTAATGTCACAAATCCGAATGCTGCTACCGAATATCAACCAATGCTTATCAGCTCTACATATAGGTAGTGATGTGAATAAGAAAGTATGTGAAGTCTCTACTGCCAAAATACTACTTTGTATTATGTTTTTGTTAATTATAGTTAACCAATTTTTTGTAAAGGCAAAATATCATATAGATTGATAGGCAAAAGATGATAAAATACAAGATTTCAAACTCCGAGAGCAGCTATTGACAAAATACGATTACAATAATTTAGAATATGAGGAATGTGAATATTTATAGGAACCAGTTGGAATCTCCTTATAATAATGTCAAAGCACTTAAGTGAGAGTTTGGAAGCCCACAAATAGTGCCAAGGCACCTAGTGTATGGAGGTACAACTTGAAACAAAGTGGGGATCTATTCCCATAATACAAAAGCCGAGAATACGAAAATCACATGCAGAAAGATTGTTGACCTATGAATCAATGTGGAACCAACAAATGTTGTTTATGTTCGATGGGGTCATTGACATTTTGTACTCGTTATGGTCATTCAAAGTATCTTATCTTTTATACAACAATCGTCATTTAAATATAGAATCAAACTCTTTTATTTTCGATTGAAGATAAGGAAAACAAATTTAATAGTTCATGTTCACAAAATTCTGCAGATTCTGCCATCTGCATATTTCGAGCACAATAAATATGAAATCTATATTTCTTACTATCTACGGTGTTGCTTGGCTAATTGCCTCTCCTTAATTTATTCAATGATTCTTTCAAGTCTAGTCACACAATTTTCTAGTTTTCTATCAAACACCTCATATAGGGATGTGCGTCCACGCACATTGACTATGTCGTTCAGTGCCACAAACTCGGTTGTCGTCTCATCCCTACATGGTTCCACTACTCCTTCTAAAGGATTGGTCATGTCAAAATCAGATTCATGATTCACATTTGATTTTGTAGACATCGTACTACCTTATCGTCATTGTACATTTTAGGCTATTTTACATATTATCTTTTTGTCACAGCCCATCGTCGTTCCTGCAAAAGATGCATTGTCATTGTTTGTAGGGAAGTGAGTAGTTTGGGATGATTTTTATAAGGTTTGGTCCATAAAAGAACTAATGGACCAGGCCCACACAAATTCTCTAAAAAATGGGGAGGCAAAATGAATTGAATATACGCTCAGTGCATTCAATGCATTCTAATGGAAGTTTGATCAAGAAGCCCATATGGTAGAGACTATGCAATCACTTAGTCAATAGGCCTAATACAGTGGATTAACTAAAGACAGTCGGATGAAATCACTGAACCTTCATTAGGTTGATGGTGATGGAAGTCATCAACAAGCTGCTATATGGTGGTAAGAAATCTGTTAAATGTATCGAATATAGATTCATCAGCCACACATTATCATTAGTCATAATGGAACTTCATAATCAATGGAGGTTGATCTAACTTCTTCCATATCTTCCTTCGTGAGAATCTATCCCCATTGTTAGGAGTGTGTGCTAACTCGAATCAGTCCCATCTATGTAATTTTTAAGAACTTATATAGAAAATTGCATACTACAACAATTGCATTGTTATAATCATCATTCAGTATATAATAAAACAATTGAATGGTATATAATAAAATCGAATAGCTATAATTTATTATGGTCTACATGAAAGTAAATTAATATTTCAAACGAACAATAATGAATGAAATATATTTTCAAGAATGCCTTTTAATGAATTCCACTTAACTCTCACAGGTTTCTCCATTAAGGATTGTGGATTGATGTACTAAGCATGGTGTCACGTGCGTAAAGTTTCACCCAGAACTTAGACGCTCCGTGCGACACTTGACACTCCTCCGAGTAACCAAGTCAGCCTAACCGAACCTTGCCAAGAGGTTTGTTTGAAGACTTTAGAAGAACACTCAAGCTAGAGAACAAAGAACTCTTTGTATTGCTAGAATGCTAGTATTTTTTAGGATGATTTACAAATGAGGAGGACCCCTCCTTATATAGACGCCCACCTTGAAATGGATGGTCAAGATCAATTTGATCTAATGGCTACAATCTATCTTCTAGAGACTTCCATACTATTCTACAAGAGACTAGAAGAATGTACAAGATTCTAGAGAATTCTCCAAAAGTGTAGGAAACCCTAGAGAAAGCTAGAGAAGTCTAGAAGTTTCTAGACTCTTCCATGAAGCCTCCTCCATCTTTTCTAACAAGAAAGGCAGTCTGTGACACGCTTCCCCACCTATTCGGGCGATGCCCCCGTCGTCCGTTCAAGCTCGAATCGTTCAATGCGGTCTTTGAATTGCCACAACAAGTCTTCTGCTCCCAACTAGCCTCATTCTCCGGGACTCCCTTCCATTGAACGAGGTATTCCTTGTAGCTCGGCATGCCTCGCTTCCTCATGATTCTATCCGCGAGGATTTCCTCAACTTCTTTGTCATAAGAAGTAACCACCGCTGTTGGTGCCCGCTTGGACACCCCTTGACTAGGTTCATCATTGTCTTCATGATAAGGCTTCAAGAGACTCACATGAAATACCGGATGAATCCGCAACTTCGAAGGTAACTCAAGCTTGTAGGAGACCTTGCCAACTCGTTGAATGATCTTGAACGGCCCCTCATACCGCCAGATCAAACCTTTATGCACCACCCTCAACGACTTGAATTGTTGAGGCAAGAGTTTCACCATGACACGATCTCTTTCCTGGAATTCCACTGCCCTTCGCTTAAGATCGGGCCACTTCTTCATCTTCTTCGATGCCTTCCTCAAGTGGGCACGAGCCATGTCTGTCTCTTCTTGTAGTCCTTTGGCAAATTTGTTTGCCGCTGGACTCTTTCCCGTATAGCCCAACGCTACCGCATTTGGAGTCAACGGTTGGTGGCCTATGGCAAGCTCAAAAGGACTCTTCCCTGTTGACTCACTCCGATGTAGGTTGTAGGAGAATTGCGCTATGTCTAACAACTTGGCCCAATCCTTTTGGTTGGCACTCACGTAGTGTCTCAAGTAAAGCTCCAACAACCCATTCACCCTCTCTGTTTGGCCATCGGTTTGAGGATGAAAACTTGTGGAGAAGTTCAAGTCTGACCCAAGTAATTTGAACAACTCCGTCTAAAATCTCCCAGTAAACCGTGGGTCTCGGTCGCTCACAATGGTTTGGGGTACACCCCAAAGCTTCACCACATGCTTTAGGAATAACCGAGCCATCTCATCGGCCGTGACATCAAGAGAAGCCGGCATGAACACCGCATACTTAGAGAATCGATCCACCACCACAATGATCATCCCGTATCCTTCCGATCTCCGGAGACACGTAATGAAATCTATGGAGACACTCTCCCAAGCATGCTCTGGAATGGGAAGTGGCTCTAGCAATCCTGCCGGTTGGTGTAGAGCAACCTTGTCCTGTTGGCACACCAGACAAGTCTTCACATAGGCTTCTATATCGTTTCGCATATGTGGCCAATAATACCCATCATCGATGAGTGCCATTGTACGATGCATGCCCGGATGTCCCGCCCATTTTGAATCATGGCATTCCTTAATGATTTCCCGCCAAAGATTTCCCCATCTTGGCACGAACACCCGCTCACCCTTGGTGTATAATAAACCATCTTTGAGCCAAAATCGCCTAGTCTTGCCCTCCTTAGCGTACTCCATAAGATTCTTTGCCATCGGATCTTGCTCTATGCCCTCCTTGATCCTATCAAGCATCGGACACTCGGGTCGACTTATGGCCGCTAACTCCGCTCTACGGCTCAAAGCATCTGCGACTAGGTTGGCCTTCCCTGGTTTATACTCCAATACATAGTCAAACTCCGCAAGAAAATCTTGCCACCGTACTTGCTTAGGTGACAACTTCTTTTGGGTTTGAAAGTAACTCGTGGCAACATTGTCCATCTTCACTACGAACTTTGACCCCAACAAGTAATGTCGCCATGTCCGAAGGCAATGAATGACCGCCGTCATCTCTTTCTCTTGCACCGTATACCGTCTCTCGGTATCATTAAGCTTTCGACTCTCGTATGCAATCGGATGTCTTTCCTGCATCAAGACTCCCCCAATGGTAAAGTCTGAGGCATCGGTATGCACCTCATATGGCTTGGTGTAGTCGGGAAGGGCTAGGACGGGTTCCTCAACGATTGCCTTTTTTAACCGATCGAATGCCTTCTGGCACTTGGGCCCCCACTCCCATGTCCTCATTTTCTTTAGCATGTCCGTCAAGGGAGTAGTGATGTTGGAATACCCCTTGATGAACCGTCTATAGTAGTTAGTGAGGCCCAAGAAAGACCGCAACTCCGTCACCCTTGTCGGAGGTTCCCACTCTTGTATGGCTCGAATCTTGGCTACATCCATCATGATCTGCCCTCCTCGGATCTTATGGCCAAGGAAATGCACCTCCTTTTGTGCAAATGAACACTTCTCCCTCTTGACATAGAGCTCATTCTCCTTCAAGGCTTGGAAGACCTTCCTCAAATGGCCAATATGGTCCGCCAAGGTGTGGCTATACACAACAATATCGTCAAGATAAACAACCACAAACTTGTCAAGGAATGGAGCAAGTACCTTGTTCATTAGTGTACAAAATGTGGCCGGTGCATTAGTGAGGCCGAAAGGCATCACTAGGAATTCATAAGAACCATACCGCGTCACACAAGCAGTCTTATCTTCATCCCCTTCCGCTATCCTAACTTGCCAATACTCCGATCGCAAGTCTAGCTTAGAGAAGTATCTTGCACTCCCAAGTTGATCGAACAAATGCGCTATGAGAGGAATTGGATATTTGTTCTTCACCGTGAGCTTGTTGAGTGCTCGGTAATCGATGCACAACCTTAAAGACCCATCCGCCTTCTTTTGGAAAAGTACAGGTGCACCATATGGGGCTTTAGATGGTCAAATGAACCCCGCTTCAAGCATTTCTTTGAGTTGCTTCCTCAACTCTTCTAACTCGGGTGGTGCCATACGATAAGGTGTCATGGCTGGCGGCTTTGCTCCTTCCACCAACTCCAGTTTGTGATCCACCTCCCTCCTAGGTGGAAGCTTCTTTGGGAGTTGCGGTGGCATGACATCTAGGAACTCCTTAAGTACCCCTTGCACTTCTTTCGGAATCTCTCTTTCCTTAGATGGCTCGCCCTCGTCCACCTTTAAAGCGGCAAGGTAGGTGTTTTCCTCCCGCTTCAATCCCTTGCATAGCTGCATCGTAGACAAAACCTTGGTCCCTAGCCATGTCTCTCTCGAGACCAGGACCGTGCAAGGAGAACCCGCATCCATAATCATAATCGAATTAGCATAAGGCATAAAACAAGCCTTTACCTGATCTTGCCAATCTAGCCCAAGCACCACGTCGTAGTCATCCATCGGAATGGCTGTGAACTTTACGACTCCTGACCATTGTCCCACCTTGGTCTTTGCATCGGAAAGTGTGCATTAGGCTGTTGATGAATAAACTTACTTTGCCATTAAATTCGTGACTGCATAGTGGACAGTTTTTTGAGGCTGATTAAGGAGCGAATTTAAAAGGGAAATTCTAGATTATTCTGGGCAAATGAGGAGTCTATTTGATGTGCCTTGAAGTCTAGTTTCTGATGGTTCAAGTTTCAAGTCGTTTGGAGTTCCCTATAATAAGTTATTGCAGTTTTAGTAACCAATGGTCAGATTTAACTATTGCTGTTTAGAATTCTGTTTTTACATTTATGTTGTATACGAATTTCAAGAGTCTTAAAAGTCTATAAATAGAATTGTATTCTGTTGTGAGAAAGGTGTGAGAGAGGAAAAAATACAAGAGTATAGTTTGAATGATAAAAGAGTTTTGAGATTTGTATCTCTTCCCTCCACCGAAATATATCATATTATTAACAGTTTTTGTGTGCTTGATTGTACTTAACACTTTTGTAATGTCCAATCTAGTATTGTAACTTCTAATCCTCGTTGATTAGAGATGTCTTAGTTTACTTTAACTTTAGTAATTGGTCTGATTTGTAATCATCTCTTTATTAAGTATTAATGAAATGAAAAACTTGCATTTTAGCAAAAAAGCAAAATTTACAAACTCAAGTATTCTGTTTTGTTTTGCTCTAAACTTCGAAATTCTAACACTAACATCCTTTGAAGCTTGAATAAAGCTATTAGGTTCGACATTAGTTGAAATATTAGAGGAGAAGGCAGCATGAGAAAGAGAGACAGAAGAATAAGAGATGAAAGAAGAGAGAGGATACCTGCTAGAAGACTTAGATGGAGATCGGGCAAATTGATCAAGAGTGACAGTAGCACAGTTATAATCATCCTACCAAATTGGATGTTTTGTTTCTCTAATAGATCTTCTGAGAGACAGAAGAATAAGAGATGAAAGAAGAGAGAGGATACCTGCTAGAAGACTTAGATGGAGATCGGGCAAATTGATCAAGAGTGACAGTAGCACAATTATAATCATCCTACCAAATTGGATGTTTTGTTTCTCTAATAGATCTTCTGAGAGGAGGGTTAGAGTTGGCAATTGGTGTGGAAAGATCTGAGAAAGTGTCATTGGAAGGAGAAAGGGTAGTAGGAGTGGAAGGGGAAGATAGGATGGCTTGAATATTAGAAGATGGCATAAAAGGATGTATGAAAGTATCAAGATCATCACCAAAACAATTATAAGCAGTAGGAGAAATATTTGCAGGAGGTGGAAAAATTTTGAAAGGAAACACATCTTCATCAAACTGCACATCACGACTAATCATGATTTCCTTAGTTGAAAGAACCAATAGCCTATATGCTTTTTGTCTCTGAGCATAACCAATAAAAACACAAGGTTTTGATCTAGGGGAAAATTTGTCTGTGTTGTTTAAACTTGTAGCATAGCAAAGACAACCAAAGGATTTGAGGTAAGAAATGGAAGGAGGTTTATTATATAGTTTTTCATAGGGTGTTTTGTTTTGTAGAAATGGAGTGGGTGTTCGGTTTAAAATATAAGTATCTGTTAGAATACAATCACCCCAATGTGTGGTAGGAATTCCTGATTGAAACATCAGTGCTCGAGCCATGTTCATGATGTGTCTGGTTTCCTTTCAACTCTTCCATTTTGTTGATGAGTATATGGAGTTGTAGTTTCATGGAATATGCCTAGGGAAGCAAGGAGAGAAGAGCAAGCAGAATTCAAGAATTCTAGACCATTATGAGAACGAACTCGTTTAATTTGAATAGAAAACTAAGTATGAATCTGTTTTATGAAATTTGTTAGAATGGAGTGAACCTCATGCTTATATGTCATTAAATAAGTCCAAGTTCCCCTTGAATAATCATCTATGATTGTTAAAAAATACTTAGCACCAGTATGATTAGCAATTCTATAAGGGCCCCAAACATTAAGATGTAAAAGATCAAAGGGTGTCTTTGATTGAGATTGACTAGTTAGAAAAGAAGTTCTAGTTTGTTTTGCAAGATGACGTACTTCACAGTTTGGAAGAGCAAATTGATTGACATAAGCAAATTCAGGTAACAATTTCAAACAAGAGTAAGATAAATGGATTAGCCTAGAATGCCATAATTGAATATCTAAGAAGATATCTTTGAAGAAGCATTGCAAGAGCTGGAAGAAGAAAACAAAGCTTGAGATACTGCATCCTTGTTGGTGAGAAGATGATATAGGCCATTGCACTCTTTACCAATCCCCAAGATCTCTCCAGCCAAATGTCCCTGCAGTATGCAAATTTTGGGAAAGAAAGTGATTAGACAAGAACTATCAGTAGTTACAGAAGATATGGAGATGAGATTGAAATGAAATTGTGGGACATAAAAGATGTTTTGAAGAATAAGATTATTGGATAATTTGACAGAACCATGATGAGTAGCTTTTATAGAGAATCCATTAGGTAAGCTGACAGAAGATATTGAAGTAATATGGCAAGATACAGGATCTAAAAGTTTCTCAAAACATGTCATGTGGTGACTAGCTGCTGTATCCAAAATCCAATGATTGTTAGCAGATTATGTCAGAAAACATTGAAACAAACCTGACTGTGTTGTAGCCAAAGCCATACTAGGTGAAGATTTTGCTGGTGTCCGAAGCAGAGTCAGAAATTGCTTATAGTGATCTGCAGATAAAGCTGGTAGATTGGGAATAGCATACTTGGATGAGGAAGAAGGAACTATAATTGCTTGAGAAATGTTTATAGTGGGCATTTTCAGAAAAAAAATGCTTCTTTCCTTTGTATTTTGAGTTAGGAGGGTACCCCACAAGCTTGAAACCTGATTCCTTTTTATGCCTTTTCAAGTTTCAATGTTCACATATTACATCTTGTTTGATAGTATTGTGAAAATTTGATCCAACTTTGGATGAATAGGTATAGAAAGTAGAAGAACCAGTCATAGTTCCCGGATTTATATCACGTTGAATTTCATCATGAGTTAATATGACATATGCGTCGTTCACGCAGGCAAATGATAAGAAAATGAAAATTTTCAGTTCTGTATAAGTTTGAAGATGATAAGAAACTGAAAAATTAGACTAATCAGATTGATGAAAATACTTATTGATAATTGCTAAGGAGTTTGTAACAATAGGAAATTAATAAGAACATATGCATAGCTACTAATTAGAATGTATATGTAAGTATGATTAGTAAGGTCGCTGGATCGAAGGTGATCTAAGAAGGAAATAAAATAGAAATAGAGCCCAAACGAAAACAGAGACCTATAAGTCGTAAAGGAATTCACGTTCAACCCTTCGAGTAAACCGAAATCAAGGGTGGAAGGGTTTTGACTCTTCGAGTAAATTGAAATGTAAGGGTCGAAGTTATTCAACCCTTCTAGCAAACTTAAATACAAGGGTCGAAGGAAGGATCGAAAGGTTTAAACCCTTTGAGTAAACTTAAAATGTGAAGGGGTCGATGGGCCAAAGGAAGGGTCAAAGGGTTTTGACCCTACACTTCGAGTAAACACAAAATACAAAGAGGGTCTACGGGTCAAAGGAAAGGGTTGAAGGGTTTCGACATTTCGAGTAAACTCAAAATAAAAATAGGGTCTACGGGTGGAAGCCTTCATGGTTAAGGGGTCGACGCCCTCTGCTACAACAGAAACTTTCAAAAACGAAATGGATCATTTTAAAGGGAAAATGCATGAATCTTAAGCTGAATGTTTTAGGGAACTTAAACAAGATATTTATGAAGAAGATACTAAAAATTTGGAATGTTTAGAATGAGGAAAATGAGACAAGTATGATTGAAAGAAAATATGTAAACCTCACAAATGAGGCATGAAACAATGGGAATAAAGATTTCATACTTAAAACAAGTACGTATCCTAAGTGAAGAAATGGGATTAAATTCCTAAACATAAAGGAAAAAGGTTTTATGAATTTAAATATAAAAGCTCATAGAAAGTTAAGCTCTTACTTAGCTAAGTTAAATTATGGATTTTATGGGCAAATGACGAACTCAAGATTCATGAAGTAACCACCCTTAGAAAGAAAGCTTCAAATCCAAGTAAGTACAACCTCACCTACAACATACACGTTGTTTTCAAAACCAACAAGTTGTGAAATGATGATGGTATGGGTGATCTTGTACGAATTGATTTATAATCATGATATGATAAGCGTTGGCTGGACGAAGTGAAATTCCTTAACCATGTAGTGTCTAGAGGGGGAATATCAATGGACCCTGACAAGATTGAAGCCATAATGAGGTGGCTGACTCCTACTACGGTCACTAGAATTCAGAGTTTTCTAGGTTTAGCGGGGTACTACCGAAGGTTCGTGGAAGGATTTTCTAGTCTCCCTGCACCACTCACCGCTCTTACAAAGAAGGAAAAGAAATATGAGTGGACAGAAAGGTATGAACGGAGCTTTCAAGAAATAAAGAATAGGCTCACTAGTGTGCCTATTTTCATCATACCTATCAAGGAGGTAGAATTTACGATATATAGCAACGCATCGAAGATTGGCCTGGGGGCAGTGGTGATGCAAGATGGAAAGGTAGTGGTGGCCTACAAATCGAGACATTTGAAGAATCATGAGAAGAACTATCCAACTCATGATTTGGAATTAGTAGTGGTGGTGTTTGTTTTAAAAATATGGCAGCACTATCTTTATGGGGCTTGTTGTAAGATATTTACGGATCACCAGAGTCTCAAGTATATCCTTACCCAAAAGGAACTCAATATGAGACAAAGGAGATGGCTAGAGTTGGTAAAGGATTATGACTGTGAGATCATTTATCATCTTGGGAAGGCGAACAAAGTTGCCAATGCGTTAAGCCGTAACATTCTGACAACATTGATGGCAATTAAGATCTTGCCCCAACAACTACAAAACGAAATCCATAAGTTGAATTTGGAGATAATTACAGGAGAAATATCGGCATTAACACTACAGCCGACCATTCTCGATAGAATGAACAATTCTCAAGCAGTTGACCCAAGCTTACAAAGAATTAGAGAAGAAGTCAAAAAAGGGAGAAAGCAGGAGTTTAGTCTCTCTCCTGATGAGATCCTTACCTACAAAGGAAGAATATGCATTCAGAATTACAATAAAGTAAAACACCAAGTGCTTTTTGAAGCACATATGACCCTATATTTAGTACATCCAGGAGCAACGAAAATGTATAAGGATTTGAAAGAGCACTTCTGGTGGACGGGAATGAAGAAGAACGTTGTTGAATTTATAGAAAAGTGCCTGACTTATCAATGGGTTAAGGCCATGCACCTGCGTCTAGCCGGGGGGGGGGGGGGGGGGGGGTTACAAACAATTGAAATTATGGAATGGAAATGGGAGCAAATCGCTATGGATTTCGCTGTAGGGCTCCTTAAAACGACTAAGGGACACGTCGCAATTTGGATAATTATCGACAGACTGACCAAATTGGCACACTTCTTACCAATACAAAGCACACATGCACTAGAGCCACTAGCAGAGCTGTATGTGAATGAAATCGTACAATTACATGGAGTCCCTCTGTCGATAATTTATGACCGTGATGGCAGATTTACTTCTAGTTTTTGAAAAAGTGTGCAAAAAGCAATGGGAACCCAACTATGACGTTCCACCCCCAAACGGATGGCCAGTTGGAGAGGACTATCCAGACTTTAGAAGATATGCTTCGGGCGTATGTCTTGGATTTTAAAGGAGCTTGGAATAAGTATCTAACTTTGACAGAATTTTCATATAATAATAGTTTCCAAGCATCAATTGGAATGACACCGTATGAAGCTTTGTATAGGAGAAAGTGTAGATCTCCAGTCCACTGGTATGAAATAGGAGAAAGAAGACTAATGAACTCTGACTTCATGGAATCAACCACTGAAGTCATCAAGAAGATAAAACAAACAATGGAAATCGTTCTTAGCTGACAAAAGAGCTATGCAGATAAAAGGTGTAGACCATTGGAGTTTCAAATTAAAGACTCAGTATTCGTAAAAGTTTCACCTACAAAAGGCATAATATGCTTTAGCAAGAAAGGAAAATTGAGCCCATAATACATAGGACCATATGAAATATTGGAACATGTAGGCATAGTTGCTTACAAGCTTGCCATACCACCAGAGATGTCTTCAGTACACAACGTGTTCCATATCTCGATGTTGAAGAAATACATCTCTGATCCCTCCCATGTATTAGAACATAAACCGGTTCAGGTCCAAGAAGATTTATCTACGAAGAAAGGCATGTGAAAATCCTAGACCATAAGGAGAAGAAACTAAGGAATAAAATGATACCCTTAGTTAAGGTGTTGTGGCGGAGCTAGAAAATAAAAGAAGCTATGTGGAAAGAGAAGACGAGATGAAGGAAAAGTACCCATAACTATTTTCAATTCCGAGGACCTAGAGGGTAATAATAGAATATGTACGAACTTAATGTACAAATGACCGCGCCCATAGCCTAACAGATAATAAACGATGATTTATGAATGCCATATGTCTGACTAAGTTATGGTTATGATACATAAGATGTATGAATTGTCATTTACATTGCCATATAGTGCAATATAGAAGACCGAAATAAGAAATGTTGTAGGAATGAAATAAAGAAGGGGTCAAACCCTTAACTTAGAATTCAAGTTCAAGTTGATTGAACTTATATTAGGCAATTAGAGGTTATATAAAAGACTCTCCAGTTGAGCATGAGCGCATCCGCATAGATCGGAGGCCAAAAATAGCTAATGGTTGATATCTAGAATTAGAACAGGCTAAACTCGACGGTTGTAACAGACCATATAAGAAGTTCCGGAGTGAAAGAACTTAACGGTAGTAACATGGTAACCTAATTCCCGGAGCAATAGCCATAAAACATAATGATATGTAGAGGAATGAGAATAGATGAACAAGATAAGGTAATGATTGACTCTAGACTCGACGGTGATGAGGGTACCATGTAGCAACTCCTTGAGTAGAAATACTCGACGGAGATAATAGGAGCAACCCGAATTCTCGGAGATAGGATTTAGGAGTAAAGAAATAATTTTCCTTATAATATACGAAAAGTGTTGGAACGAGGGTTTCCAACACAAAATATAATTAATAAGACTATGGGGAAGTGTAAGTAATAGCAGACCATTACGAAATATCTAGATTCAAAATAAATAGTAATAAATTTTGAGAATAAAATTTTTATAAAAAGTGGAGAATGTAAGTCCAAAGAAATTCTGACATGTAGTTGGAAAAGAAGATAATAATAATAATAATAGTAACAATAATAATAATAATAACTAAACAAACAAAAGAAAACGTATAAGTACATATGTATACATATTTATGCATATGTGCAGACAAATATATATATATATATATATATAAAGAAAAAAGTATATATAAAGAAAAAAGTAAACAAAAACCTATTGACAGGGTAATTGTCACCCCGTCCATAGCAGGTGAGTATGTAGAATTAATTTCAGTAACAAAAGCAGCAAGTTACACCTCCTGCTTAGTTAAAAGTATGATCATTAGAAGAAGGCCACGTACCAAAGCTATGAAAAAAGTAATCTTTTGGTTGATAACTAGTTTGAATCCGACCATGAATGAAGAAGTCTAATCCGAAGTAGATCACCAGTAAGCGTGAGAAGTTGTTCAAGAGTAATTAAACACCTTACTTTTCTTTCTTAAGTTTAGAATAAGAAATTTCAGTTATGTATAAGGTTGAAGATGATAAGAAACTGAAAAATTGGAATAATCAGATTGATGAAAATACTTAATGATAACTGCTAAGGAGTTTGTAATAGAAAGAAATTAATAAGAACATATAGCTGCTAATTAGAGCATATATCTAAGGTCGGTAGATCGAAGGTGATCTAAGCAGGAAATAAAATAGAAACAAAGCCCAAACCAAAATAGAGACCTATAAGTTCTAAAGCAATTCACGTTCGACCTTTCTAGTAAACTGAAATGAAGGGTCGAAGGGTTTCGACCCTTCGAGTAAACCGAAATATAAGGGTCGAAGTTGTTCGACCCTTGGAGAAAACTTAAATACACGGGTCAAAGGGGTCTATGGGCCGAAAAGAGGGTTTCGACCCTTCAAGTAAACTCAAAATACAAAGAGGTTCTATGAGTCGAAGCCTTTAGGGTCAAAGGGTCGATGCCCTCTACTACAATAGAAACTTTCAAAAACGAAATGGATCTTTTTAAAAGGAAAATTCATGAATCTTAAGCTGAAATTTTTAAGGAACTTAAACAAGATATTTATGAAGAAGATACTCAAAATTTAGAATGTTTAGAATGAGAAATGACACAAGTATAATTGAAAGAAAATATGTAAATCTCACAAATGAGGCATGAAACAATGGGAACAAAGATTTCTCACTTAAAACAAGTAAGTATCCTAAGTGAAGAAATGGAATTAAATTCTTAAACATAAAGGAAAAAGGTGTTAATGAACTTAAATAGAAAAGCTCATAGAAAGTTAAGTTCTTACTTAGCTAAGTTAAATTATGGATTTTATAGGCGAACGACGGACTCAACATTAGTGAAGTAACCGTTCTTAGAAAGAAAGCTTGGAATCCAAGTAAGTACAACCTCACCTACATTATAAGCATTGTTTTCAAAACCAACTAGTTGTGAAATGATGATAAGTACAACCTCACCTACAACATAAGCATTGTTTTCAAAACCAACTAGTTGTGAAATGATGATGGTATGGGTGATCTTGTATGAATTGACTTATACTCATGATATGATTGCTTTGGATAAGTGCTATGATTTATTTTAATTGTTATTGTAAAAAATCTTGAACAATTTATGCACTCATGTACATCATGCTAACTTACCTCATGTATTCAAGTTCAGAGGATAAGAGGTGCATTAAATAGTAAGATATGAGATAAAGTAAAATGTGTCGTACTGACTCTCGAAGGAAGGGCTCAAGAGTCCAATGAAAAGGGGATCATGTTTATGCATGTGTAAGGCATGAAATTAAAAGACCTTGGTTACTTCGGTAGGGTTGCTCCCCCAGCTTTCCTTCGATCATGAGCTCAACGGGTACATATAGAGGGCCCAAATAAAAATGAATAAGTAAGAAAATGTTAGAAAGGTTAAGATAGAACAGGCAACGGCCTCGATAATAAATATGATTCTAAGGTCATGACACATCACAGGCTCATACCTTGTATGTATTCACAACTATTTTGTGAGATACGATTGTGCTTACTGAACGAAAACTCACGACTTACGTTTATGTTATAGGCACAAAGGGTAAGCAAATGAGTGACTTACCCTGACAGGCTTGCCGAAGGAGTGCAGTGATGATAGAGGTGGTAGGGGCACCGGGACTTAGCAAACGTTGTAGCTTCCGCTTAAGACTTTGTAAATAGTAGTAATTAAAAGTATTTTGGTATTTTGTCAATAATTGGCTAAGACTTTAAAAAGTGTATATTTAGTAGTAGTTCCTTTGTATACTATGACAGGTTTCAAAAAGATAAAGAAAAACCTTTTAAATTTGATTTCGTGAAAATAAAATGTATAGAAAAAAAAAAGGTTTACTTTGATTCTAAAATATAAGGTAAAGGAATAATAGTGTGGGGATCTGAAACAGCGCGGGTCGTCACACCAAATTTCTCCGTATTTTCACTAAGAGGTTTATAAGTCATAGGTAACACCCCTACTGGTTATATTTAAGTTAATAATAAAGGGAATAACCTTAGTTTACAAAGGTATTTTGATAAGTAAAATAGGCAGTAGGAGAGGGTCGTTACACTATGTGGCTATACTTGAGTAGGAATTCGTGAAATTAACTGTGAATGGTTTAGATATTTATCTTGGGAAGAAGTTCAAGGAAGTGGCATTCCGAGATTTCTTTGAACTATCTACCAAAGCGGCTAGTTACGAAGATTTCTCGGAAGAGGAAGCCTTGAGATGCCATCATTAGGAGCCTATTATCAGGAATGTGGCTATGACTTGGATGTTACCAAAATAATTGACAATAAACCAGTTACTCTCCCAGCCCTTAGCCAAACTATGAGCCATAGGACGACTAAAAGGTACCCGTATGAGGAGGGTAAAGTCTATTCCTTCGACCCGATAAAGAACTTTTGACATCTTGGTGAAAAACAAGTAGTTGAAAATTTCATCGTGCCACAAATTGTCATCAGCTGATGAAGTACGTGGCATAGAGTATTGCAGGTATCATAACACCTTTTGCCAACGTAAAAATGATTGTTTTTTATTTCGATAACTTATATAAGATCATATCAAGATAGGGCTTGTGAGCTTTAGGGAAGCATCTACTATGGGCATCCACTTGGAAATCTTTCCCACTATGACCAATGAAACCATAGCCGATCTAAGATCTTTACCCCGTAGATGGAAAAAAATGTTAGGCTGCGGCCAAATGCCTACTGATCCTTCAAAGTCAACCAAAATTAACGTCTGAAATGGTATGGTAAATCATGTGTGGATGGCCTATCAAGATATTTGGCGGAAGGAGTGGTTGGAATAGTCTCAACATCCAAACCATAATAAACTACCAAATTCATCGGTACGAAATTCATCAAATGCTAGCACTCCTCTTGTTTCAACCTAACTTAGTCGAACCAAGAATTGAATAAGTGCCATAATTGATCGTAACAAGCGGCTCAACTTGGTAGTAGCCATAGTAGCCATCGAGAGGAAATATTCAGCCTCACAGATTGAGGAATACCTCAGTGGCCAATTAAAAGAATTGGATGAAGGAAAGTTAGACGATTTATAAGTTTGAAAGAAGGATGAAGGGGTTGTATTTCTAGAAGACTTCTAGGATCACCGTGTCGTTTATCCTTCTAATTTTTAAGATTATTCAATTAGAGGGAAAAAGAGGGAGGAGGGGTATTTTATCAGGCCAATATTATCATTTTGGAACGTGATAGATGACGGGGAAAACACCTAAAGAAAATCGAAAACAGTATCCAAGAAATAGTAAGAATTGGCTTGAATTGGTATTTGATCGCCCAATTGGCTAATCATCGAAATTGACAAATAAGCCAAAGTGGCAAAAATCGGCCAACTCCCTTTTATTGGTCAGCCTACCCTTTGGCCAACCAGTTAACATCGCTAAACGGCCTAATTGGCTGTGCGGCCACTTCTTTTTTCATATTTTTTTTACCAATTTTAGGGACTTTCTTTAAAAGTAGGAAAACATTTTGACTCATCTAAGGGCCTTCCAGCGAAATAGTTCAATTTAACATATTCATAGGGGTTTTCAGCACATTCGAGGACCAATTGGCAAATGAAAAAGTCTTTATGACAAATTCCATAGGTATTACACTAAGATAGTCATGTTTCATTGACTAAATAACAAATGTTGATCTTTAATGGGGATTTTTCAACAGCTTCTTCACCTAGCTCACTAAGCACAGTGCCTTGCAAGCAAAGCAAGCATGCTTACCTATTAAGTAAAGAGGGTCCCACTTCTTCACCTATAAATAGGACCTTCGACCAAGAACAAAATAACACAACAATCCAACCTCAACACAACAACAACCCATCCAGAAAACACACATCAATCCATCATGATTTCCAACCACCGTGGCCGGTCGACCGATCCATAGGGGGAAAGGGCCTAACTTAAGGCTTATTTGGCCTATGTTGTCTTTTTCTTGGTTGATTTCATTAACTTCATGTCTAAACTTGCTTTTCATCAGATACTAAATAAAATAATAATAAGTTTTGAATTAACAAATGCCCCCTATTATTCCTCTTATTGAGTAGTGCATAGATATGAGGAATAAATTAAATGGTGCCTCTATTTATTCGACCTTTTCTTTTCTCTATTAGGTTACATCCCTTACAAAAGATGTATGAACAATATCATGTGTTGAGAGTGATCCTTCTGAACTCTTTTCCCTTTAAGAAGTTTAGTCTGAAAATAATTTGCTCCCCAATTACCCACTTCTCCTCATCACCTTTCATCTAGTCTTTCCTGACTCTCTTAGCATAGATGCAGCTACTAATAGGTTCAAAGGTTTGGATACTGATCATACCTTAGAACGATTAATCATTTAAAGGCTTCATCATCTATGACTGATTACATGGGAACTAATCACTTTCCCTCCAATGTTCCATCTATTCAAGATCAAGCTATCAAATTTTCTACCTCAAGGCATAGCTTTTGTGCACATGGACCCTACATTTGAAGAGATTTTGATAGAGCTTGACAATAAAGTCTATTTTGACCATATTTCTAACCACGTAAGAATTAGACTCAAGAAGGTTGATGATGAGATCAAGCGGCTTACTACTTTTCGTAAAAAACACTTTGAAGCCAAAGTGAAAGCTTGAAATTTCTTAGCCAACTACAACCGAGATCGCAGATAATGGATCAAAAGAATTCTTTGATCATAGCCACCCAAGAGCACTCTGAGCAGATGAGCAATGAATATAAACTGATATCGGCCCAAATATCCAGAATGGAAGCTCAACTTCTAACTCTCCAGAACTGCCAAAATGATGTTTGCTTATCTCTTATCGAGGGCCTAATTTTGAGGAAAGAGGTTGAAGCGGTGTTTCGTCATGGTTTCCAACATAGCTGCCCTCTCTAACATGAATCATCAGCTGAGTGGCTGCGATTTCGATGCTTTGGCAGAAATTGGGTAAGGTACGACTCTTGGCCCTTGCATTAGTAGTGATAGGGCTGGAAATTAGGTTTAAAATCCGTAGGGGAAGCGATTGTTTATCCTAATATATAAGAAAAAATATTTAAAAAAATTTTAGCGATCCTATATATATATATAAATTAATCCTATATGCTAGATGAAGAAATGTTACCTTAGTCTACGCAGATCAATCATTGAGACTCACACCACGATATTCCAAATCGATCCTCAACACACTGCGATGTAAGTTGGCACATAAAGATGACAAGATTTTTTCTCTTTAGAGTAATCTCTCCTCATTGTCTTTAAACAATTTAGAATATGATGTATTTATAAAGTTCTATAAGGTTTTCTATTAAATATTATTTTTAAATTTAATTCTTTAAATTAATTGAATTATTAATTCAAACATAATATTAAATGATAACAAAATCTTAAGATAATTTTAGTGATATTTTTGATTTGGTCAAATTTTTCAAATCTAATTTAAAATAGAATTTTATCTATTTTAAACCAAATCATATTTTATTTGAATTTTAAATTAGTTTCTCAAACTAATTTAGATTTGACTTGTCTAATCTTAATATTAAATTGATATCTCATAAAAACTTAATATTAGATAACATATTTGATTGAAAATTAAATATATTATTAGTTTATAAAATGAATTTCAAAATTCACCACAATATTTAAATACATCTTTTAATTAATTAATTAACATCAAGTACCTAATAAATACATATTTGCCCCAGAAAACTATTTTCTATGCAAATAAAACAATTTCTCTAACTTTGTCACTCTTACCCTATACATTGGTTTATAGAGACGACATGGAGACCATAGACATATAATTCCAAGCTCCAATAAATTACGTTATTAATTACACTCTTTAATCTAATAAATCTTATTTATTAATCATAATATTATTTCACTAAAAATATGAGATTGCACTCTTGCAATTATAGAACATATTACTGATCAATCTCTAATAATATAGTGATATTATCATTACATGCAATTTAATCTTCTAATAATTGATTCATAATTATAGCTAGTCAAAATTACCGTTTTACCCCTTGAATTATCTCTTTATCCTTAAATATTATTGATCCACTAGTGACCAGTCAATTCATATCTTAATTATAAATTTAAGCACAAAATCATTTAGTTCCAGAATTAACCCTCAAGGAAACCAATATACAGTATTCTATGAAGAAAGTTTGGATTCCATATTTGTGAATCATGTTCTCAACTACTTATGCCAATGAACCTCCAAAACAAAAGTTTTTACCATGTTTTACAAATAAACCACGACAAGTGAATCAAAAGATCCAATTAACGTAAATAGGAGTTCATGAGTACTTAAAATTCAAATTGATCTATATATGATCATTTGTTAATATGAATAAAATTTTTTATGGCAAACGGTATGTTGATAAAGAATCAATTTATATCGGGTCCAATTCTCTATAATCCAATTATATAAAGCACATTCACTAAGATGTCTATCTACATCAATGATCCTGATCTTTATCACTTGCATTCATAATACTAGTGGACCGTACTAGCAATTATTAATTAAAGATTTGATACTTTAATATGTTGAGGATAATTTATTTCATTATCTATAATCTTAATCCTCTCATAATAATACAAGATTATAGTTACATAAATGAATTTAGAATTTTTTGATATTTATACACACGTTATTCAATAATAACACATTCAAATAATTATATAGAAAAATGTCATTTTTATTATTTTCATAAAACTGTACTTATTACATGCTTTTAGGGCATCATGCCTAACAGTAGGAATATACCTACTTGCGGAATTTTCTCTTTTCATGGCTGTATCATTTGATGTTGAGGCGATAAACTAGACCATTAGGACAAGTCCCGCTTTGAGGATTTGGCCAAGTCTAGCTCCTACTCATTGGTTAGAGTGGATTTACTCTCTCAAGCTAACTTACGTACCTAGGTGGCAATCAGTCGGGTTAGCCAAATTTATAAAGTTGACTAGGCTTCACATAGCTCATGATCCTACTGTTTTCCTCTTGGTAATGAATTTTCGCTCTTCCTCCTATAACTATTTTACGCTTACTCATGGGCCAATGACAATCACTACCTTCGATGTGGTTGATAATGTTGGATTACCAACTAAGGGTACTGAGCTGAAAGCAAGTCTTTTAACCTCGATTGACAATTTTCTTTACCCACCCAAGAGGCTTCTTACTGGTCATTCAAGCATAACCATATAAGTGATTCCAAAGTGACCAACCAAGAGCACATTGCTTTTATGATGGTTGTTGTCTGGAAATTCATGCTAAGTGTGTCTAGTCAGTCTTCAATTAGGGAGCTTCTTCCGTTCTTTGTTGCTCAGCCCAAGGCACCTGTTTCTCCCTTGCCTCTTTCCTTTTCAGCTGCTTGTATAGAGGCTATAGTGAGATGGAAGCTAGACCTTTCTCTATGGCCTTCTAGGTTCTTCAATACTAGATATACTTTTACTTCCAAGCCCTTTGCCCTAGAAAACCTCAGACTATCCATAACTAGTCTTACTATGGAGCGGATCTTTTAAGATATCTAGGCTCTGATTGCTCTTTCGAGTTATGTTTCCGACATATTTATGAAATGAGCTAATCGGATTCAAGTCTATACGTGGTCTTTAGCCCCTTTATCAGTAACTCATCGAGGAAGATTGGTTTAAGGCCAACTCAGGTCTGCCCGATAGGTGTTGGGCTCTCATCTTAGTCAGGCCTCCATCTTCTCAATTACGTCTAAAAGGTTGGGGCACTCGATTTGCCAATTTTTTCCCTCTAGCAGCCTACTAGGTTGTCAACGCCTATTGATGGATTAGTTTCACATGGAGGAAATGTTATTGGTAGGTTGGCTGAAGGTGGATTTTTAGACATAGTACCGATATCATTGGGATTAGAGTGGGGATTCCTAGCCAATTTCCTCCCACAACATTCTTGTTACCAAGAATTTCCTAATAATTAAGTGAATTCTTGCTCAACAAGTTCATGTTGAAGGTCTCAAGGCATTTGGCTAGACAAATTGAATTCGCCACTAGTTGTTTGTCTACTTCATCCATTCATTGGACGAGTCGAGCAATCCAGATTTCGGTTGAACTATGGCTTAGTCTTTCATGGTGGAAAACACGCGTAGAATAATGGTCGACTGAGAGTTGACTATATTCAGCCAAGTCGGCCGACTGTTCCTCTCATCTATCTTGGTTGACCAACTGGCCTTGCCGGTTGACTGATTTGTGGCCCAGCTGATTTTGGATAATTTAGGGCAGATCGTTGTCAAACTCGAGCCTCTCTTGTGCAGGGAAAAGAGGCTATGAAGAACATGGTAATTCAAGAAGATCGCCTTGAACTCAATATTAGCGAAGGCTATGACTTCGCAATTGACTTGTAGGCATGATAGAATCGTCTTAGGATTTTTCGGCCACTTAGTGGAATATTTAATGTTCTATTAGGTTTAAGATTTCCTAATCACACTAGCTTTCTTTATAGCAAAGGTTTCCTTTAGTTAATTAAGGGAACAATGGTCAAAACCCATATATATGGCCAACCACATTCATGTGCTAAAAGCCTATAGAGTTTAATCAATGTTTTGATTAATTTGGCTCATGAAAATTTAATTAATAATTCGGCCAACTAACCCTTTAATGTTTAATTATTAATACGAACCTTTAGGACCCTTTTATAATTAAATTAAAGTTCCTTGATAATTTATTAGTTTATAATTAAATTAATGCCACACTTAGTTGTACTAGTAAAACTGCATGACATTAGATTTAATAAATTAATAATTATCATTTTTCGCCTTAATAAATTAGTAATTACCATTTATTATTTTTTTTTTTTTTGGTAAAATAGACCATTTCTTTTTACGGGTAATATGGTAATTTGACTTGTAGTTTGACTACAGTAATTATTAATTTATTAAATCTAATGTCTGCAGCTCTGCTAGCACAACTAAGTATGATATCAATTTAATTAGAAATTAATAAATTACAAATGAACTTTTATTTTATTATAAAAGAGTTATAAAGGTTCATATTAATAATTGGACTTTAAAGTTTTAATTAGTCTAATTATTAATTAGATTTTCACGAGTCAAGTTAATCAAAGGGTTGAAGTGGCCGACCATATAACCCATTGTTTCCTTAATTAAGTTAATGAGACCTTCGGTACAAGAAAACCTAATGTGACTATGAAACTTTATACCTAGTGGAAAATTATAAATATTCAACGAAGTCATAGAAAAACTCTAAGGCATCTCCTCCTCCTCTTGGCTGAAATTGAGAGAGAGAATAGAGAGGATTTTCCCATCTCCTTCCCTAAATCTTTTGAATCATATGTTGAATCTAACAGTAGAAAATTAGCAGAGTGAATGAATCGTGTGGATTATAGTTAGAGAACTAACATGTGGCCATCTTGAATCTTCTTTAAAATCAGATTAAGAAGGAATTATAGTGGTTTGCTCATTACGTTAAGATAACCTTTTAACCTAAACTTGAAATTTTAATTCATGAGATTTACTGTGCTTTTTGTAAAGAGTTTATATATGATATATAATTGTTGTATGATCGATCTTGTTTATAGAATTATGCTAGGATTAGGATGAGATCCAAAAATTTTAAATTATTACTTGTGCTACTTTATATGCATGAACTCCTAACATGTTGATTGGGTCAAACAAAAGAATCTTTTGAATCTATCTCTTTAGATCTCAACAAAATTCTTTACCCAAATTTTATGAAGGGTTATTTTGATAACTATAGTTTAACATATCGTAAAATAGCTACATAATTATCCAATAAGTAGTATGTCATCTATGTAAACAAGTTATGAACATTTTTTACACTCCCACTAACCTTCGTTTACACCCAAGGATCATCTTCATTTTCAATGAGACCAAATGATTTGATCGTTTCATCGAAACATACATCTTAATTTCAAGATGTTTGTTTTAATCAATCAATGGATTCTTGCAGTTTACACAACTTATTTGTGTAATATAATGTGAAACCCTTGAATTGTATCATTTATACTTTAACTTGTGATCACCGATTATAATAATGGTATTTCATATTTGCTTATCAAATTTGGTAATCATAGTCGGTTGCAAGCTCAAGCAATATCTATGGATGTTTAAGAAAATATTCCTTTAGGTGCATTTACCAAGAACTATACTTAGTGGGCGTGCATGGAGTCTATTTCGGGACTTATGACTTGGATCTATTTCTCGAAATTTGTACTACTAATAGTCTTGGATTGTACCGTAGAGTCATATTTATGCCTAGACCCTTACTAGGAGTTTCTACTAGAAATCCATGTCATTAGGGTGCACAAAAAAACTATTAGATCTTCAAATTTGTTGTACATTCTGAGAGTTCACGGTTGCCTCTTTCGAAGACATCTTAGATGTCGGTTCACTGATTACATAATTCTTGATCTGTAATAATTTTATGGTTCTTGAATTTTTTTCAAGTTCCATTATACTTCCACTAGTTTTTTCAAAAAGAAAATTCCTCTATAAAGAGGTAGTGATTCACATAACAAACATTGTGTGTGCTAGAGTAGGATGGTAGCAATATTTATAAATCCTTTGAGGATATCTCACAAAATAGTACATTTCAAACTTTGCCTCCAATCATATCTCTATATCATAATATGGTTCAATGATATTCTACTGCTCCATATCTCATATGAAGTCATGAAGAAAAGTAATTGGAGGGAATTTTATTTTGTATGTAGTAATAATATTCTTAAGGCATAACCCTTGAATATTTTAGGGAAGATTAGTTTGACTAATGGAACCAACTAAAAGAAATCTTATTATCATGCCTAATAAACAATAGTTTAGAAGTTTTTACTCATTCAAAATCAACTTGACCTAATATGTCCATAAAAGTAATTTTGTGAAATCTTGTTTCGTTGGGATGATTTAATCGATAATGTCGAGAACTGTTCGAATCATATCGATTTTTTTTTTCTTAATCTGTTCCATATTGAGATAAATTTATCCTATTAAAAGAAGAAAAGATTAAAAGAAAGTATTACAATAAGAGATCTCATCTAATGAGATGATAAATTTATTGTTCTTTGACATTGATGATTAACCTTCATTGTCAAAAATGGAAACAACATAGTAGGGAGAATCAAGTATTTTGGAGTTTTTATAACAATTGTAGAATCAAGTATTTTGGACATTTGGCAACAAAATGATGACAATGACAAAGATAATTTTTGTGACAGTATTTGAAATGCAAGAATTTTCAACATAGTAGAGCCCATCCCTTTCCCTAACAAGTCCAATCCTCTTCCTCGAATCCTGGTCCTAACATATACAGCAAGAAGGATAGAAAACAACATTACATTTCCTGTCATGTGTAAGTTTTTGAAGGGAAATTAGGTTGGTGGATAATTTGGGGACATGAAGAACATTTCTTAGTGTAAGAGATGAATTTAGATGAACGTCACCTATACCTACTACAGTAGTAAGAGAACCATCTACAATAATTATTTTTCTATTGCTAGGACAAGGAGTATAAGTGCGAAATATTAGAGAAGAGTGAGTCATGTGATCTATGGCTCTAGAGTCAATAATCCATAAATTCTCAATAGCATTATTTGATACATTTAGTCTATGACAAGTAGGAAACTTACCTGAGAGTGCAATAGAACATGCACCATTAGGCTTCTCCAGCTTTTCTAACAGCTCCCTTAGTTTCTCGATCTCCTCTTTTTTGAACTCATTACGATCATGTGGCTGTTCTTGACTCATTTGACTTGTGGTTAAATGGGATTGATTTTGATGTTTTTGCTGCACTCCTCGGTTGCCCCACTCTCTACTTGGAGGTTAACTATTTAGCTTCCAACATTTCTCTCTCGTGTGTCTAGATTTTTTGCAATAGGTGCACCATAGGCCATCCTTGCTATCTTGTCCAGAAGACCTTGGTAAATCTGCCTTCCCTCCTTCTCGAACTGATGGTTGGCTTAGTCTTGTTACCATAGCTAATCCTTCTATGTTCTTAGGGTCAAGCATAATTCCCCGAGGACTTTCCTCAGCCCTAATGATTGAAATAGTCTCTTTTAGATGGTACTTCCTCCTTACCAAGGATCTGCACCCTAACCGGGTCAAACTCAGCATTAAGTCCTGCAAGAAAATCATAAACTCGATCTTTTTGAATAAATTGTTTTATAATTGCAGCGTCCTATGAACATTTAGTTTCAATGCACCGGTAGTGATCTAGTTCCTGCCACAAGCTCTCTAGGACGTTTGCATACTCAGTAATGGTCTTGCTGCCCTGTTTGGTTCCTTACATCTTGACTTTGATCTCATACACATGTGCTACATCGCGAACTTTGGAGTATGTTCGATAAACGGCATCCCAAATTTCCTTGGCCGTTGATAGGAACATGCAGGTGTCAATGATATTAGGATGCATCGAACTCTATAGCCATGACATAATCACCGAATCAGCTTCATCCCAAGCTGGAAATCTCGGTTATCCCTCCTTCGGACCCATTCCTAGGAGATGGCCGAGTTTCCCTCTACCTTTTAAGTAGGTCCGGATAAATTGAGACCATTTCAAATAATTTTTCCCATTCCACCTATATGCTGGTTGAATTTGTTGCAGGTTGTTTGACTCATGGTGAGGGATAATCTCCTCATAGTGAACAGTCGTGGTTGAATCATCAGACATATTGAAAATTCAAGGTTAGTATAGGGTTTGGCAATGAAGGCTAGAAGAATACCGCCTTATGGCTCTGATATCATGTAAAACGTAGGTTCTTGCTATGTCTTTTCCTAGGTTACATCAGCTATATATACAAGGTTACAGAGGAGAAAAAATTGGAATAAAAAAAAATCATATCTATACATGAATGGTAATCTTTTATTCTAGCCTAACCATAAGCCCATTATTCTAGGAGAGACAATAGCTGTGAGTATCTTTCCTTTATTGACTATTTCCTAACACAGATCACTCTCCTAAACTCTAGAGGATCTGATTCATTCCTTAATGCATGTATGCTGATTACATTCAATGGTTCCAACTCCAACCTTTTTTGACGCTATTCTAGCATTTTCACCTGCAATGTATAATTTAGAGATGGTCTTACTTGAAGAAAGTCAAGAAGTAGTGGCTAGTGAATTCATTTTACAGGCACAAAGTTCAAAAGACATGAAAAGCGATGCCAGCAAAGATTAGACAAAATGTTAATGATCTCATAGAAGAGATTCCCTTAACAACTATGCTGTCAAAATATAAAGTTAAAATAAATATGACTTTCATCATAGATAAGGGGCTTCTAATCGAAGCAAGAGTACTCATAGTGTTGCTTTCTCCTCTTATCCACCACTCAAAGTTATGATTAATGGATTTTAGATATGAAGAAGTTTTTCAACAACTAAAATTTTTAAAATTTAAACACAAAATGTGTATTTCTAAATTAATAACTACTCATATTGCATATATCTGGTTTGATCAGACACTAGAATCAGATAATAAATTACCGGGTAAATCATACACATTAATCACATGGAGTAAAATTAATGCTTAACCAGTGAGAACTAAAGATTAGTTTTAGTTTGATCTCTATACACTATAATCTGATAACATTCATTAGATGAAAAATAACCCCATGAACAGATACATACAGCAGTAAATAACGTGGTTAAAGTTGTGAAGGAACCAGAATGAATTACAGATCAAAATTAGAGATAGAGGTGAAAACCTTCTCCTGCCGACGAAGTATCTGCCATGTTCCAATACCAAAAGTAATTGCACTTGGAAGGAACAAAAGCCATTTCGACAATTTCGAGCCGCTTCGCGATTCTATAAATTTAGTCCTAAACATAAACTTCAGATAACTTTAGACGACAAACAAACACTGATCTCAGGCAATTACGATCAAAGAAATAGAAGAACGAACCTTGATGTTGGGAAGAGGAGTTCGATTGGGATTCAGGGCCTGAGGAGATAGCAGGTGCGGAGGAAGAGCTAAATGAGGAAGAAGAAGAAGAAGAGAGTGGCGAAGGTGTTGCGCAGTGTCTAGGAAGAATAGAAAAGCGAAAATGTAGCCTCATTAGGGTTCGGGAAATGGAAGGTGATGAGGCCATGTCGTTGATCTTGACATTGGGGTCGTCTCCTTCCTCTTTTGCAACTTTGGGCAGGGTTTAACGAGTATTGCGTTTTATTTTGCATTTTATTTTGCATTTTATTTTGCATTTTATTTTGCATTTTATTTTGCATTTTATTTTATTATTTATTTCTTTTGACCAAAAGAAATCAAATTTATTAAAAAGGTTTGAAATGCTAAAAACCCCAGTATTTTGTATAATGGGCTAAAACCCCCTACATTTTATATAAGTGGCTAACAACTCTCTACATTTTAAAACAATATAAAAAGACCCTTTGTATTTTATGATATAGGTGAAAAACCCCCACTATTAATATTCTCAATTTTTCACCAACGGAAAGCTAACATGGCATATGCCCATCAGCTTGCAGCATATACCACATCAGCTTGTAGCGCTTGCATTTGAAAAAATTAAAGTTAAAATTTTAATATCTCAACTATAATATCTAAACTGTTATTTATTTATTTTTCTACTCTACTTTATTTTATTTCTTTTATTTATGTCATTCTTAAGTATATCGACTGTCATCAGTAATTTGGTCACCATTGTAGAAGAATGTCACCTCCCCATAAAACAACCAGCGTCCACCCCTCTCTCCCTCTCCCTCTCCCTCTCTCATATCTTGGTTTCAAACTTAGAATTGATCGCTGTCTAGGGAGACCCATATATGATCAAAAAAGTGTATCAAGATCAATTAATCATATCTTACCAGCTTATCAATCACATCAATTAAAGTGAATCACTTCTTTTTTATTCTTTTAAAGAATAGCTCAACATTACATACACCAATCTTCAACTCATTACTCAATAGGACCTTAATGCTTTTTTGTTCTTCATGATTGAGAATTACTGAAACGTGAAGCTGATGCTAATAATTAGCCCATCCTTTGGCTGGGATTCTGGGAAACCTAGATCCGTTTGAGATTTGGGTTTTGAATCTAGATCATGTGCATAGATAAGGTTTTCGAACCCATATCATGCCCACATATATGATATGGGCAGTGAGGCAGAAGGAAAAGAAAGGGGGGGGGGGGGGGAGGGGGAGGGGGGGGGGGGGTGGGTCGGCAGCAACGACATTTACAAGTGATGGCAACAACGAGGTGACTTCCATCGGTGGTTGTTGCAAGTGCTTAGTGAAATGGTTAAGAGGAAATACATATTTAGGGTGAAAGAAATTAAATAAAACCTTGGGGGTTCAAACTAAAAAGAAAGAAAGATTTCATATTTTTAAATTTTTTCTTCATGACATGGCCTGCTGATTGAACGTGCCATGTCATCAAATTGTGAGTTGTGAACTGAAGTTTTGATTTAGGGGGTGTTTGGCACACTTTACGCAATACAAGGCTTTACATTTTACATTATAAAATACAAGGGGGTATTTAGCCCATCTATCAAAATGCAGGGGTCTTTTTGTCTTTAGCCCTATTAAAAACTAAAAAGGATTACAAGATAGCCACCAAGTAATACGTAGCCATAAAACTATTAGACACAAACGATGGCTAGATATTAAAGAGATACTAGCATAATACAACACCACGGCTTGTACAAACTCGGATGGAGGTGCAGAGCATCCATCCGTTAGTTTACATACCTCTATTAGCCAAGGTAAAAACTGAGTCAATTACACTATATTCCTCGGCACTATGTGCATTCTCAATGTTGAACCACTCTTCTAAGCATTTCACTGATTACTTAGTATATGCAACCAGAAACTCTAAAGAATTAAGAGGATGTTCATTCCATTTCTCACATTTGTATTGAAGTCACTGTTTGGCATCCTAAATCATAAATCACCATTAAGTAGTGGCTTATCATCCTTAATCAGCTAGTCAAGCTCCTCCAATACTAGTAAATTATTCAAAATAGAAATACTTGAGCAAAACAACCAGAATAAACGAATAAGAACTTCAAATGAAGAAAGGGAATCAGAGATCAATCTTCGAAGAAGAACGAGTAGTACCTGAAAAATATAGAGAAATTGAAGAGACAAAACTTGTGATAGATTTGAATTTAGAGTTCAGAAACATCTCTAGCCAAAAAGAGAAGTCTTCTCAAAATGAGAGAGACAAAATTGCCAATGAAATAACATATTAGAAAAGAAAAAAAGATGATAGATGGGTGGGTGGATGAAGAGGAGCGGGTGCGGGGTGGGAGAGGGACATGTTATTCCTAGAGAGAGGTTAGAGCTTCTCTCTCTAGAAAACCATTTTTTTATGCTTTATTGACAAAGATATATATATAAATATATGTGTGTCAAAGTGTTGACACAAAAACCTTGTTTCGAGAGAGTACGGAAGAAGCCGCTTACTGAAAGACAAAACAAGGAAAAACATTGGAGACTTACCTAAATGCGAGATGAAGTTTCGATCAAGTTACATTTCTATTCTAGTAGATACGAGCATTCTAAAGTATGAAGATACTTTAAATTAAGTTATCCCACTCTAAGAAAGCTTTGTAAATTGATGATAAAGTAAATAGTAAGGTCGGGTTAATAATACTTGTTGACAGAAATTGAAAAAACATAGTCGGCTTAATGTTGGACAAAATTAAAAGGTGCGGAAAAGTAAATGTGCGGAAAGGAGATCTAACTTGATTAATGAAAAGTTTGAAGTGAGCCTAAACTAAAAGAGTTGCACTATTCTTAGATTATAAATCTACTGAGCGATAAAGAAAATGAAATTAAAGACAATTGTTATGGTGAAAAGAAATCAACATTAAGAATGTTTAAATAAAGCATGCAAGCCATGAGCCCACGGAGCGATGAACATGCTTAAAACTAAAGAAATTCATAAGTGTAGGACTTGAAATGGAAAATACTTTAATAAATGCTAAAAACATTCGTTGAAAGATGATAAAAGAGGGGATGAGACTAAGGAATTGATATTCGATCAATTGCGGTTGTTGAGTGGTGAGTTTTCTTTAGTAGGTACCTCTATTTATAAAGGAAATGGACTTGGAGGCCAAGTAAAATGCTTGGCCAACAAACATGCTTGTTAAGCAGGTATAGGAGAGTTTTTTGGAAACTAGACAAAGTCATTTACTCGCGGTTAAGTGTCCTTGGAAGGCAAGCAATCCCTTAGCTGAATTCTTTGTTCTGCAAGTGCAGGGTGGCTATTTCTTTATCCTTCAATCATCTTCTCTCTTATTGGCTACATTTGGTCTTCATTGTGTCTAGATTCTCTCATTTTGACTTGTTCAAAGGCCCAAAAAAAGGTGGAAATATCTCCATCTTTAAGAAAAATATTTAAGAATACAAAAAAGAAGAGAATAAAGGACGGACGAGCATGCATTCACGCTCGTTCCAGGCCAGCCACATGAAACCAGCATGCGGCCAATGCCCTATGATCAGCATTTTAGCGGATTCGTCTAGGTGGCTGATTGATCATCTAATACAGCTGATTCACGTCCTAAGCAGATTATTCGACAAGCAGCTAATTTTGAATTTGGCCCCTTTTAATGATTTTAATAAACTCATGTTGTGTGTCAAAATGAAAATATTAGCATCAAAAAATGCTCCCCTTTACCTCTCTCATTGAGTAAATCTAAAAATATGAGAGGTAAATGGATGCAACAACTCTTCAAAAACTTCTACAAATATGGCATTTCCTTCCTCATTTTCAGCCACACCCTAATTATCATGGCTGATTCTAATGACCTATCCGAGGTTATTGTTATTAGTAACTCTGAAGGCCAATCTTCCAATGCCCCTTCAATTCATAATCCTTCTTCTTAACCCTCTTATAGTCTTTCGTCTTCCATTGATGTAGACGACAAGAATGGAAGATGTATAGGTTTTCTTAATCCAAGATGTGGCCTCTGCATATTTAGATCCAAGTCCTAGAGAAATCCTAGTTACGCTTGGCAATATCAGTCATTTTGATCAAGTGACCGATTAGGTCAAGATTTGATTCAGGAGGATCATTGATGAGATGAATAGACTAATTAACTTGCACACAGAACAAACAGAAGTCACGGTGAAGCGTAAGAATACTTGGCCAATTACGACTCGAAGTTACTGGAGTTAGACATAAAAAGGTCTGTGGTTAGAGATACAAGAGTGCAGTACGAGCACTTGTACACTAAGTTCAAGACATTGTGGCCCAAGTGGCTGATTTGAAAACTCGCCTCACCAATCTTCAAAGTAGGAGGTTTAATGTCAGGCTATCACTTAGAGAATCCATGAGCATCTATGGCGAATTAATCCATTAAAACAACGAGGTAGTTAAAGTCATGGCAAAGGAAAAGTTGACCAGTCAACACCATCTAGATACTTTGGAAATGATGATGAACATTCTGATCTCCCTTAATTCGATGTGGTAGATCCTCGAGGTGATCCTTGGTACTCTCTCGATAAATGGCCTTAAAGAAGATCGTTAAAGTTGTTGATTTTTTTTGTTCTAGCTAATTTTAGTGTAATCAGCCTAAAATAATTCCTTTGTTTACAATAGTTAAGAAATTTTAGTATAATCGACAATTAAAACAACTTCATTTTCATTTGTCGCTTCTGTCATGAGAAAGGTATCCCTAATTGGACTCTCTTACAATCTAATGGACAATTCCCCTTTGAAGTTGAACTTATTAATTGGTCTTTGAAATCATGTATGAAAAGTTTGCCCGCTTTTGTTGATAAAGATTGGTTGGGATAGATTGAATGACTCAAACCCAAATACTTACCTCTATGGGAATTGGCTAGGTTGGCCGAACTCGTCGACTTGACTCGACAACCTTAATTGTATGATTCTGCCTCTTTTCTAGTTGTAATGAACTTTTACCTGCCTTCCTACAATTGCTTCCTCTTCCCTCTTAGTCCCATGGCAACAATGACCCTTGATGTAACGGCTATTATTGGGCTTCCTATTGAAGACATTGGATTAAGAGCGGGTTTACTCACTTCAACCAAAATTTTTCCATATTTGAATAAAGGATGTTCCTATTAGGCTTTCATGGAGATATATCGAAAGAACTCCAATGGAGTAAATGATAATGAGCACATCGTCTTCTTTTGATTCTTCTTTGCAAGTTTATGATATGTGACCTAGTAGATCATCCACTAAGGAATTTATTCCTCTTGCCATTGCTCTTTCACAAGGTACACTCTACTCCCTTTCAAATCTAGCTTCAACCTATAGGGGTTTCCATGATGTTGTAGCTGGGAAGCCTTTAGCATCGGCAGGTTGGCCTTATGGATATGATTTCGGCTATATTTTTACTATCTATCATTTTGTCCCGAGAAACCTAACACCACTAGAGTGTTAGGATTTATGCATACAAGTAGCGGAAATAGTAATTTAAATTTTTTTTTATCTAATCCTTATTACAACACAAATCCACACCAAGAACAATCATTCAACAAATATATATCTCATACATACTAACTTTATAGAAAATAACATTTCAAGATTTGAAATAATTAGAAATTTTGACGAGCTAAATAAGTTGAATGAATAACCTTTTACTTCTCTTAATAAATCTGAATTGTTGGAATAATAGACACCCACGTGTTCACAAATAACCTTTTACATAAATCCGATCCATTTCACTCAATTAATTTTCTACTTAGGATTAAATAGGTGAATTGAAAAAGCTCGGGGAAAAGGAATAGGAAAAACTAATATTTCTCTCACTCTTAGATTTTCGGTCAAGGATAAAAATGTGAATCCCAAAATTCAGCCAGCCTTAGTGGAGAATATATATTGCTCCATTAGGTTTAGATTTCTATATGATTAACCTATTACTTCGACCTGATTACCTGCTAACCTAGTTGAATGTTTCCTTAATCTGATTAAGGAAAAAATGGTTTAAAACCCATCATATGGCTGATCACTCTATGGGTCATAAGCTCATGTATTTGTGATGCCTCATTCATCTTTTTGCATAAGAAGCTCCATATACTATCTTTTCTAAAGTAGTTGTATCATACTAGATATTACATTGAAACTTGCTAAGTGCTTGCTTGCTTGCTAAGTGCTTGTATCATCTTTTTGCATCTTTTTGCTAAGTGCTAGATATTACATCTTTTTGCTTGCTTGCTAAGTGCTTGTATCATACTAGTTGTAGCATTCTAAGTGCTTGCTTGCAAGCTTAAGTTAGATAACCTATAAATGATTTTCTAAGCTTGAATTAGCTAGCCATATTAAGCCTTAAGTCCATATTATATCTAGATGGGCCAAATTTGAATCATTAAAAGCCCAACTAGCACTCATCTTATAACTTTAGGCCAAGAAACTCAATAAATGCTCAAATTTGATTAAAATATGTTTTCAGCCTAGTTAACCCAAGAAGGAGAAGGGATTAGATTTTCTTTTCCTTAGTCATCATTTAAGTAATGTGAGATTTCCACATGTATAAGGAGGTATCCTAATTAAAAAAAAAGTGTAAAATGACCCTTTGTCATCACAATCTGATCATTTTGGTTCTCTTACTCAAAATGAACAAACCCTTCATATTTTCTCTCTATTTCATCCCTTTGAGCTACTTAGAAGGTGAAAAATAGAGACCATGCAAAAATCCTCAATCCTTTGCGTGATTTTTCCAGTCTCTTGCAAACTAGTCTAATCTGACACCCTACTTCCTTAGAATTCCTAGTACCTTAAAGCCACATAAATATCAGTCTGAATATGGATTTAGATCATTGGAACAACTCAATTCGAGCTTAGCTTTGGTAAGAATCATTCTTTTTACTTGAAATTATAAAGTTTTTACAATAATGATGATGATGATTACATGTTTAGAATCCTAATCTTAGTACTTATGTGCTAGTTGCATTCTTTAAGTAGAATTAGACTTAAATTTCAGAAAACTAGCAAACTAAGTACTATAAGATTGCAATTATACAATCTGGGTATGTGAACATGTAGGTACAACCATAATCTCTTAGAATCATATACGAGTGAGATAACATTGATTGTAACATTTCAGATGCTAAACAAGCCATTTAGCCAAGATGAGGAGGGCTATTGCATTGCATATCACATTCTGGATATTAATAGTGAGATTAGAACTTGAAAGAGAGGTATGAAGTGTAGTTTAATAATTTTAGTTATTTGAATTGCATTGAACATCCTAATGATATCATTATCAATATTTGCAAGTCTTGGTGTTTAGAACCATCTGTGGATCATCCTACCACATATGGCACTCCATATGTGGTTTGAACTGATTAGAGCCATCGAAGGCCAAATGTGAGTTGATAATTATAGCATATTAGTTTTCAATGATTTTAAGATGAATAAATGATAGTTATGCTATTTTATGACTTTTACTCTATATACTTGATTTATGGAAGCTATTTGACTGAAAAAAGGATTTCATGAATTCAGCTACTAATTAATATGCAATAGGAATATAATTGTTCATGCTATCAACTATAACTTATATGGCATCGAAAAAATGGAGATTGGCTGCCAAAAGTAAGTATTTGAATATCTTAGACTTTATTTGTGCTTTATATCTTGTATATTAAGTACTATATAGATTTAAAATGCATTTGAAGTTTTTGTGATAGGACCCCACTCCAGCATTGGGTTTGTTGGACTATAAGCACATAGTATTCTCTGTTATTGGATTGTGATTACCTATGTAGCAGGTTATTGCTATATGAAATGTTTAATGTATGCATCGTCCCACTGGTGTAGGAGTAGCGGTGAGATGTTACTGTAATGGTCCCACATATTAACTTTTTATGAAGGTATTTTGGTAAGAGCAAAGTGTCATGGGGGCACCTCTTGAATCCTACACTTATTTGATTATATGATGCATATGAATTCACTGATAGTTTAATGGTTTCGATTATGAAAACAAGTTCAAGTATGGCAAGGTATATCTTCAAAATTGATATTGCAAATGATTTGATATTGGGATTTAAAGAATTGATGCATATCTTAGTTGTTGTATGAAAATGCATTATTTGAGATATAGCTTTGGTGAAATTACATCTTTATATGGTTTTAACTTCTAATATGTTGTAGTTATCTTTCACTGAGTCTTATACTCATTATTTTCTTTATTTAAAAATTTTCATATTAAAGTTGATAGAGTCCTTCAGGAGGATTAAACAGCGGTTGCCCATTCGATCCTTGGGTAACACTTTGTCCTAGTGAACTTTCTATTTTGGTGTGAACATGGAAGTTTCACTGTATATTTGGTTCATGGACCTATAATTCCAACCTTCAATACATTAGATTATTAATCAAACTATTTGATCTAATAAATCTCAATTTATTAATCCCAATATTATTCCACCAAAAATATAGGATTGCACTCTTGCAATTATAGAACATATTTACTGAGCAATCTCTAGTAGTCTATTGATATAATCATTTCATGTATTTAATCCTCCAAAAATTGATTCATAATTAGAAATGGTCAAAATTACCGTTTACCCCTCTAATTATCTTTTCATCCTTAAGTACTATTAATTTACTAGTGAACGGTCAATTTATAACTTGATTATAAATTTGAGCTCAAAACAATTCAGTTCCAGAATTAACCCTTAAGAGAACCCATATACAATCTTTTATGAAGAAGGTTTGGATTCCATATTTGTAAATCTTGTTTCTAGCCACTTATCCCAATGAATTTTCGAAACAAAAGTCTTTAGCCTGTTTTACAAACAAACCATGATGAGTGAATCAAAAGATTCAGTTGACATAAACAGGAGTTCATGACTACTTAGGATTTAGATTGATTTGCATATGATCATCTATTGATATGAATTTAATTCTTTATGGTAAACGATATTTTAATAAAGAATTCATTCATATCGAGTCCTGTCATATATAATCTAATTATATATAGCATCTCCACTAAGATGCCTATCTACATCAATGATCCGGATTTAGATTACATGCATTAATAATGCTAGTGGATCATACTAGCAACCACTATATTAAAGATTTCATACTTTAATATGTTGTGGATAATTTCATTCATTATCCTCTCGTACTAATATAAGATTATAGTCACATTAATGAATTTATAAATTTTTTTTATATGTATTCATATTATTTGATAATAATACATTCACAACAGTTATATATAGAAAAATGTTACTTTTATTAATTTCATTAAAACAATACTCATTACATGCTTTCAAGGTACCATGTCCAATAGTATGTACTGTGAGTTGGGATAGAATACCATGCTCTAGTAAATGATCATTGAACTCAAAATCAAGATATTCACCTTCTCGATCTAATCGAAGTGTTTTAAGTGATTTTCCTAACTACTTTTCAGCTTCTTCTCTGAATTATTTGAACTTTCTAAAAGTTTCATTATGAGTATAATGAGTATAATTTATTATTTCAGAATCCATGACTCAACTCGAAAGTTGCCCGCCTTAGGGTTAGTCAAGTTCGAAATATATCACTTTTTTCTCTTTTCTCAAGAAGCCAACTTTGGTATTGATATGATCTGAAACCTTTCTTAGGGGGATAAAAACAAAGCCGTCTCGAGGCCCTTTCCATATCTCATGGTGTTGTACCAATAATGGAGACCATAGATTATAATGTCATATTAACCTTCTCCCACTCACTATTTTTAAATGTATGTTTTCAAATTAAAACTAATTAATTACTAGTTAACCAATGAATGTAATTCTATTAATTGTAAATACCAAACCTATTGGACCTAGGTTCAATTAAACCCTTTTAATTCATATCTTAATATGATTCTAATCTTATTAGGTGAACTTAATTTATAACTTATAGACTTAGTATATTCATAAAAGTTTATTAAAACTCTTTTTAACAAAATTGGTTATTAAGGTCCTAACGTAAATGTTTGACTTTATAAGGAGTGACTACTAAGTTTAATTCTTTAAGACTTAATCCATTTATGTAATTAATTTCACTAAATAAATCACATAAACAACTAAGACAATCCTAATTAAATCATGTTTCTACTCATGAGATGCATGATTTAAAATAAAATTATGTGGGTATTCATGTATGGCATATAATCGATTAATGCATGAATATGTTATCAGTTAACATAAATAAATAGATATAATGGACTATGTAATTTTTAGTAGTTCTAAAATTTACAATCTTTGCAAAAAATACAAATAAATAAATAAATAAAAATTACATAGGGGCTTCAAGTGTTACATCATTCCCTAAGCTTGCTCCATCTTGAATCTAGACCCAATCGGTAATTTTCTAAAACAAATTCAATCCCTAAATCCCTATAATTTTTTTTTCTAACCCCAATTTTATATTTGCATCCTCTGTATTACCGCGGCTGCTGGCACAGAGTTAGCCGATGCTTATTCCCCAGCTACTTTCGAAGTAACAGAAAGAAAAGCAACGACTGGAGTGGGAGAGTCTGAGTCGAAAATAAGATTCCTCACTTCTTTCTCTCATTCAAAACCGTGCATGAGACTTTCATCTCGCATGGCTCCTAAGCTAAGTGATATTGGAGATAACTTAATTATTTCTAATTAGCCATAAACTCTTTTTAAAATACATTATTTTTGGGCCTCAAAATAAATGGGTCAAACCCACTTACTAGGTGGGTCATGAGTCGAACCCATAACCTGACCCGTTTTACCATCACGGGTCGAAGCTCATGAAACTTCTAGGGTTAGCCGCAGGCTGCAACGACTTCAGACAGCTGCTGCTGCTTGCAGCGACGCATGCTAGTTGGAGCCAGCGGCCGGGACAACCACTTGTTTGACCAATAGCCTGGTGCAGCGAGATCGTCCCATGGCTGGGTTGCTGTGGGACCATCCCGAGGCTTGGATGCTGTTGCGGCGGGACTATCCCGCAGCTAGGCTATCGCGAGACCATCCCGCAGCTGGGTTGCCGCAGAACTATCCCATAGCTAGGCTATCGTAAGACCATCCCGAGGCTGGGCTACTGCAAGACTACTGCTTGAAGCGGCGCTGCGGAATAGTTCATCGCTACTAGTGGCATCGCCTCCAATTGCAGTTCTTCTTCGTCCTTGTCGCGCAAAATGTTACAAAAAAAAAATAAAAAATTGTACAAAATATTCTATGCCACAAATCAACTTACACAAAATCTAGAGAAAGAAAATTGAAGAAATTCTTAACTAAGAATCACCATAGAATTAATGATCCATTATTTTAACCGTACATTCAAAAAATGTAAACATGCATTCAACATACATATCACATATATATGATAATGCAAGAATCCTACATATCGATTAATATATATATATATATAAACCGCGCTGATACTAATTATTGGTAAAAGGGTTTAAAATTTCACAGCCTAAGCGATTATTGGTATAAAAGATTATACTAAACAATCTTTTTTGGTGATAATCTTCTCTAATATCCTAAAATGCCTTGTAGAGGAAGATAGAACTCTTGACTTATAAACAAACTAGAGATCTTCTCCCTAAGCGATGTGGGACAAATTCCAATACTCCCGTCACTTGTGGGCTGGTCATTTGGAAGCCCAACAAGTGACACAATAGGTGAGAGGCATTTGCCAATGAAGTGTGGACACAACCGCTTAGGGTTTAACTCTGATACCATGTAGAAATTTAGGCTTCCATCTCAAAACCAATTGGCAATGAGAGGAGTTGGCTTATCTTTCTTATATATTAATTTCTCAAGTATTCCATTTCAGATATGGAATATAATATTCTTAACACGCCACCTCACATGTGGCATTATTTTTTAGCCTACATGTAGACATTTTTTATATGGGTGACGCGAAACATGTGTGACATTTAGTCTAATCACATATTAGGCGTAGCTCTAATACCATGTAGAAATTTGGGGATTTGATACTTATGTTATATGTACCACATTAATAATATGATAAACTTTGTTTCATCTTCTTAATAGATGTCTCTACAATCCTTTAAATACTAAACTACTAATAACTTCCTATCAAATAAACTATTGATAACTTCCTACCATTACTCACAATTGCAACTACTCATAACTACTTGGTCTAATAACTACCCACTAACATAAACTAATTAATAACTACTCACAACTCATGCACAAATCTTCTATGTATCCATGTACATTTATTTCATATTAATACTCCCACCTCCGAGTGATCTTTGTCCATAAGGGTCACGTCACTCCTTTTATTGTTATTTCATCTTTGTATGGTCGGTACATCCATTGCAATAGTTGATTGGTTTTCCTTCAAGTTAGAAAGATGCCAAAGACATATTTTGATTATTCGTAATGTCTTGAAACTCAAAAAACCGAGCCACTCGTGTAAACCACTCGATTGGATTGTCTCTTGTATATGTTAGAAATTTCAATTTGGCCATTCTCATAGAGAAAATGGGTCAGCCACCATCGTTGCCTCCCAGTAAGAACGGGAAGACCCACCCTTGCCACTTTGCAAGTTTGCAACGTTGTGGCCCGTAGCGGCTGGCCAACACACATGGTGGTTGATCGATTTAATTTTATTGTTTTAATTAAATAGTTGATAGTAAAAACAGTTAGTTACTATCAAATTTTAAATTCTAAGAATTCAAATATGAGATCATTAAAATAGTTTAACTATTTTTCCAAGGAGTGTGACTGTTCGTGAAATAGTATATTATTTCACGAACAGTTGCTAACTTCGCCTACAAATATGAGCAATCTGGAGAGAAGCAAGACACAATTTTCTCTACTCGTTTTCTCACTGTTAGAAACCGAACACATACCTATATTCCATAACAAAGTTACATTATTGCTTGTGAGACTTTGAAAAGGCTTGTCATATCCTAAAAACTATTTTCACAATAACCTACAAGCAATCTGGGAGGGTGAAAATATCAGTTTTTTTAGAAAACGTATCAATTACATGTTTCAAGTCTCGATTACAAAATTACCAATCAAAAAGTGATATTCTTTAATATAGACCGAGACTGCTGTTTCAACCATAAAGCTAATGAATCAGGATCTCGTGAGGCTCGATTGGTTTGATGGATCAAACTTCACATGCTGGCAAGACGGACTGAAGTTCTTACTCACTGCCTTGAAGATCTTTTACATTATCGATCCTAACCTTCAACCACTTCCAGAATCCTCTCCATATGATACCAAAGAGATTGAAGCTGCAAAACTAAAAAGGGACAAGGATGCAATCATGTGTCGAGGACACATTTTGAATGCGTTATCAGATTGTCTGTTCGATCTCTACACAAATACATAGTCTGCAAAGGAAATTTGGAATGCGTTAGAGAACACGTACAAGGTAAAAGAGGAAGGTACCAAAAAATTCTTAATATCTTAGTATTTTAACTTTAAAATGCTTGATAGAAAACTTCTTTTAGATCAGATTCATGATTTACAAGTTATTGCCAATTAACTTGTTGCTACATAGCGATCGTGTGGCCATGCAGGTCACTTTTATCCCTCTTTTAGGCCCTTTTTTGGCTAATTGTAGGCACATTCCAACAAAATAGAGTAATATTTTGACTAATCCATTGGCATTTTAGCAAAGAAAATTTCTTCTTTGACTGATTCAAAGGGCACCTCATGAAATTCAAAGGGCATCTATGTAAAAATGAAAGTCTATGTGACTTGTTCTAGAAACTTCTAATCAAGAGGGCTGCTTGGGTAATATTTTGGGGTTAAAATATAAAATCTTGGGGTAAATCTTAAATATTAATGACGCGCTCCTCAAGTTTCAGCCATGCAAGTCAAGGGAAGAGCCTTGATCGACAAGCAACAAGGGTTCTATCTCTGCCTATAAATAAGACCTCTTACATAAAAAAATCACATAACAACAACCACAAAATGATGTTCATTTCATGATTCAAAGGATTATTTTATCACTCCGTAAGCTCTATGCTTGCGTGATTCACCAATATCCTTATTGTTCATTTCACATCACCATAAAGTAATCATGAAAAATTCATCGCTTAGTAGATTTAGTATTCAAGACTAGTGTAACTCTTTTAGTATTATGTCTCGCTTCTTTCGCACTTTATTTTAAATTCAGATCAATTTTCATTACAGTACTTTATCATTATTTTAATACAATTCAATCTACATTGTGTTTAATGCAATGTAATTTTATTCTCTTTAATTTATCACGCTTTATTTTTATTGTTCTCTATTCTATTTCACTTTCTATTAACATCTTTCCTTTTCGAATTATTTTTTTCTTTTGGCAAGTCCACAGTCTACCCTTTTATCCTAGGATAGAAAGACAATGATTTTGCAACACTCACTTTTCCATTTACCTTGCATTCGCAAAATTTTGTGCGTCAACACTTCCTTAAACTCTTTGAATAAGGTGATGATACTTATGGTAGAAAATCAATCGAGCAAACTGAATTGTATAGATTATGATTAAAGGATGAAGTCATGGGCACTTCATTCTTCCAATTAAATTTACCATGATGAAGGAGCAACGAGATCAGTTCAGTTCTTGATTGGGATCGGTTCTGTTTTGTGATAAGATTGACAATTTCTAAGATCTTTATCTTTTAGTTTCTTTAATTTTTCTATGCTTTATGTTATATGTATATTGATATATATTTGTATGATTCGATTCTGCCATAGTTTATATCTGATCCATGTATTAATATGAAAACATTTTCAATTGTTTCTTCCACTACTCAAATCGTACATATAGAGATGGCAATGTGGGTGTTTGGGCAGGCTTGTTGAAACCCAACTCGAACCTGAGCCCGAGATAGCTAACTATGGGCTCGGACCAATCCCAACCCAAACCTGATCTCGAGCCGGTAAAAATATTTAGCTCGCAAACTAATGTGGTCCGGCCCATTTTTAAAAGGGCCAGCGGACTACCCTATTTCCCTTGCATAATATGCAATGTAATGCCTTGCATATTATGCAAGGTACAATATATTGCATATTTTGTTTTTTCCTTTTTTATTTTATTTTTAATTTATATAATATTAAGATTTAAGATTTAAATGATTTAAAATTAGAATAATTAATAATTAAAATGAAAAGTTAGAAACTATAAATAAAATAAGAAATTTAAATAATAAGTGATTAAATAATAAATTTAAAATTTAAACTTAAATAACAAAAAATAATAAATAATAATAAATAAAAATTATAAAATAATATTATAATATTTATTCATATAATAAATAAACAATATATGTATATAGTATGTTTTTTGTATTATAAAACTTCGTTATTGAGCTATAAGACTTTTTTAATAAACCATAAAATTTATTTATTGTAGCACAATACATTTTTTGCCCAAATACGGAAAAGCCCATTTTTGGGCTCGTTCTTAATCGGATTAGGACCGGGCAAGGGATTTTGAAGCCTGACCCGAGCCCGAGGCAGGCTGAAAAAAAGATGGGCCAAGCCTAACCTAATTTAAACGGGCTCAAGCTTAATATTGGCTGGCCGAGTACGACCAGGCCGGCTTGAATTACCACCTCTACTTATAATAGTATCATAGTCTAAATCATATTTATATGGTATCTTTTATTTGATTATTGTTTTGTTCTATTCTTGAAAGACCTTGAGTGTTTACTAATATCTTACGTGCTAGGAACAAGACAAATGAAACCTGACGATTGGGTCGTCAAAATCATTATCGAAACTGACGGTTGGATCGTAAATTTTCCCACGCTGCAACCATGCGCCACGGTGTTGTGTTGCTTGTGGCAATTGTAGTTGTATTTTAATTATTAAAATAATAATAAAATTTTATTTTTAAATTTTATTAAATAAAAAAATATGATATTGTACTTTATTTAAAGAACAAAATCTGATTTAGTATTTTAATAATTGAAACAAAGCACAAAATTGATTTTGTAAGAAAATTGGATTTTCTATCATTAACTTTATTAATTCAAATTGATTTGATAAGATTTAAATTGAATTTGTAAGGTTCAAAATAAGATTTGGTAAGGTTCGAATAGATTTTATAAGATCAAATAAATTTTATAAGAATCAAATGGATTTGATGAGATTACAATAGATTTGTTAAGATTTGATAGGATAAATAAAATAAATGATATTGATTATTTACATATATTTTTATTAACATATTAAAATTGATGGAAAGCGTTTCCAAAATAAATGAGTTGCTATAAATTAATTTGCTAGCTAACTTATTTTTGAAAGAGTTCTAATTCTAAAGTTCCAAATTGTAAACTATTTCTTTTGGGTAATTTACCTCTTTGAAAAGAATTTCAAATTACGAACCTTTAGTAATTTAATATTGGAAAGACTTTCAAATTAGATAAATTTTTCGTTTTGGAAAACTTTTCTATTATATAAAGAATTCTAAATCATGAAATTTCATATTATAACACTTTTCCATTTTGGAAAATTTCCTAATAGGAAAATTATCCTTATTAGGAAATTTTCCAAATTTAGAAAATTTATGTTTTTGTAAACTTTCCCTAAATATTTAAGGAAAAACTTTCCTTAAATTAACTATTTATTTTGAAAGAAAATTTCAAAGTTAAACATATTTAATTATGAACTATTTAATAAGTTAAAAGAGGCCAAGAGCCATATTATTAAAGAGGAAAAATAATTACTTCCTCAAATGAGATAAACCAATCTTATCATTCTGAAGGCAAACCCTAACGGAAAGAGGAAAATCTCTCTCAAAAACATAATAATAAGAGCCAAACTAACAACTTTAGTTAAAGCATATCTACACTCGTACATTCTCAAAACACATGACATAATTCCATCTCAAAGGAAAGGAACCAAAACTAAATGGTGTGCTAGAAAATCCTAAACTTCCGATAAGGAAAATCATTTCTAATAGCTACAACTTTACCTTGAGAATCACTCTCAATCATCAAACAGATATAGCCATATTGAAGATCATACTGCATCCCATAAAATAAAGCACAAATCTCAGCCTGAAAACTATTCATGCACCTTATATCTTTGTCGAAAGCACCAACAACCAGCCCATTATGATCACGAATGACTCCCCCATAAGAAGAGAGGCCAGAAGACCTCTTGAAAGATCCATCCACATTCGGCTTGTACCAATGAAGAGTGGGAGCAGTCCATTTTGCATAAAATAATCTGATTTTCGGAAAAAGGACGGACAAATAGATAACTCTCTAAGCATAACCCTATATATACCTCTGGCAACAAAACCAATAACTAGATATCTATGAATCTCATTATGCCAAGACAACACCTTCCTAATCACATGAGAAGGCTGAAACACAACCTTATTATATATAGCAATATTCCTTCCGAAACAGAGTTCCCAACAAACCTGAAGAGGAATCTATCTACCAATAATATGAAGATGAGCAGAAGAAGAAAAAACTGACCACCGTAAAGTAAATCTGTCTAAGAAAGGTTGCTAGATAAAAGAGACCATACAAATTGAATGGAATAACTGCCAAGATTTGAGAGCTACATCTTTTTCAATAAACAAATGCAAGGAATTTTTCTGAGCTCTAAATCTGCATTAAGAGCAAGAAGAGGGAAAAGCCACTCCCATCTTACCCAAATTCAAATCCACAACCAAAGTATTATTAAAAAAATCTCTAACCCAATACCTTGATCTTCAAAGGACAACCTAACAATTAAAGAGTCTTGAATATGGAATTAGAATCCTCTAAACCAGCCACAACTCTATAAGCAGACCTCATAGAAAACTTTTCATCTCGACTAGGTATTCACACAAAATAGTCATCACCAGAAGACAAAGACGGAAATATATGAGTGATAATATTAACCCGAGATTCATCTAGGTCCAGATCATGCCTTACATGTCAAATAGATTTGCGAGGATACCAGCACCCCCATCATCATGGCAGAAGGAAGCAGTAGCACTATTGTCAATAGACCAAAATTTGTGCTAAAGAAAAAAAGGAATAGACTGAACCATTTGCGTCAAGGATTTAGAAGAAGAATGGTAAGCAGATCATTGAGAAACAAGCCTACCATGTACATATCTCCTCTCTGTATAATTTACACCATAACGTTTTACCAAAAATCAAAGGCCAAAAGTTTTTCATAGCAAAGGCTACTTTCATGTCAGCTAGCCTCCTAACACCCAAACCTCCAATCTCCTTATCCTTACAAATATTCTCTCAAGAGATCCAACGTCTCTTTCTAGCCCCCTCACAAGAGCCCTAGACGAAGCTAGCCATCATGCCTTCTATAGAAACCAGCACAAGTTGCCATTAAAATATTTAAATTGATTGATTTGATTAATTAATTTTATTATTATTTATATGACTTAAATTGATTAAGAGATTAATTAATAATTTTTATAAAGTTCATTTGGCCGAAATTGTCAATAAGTAATTAATGAGTAATTTGGTAATTTAATATATCAAATTTTTATCAATTACTTGAGAATTAATTAAAAAGGTCAAACCTGGTAATATTCAACCCTATGGCAAGCCACAACGTGGTAAATATGTGATCTGCTTCTTTATTTAATTAACTGCTTATCCTGAATAATTAAGTAACTATCATATATAATTATTTGGTTAAAGTAATTAGAGTTTAAAACTAAAGAAACCTTTGTTTCAATCCTATGGCCAGCCACTATGTGCCAAATATGTAATTTTGATTCTTCATTTAATTAAGTGATTATCCTGAATAATTAGAACAACAATTTAGTGATGATCCTTCGCATTATTGATCCTAATTTCCTTGTGTGGCCAAAATTCATGAGAGAAAGAAGAGTTATCTTCCTTCAGTTGAAGTTTAGACAGTTCATAAATTGAACGACCTAAACAAAAAGTTCCTTAGATGAAATTAGTATGTGTGGATCAAAAGTTAGAGGTCAAACATTTGGATGGGTTCGTAGTGTTAGTCTACAAGTAATCTGTAAGTGAAAATGATAATTTAAAATTTTTTGGATCTAATCTGAAATATTGATTAAATTCATAGACATACACTAAAATCAATCATACATAAACATATCAAATATATATTTAACGGATAACACACAAAAGTTATAGGAAACTAAGGGATTAAGATCTAAGAAAACATTCTAATTTTAATACATAACCAAACAAATCTCCTTACTCCTTCAGCATGGCCGAATTCAATAGGAAGAATGAGGTGACCAAGTGTTCAACCTTTAATCATAATCCATTCAATTCGGTTTGCTAAGTTGATTTTCTCCTCTAAGATTCATCACATGATTCGAAAAGCTCATGGAAAGGAACGGAAAAGAAAGGAAACGTCTAACCTTTCTCACTATAGAATTTCAGCCAAGAGGTAAGAAGAGAATTACATTCGGCCAGCCCTATTGGAGTGCTTATACAGTACTCTCCCATGTTTTAGGTTACCATAAATTAATCCACAACTTTGCCCCAGTCAACTGTGGACTAAGTCATAGGTTCCCTTAATATAATTAAATGTAACCCAAATTATTTAATCAACACTTTGAAATCCAATCAATAAATTAGTTCATTAACCCTTAAATATCTAATTGTTAATTAAGGACGTTTGGAACAATTTTATAATTAAATAAATAGCCTCAAGGTAAATTTTTAATATCTAAGTAAATTAATATCATGGTTACTTATGCTAGCAAAGCTGCACGATACTAGATTTAATAAATTAATAATTTACCATTTTACCCTTATAGTCATTGAATAAGACAAATTACGATTTTAAATCAAAATAGTATGTTTTCCTTATCATTGTAGAAAACTTAATTTATTTACTTATGCAATTTAATGTGTGTGATCAATTAGGTTCTATATCCGCCGGTAGAAGAATCTGATCTCTATGATTTTTTATCTAATTCATAATTTGATTCATTTAACTTTAAACATATTTTAAACTAAACAGTTAATTCAATCATTTCATGATTAATTAACTTAAACTTCCAAGCCAAGACTGACTTCTAGCAATGGGTCAAGCTACCCGAGAGATGAGAAGTAAGCATCTTCCAAAAGAACATGTTGTGACTAATGTCCAGATTCATTCTAGGGGGCATGGTTTAACTGTTAAACTTTATAGACAAATTCTATTAACTGTTTTATCTTTAATGAACATATATAATTGATTTATTAAAATTTTTTTCATACCATACTACCTTGCAATGATTTCATTGTTAAATAAAATATACAACTTATAGGACTAAATTTAAAGTACGAAATTGATGGATTCTATCTTGATCACTCACAACCTTCATGTACAATATTTGAAATGGAGAATTGGATAAGGAGGTATATATGATACAACATGAAGGTTTTGCATAACAAACATGTGCAAACAAGTTGTGCAAGGTGCAAAGATCAATGTATGGATTAAAGTAGGCATCTTGAAGTAGGAACTTCAGTTATGATAAACTATAAAAAAATTTAATTTTATTAAAATGAGGAAGATTCATGTGTGTACAAGAAGGTTAATAGGAGTAAAGTAACGTTAGTTATCTTATACATCAATGACAAATTACTCATTGGGAATAATGCTTATATGTTGCAATCTGTAAAGATTTGGGCATCGAAAAACTTCTCCATGAAAGATCTGGGTGAAATATCTTTTATACTAGGTATAATGATCAATAGAGAAAGATTCAAAAGATTGCATGGCTTGTCGCAATTAACGTACATTAGTGAAATACTAAAGAGATTTAGTATGGTGGATTCCAAGAAAGGACTATTGCCAATATGTCATGGAACCTCACTCTCCAAGAAGATGTCTCTCATGACAAATGAGGAGAGAGAAAACCTAAGTAGAGTTTCGTACGCTTTAGCTATAGGATCTATCATGTATGCCATGTTATGTACGACTTCAAATTAGTCACTTTGACAACATACTATATTCAAGCTAATAGCTAAGCTGAAGCAACTAATAAGGTGGTGATTAGTCTGCCCAAGAGTTTGATTAAATAGAATCTAATATCATGGCTCGACCTCCTAGGACCAACCATATAGGATTGCAAAATGACATAGAAAATGGGTACATCTACTTGGAAGTGTATACCCGTCAAGCCAATCGGATTTTGACCTGATGGAGCAAATACTTTATATGATACTGTTTTTATACAGATAGTAGCAAGACATTATTTATTGTCATTAATGAAACTTAGTTGTTATATCATATTTATTAATTTTTTTGGAAATAATATTATATATTTTATAAATGCATATCATGGTAAAGTTCAGTATTTTGAGTTATGCATTTTGGAGACCTGATAGAGATCATGGTAGTAGAGACTCGAGTCACTAAAGCTTTAAAGGTACAAATGGTTGATTGTCATAGGATCTCAAGAATGGCCATTGATTGATTTTGATAGACAATCATGTAGTTTGTCACCTATTGTTAGGGTGACTGATCTCATAGCCAGTGTATTAGTGAAACATTATAATGATTGTGTGGATACTTAGTAGAGATTACAGGTACTGAAGGTGACACTTAGATAATTATCAACGGTTATGAACATTGAATATTAATGAGAATTATCTAATGACTAATTTACATATGATCCTTAGACCTGAGACACCATGGTTCCTTAAGTACAGGGCTTCATACTTTGACATCATTCTAATTAGCCCTAGCCATGGGTGAACGCGGGTATGAAGTGTTGTGTGAGAATGTTTTGAGTTTTCAAGAGAGAATCCATCACTTCTATGTTAGGAAAAATGACCTATATATTACATAGGAAATTTTATTTAATTATATAAGTGTCTTCAAGGTTCATATTAATAGTCAAACATTAAATGGTTAATGAGCCATATTATTAATTGGATTTTTGTGGGCCAAATTAATCAAATGTTTAATTAAAATATCCAAGGGTATGACCCATTAGGGTGGTCGGACATGGTATGTGTTTAACCCAATTTTATTTTTTAAGAATTTTAGGATAAAAGGCAACTAGGAATCCTAAGGTGATTAGGAAACTGTAGCCTAGTTGTGCCTATAAATACCACCTATAGGCTTGGCCAAATTTAAGCTTGCTCATTAGCACCCTTGGTCGAAATTCTCTAGAGAGAAAAGAGAGTTTTTTCTCTTTCCTTTCCTTTCCTTGAACTTATTGTTTTGTGAGTTGAAACTTTAAACAAAAACTTAATTGTTTGAAATGAATCGTGTGGACTAAGGTTAAAGGGCAAGCATGTTGGTGCCTCCCATCTCATCAAAGAAGAGTTTTCTATCAAATTATTTTAGAAGAAAGGTATCCGTTTTAACCTAATCTTGATTTTAATATTAATAGGATTTACTATGCTTTCTATAATAGGATTATAAGTGATATCATTGTTGTATGATCGATCTGGCTTGAAACTATACATGTTAAGATATAACCCAAATAAATTTTAAATATTACTGTAGCTGCATTTATCTTTTATTTGAATGCCTAAGTTTCCTAACAATGGTATCATAGCATAGATAATACTGGAAAACATCATCGTTTTATAATAATTTTGTTATTTTGGCTTTATTCTTAGATCTTCTTTGTTGCTCAAATTTAATCGGGATGAATTTTTAGGAAAATAAAAATGAGGTTACTGTTCAGGACAGTCACTGCCACTGCTCAGAGGGGTCAAATGGCAGAAGATCACCATTCGCATTGACAAACTAGTATTGGGTTGATGACAGTGAGTTGGACTCAATGCGCGTTAGAACGAAATTCATCATATATGAAGTTCCAACCATTCGTCATTCTTAATTTGTAAAATAGTTATATACAACAATGGTGAAGAAAACCATCCAATAGATCACCGATCAAATACCTGAGGCACCGGCGACAGGCGCTGCAAGCAGCTTCATTACTGTAGTAGCGCTCATATAGAGTGCTATTGCGCAGTGTCACAAAATTCATCAAATATGAGGTTCTAACCGTTGGATTGTTATGCAATTTTCAGTGTAGCTAGATAAGACAACTAAAAAGAAAACCACCAAACAGATTGCCAATCGGACAGCCGAACAGAAGTGAATACTGCACAATGGAAGCTCCCCCCAGGTTACTACGCTAGGTGTCTGCGGCGGCTACATTTCATTGTAAAATCCTAATTCGATTTGGTGATCGTTTTGGATACTTTCCTTAAATATAGCTAAAAATCTAATCTTTTAATTAACTTATTAAAATTTTATTTTGATTGGATAATTTTGATTAGATAATGTGTTTGATGATAATATGATAAGTAAGATAGTATAAATTATTTATATGTATTTTATTAATATATCAAACATGAAACTAAAGTACCTTAAATAGTTTATGGTTAATTTAATTTGAAAATTTATTTTGGCATAGTTCCTAGAAGTGGATCTATAATAGGAAACTTTCAAAAATAATAATTATTATTTTGGAAACGAGCCGATTAGGAAACTTTCCAAATATGGATAGTAGATGTTTTAGGTAGGTATCCTTAAAGAGTTAAGTAAAGTAAATTTTTATTGTTTGATTGTGCTGTTGAATGATTAAAATGAACTGAATAAGAGTTGACTTGTTTGAATTCCATGAACATGCATCAAGAAATAAAATAAAAAATAATGTATAAATAACTAAAATTGTTTTAATATGTTCATCCATTAGATGTGTGTAATTTAAGGTGTTAAATGTACATGCATCATGATATATATATATGCTTAGTTAAATATGTTATCACATTATATTAAAGACTATAAGATAAGGCATGATATATATATGGTTGTTGTGATGGACTTCTTGAAATTGTTCCTTCGATTATATTAACCTGAAATTGGTTGTGAAATTGTTTCTTTGCTTAGCTCAAAAACATTATAATATTTGTGATATTTGCATGGATATAGGAAGGCCACAGACACGTGGGGGCTTATATTGGTGTAAGTGTGCATGTGTCTTATCTTAGTAAGGGATGCGTTATTAAATATGTTGTCATTCTAGGTGTGGACATGAACACATGCACATACTAGTTTAACACTTTACATTTCACGAGAATGTTTGGGTTAAGCTCAACTATAAAAATATAATTGGTTGTGGACACATGGGGTTATATTTTCTTAGAGGTCAGATAAAAGAATTCTATGAGATGTAATTGCAAAGGTGTTTGCTATCTTTATTTTATTATGATTGCCTACGGACACATATGAGTTATAATTATATGATTGGATCCTTAATAAAATAGTGGGGGATACTAAAAAGTTTATGTGGCTTTTGAAATTTTTGGTAGCTAGTATGTCCCTCATATTTTCTTATGTTACTGTGTTTTGTTTTTAAGTATTTTGTAGTTTGCAATGTCTGATAGACTGAAATTGATTCTTGAAAAAAATGAGTTTGTTAGGACCAACTTTAGAGACTTGAATAGAAGTTTGAGAATCATTCTTAGATTTGAGCATTTACTTGATGTTCTGGATCAGTCAATCATATAAGTCCCGCTTGAGGGATCTAATGCAAAAATAATGGGTGCGTGAGATGATTCTTTTTACATTAACAAGCTAGAGATTCAAGGCTTAGAAATAGTTAGTAAGCTGATGACTGACTTAGTATTACAATCACTCACTGATTCGTTCACCGCATTTCTATGCAACAGTCAAATGGTTAAACTTGACATGTACTTGGAAGAGTTGCAAGAGTGAGTAAAAATACTAGAGGAGTTCATCGAGAAAAGCAAAGAGCAAAAGAGTTTCAATAGTGGAGAACCTGAACATTGGAAGAGAGATTGCAATAAGTGTCTTGTAGATCTCAAATAGCATAGTGATGCCACTTAAGGAAAGTTTATGATTGTGGTTAACTTTTCTAGTAATGATTCTTCTACTTGGGTATTAGATACCGGTTATTGTTCTCACATTTGTAATAATGTATAGAATCTAAGAAGTCGGTGAAAACTAGAGAATGGTGAAGTGGACCTACGAGTTGGAAATGGAGCAAGAGTTAATGCTTCGACTGTAGGCACTTATAATTTAGTCTTGCCTTTGGGCTTAGTTTTGGATTTATGACATTTTTATTAGCACCTTCTTTATTTTGAAATATTGTACCTGTTTCTAGACTTGTTGAGGAAAGGTTGCCTTCTCCATCTAGGACAATATATTAAGTTTCCATATGGATGGTTTATTTTATGGAAGCGGTTCCTTAAATAATGGTGTGTAAGTCTTAAATTTGAAAAATGAAACTCGCTTCCACATTAAACAGGTCAAGAAAAAAAAGTTTGATGTGAATCAAACATACCTATGGTATTTTCAATTAGGTTATGCCAATGAAACAAGGATTCAAAAGTTGCATAAAGATGGATATTTAGATCAATCTAATTTTGAATCAATGCAATCTTGCAAATCTTATTTATTAAACAAGATGATCAAATCTCTTTTTAGTGTAACTAGAGAGAGACAAACTGAGCTATTAGGACTAGTACATAATAATGTATGTGGACCTTTGTCAACTCCTGCTAGAAGTGTTTTTTTTGTACTTCATCACATTAACTAATATTCTCTTTCGATTCGATCACATTTATCTTATGAAGCATAAATCTATATCATTTGAGAAATTCAAGGAATATAAAAGTGAAATAGAAAAACAATAAGGCAACAATATTAAGATACTTCAATTAGATTAAGCCACAAGTTTCTTGACTACCTAAAGGAGAATGGTATAATCTCACAATAGATCCCTCCTAGAACACCACACTTGAGTGGCGTGTTTTAGAGGGAAAATCAGACTCTTTTGGATATGGTTCGGTTCGGTTCATGATGAGTTTTACCGATCTACATTTTTCATTATGTGGATATGCCCTAGAAACCTCCACTTACATAATTAATAGGATACCATCAAAGTCTATTTCTTCAACACCATACGGGATATGGAATGGCAGAAGGTAAGCATTAACCATATTCACATATGAGGCTTCCATGCTTATTTAAAAAAGCAAGAAGCAAGAAGTAGAAAAATAGGAGGCGAGATCCAAGAAATATAATTTTGTGGGGTATCCAAAGGAAACCTTAGGATATTATTTTTATCATTCCACTGAGCAGAACGTGTTTGTTTCCAAACACGTCGTCTTCTTAGAGAAGGCATTTCTTTCTGAAAAGAATAGTGGGAGCAAGATTGAATTTGATGAAGTTCAGAATACACAAAATGACATTCAACTCAATGATTCTATTACTGCATAACTTTATGCTGAGGTACCTCCAAAAGAAGATGTTGTAATACCTCATAGTACCCACAAGGTTCGTAGATCTAGAAGAGTACCTAGTGGGCAAGAGCATTATAGATTGCTAGTATAAAATCCTAGTAATGGGCTGATCATAGATGATGATCCTATGAATTCTTTTGAGGCTATTAATAGCTCTAATTCCAAGATATGGCTAGAAGCTGTGAGATCCGAGATGGATTCCATGAATGCCAAACAAGTATGGGACTTGGTGAATGCACCTGAGGGAATTATTTTTATAGGGTGCAAATGGGTTTTCAAGAAGAAAAATGTGGCAGATGGAAAGGTCGAAACCTATAAGGCCAGACTAGTTGCAAAGGTTTATAGAGAAATTGAAGGAATCGATTATGAGGAGACCTTCTACCCCGTTGTAATGATTAAATCCATTCAAATATTGCTTGCCATTGCAACATACAATGATTATAAGATCTAGCAAATGGACTTGAAAATATCCTTCCTAAATAGCTACCTCGATGAGGATGTGTATATGATACACCTCGAGGGCTTCACGGACAAGAAAAAAACAAAAAAGTTGTGTAAGCTGAAAAAAACAAAAGAAGTTATTCTATTACATGTGTGTTAGGAAATGGATGCACATATGTAATAAAATAAATGCAATGGAAGAAATATTTAAAATTTTATTCAGATCATATCCTAGCATGCATAGTTTCTATCTAGATCGATCATACAATAATTATATCATATAAAATCTATTTTACAGAAAGCACAGTAAATGCCATCAAATTTAAATCAAAATTAAGGAAAATGAATACCACTTGTGATTTACAAAACTCTTATCACATGTACACATGAGATAATAAGCTCAAGGAAAAGAAAGGGAAAAGATGCACTTTTTTTTCATTGATTTTTGGCCAAGAGGCTTATGGAGGAGTATGATTTTGGCTAAAGCCTTAGGGTGTATTTATAGGAACAACTAGGTTATAGTTTTATAATCATAATATGTTTCCTTATTGCCTTAAAACTCTTATCACCTTAAGTTGCTTTTTATCTTAAGAGAATAAATTGGGTCAAACCCATCCTTATATGGCTAGCCCCTATAATGAGTATAACAAATGGATACTTAATCAACCCTTTGATTAATTTGGTCCATAAAAATCCAATTAATAATCTGGCCTATTAACTATTTCATGTGTAGTTATTAATACAAACATTTAGAAGACTTTTATAATTAAATAAAAGTTTCAATGTAACTTATAAATTTATAATAAAAGAATCTGACCCTTAGTTGTGCTACAACGCTGCATGATATTAAATTAATAAATTAATAATTACCATTTTTTCCTTGTAGTAAAACTATATATTAAATTACCAGTTTACACCTAAAATGTTTTTGGTCTATTTTTCCTTTTTCTTCGACAAAACTTTAATTGAGTTACTACTAACCTTATGTTGTGACTGATTAGGTTCTACATCACACTGGTAGGAGAATTTCATAAATTCCTTTATGATTTTATTTAATTTCAGATTAAATTCATTTAATTTATAACATTTTAAATTAAATAGTTAAGTTATTTATCTCATGATTAAATTACTTTAAACATCCAAATCAAGATTGACATCTAACAAAGTGTCAAAACTACCTGGAAGATGAGAAGTACCATCTTTCGAAAAACCCTATTTGTGACCATTGTATGCTTAGAATAAAAATCCTTCCATCTCGCCAATATCCCAATTCGTCCTAGGCATGGTCTAACTTTTAAACCTTAATAGAGAAATTATATGGACCATTGTACCTTTATTGAACATAAAAAAGGATTGACAGAAACGCATTTCAAACCATGCTACTTTGCAAAGATTCTTTGTTCAATTAAAGTATATGATCTAAAGGACCTTATTCCAAATACAGAAGCGATAGATTCCCTCTTGACGACTCATAATCCTTCTCGCACTACACTTCATACCCAACGGTTCACCCCGTGTACATCCATGGCTAGGGCTAATTGGAATGATATCAAAATATGAAGTGGTATCTAATGAAACCATGGGATCTCAAGTCGGAGGATCACATGTGAAATAGTCGCTAGATAATTCTCATTAAAAAATCTTGAGTTGTATGCAATGCTTTGGCATCTAGATAATCCTGTTTACCGTTTCTAAATTATCGTAAAACTTGAAATGATTAAACCTTCCTCCGATAACCATTCAGTTCCCTACCATCTTAAAAAACTGAAACCACCGAGACCTCTTTCTGCCATGGCTAGCTGCCACCAATTGCCGCATCCTTGATCAGATGTGACACTATCACCCAATCACTTCAGGATCCACATGGAGGGCAACTCAAAGGTTTTCTATAATTCGATTCTTAACTCATGACAATCAAATCACATGGAAAGAGAAATTGGTTTTGAGAGAAAACATAAAGAGCACTTTTTCTCTCTCCCTCTTGGGTTGGGCAGTACAAACATGGAATGAAACACTAGGATTTCTGATGTTCCTTTTATAATGGACATTAGACTTAGGCCCAAGGACCAAGTAGACTTCCAAAAGCCTGGTAACCTTGTAATTAGTGTTCGGGTTCCATTGTCTGTTTTAATTCCTTATGTTTAAAAAATTAAAACTAACAAAAAATTCCAAATTAAAGTTCCAACTTTGATCGCTTAAGGCCGAAACCTTAATTTGGGTCTTTTCCATGTGCCTGATTTGGCTCATTAACATTCTAATGTCTAATCAAGTTTTCCCTTTGACCCAAAAAATATTGTTTGACTTTATATTTATTAAACCCATTTTAAGAAATATATTTAAGCAATTTAATATTTTACTAATTATTTATTTAATTTCAAATTAAATTTAAATCATAATTTGGATATACGAGTAATTCGGGTATGATCTAGACTTAACAAATTAAACTAATTAATAATTTAACTCTTAAATCAAGTTCTCTAAGAATGAGTCAAATTTTCAAGGTTAGAATCCTAACCTTGATCTAATGATCCTTTATATGTGTGAACCAATGGTTGGGCCCCGCAACATCTTGTGTGTTTTATTCATTCTTATGAATAAATCATTTGAATCTTAAAACCACTTTTAAGTAAAATAGTTAATTTAGTCATCATACATGTTTTAATTAACCTTAAACCACCATACTCACATTGGCCTCTAGCAAGGCATATAGGCCACTCGTCCAATGAGAAGTTTATGAAACCTCACAAGATCATGTAGGCCAATTACCATACAAGAATGATCCTTCCATCTATGCCAAAATTCCGATCAGTCCTAAGGTATGGCTTAACTACTAAGTCCCAATAGACTTGACTATATGAATCATGTGATTCCTTATGTACTTTAAATAGTGGATCTATGGAAACTTCTTTTCAAACCATTCTACTCTATAAAGACTCTTTGTTGCAAAAGGAACATAACTCATAGGATTTATCCTCTTGATAATGAGGTGATGGATCCCATGTTATCACCCTACAAACTGCCTGTGCAAGAATACGAGCCCAACGGTTCATCCTTTTAGTGACCTATGGTTAAGGCCACATTGAACAATATCAAAGCATGATATCACATAGATCACTACTCTAGCGATCTAAAGTCTGAGAATTACAAGTACAATAGTCATTGGATGAGTATTATTAACAGTTGTTATCCATACCATTAAGACTCGATGAGTTATCACATTCAATATCCTTTCATGACAATCTTATGACTACAAACTATTTGAGTCTTAGGCTTGTAGCTCCTTAGGTCTCACCGAGCATGATCACAATCACGATCCCAAGAACATTACTTAAGAATCAAGAATATATCAGGCAATATATCTTAACATACATTCATGCATTTATTATATCCAACATATAATAAAAAACTGAAAGATATAATTGCTCAATTAATGTTAATAAACACCCGATAGATATAACTGCTCAACATTATTATATTCAACAATGTTGATAATGTTTTAGATTAAAGACTAAATCCCATAAAAAATAGGACTCGATCGGACATATCACAGTGGCTTGACGGGCATACAATTTCACAAGGTGGGTAGTCCCTCCAATAGAGTCATGAAGACGTTGTGTCAAGGAATCACCTAGGCGCCCAACAACAACCGCTATGTTAGGAGGAGTGGAGGTATCAAACTGAGTAAGAAGTCGGATGGTAGATTGGTTCACAAGATCAAGAGTCATCTACATGAGCTCAGTAGTAACAATCTCATCAGAGACAAAAGTTGAATATGCTATCACCTATGGTAGAAAGGAAAACTAAGTTTAGAAACCGTAAGCGTAAGAAATCATTAAGTTTGGACACATAGGCTTACTTGATCGGTAGGAAGCTCCTCAATAGGATACTAATCAATAGCTTGTTGCTCCTCCACATCAGTCATAAGCAAGATAGGACCCTGAGCAGTCATGTTAGCCTTGGTATCACCCTACTCGATCTTGTCACCCAATGAAGCCTTTGGTAGATGAACATGAGACTAAGTGGTCTGCATCCTTCACTTGATATCAATGGCGATCTTCTCCTATCAAGTAAAATGAACTCAAGAAGAATAAAAAGGGATATAGCCAAATAAGAGAAAAATGAAGTTAGTTTAATGCCCTAACATCCGCCTCTATGGAAGAAGGAACGATTGCAATTGGAGCATCTAACTCATCGATGCACGATGCATTAACTTTCCATCTAAGAAAAGAAATCCAACCAGATTTCCTAGATGCTACAAAAGTCAATGAAATTATTAGTAAATACAAGTAAAGGTGAGAAATAAAGGGAAACTGAAGATCATACCTATAGTTTTGATCCGGTACGGGGTAGTTCTCTATTGTGATACAACTGATTCCTGTGTAGGTTGAAGAAGAGGCTGAGTGCTAGGAGCCTACTCTGCATCATCCACAAAGTGGAGAAAATGGAAGTTGACAAAAGGCTATGAATCCGTCAGTTCAGAGTCATCTGAAACTTTGATATCTTAGACTTAGAGTTCATCACTATGCTCTTAATATCATCAAGATTAGAAGGCCGGGTAAAAAATAATCACTGTGGAAGTAGAACATTCACCTTGAAAGTGGGTGGCAATGGGATGTGCTGAAAAAAACTTATAGTTTGGCCTAGGAGTACAGGTATGGCCAACTTGAAGGTCCCAGCCAACTATGATAAGATCCCTACATCTCTCTAAAAGTTGTCTATGTCTAAACCATTCTGGTCTAGTAAGATGCTAATGGAGTTGGTGATACTCGACATTCGGTTCATGTTTAACCGACCCATGTCAGAAAGGTTAAGGAAGAAAAACTCAAAAGTAAACCCGGGAGTTGAGTACCCATAAGATCCTCTCCATAAGTGGCATGATCTCTACAAGTGCTAGGCTTCCTAAGAGATAAGGATGGGAAGTCAATATATAGGTAGGAAAAATTGCACTTTCCTACAACATTATGGCAACACCTATATAAATGTCCCAAGGCTAGAGATACAAAGGACTAACGTGTACTTTATGAAAGAGCAACGACAAGAGGAAGAAGTTCTTTGGTGGATGCTCTACTAGTCACGCATATCATGAACTTGAAAAGAAAAAACAAGATAAATGTGATATGCTCATTGTCATTTACTTCTTTATGTATTTATCCACGAAAGCTTAATAGAAACATCCCTTATCAACAATATGGAAAGTTACTAGTTGAAGTAAGCAAGCTCGCTCTGAACTCGTAGCTGTCAATGGGAAGCTCGATAATGGCGCTACATCAAGGGTTGTTATAGTCATAAGAACATGAGGGAAGAGGAGGCAGTTGTATCAAGGAGACCAAAAGCTCACTATAGCGAAAAAAGAGGCTGAATCATACAATAAAGGCTGCCTAGTCAAGTTGATCAGTTTGATAATCTGATTGATTGCAATATAGGTAAACATTTAGGTTTTAGTCGTTCAATCCATGATGGCAAATGTTTATCAACAAGAGTTGGCTAACTTTTTATACTCGATTTTTAAGATCAATCAACATGCTCAAGTTCAAAATTGAATTGACCATTAAAAGTGAAAAGAGTTCAACTGGGTTTACCTTTTGCTTGACAAAAGTAAGCGCCAAGCACCGTGTCACCATCACACAAAGCCAAGACATTGAGGTTGCAAACGGCTAGCAAAGGATTTTCTTGCAAAAGAAGCGAAATGGTGGAAGAATCAATTGCTATGGCGGCCTGGTAACTTGAGTGATAAAAAAGTATTTTTCATAAGGAAAGGTGTTTTACTTGAAGAAAAGCTAGTATTTTTGGTGATTTACTTAAGGAAAAGGTGATTTTAGGAGAAAAAGGTTTTTCTTGCAGAAGAAGTAGACTTTTTTGGGGAAAAATGAAAAGGAGGAGACAAAGATTGAGAATAGGGTTTTTCGGAGGAGGAATAAAGGAGATGGAGGAGGGTTTAAGGTGTGAAAAGGGGGCTTTACAAAGCCAAAAATTCATTAACAGAAATAAAAAAAAAAAATTGAAGCATGGAGCCTTTCGGGATAGTCGGCGACCGCCCCGAAGAACATCCAAGACTGCCCTTGGCCACTGCATAGGTTTGCCACCACAAGCGGTCCCCATTTCTTGGGAATTAGTGGGATTTTGTAGGATTTCGTTTCAAAATTCAAACTTCAAGTTGAAATTTGGTTGGATTTCAAGAGGATTTTGTGGTAGAATATAGAACTTAAATCAAATCGGCTAAGGCATTGACCAACGGAGGCTATTGAGCAAAAAGTGAATTGATTAGATTATTAGATCATTTTCATCTAACAGATTTTTCTATCTCAATTCTTGTATTCAAATGCATAAAGTAGAGTTTTATTATGAAAGGGCTCCCTAACTAATGGCAATAAGAACAACAAATATAAAAAAGAAAGATTTTATACGGGTGATTATAATAAAATTGGCTAAACTAATGCTAAACAAGGAATTATTGTACACCGATTATAGTGAAATCGGTTGGAAGTAATAAAACAAAGCAACTTTAAAGATTGGTATGAGGGCCATCTATTGATACGGTAGCATTCGTTGCCGTCACAAGCCTCTTGATGACGTTGGGAAATTTCCTTTTCCTTTTCCTTCACCCTAACTTTCAGGTCCATTTTGGTTTGATGGATTAAGTCACCACGAATGCTCTTACATTCTCTAAGTGATATCCGGAAACTAGCATTGCTACTAAGGAGATTTGCAAGACAAGTTTCTAATGCAATCACTTGAGCCGACATCGGATCTGGTAGTGCACTTGTGTATCTCTCTCTCACCATAGACCTCTTTGTGCTAACTCTCGAAATTGGCCAGATACTTTGACGCGACCACCGTATGAAGATTGATCAACATGTTTATGTGGTAAGCAATCCTCTTAAATTAGATTGTCACCTGATCGACACTTTATTAAAATGGATGATATCGCCAAGTGCAGCTAGGATTTCTTTAAGATTGGGGTCTAAATGCACGGAGGCCACATTTAGTAGAAGGAAAGCTAATGGGTTTATGTAGAATGGGTGGAAAATCTTAAAAAAAAGAGTTAGATCCCATTTCAGTATGCAGAGAGGAAGCCGTTGAATTAGTAAGCCTTCGAGAACAAGCTCTAAACCTAGGCCTCCTAATCTTCAATTGCTGCCATCAACATCAATAGACGACAAAAAGCTAGAAGAGGGTTGAGAAGAAGGATTATGGACCAAAGGGATATTTGCATAATGGCCTTCGAAATTGCTAACGACAACAACCCCAGAGGGGTCTCTCTCTATTGCTAGATAAGTCGTCTAAATCAGTCATGGTAATTGGGAAGTGGCCGAAAATGAAGGAAGGGTCATATTCATAGAAGTTTTGAAGAAATTACCATGCCATTTACCCTTGATATTACAATAAAGGGGGGCATTTGTTGATGCCCAAATTGTAATTTTGACATGTGGCATAGGTTTATTATAATCATCAAAATGGGCACAATTTTAAGCCATTCGCTTGCCGAGACATCCACTTGGGGCACAAATTAGCCGCATAGCATGACCAATAAGCTTCCTTGAATGAATATGCACGAAACTTGTGTTCGGAGTGCAAAAAAAGAATTCGATCGAATTGCTATCAAATGAATAATTTACTTGAACAGACTCATTGAAATGATTTTAAGGTAAAACTAATGCAAATGATCCTTGCATCGGTCATTTGTAAATAATGTGCGAAATTTGTGTTTGAAGTGCGAAAATAGAATTCGTTCGAATTGCTCTCAAATGAATAATTGACTTGAAAAGACTCATTGAAATTATTTGAAGGTTAAACTAATGCACATGTTCTATTCATTGACCATTTGCAAATTATGCTTGAAACTTGTTTTTGAAGTGTGGAAATAAAATTTGTTCGAATTGCTTTCAAATGAACTATTAACTTGAAAAGACTTGTTGAAATGATTTTAATGATAAACGAATGCATACGTTCCTTGCATGGATTATACGCAAATTATCCATAAAATTTGTGTTTGAAGTGCGACAATAAAATTTGTTCAAACTGATTTAAAATGAATTATTCAATTGAAAAGACTCTTAGAAATTATTTTAATGCTAAACAAATGCAGATGTTCCTTACATTAATAATTTGCAAATTATGCGCGAAATTGGTATTTCAAGTGCGAAAATAGAATTCGTTTGAATTGATTTGAAATGAGCTATTAACCTAAAAAGACTCATTGAAATGATTTTGAGGTTACACAAATGCACACGTTCCTTGCATGAAACAGTTGAAAGTTATGAACGAAACTTGTGTTTAAAGTGCAAAAATAGAATTTGTTTGAATTGCTTTCAAATGAATTATTGACTTGGAAAGACTCTTTGAATTGATTTTAAGGTTAAATAAATGCACATGGTCCTTGCATGAAACATTTGAAAGTTATGAATGAAACTTGTTTTTGAAGTGCGAAAAAAAAATTCGTTCGAATTGATGTCAAATAAATTATTAACTTGAAAATCCTCATTGAAATTGTTTTAAGGTTAAGCAAATGTACATGTTCCTTGCATGAGGCATTTGCAATTTTTAAAGCGAAATTGTGTTTGAAGTACGAAAATAGAATTCGTTCGAATCGCTTTCAAATAAATTATTGACTTGAAATGACTCTTTGAAATGATTTTAAGGTTAAACAAGTGCATACAATCTTTGCATGAAACATGTTTTTGAAAGTTTAAAATTGAATTGTTCGAGGTACTTTCAATTGAATTGTTCACTTGAAAAGACTCATTGAAATGATTTTAAGGTCAAACAAGTACACACGTACCTTGAATGAATCATTTGAATGTTATGCACGAAACTTATGTTCAAAGTGCAAAAATAAAATTCACTCGAATTGTTATCACATGAATAATTTATTTGAAGAGACTAATTGAAATGATATTAAGGTTAAACTATTGCAAATGATCTTTGCATTGATCATTTGCAAATAATGCATGAAGTTTGTGTTTGAAGTGCGAAAATAGAATTTGTTCGAATTGCTCTCAATTGAATAATTGACTTGAAAAGACTCATCGAAATTATTTGAAGGTTAAAGTAATGCACCCGTTCTATGCATTGACCATTTGCAAATTATGCTCGAAACTTGTTTTTGAAATGTGAAAATAAAATTTGTTCAAATTGCTTTCAAATGATATATTAACTTGAAAAGACTCGTTGAAATGATTTTAATGATAAACGAATACACACGTTCCGTGCATGGATCATATGCAAATTATTCACAAAATTTGTGTTTGAAGTGCGAAAATAAAATTTGTTCAAATTGATTTCAAATGAATTATTAAATTGAAAAGACTCGTTTAAATTATTTTAAGGTTAAACAAATATAGACGTTCCTTGAATTAATAATTTGCAAATTATGCACGAAATTGGTATTTCAAGTGCAAAAATAGTATTCGTTTAAATTGATTTGAAATGAACTATTAACCTAAAATGACTCATTGAAATGATTTTGAGGTTACACAAATGCACACGTTCCTTGCATGAAATAGTTGAAAGTTGTGAATGAAACTTGTGTTTGAAGTGCAAAAATAGAATTCGTTCGAATTCCTTACATCTGGTGTGCCCGCACTCTACACTTTTTGTTGGGATAGAATGACTTCATTTTGCAATGCTAATTTCCCATTCATCTTGATTTCATAGAATTTACTCATCAACAAAACCAAACCAACTTCAAAACCAGTCTATGTCGAGCAGGATGTTTGGATGCTAGCGCTCATCCACCTTCGGCCTTATCGGACCGAACTGAAAATTAAAGAGGAGATCGGCCAAGAGGAAAGAGAAATCGTCCATGCTAGTGAAGCTACCTTAAAGGGAAGGTGATCACTATGGAAATAAATCTTGACTTGATTATAGCCGCATTCAACCAACTTTAGGGGGAAAATCGGCAAACATCAAGATAGAGAGCTACAAAGGAGGAAAATGAGCCCTATTTGCCAATTTTCACTAATTGAACAAGGGGAACATTGTACCAACAAAGAAATGTTTACTTGGTCAACTTAAGATACTTGTTGAACAAGTAAAAGCCAATACTTTTCGATCCAGCAATCGGAAACGCAATTTCACCAATAAATAGAGACCTCAGATGAAGGGAAACCTCACCACTCAACAACTACATCATTACAACATTGATTTTCTGAGGCACTCATGTCATTAATAATCCTTCAATGGATTTTTTGTTACTTTTTCATCATTGGTTTACATTCCAAGTCATATACTTGCGAATTTCTTTAGTTTTAGCAATGTATTTTTGCTCCATAGGCTCATAGATTATATGATTCTTAAGAATTCTTAATGTTTATTTTTGCTAATCTCAATGGCTTTCATTCTTAATTTCTTCATTCAATAGATTCAATATCCAAGACTACCATAAACCTTTCATTTTCTATTCATTTCAATCGTCTATTTCATTTAAGTTAGATTTCATTTCCATTCAACATGTATGATCAACCCGACCATGTCTTAAAAATTTCCCCTCGACATGTATTGTTATCCGTACCATGTTCTTTACATTTTTGTCAATGACTATCGTCGAGACCTTGCTATTTACAAGCTTATGATAGCAATAATTTCTCGCTCCCACTATTCTCTTAGAAAGTAACACTCTCTCTAAGAATAGTAGCATGTTCGGCTACAAAAATTTGAGCTCAATGGGATTCCAAAAAACCAATGTCCTAAAGGAACCTTAGGATAGCCCACTAAATTTTGGTTTTACCTCTAATCTATCTATATCTAGTTTAGGCATGAACGTAATATTTTCACATCTAATATGGTTTAATGATGTCATTCTACATTTCCATATCTGATATGGAGTAGACGATGCAGATCTTATAGTGAATTCTGTTCAGCATGTATGGGTGCTTTCTAGGATATGGTTTAGAATGTAAATGGTAACTCAGTGCTTGTCACTTCGGATCATGTGTAACAAACTTTTATTCCTATATTCCCAAGCACAAATCAACTATTGTATTCTAGGAGGAGTTCACTTAGAGAGATTCTTTGAATTAAGTATTCACCTCCTCGATCTTATCAAAGGATCATAATACTCTTGTCTAACTATTTCTTTTATATTATTTGAATTTCTCATAAGATTTGTATTTATACTTAAAATCCAACAAAATCTAAGGAGATTTTGAAGAAAAATAATGAATCAAGAATAACAACCTCTAGCAATTGTAGTTACGGGCCCACGTACATCTACATGTACTAGGCCATAACAACACGATCGATCTCTCTCTAGTTTAACTAAATGGAGAATTATTATTTCAAATTAGAGAAGATTTGTAAGTTGATAGTGATTAACAATCGAATGGGATCTATATCTATCCTAATACAACTTACTTATTATCATCTTATTAGTATAACCTCGTCAAAATTCCCAAAGGTTAGTTTTAACCTTATCAAACCTTTATTTTTTAACTTGTTCAATTTTAAGGAAAATGTTATCATTCAAGTTCAAGACATACGAAAGTAGTTCTTTAGACCCATGACAAAACATAAGTCCATACGATTAACATTGCAACTGATGTATTATTTTTCTGTTCGTAGTTTGCCTTAATCCCTTTTTTAACTTCCTCTACCTTTTAGTTTCCTCATATAAAATATGAAATCTAAACATGATATCTAATACCAAAGTAGAGAAATCATTAGAAAAGTGATGACCCTTAATAATGAACAAGAGGGAGAAGTATCATAATACTTCTTCGGAAGAGACTCTAAGTCTAATCATTATGCTTTCAGATGTCCAATTCAACACTTTTCCATCCTTGCATGTTTTTGTTCTTATTAAGTCACTACCTAGTTTGATTCATATAAAAACTCTTAGACTATCTAACCTTCTAATATACTCAATAATTCTAGCACACATTTTCTAACTAATGTGCCTTTGGTCATGTACATACGACATCATGCACTTGAGGTATTATAGATCACAATTAATTATCATTGTCCTAAATCACATTTAAGTAATTGATAATGTCAATGGAACATTTATGTTTGTACTGCCTTTGCCTTTGGATATAGTCACATGCATAATGCATTATGGCTTATCATCTTGAAACAAGACTTTATCCCAAGTGGCTTCTATTCGGCATTCACTCTTTCCAAAAGATGCATGCTTTCATAAGAGTATATGAGTATAAGAATTAATAACATAGGTAATTTAGTCAATTATATCAACTACTAAAATTTAGTATTTTTAATTTTAGTTAAGGTCCCACTATTTTATAACAATTCACATCATCCATTTTTGAAATGGCTTCCAGATATCCTACTCGACCGTATATCTCAAGATCCATTTGTTATACTTTTGATGAACTCTTCATCAAACTGGAAATCCCAGTTCCCAATCCATCTAGTTTAAGAAACAAAAAAATAGAAAGAGAAGAGGAAAGAAAATGGTAAGAGGTATACCCAGCCTATTTTCTCCTCTAATGGTCATTATCGGCCACAACACCATTGCCAGAAACCGCAGCCGCTGCCGCAGCAAATTGTACTGGTTTTGAGCCGTCACCATACTTCGATTAGTATCCACACAAACAACAACTCTTAGGCTAGTTTCTGGTTTGAATCTCAACTCATAAGATTCAAACTTTAGGAAGGGAAAAGGTTGGGAGAGAAAATTGACTCTCATCTCTCTCTCTCTCTCTCTCTATGTATGGCCAGCAATTGAATTAAGTTGAAACCTTAGGGTTTGCATGTTCCTTGTATAAGGAATTAGAGCCTTGGACCTTAGGCTTAAGTGAGCCTCTAAGGCTCAATTTAATGTTTGAACTTAATATTCGTGTTCCCAATTCTTTGAAAATTAAAGCAAACAAATATTTTCAATTTAAAATCCCACTTTACCTAGTAAAGTCTGGACTATTATTTGGGCATTTCCACATTAGCCATATTAGGCCTATTAACACTTTATTGAACAACTGAGTTTTTCTCTTTGACTCGAAAATTATCATTTTCCGTTATGTTTATTGAATCTCTATTTAATAAGCTTATTTAGTCAACCTAATATTTTTTTTTATTATTTATTTAATTTCAAATTAAATATAAATCATACTTCAGATATGCTTGTAGTGTGGATGTGATATTGACTTAACAAATTAAACTCACTAATGATTTATCTTTTAAGATCAAGTTTTTTAAGAACAAGTCAAATTTTAAAAGCAAGATCTTAACCCAGATACTGTCATTCTTAATGTGTTTGACAAAATAGATTCTACACCTAGGCCCTACTATAGCCTATGAGTTTCATCCAATCTACAGATTTGGTGGTTTACACTTAAAATAACTGTTAAGTTAGACAATTAATTCAATTATCTTCATGATCAATTAACTTAAACAAGAAGACCCACATTGTCCTCTGGTAAGGCATATGGGTCACCCGTGTAATGAGAAGTTCAGTAAACCTGACAAGAACCTATGGTGACTATTAAAGTACCAGACTAATCCTTCCATCTATTCCCTATTCTCAATCAGTCCTAGGGCATCATTTAATTGTTAAACCTTATTAGGCTAACAATATGAATTATATGATTTCTTATGCAACTTAGAAAATGGATTAAAGAAACTTGTTTCATACCATACTACCTTACACAAGGATTTCTACGTTACATTATGACACATCACTCATAAGAATCTCAATATAATATAGAGGTGATGGATCTCATTTTGTCACTCTACAGACTACCCGTACAAGAACACATACCCAATTGTTCATCCTATTAGTGACCTTTAAATATAGTCTTGTTCAATGATATCAAAGCATGGTATCTTGTATGTCGGTACTATGGTGATCTTAGGTCTGAGCATCACAAGTACATTAGCTACTTGACGAGTCTCATTTATAGTCAATATTTATTACCATTAAAACTTGTCCAGTGACCATTTTAGTGATTAAGTCTCTACTAATCACCCAAATGCCTATCCTAATATCACTAATATTGATGATTATCAGAACACCATTCTTCCCTCGAAGAAGATAACGCATGTCATAGTCTTTCTGAATTGTTTTTATCCCATCATGACAATCCTATAACTATGAATAATTTAGATCTTAGATTAAGCTACTTGGATCTCACTGACCGTCTTCACTCTCATGATTTTAAGTGCATATATAAGATCCGAGAATCTATCACTTATGTCAAATAAACAATATCCATACAATTTCACTTCCAACATAATGACAATCAATATGATAGACTAAATACTCATTTAAATACAAAGAATTCATTTACTTGATAACTTATATAGATCAAGACTAATTCACATAAGTAAAATGACCTTACAGGGTCAAACACGATTGGCTTGACGGGTATTATACTTTCGATAACTTCAATAGTTTTTATACTAACTGTTAGTGAGGCTTTATCTATTGATTATATGTGTTAGTGATTCTTAGACCCGAGGTCGCCATAGAATCTTAGGCTTGGGGTTTTATACATTGACCTTAACCAAAGACATCCTAGCCAATGATCATAGCAGGATAAACTGTTTGGTATGTAATGTCATCATAGGGTTCTGAGTGGCCAAGATTAGATCCATCGCTTTCGTATAAAGGGGAGAAAAATCCTATGACACAATATTCTCATTTATGTAGTAACTAAAATCCTTACAAGATGGTATAAGAAAATGGGAATTTTTCTGGTAAAGTCATTATCAAGTACCATAATGGGATATTATTCATATGATTTGTCTATTAGTATTTAGTCATATACCATGCCCTAAGATAAATTGGGATTTTGGCCAGACAAATCTAGATTTGTCAATATTGACTAATATTAGATACTGAATCTTTTAAATGACGAGATAATGAATGAAAGCCATTATGGTTGGCTAAAATAAACACTAATATTGCATAAGAATCATGCAAGCCATGAGCCTATGGAGTGAAAATACACTGCCAGAACTAAAGAAACTCACAAGTGAATTACTTCGAATGTAAGCACTTTAATTAAAACACAATAGAAAATCCATTGAAGGATGACAAATGGCGTTAGTGCCTCTGATAATTAATATGGGATTGATGTGGTTTTTGAGTGGTGATATTTTCCTTCACCCATGTTCTCTATTTATAAGCAAACTCGGGCTCGATTGCTTGATCGGCAAGTACAAACTTTTACTTGTTCAGAAAGTATACTTCACCAACAAGCTTACTTAGATGAAAATCTTCTTCTATTAACCAAATCAATATTTCTTGATTGACAAGGCATTCCCCTTTCTAAATTAGTGAAAATCGGCCAATGAGGCTCCTTTTCCTCATTTATAGATCTCTTTCTTCAGAGTGGCCCATTTTCCCCCTTCAAGTTAGTCTAATATCACTCCTGGTCAACTGAATGTGGCCTTAATGGTGACCTGGTTCGTTTCTTTTTACTAAGTTGAACTGTCCTACTTGTAAGAAACTAACTCCTCATTTTAAGGCTCTTCTTTAGGTAGGACAAATTTCCCTTCATCCTTGGCCGAATTGCACTCTTGGATGAGTCAAAACTTCCTATTTTCACAGAACATCGTCCCTGATTCTTAGGACATCTGTAGGTAACCAATCATCCAAGAATATTAGAGAAATATATCTACCACTCAACTTGACAGTCGTTCTAAAAGTGACAGTCAACACTTGGTTACCCAGCTTTCATTAATGTGGCATAATCATCAAATAATCCGCCAGTCTTGGACAATTGAGCCACTTTGGATGATTAAGGTCTTAAACATTGTCACAATGGTATTTTTGGAATTAATAAAAGCCTTAGTTATCCATCTATTTGAATATTATTTTGAAAATATGAGGGATAAATGACCCAATAATCTTCAGGCCTCTATAAATATTACTCGCTACTCATCACTTCAATCACTTTCCATAGAAATGGTCGAATCCTCTTCTAAAGTCGATTCTCAAATTCTTGGTGAACTAGAAAACCAAACCTCTAATGTCTCAAATCCCTCAATTTTGCCTTCTTCAAACATTTCATCCACCTTATACCACATGAATGAAAATGCTGGTCAAGTTCGTGGTCGAGGCTTTGACTTAGTCTTGGACCGCTTACTAATCCAAAGACTCCATCCTCCCTTGATATTGTGAGTACCAGCCCCAATCGCTCCTACTCTTTATTTGTTCTCAATTATAATTTTGACCTTCTTATTCCAAGGGGTGGCCACTATGCAACAAGACTCCTATTCTGAAGACGTGCTTAAAAGTGTATGCTCGTCAAGCCAATCGGGTTAAACTCGATGGGTATACATTTTATGCGATACAATTTTATTTCTAAATATTAACGATATTATTGCTTGTTCAATAATATTATTTATCATGTTTATTAATTATGTTGGAATTAACTTCTTATGTTCTAAAAATACATATCATGATAAAATCTAGTGTCCTAAGTTATGCACTTTGGAGACCGTAGTGGAATTCATGCTCATTGTGACTCAAATTTCTTAAAGCTTAAAGATATAAATTGTTTGTTGTGATAGGATATCAAGAATGGATATTGATGATCTAGATAGACAATCACATAGTTTATCACCTAAAGTGTTTATGATGGTTGATGTCAAGGCAATTGTTGTTAGTAGAACATCATAATGATTATGTGAGTGCTTAGTAGAGACTAAGGGTACCGAACGTGACACTTAGATAATTCTCAATGGTAAATAATATTAATTGTTAATGAGAATTATCAAGTGACTATATTACATGTAGTCCTTAGACCTAAGATCGTCATAATGCCTTATGTGTTGGGTTTCATACTTTGACACATCATTCCAATTAGCCCTAGCCAAGGGAAACATAGAGTGAACTATTGGGTATGAAATGTTGTATATAAAGATTGTGAGTAATCAAGAGGGAATCCAACGCTTCGGTGTTTGGAAATAAGTCCTAAAAGCTATATACTTTATTAAACAATGAAATCATTGCAAGGTAGTATGGTATGAAAAGAGTTTTAATAAATCCATTGTTTGTGTTCATTATAGATATAACTATTAATATGATTTTTCTATTAGGGTTTAACATTTAAACTATGCCGTTCAAGGAATCAGAACATTAGCTAGATGGATGGATCATTATTTTAGAGTTGTTAGTCACAACAAGTTCTTTTTGAAGATGCTCACTTCTCATCTCTCGGGTAGCCTTGACACTTTGCTAGAAATGATTCTTTGCTTAAAGGCCTAAGCTAATTAATCATGAGATTATTGAATTAACTATTTAGTTTAAAAGGTGTTTTAAAGATAAACGAATCTAGTTATGAATTAGATAAAATCATAAAACGTTATGAGATCTTGTTACCAGTGTGATCCAGAACCACAATGGTCACATGCATTAAATTTAAGATGTAACTTCAGTAAGTTTTCTACTGGTATAAGGAAAACATATACTTTTGATTTTAGAGGTAAAATAGTTATGTTTTGTCTCATAGGATGACTATAAGGGAAAAAGGGAATATTATTAATTTATTAAATGTAATTTCGTGCAACTTTGCTAGCGCAACTAAGCATGACATTAGTGTAATTAGAACTTAATAATTTACGTCGAGACTATTTATTTAATTATAAAAGTGTACCGAAGGTCCGTTAGACATTAAAAAATTAATAGACTAATTTTTTAATTAGATTTCATATACTAAATTAATCGAAGTATTGATTAAAATACATGGGCTAAAGACCCATGACAAGACTGGTAATACATTTGGTGGGTTTGACTTATTGTTTCTTTGATTGACATAAGGAAACTTAATGCTATTAGGAAACATGAGACTTAATAGAGTATTATAAATACCCATTTAGGGTAGCTGAAAATGATATGGTGTTTACTTGCCTTTGGGCTAAAATCCTCAGTGTGAGAAAGTGAGACTTCTCCCTTTCATTTCCTCTAGCTTTTCGAATCATGTGATGAATCTTACAGTAGAAAATCAACCAAGAAAACTAAACTGTATGGATTACATTCAGAGGGTGAACAATTGGGCAGCTCAATCTTCCTATTAAATTCGACTATGATGAAGGAGATTCATATTGAAGTATTAAGATCAGTAAGTTTTCTTTGATTTTAATATTTTAGTTTTATCTCGAAATTTTCTATATGTTTCGTTAAATATATATTTGAAATATGTTTCAATGGTCAATTTTAGTATATATATATGAAGTCAATCCATGTTTAGGATTAGATCTAAAAAAATTTAAATTACCGCTTCTGCTATAGATCATTCTTAGACTAATAGTGGTATCAAGCCTAGATCATACCAGTAAGTGTAGAAATCATTGTTTTAAATTAATGTTTGATATGTCATTTTTCTTAGATGTTTTGGAGTGCTTTTTGAATATTTTTCATGCTTGGAAACCAAACAAATGAAATCAGAAATTACTCGCGCGATTTGATTGGTGAAAGGGTGTCGTTCGTGACGGCAAACCATTTTAGCGTTGTTGGGCAATGAGTTTGACTCACTACATAGCATCACAAAATTTGATATATTTTAAGATCCAACTGTTGGATCGTTATGAGATTTCAGAACAAGTAGATAAGATGATTGCCTAAAAACTTCAACAACCGGATCACCGATCGGATACACATCATCAATGCTTCTGAACCTTGGATTTTCAGGTTCATCCTCTTCATCAGACAAATGTTTAGATTGCACAGCTTGCTCCTCCATCAATAATTCTAAGCTTTCTTCATCTTCATTGTCCCATTTGAGGCTTGCTAACTCGTCAAATGTTACATCCCTATTGACTATAACCTTATTGGACTTTGGGTTGAAAACTCTATATCCCTTGCGTTCAGCACTATAGCCAACCAGCACACACTTTTCTGATTTTTCAAAGAGTTTATCCCTTTTGGCATCAGGGACATGGATGAAGCAAATTAAACCAAATACTTTGAGATGAGAGGCAGAAGGTTTGAGGTTGAACCATGCCTCATATGGAGTTTTTCCCTCCACAGCTTTGGTAGGAAGTGTATTCAGCGGATGCACATAGGTGAAGGCTGCCTCAGCCCAGAACCTTTTGGGGATCTTCTTCTCAAACAACATGCTTCTAGACATCTCCATTACGGTTTGGTTTCTTCTTTCAGCAACCCCATTTTGCTAAGGTGAATAAGGCACGGTAAATTGGTGGACAACGCCTTGAGTTTCATAAAAATGTTTGAACTCAGTTGAGTTGCATTTCCCTCTATTATCAGTCCTTAAGACTTTGATTTTCTTTTCTAAATGAGCTTCAACCAAGGTTTTGAACTTCTTGAGCATCCCGAACACTTCTGATTTGTTCTTGAGAAAGTCAATCCAACCATACCTTGTTTGATCATCTATAAACAGTAGAAAGAATTCGTTGTTGTTCAAGGAGGGAACCTTCATAGGTCCACATACATCAGAGTGAACAAGTTGAAGCTTCTTAAATGCCCTATTAGCTTGGTTGATAGGAAAAGGCTTCCTCTTCATTTTTCCAAGTTGACAGCATTCACAAATTTCAGTTTGACTTTGCAACTTCGGAATGTCCTCAACTAGCCCTTTTGAGCTCAGAATGCTAAGTTTCCTTAGATCACAATGGCCATATCTTTTGTGCCAAAGCCACGATTCATCAACTTTGCTCATCATAGCCTTATGATCACCATTTTCCCAATTTAGAGAGAAGTCGTTGTTGTTGATCTTGGCCTTAGCAATCAGCTTCATGTTGGAATTTAGGATTCTACAGTATTCTTCTTGGAAGGTAAGACAGCAGCCACTCTTCTTGATTTGCCCCACACTGAGAAGATTTGATCCAGATTAGGAACATAAAAAACATCTTTGATTGTCCTTGCTCCATTGTTTGTCTTGACAGAAACAGTCTCTCTTCCTTTTGCTTTCAGAGTTTCACCATTGCCAGCAATGAGATTTGTCTTGCTTGACATGTCTAGGCTGAGAGACAAGTCTTTATTAAAGGTCATGTGACTTGTGCATCCATTGTCAATCAACTATTCATGCCTTTGTCTTGGTCTTTTGACTTGTGTGACCATGAAAGCATTTTCTTCATCTTTAGCATGATTCGCTTGCTGAGATTTGTGATTTTCTGTTTCATACTTCCTTTTTCTACACTCCTTCTCCACATGACCGAATCTTTTACAATAGGAGCATTGAGGTTTGCCTTTGTTCCGACAAGTCTTTTCAAAGTGCCCCTTTCGCTTGCAAATGATGCAAGTGTGTTCCTTCTTCTTGCTTGCAGGATTTGAAGGTTTGGAGCTGCTGCCTTGGTTATATAACCCTTTTCCAAGGTTTTTTCTGATTTTCAAAAAAAGCACCTTCTGTAGTTGCATCTGTCCTATTTGAATATCTCTTCTCATTTGCTTGAAGTGAGCCTATGAGTTCATTCATGGCCAGTTTGGACAGATCTTTGCTTTCCTCTATAGCATCCACTTTTGAGTCAAATTTGGAAGGCAAGCTCACCAACACTTTGTTCATGATGGAGCTTTCAGTAATGTCACTTCCTAGCATTCTTATTTGACTCACAATCTCATTTAGCTTATCCACATAAGCCTTGATAGGTTTATCATCTTTCATTATTAAAGCTTCAAAGTCTCTTCTTCTAGTAAGCATGTTGACAGCTCTAACCCTTTTGGTTCCATGGAATTCTACTTGAAGAGTATCCCACACTGATTTGGCATTTTTTAGGCCAAAACTTCTTGTGTGAATCTCATTCGAAATGGAAGATTAGATGACTGTAAGGGCTCTATAGTTCTTCAATCTCTTTTCCTTGTCCGCCATCAGTAGGTTGACTATGAAGTGCTCATCTTCAATAGGAGGTTCATAGCCTTCTTCCACTACTTCCCATAGATCAAATGCAATAAGATAATTTTGCATCTTGTCATTCCATATGTGATAGTCTTTTCCATTGAAAACAGGTGGAGAAGAAAGATTCGCATTCTTGGAAGACATTTCTGATTTTCTAGTTTTTTTAGTAGGTAAGAATTTGTTTTTTTTTTTTTTTTTTTTTTGATCGATTGAAGTTGGAGGGAAAGAATGGATGATGATTAGGCCCCTTAAGAATTAAGCTTTGATACCATGTTAGAATTTCGAAGTTGAGAGTAAAAGGAAACATAACACTTGAGTTTGCAAATTTTGCTTACTTGCCAAAATGCAAGTTTTTCATTTCATTAATACTTAACAAGGAGATGATTACAAATCAGAACTTACTAAAGTTAAAGTAAACTAAGACATTTCTAATCAACTAGGATTAGAAGTTATACTGCTAAATTAGACATTACAAAAGTGCTAAGTACAATCAAGCACACAGAAATAGCAAAAAAGCTGTTTCTATAATAACAGCAAAGGGCAAAAAGTTGTTACTGTAAAAACAACTTTTGGCTTTGTGCTGAAACACCAAAAGAGAGAAGATGGACTTTGGCATGCTTGATCTCGAAGCTTGAGGTCCAACTAACTTAAACAAACTTGCTTGAGGTTAGAGTAGCTTCATTTGAGGTAAAAAATGCACTGAAAATAGAAAACTTCACAAAACCAAAATCAATAAAACAGTAAAAGCAAGATTAGGTCTCAAGTTGAGGTTTAATGATCCGATCACCTTCAAAGCAATTGCAACAAGTCCTAAATGATGAGGGTAAGCTAATGAAATTGGAGTCAATGCATTTGGATTAGAGAGTCAAAAAGTCAACTTTTTGGCTAATTTCCAATTGTGAAGTCACTAACCAAACAAGCAATCTTCAAACAAAAACAACAAAGATATGTCTCCAAACAGTGATTAACTCGCTCAATTTTCCCATCCGCTTCGGTGTGGTGTGCAAACGAAAAAGCAAGAGAAACCCCTAAGGGCTCAAACAGAGCGCGCCAAAACTGGCTTGTGAATGTAGGATCTGGGTCACTAATGATCTTATTGGGAAGACCTATAATTTAAAGACATTGGACAAGAAAACATGGGCAACAAAGCTGGCAGTATAAGGATGAGCCAACGGAATGAAATGAGCGTATTTTCAGCACTGATCTACCACCACAAGAATGACTGTAAAGCCATTAGATTTGGCAAGGCATCAATAAAATCCAATGATATCTCCAACCAAACTACACGAGACATCGAAAGTGGCTGCAATAGCCCTAGAGGTTGCATCGATTCTGATTTCATACGCTGAAAGATATCGTAAGAATGGATATGAAGCTTAATATCACGGCACATTCCCTTTTAATAAAAATCATGTTTAGCATGCTAGATGGTTTTCTAATAGCCGGAATGCCACCCTAATGCAGAATCATGGACAAAAGAGAGTTTGCTTCAAAGGAGGACACCACCGTTTTCTTGGAACTTCGAAGTATTTAATTTACCCGCATATGAAATCTTGAGCTCTGTCAACCAATCAACAACTTGAAAGGAAATCGAAGCCAATTCCGCTACATGAACCTCCTCTGTTTTGTGAGAAAGGGCATATGCAACACGGTTCTCCACTCCTTTCTTATATGCGACAGAAAAATTGTAACCAAGTAACTTGCTCAACCATTTCTGCTGATTCGAAGTGCCAATGCGTTTCTTCAATAAAAATTTGAGAGATTGCTGGTCAGTCCGGATCACAAATCATTGCCTTAAAAGATAGGGTCGCTAACGTTTAACATCATAAATGATAGCCAAGAATTCCTTCTCGTATGTAGACAAAGCTAATGTCGTCCCTTTAAGAGCTTGGCTGTGAAACACAATTGGTTGACTATTCTGCATCAAAATCGTACCGATGCCCACCCCACAAGCATCACGTTCAATCACGAAAGGAGAGGTAAAATCCGGCAATGCCAAAATAGGTGACGTAGTAACCGCAGATTTCAATGGCAAAAAAGCAACTTCGACAGCGTAAGACCATTTTTAATAAAGTTGTAAGGAGGGCAGCAATCAATCCATAACTATAGTTAAATTTATGATAATAGCCCGTTAGACCCAAAAAAACCTCAGTTGTTCAATCGTACGAGAAACAGGCCAATCAATCATAGCCAATAACTTTTGGGGATCAGCGCGTACACCTGCACTAGAAAGCCAATGACCAAGGTAGTCAACTTCAAACGCACCAAAATGACATTTGGATAATTTCGCAAATAACACATTGTCTCGCGGCACTTGCAAAGCTAAGCGTAAATGCTGAATAGGCATCTCTTGACTTGAGATATATATAAGAATATTGTCGAAGAAGGCTAGAATAAACTTGCGAAGAAAATACCTGAAAATCGTGTTCATAAGCGACTGAAAAGTGGAGGGCACGTTTGTCAGGCCAAATGGCATAACCACGAACTCGTAATGGCCATCATGAGTCCAAAAATGCCATTTAAGGAATATCTTCAGTTTTCATCCGGATTCGATGGTAACCAGAGTGTAAATCCAGCTTGGGAAAAACCTTTGCATGGAAGAGTTATCCAACAATTCATTGACCACTGGGATCAGAAACCGATCCTTTACGATCAAATCATTTAACGCCCAATAATCGATGCACATTCAGTAACTCATATCTGCCTTCTTAACCAAAAGAGCAAGAGAAGAATACGGGCTTTGACTATCACGAATGGCCCCCCATCTTGAGAAGATCTCAGACAATTTAATCAACCTCCCCTTTTTTATAAAATGGGTAACTACCCTAACAGAAACTGGAGCAGCCCCTTCTCGAAACAAAATTTGATGGTCCAAACACCGGAAAAGAGGTAAATCAGTAGGTTCTTTAAACATATTAGAGAACTCCTCTAAAACCAGTTGAATCCATTCTGGAATTTAAGAATGAATCTCCTTTTGTTGAGCTGAATTTTGCAGAAATAAACCCTTAGTGCTTTTGAGGCCACTAGCCTCACAATGGAAAAGTTGTTGCATTGGCGCATGGAGACCTGTCAACTGAATTGTTTTTCCTTGCCACTGAAACTGTTATGTAAGAGCATTAAGATCCCAACATAGGACCCAACATTTTTAGCCACGAAACTCCCAATACCATATCACAACCCCCTAATGGCAACAAGAATAAGTCCACTTCAGTCTGAAAATTGAATATACGAACCGGTACATCTGCACAAAATCCACCTGATCGGACAATTTGTCCATTAGCCACCTTCACTTGCAAAGTTCTGCTACTATCAATACGCAACCCATACTTCACAGCTAAACCAAAATAAAAAAAAATTGTGTGCGCTACCACCCGAGTCAACGAGAATTGCCAATCTATGCTTTCCTATGAACCCTTCCAACAACATAGTATTAGCAGCTTGAGACCCAGTGATGGAATTTAAGGATATTTCACCATCCACTACACTGCTCTCTTCTTGTGGCTGAGCTTCCTCATCCTCTACTATTATAGAAAATAACTTGGGAATTTTACATTTTTTACTCGAATTCCATTTTTCGTCACAAGAATAATTGAGCTCCTTTCTTTTCCTCTCATCCATCTCTTTCCTAAAAAGCTTAGAAACAAGAAAATTATTCACAGAAGCAGAACTAGCCGCCCCTGTACTTGATGTTGTTTGAAGTAAGTGAAGCTTCATGCTAATTCTTTTTTTGGCATCAGAGTTAACTTTTTTTGGTGCATCTTTTGGCGTTGACTCCTCAACAAAAAGTTGGTCCTCAATATTTAGAGTATGTGGAAATTAAAATCAGTTCAATCGGACAAGTATCAATTCTAATTGCTGCTGTATTTTTTCTTGACAGTAGAGATGTTTTTTCAATTGCTGTTTTTTTGTGGCAAATTCAAGTTGCAAATCAGTTTATGTCCATCTAGACTTGCTGGAATTGATGTGGTGAAGAAGAAGGAGCAGAATAGATTATGGAAGTTTTTGGTCAAAAAAATAGTGCAAGTACACTAGTTGTTGAATGTTACTGTTTGTCTGTTTTATTTGCTTATCTCCCATGCTTGTGATTGTAAGTGTTAAGAAGATATTTCCATAAGTCTCATTCCAGTATTTTGAGGGTACTTTTAAGTGAATGTCCATTATTGTACTATTTTGATTATTGTTTGTAGTACTTAAGCAAGTGTTCTTATTTTTCAATACATGTTCTAAAATTTCTAGAAAACCAAAACTCTTTCCTCTGTTTCTTCCTTGAGTTTGAACATTGTTATTTAAAGTGCACTTGACTAGCAAAGTTCTTACAAGTTCTAACATGGTATCAGAGCACAAATTATAAAAGATCAAACCTTCATAACACTAATCTCATTCTTTTCTTCTTGAAACAAATCAGAAAGCAATTACTCGATTAACACACATGTCTAGTGGGAAGCTAAATGTTGCTGGTCCTCCTATATTTGATGGGGAAAATTACCAATTTTGGTCAGCAAAGATGAGCATCTATCTGAGAGCAAATGGTTTATGGAGTACGGTGGAGAAGGGGTATGAAGAACCAAAAGTAGAACTGGACTATACTGTCCAGCAAATCAAGGATCATACCATAGCTGAGGAGAGAAACTATAAAGCCTTGTCAACCTTGCATGCAGTTAGTGACAAGATTTTCTCATGCATCATTGGCATCACAAAAGCCAAAGAAGCTTGAGATGCTTTGAAGGTAGAATTTCAAGGCACAAAAAGAGTCAAAACTATCAGACTTCTCAATCTCAAAAGAGAGTTGGAAAGACTGAAAATGAATGAGACCGAAACCATCAAAGATTACACCGGAAGATTGATGGAGGTCACAAACCAGATGAAGCTATTGGGGGAATATGTTACTGATAAAATGTTGGTGTATAAAGTGTTGGTCAGTGTATCAACCAGATTTGATTCAAATATTGATGCTATTGAGGAGAGTAAAGACTTAGATACCTTGACTTTGGCAGAACTCATAGGTTCTCTTCAAGCAAATGAGAAAAGACATCCAAAGGATAAAGAAGAGATCTCGGAAGGAGCTTTTCTAGTCCAAAAGAAAACTTGGAAGAAGAATCAATCCAACAACTCAAGAGGAGCCTCCAGCTTGGGTAAGAAAAAATATCTACCTTGCTCTATTTGCAAGAAGAGCAACCATGCAGAAAAATACTGCTATTGGAGAGGGAAACCTCAATGCACTTTTTGGAAGCTATTTGGCCATATAGAAAAAGATTGTAGAAGGAAAAGAACTCAGAAAATAGCTAAAAACCAACAAGCTAATATAGTTGAGGATGAAGCTGAAAATGAAAAACATCTCTTCATGGCAACTGAAACTGTCAAGAGTAAGTCCAAGCATGAGTGGCTCATTGACAATGGTTGCACAAACCATATGACTCATGATGAGAGTCTATTCAAACAGATTGATAGAAGTTTTTCAACTTCCATTATAGTTGGAAATGGAGAATCTGTTAAAGCTCAAGGCAAGGGGATTGTTTCTATCAGAACCAGGAAGGGAGCAAAACTCATTTCTGATGTGCTGGTTGTTCCAAATTTGAGTCACAATTTATTAAGTGTAGGGCAGCTAATGAAGAGTGGATGCATACTCCTCTTTAAAGAAGATCATTGTACTGTTTTGGACTCTAAGAAGAATGAAGTTGCTAGAGTTCCAATTATGCATAATAGTTTTGCAATAAAATGGGATCATGAGGCCCTGAGGTGTAGTGCTGATGAATCATGGATATGGCATAGAAGATTTGGCCATTTTGATCATAAAACCATTCAAAAACTGAGCTCTAAAGGAATGGTGGATGATCTACCAACCATTCAACCTTTAAGTCAAGTTTGCGTAAGCTGCCAGCTTGGAAAGATGAAGAGGAAACCTTTTCCGAGAAATCAAGCCTACAGAGCAAAAAACAAGCTTGAGTTGATCCACTCAGATGTGTGTGGTCCTTTCAAATTGGTATCCTTAAATGGAAGTAAATACTTTACTATCTTCATTGATGATTTTTCTAGATATTGCTGGATTTTCTTCCTTAAAGAAAAATCTGAAGTGTTCAACACCTTTCAAAAGTTCAAATGGTTCATGGAAACACAAAGTGAGAGGAAGTTGAAGATCTTGAGGTCAGATAATGGAGGTGAATATACTTCATCTGAGTTCAAGTCATTCTGTGAAGATCAAGGGATCAAGCATCAACTCACTACTCCATACACTCCACAGCAGAATGGAGTTTTTGCGAGGAAAAATAGGACCATAATAGAGATGGTTAGAAGTATGATGGTTAAGAAGAAAATTCCTAGAAGATTTTGGGCTGAGGCAGCATACACATCAGTCTATCTATTGAACTTGCTTCCTACAAAGGCAATAGAAGGAAAAACTCCTTATGAAGCCTAGAACCTGATCAAATCGAGTACATCTCATCTAAGAGTGTTTGGCTCAATTTGCTTCTCTCATATTCCAGAGAGAAAAAGAGACAAGCTTGGTGACAAAGCTGAAAAGGGAATCTTCATTGGCTATAGCACAGACTCAAAAGCTTACAGAGTCTTCTATCCAACTACCAAGAAGATCTCTGTGTGCAGAGATGTTACTTTTGATGAACAAAAAGTCTTCAATTGGGAAGAACAAGCCAATGATGAAGACTTAGTAGATTTCCTTGATGAAGATCATAATCTAATCCCTCCTCTAGATTTAGAAAATGATGATGATTATGAGCCATTGAATCCGAGGTACAAAAGCTTAGATGAAGTCTATCAGAGGTGCAATATTGCACTAATTGAGCCAAGATGCTATGATGAGGCTTAAGTTGATTCAAATTGGAAGAAAGCAATGTTGGATGAGCTTGATATGATCAACAATAATCATACTTGGATTCTTGTTGACAAGCTTGAGAAGAAGATTATTGGATTGAAATGGATTTTTAAGCTGAAGCTTAATCCTAATGGTTCAATCAATAGATTCAAGGCTCAGCTGGTTGTTAAAGGCTACTCTCAATAATATAGAGTAGACTATACTGATACATTCGCCCCTGTGGCAAGGTTGGATACCATAAGTCTTCTAATAGCCTGAGCAGCTAGTAAAGGATGGTTGATACACCAACTAGATGTCAAGTATGCTTTCTTAAATGGGATACTTGAAGAGGAAGTTTATGTTGATCAACCAGAAGGGTTTGAAGTAAAAAGGAGAAGAAGGGAAAGTGTATAAACTGAAGAAGGCCTTATACGGTTTGAAACAAGCTCCAAGAGCTTGGTATAACAGAATTGACTCTCATCTCTGCAATTCTGAATTCAGGAGGAGTGAAAGTGATCTAACATTGTACATCAAGCAATCAGGTGAATCGTTCCTTATCATATCCCTCTATGTTGATGATTTACTTATAACTGGTGATATGGTAAGCTTGATTAAAAAATTCAAGAAGGAAATGCAACTTGAATTTGAAGTGTCAGATGTTGGCTTGATGAACTTTTTTTTGGGAATGGAGGTATTCCAACTCATAAAAGGGATTTTCATATCTTAGGAGAGATTTGCAAAGGGCTTGATTAAGAAGTTCAACATGAACTCAAGCAAAGCCATGACAACTCCTCTAGCAGCAACAGAGAAGTTTGAAAAAAATGATGGTGTAGAGAGAGTTAATGAAACTCTTTACAGAAGTATGATTGGAGGACTGATGTACCTCACATCAACTAGACCTGATATAATGCATTCTATCAGCCTATTATCTTGGTTCATGTACTGTCCAAGTCAACTGCAAATTATGGAATTCTGTATGAAAGAAGTCAAATGATTCTAGAGGGGTATGTAGACAGCGATCGGGCTGGCTCTTCAGAAGACTCAAAAAGCACAAGTGAATTCTGTTTTTCTCTGGGATCAGGCATATTCTATTGGAGTTCTAAGAAGCAAGGGATAGTTGCTCAATCCACTGCAGAAGTTGAGTATATTGCAGCTTCTTCAGCTTGCAATCATGCATCTGGCTAAGGAAAATCTTATGTGATCTGGGGTTTGTTCAATCTTCAGCCACAATTATTCAATGTGATAGCAAATCAGCTATTGCTATTGCTGAAAATCTTGTTCATTTTGGACGAACCAAACACATACTAGTCAAATTTCATTCAATAAGAGAAATGGTGAAAAATGGAGAAATTAGAATTGGTCCATTGCAGTTCAGAGAATAAAATTATTAATGGATTCACAAAGTCATTACCAATTCACAAGTTTGAGTATTTCAGAGGTAAAATGGGGGTTATTAGCAATAGCTTCAAGGAGGAGTGTTTGAAGTAAGTGAAGCTTCATGCTAATTCTTTTTTTGGCATCAGAGTTGACTTTTTGATTGGTGCATCTTTTGGCCTTGACTCCTCAACAAAAAGTTGGTCCTCAATATTTAGAGCATTTGGAAATCGAAATCAGTTCAATCGGACAAGTATTGACCAAGTTATGATCAATTCTAATTGATGCTGTATTTTTCTATGACAGCAGAGATGTTTTTTCAATTGCTTTTTTTTGTGGCAAATTCAAGTTGCTGGAGTTAATCGTGGTGAAGAAGAAGGAGCAGAATAGATTATGGAAGTCTTTGGTCAAAAAAATAGTGCAAGTACACTAGTTGTTGAATGTTACTATTTGTCTGTTTTTTTTGCTTATCTCCCATGCTTGTGATTTTAAGTGTTAAGAAGATCTTTCCATAAGTCTCATTCCAGTATTTTAAGGGTACTTTAAGTGAATGTCCATTATTGTACTATTTTGATTATTGTTTGTAGTACTTAAGCAAGTGTTCTTATTTTTCAAAATATGTTTTGAAATTTCCAAAAAACCAGAACTCTTTCCTCCGTTTCTTCCTTAAGTTTGAACATTGTTATTCAAAGTGAACTTGACTAGCAAAGTTCTTACAAGTAAGTTCTAACAGATGCACTATTGGTTGGTGTTGCAATGGTCTCAGTAGATAAACTCGATTTAGAGGCCCAACTAGATACACCCCCCCCCCCCCCTAGCCCACTTGTGTATTTAGCTTTCCAGTTAATACACCAAGATAAGCCTCCTTTTGAATAGCTAATTCATAGGCTTCATATGAATTGGTAGCCTTAAACATTTTAATAACCAATTGTATCTCTTCCTCCAAACTACTCAATAAACAATCTAATTTCAAATCATCATAAAGGTTAGGAACTTTATTAGCCAAATATTCAAAGTCACCTTTAAGTGATTACACCAAAGTAGTTTGTTTCAACTTTCAAAGTTGGCCCAAAATAAGAGTGAATGACTACTAGGGCAAACCTTACCTTAAGAGCAATGTAACAATTCTCCCAAGATTCAGCAATTGCAGTACCACATATCGCATGATACGATTTCGTGGCCTTGTCAATAAAGGAAAATTACACCACCCTCATACGATCTTTTACTAAAATTCTGTAGAAATCAAAATATTGCAATGCCTGTTGCGTCCATGGTTCGGGATCGCCAGAACCAAATTTAGGTAGGTCAATCATGACATTCCTTAAGTAAGGATCTCTTTGATCACCTCGATTCATGTTTCTTGTAACATCCACATTCCTTTCTCTAATCTGTCTTTCATTTCCTCCCAAATCCTATACAACAGTTTGATCAATAGAATTCACCACTAATCTAGAAGTTTCTTGTTGTATTAAAGACAATAATGCCAACATAGTACTCATCTATTCCAGAAATTTGGCTCTTAACACCATTCAAGTCATTTCTTTTATAGTTTACATCACTTCGTACTTCACTGACCTGATGATCAAAACAAGATAACAACTTATTTTCCATTGTAGCACTCGAAGCCATTTCTTCCCACTGCAACTGCATAGCCCGACTGTTTTTTGCCATTTTTGCACGAGCCCAAGGCTCTGATACAATTGTAACAATTGAAATGGATTATCAATTGTTATGCTCAAAATATGAGCTAACAGTAGTATTTAGGATAGGATTATATTGAACACAGGAGCAACTTCGAGGGCAAGCCTGTTAAAAATAGAATGTTTTGATCTTAACTTTTTTTTTCTCTCCTCTCATCACAGTTTTGGTTGACTTTTTGTTGCTTGAATTAAAGTCCGTTGACTTCAATCCATCAAGTTTCAGCATCCAATTTGTGACTTGTGGGAGTTGGTTTCACCTTAATCTGAGTTGTGTGCTGCAAGTTAGGATCTGTTCTGTTCTTGCTTTTTTCCTTGTTGTGTTGCTTCTGCAGCAAGGCTCAGATTTGCTTTCTCACTTTTCTATTGGACTTGCTCATGGTTTACAACCTATCCTGAGCTTGTTTGATTGTTTTTTGAGCAAGGTTGGTGAAGATATCTCATCCTTGGACGAAATGTCTTTAATCAGCCCAAAAGATGCTAAAGTAGGATGCTTTTTTGCCTTCTACAGCTTTCCAGCAACCTTATTAGTTTATGTGCTTTAGTTGTTATAATCAAGTGCTGCTGTACTTGTAACTTGTTTTTATTTTTTTGATTTCGTATGGCTTTATTGTACTAGCTTTGAGTATTAAGAACTTATATATGTCAACCTCTAGCAGTTTTCATTATATGGAAAAACATTAACATAAATACAATAATCTATTTTTTTTCTATCTTGTTGGACTCTCTTCATCCTCTGCTCTTGTGAAACCTTCAACATGGTATCAGAGCTCTCTTCTTAAGGGACCAACTAAAATCAGATTCCAATCAGCCGTGTGATTCTAAAACCAGTCCTCTTACCTTTAAACCCAAAAAAATCTGAAACATGTCAAACCCCAACCAAGTGGCCTTACCTTCTCCACCAATCTTCAGTGGAAAAGACTACCACATCTGGAGTGACACAATGCACAACAACTTGATTGCATTTGATTTGTGGGAAGTTGTAGAAGATGGTTACAAGGCACTAGAAGAGGATGAACACCTCACGGTGAATCAAATCAAGGCTGATAAGGAAAAAAGGCAAAGAAACTATAGAGCCATGACAGTAATACAGTCTGCTATCTCAAATGAGATTTACACTCGGATACTTGGGATCAAATGTGCTAAGACTGCTTGGGAGACTCTTCAAAAAGAGTTCCATGGCTCAAAAAGAGTTAGAGCAGTAAATCTGCTTGTAGCAAGAAGAAAATTTGAAGCATTGAGGATGAAAGAAGATGAACCTGTTCAGTCTTATGTTGACAAGCTGAATAAGGTTGTGAGTCAAATGAGGATGCTTGGAGAGGTAGTTAAAGAAAGAGCTATTGTCAACAAAGTGCTTGTGAGTCTACCCTCGAAATTTGGCTCTAAGGTGGATGTTATAGAGGAAAGCAAAGAGCTCTCCACCCTGACTCTAAGTGAACTAATAGGGTCCTTAAAAGCTCATGAGAAAAGGCACTCCAACAGAGCAAAAGCCCTTGCAGAAGGAGCTTTCCAAGCATAGCAAAGCAGGCCTTGGAGGAAAGATGGTCATGCCAGCAACTTAAAAGGATCATCATACCAAAAGAAAAAGAAGCAGATGACCTGTAACTTTTGCAAAAAGCCTGGACACTTTGAAAAGAATTGCTGGAGGAAAAATAAGTCTACCTACAACTACTGCAAGAGAAATGGTCATCAAGAGAAAGATTGCAGAAAGAAGCAGTATGACTCTGAGGAACCTCAACCTCAGCAAGCTAATCAAGCAGAAGAAAGAGGAGAAGAACATCTCTTTATGGCCTCTACTTTAAGAAGTCTGAAAAGCAAAGAAGAATGACTCATTGACAGTGGCTGCACAAGCCATATGACATTCAACCGAAACATATTTCGAAGTCTCAACACTTCTCTCAAAACCAAAATTACAATTGCTAATGGAGATGAGTTGAAAGCTAAAGGAAGAGGAACCGTGGCAATCAGAACTGATGATGCAATAAAATTATCAAAGATGTGTTATTCGTTCCTAACTTAGATCAAAACTTGCTAAGTGTAGGACAAATGATGAAAAGTGGTTGTTGCTTGACTTTCAAAGATCAACACTGCATCATCTATGATTCTGAAAACAAGGTAATTGCAAATGTCAAACTCCACACTACCGAACACCTTTAAGTGAGACACTGTTGGTTTTTGTCCGCTCCATGCTTCTTGCGGTGTTTGATCTTCCAACTTCACATGAGGGCATCGATTTTGCACATAGACTGCACATAGCACCGCTTCCGCCCAAAATTCCTTCAGCATTTTCTTGCCTCTTCATCATCGACCGGACCATGTCGAGAATGGTCCAATTCTTTCTCTAGGCCACACCGTTTTTTTGAGGCGAATATGGTGCAGTCAATAATCGCTTGATGCCTTGTTCCTCGCAAAAATTCATGAAGACCGTTGATGTGTACTCCCCCGCCTCTATCTGACCTGACGGCTTTGATGAACATGGCGGTGGTTTTTTCTACCAACAGTTTGAACTTCTTGAATGAATTTAGAGTTTCAGATTTTTCTTTTAGAAAGTAGACCCACGTTTTTCGAGTGTAATCATCAATAAATGTAATAAAGCACCTTTTTTCACCAAAATATTTTTGAGTGATTGGTCCACAAATGTCGGTATGTATGAGCTCGAGTGGTTTTTCTGCACGGTATTCGGCCTTTTTCGGAAATGAAGTCCTTGCTTGCTTGCCAAGTAAACATCCTTCACAAAACTTGGTGGTGTAGTCTATGTTCGGTAGCCCATGGACCATGTTCTTCTTGGCCAATTCCTTGAGGCCACCGTAATGAAGGTGACCGAACCTTAAATGCCACAACTGTGATTTGTCTTCCTTTTCAACTTGTAGACATTTTTCCCACACGTTTCGCAAGTTGAGCTTGTACATGCGATTTTTGGCCATTTCGACTTGTGCTACTAAACGCCCTCGATTGTCATTTATTGTAGTACCAAATTTTTCATGAATACCGAATATCCCTTCTCCATGAGTTGCCCCATACTCAAAATATTGCTCTTAAGATATGGTACATAATAAATATCGTCGATTGACCCTTCCATACCACCTTTTTGTAAATAGTGAATCGTACCGTGGCCTTTTACTTGGATCTTTGACGCGTCTCCGAATGACACGTGTCCATCTTCAACCTCTCGCATCTCCTTGAATAGGTGCTTGTGCCCGCACATGTGGTTGCTTGCACTGGTGTCGAGGTACCAAACTGCATCTCTATCGGTATTGATATCGTTGTATGCCATCATGAGAAACCTTTCTTTCGTCTCATCCTCCGTGACAAGGTATGTTCTCCTCTACTTTCTTCTCGGCATAGCAATCTTTTACGTAATGCCCGACCTTGCCGCAACTGTAACACTTGTCGGAGTTGCAGTCCTTCGCATAGTGACCGTATTTGCCACACTTATAGCACTCGACATTCGAGTGATTTGACCGGCCGCCTCTCCCACGACCACGTCCTTTACCTTGCCAATTTTGTTGGCTTGACTGCCCCTTCTCCTCATAGTATCCACCTCAACTGCGGCCTCCACGTGACCATTCCTGCGACCTCCACGGCCGCGCCCTCGACCACAAACATTTTTAGTATATAGTACCTTTTCATCTTTGATAGACACTTTGGCTTGCAGTGCTTCCTCAAGCGACTCGTTCTTCTTCTTCTTGTGTTGCTTATGTACCTCTAGCGACCCAGCGAGATCATCAATAGTTAGCTTCTCTAGGTCCTTCGACACTTCGATGGCACAAACGACATTCTCAAAATTGTCTGTTAGCGACCGCAGAATTTTCTCCATGACCCTTGAGTCCTTTAGAATTTCATCGTTGCACTTGAGGTGATTTACCACGGTTTGCACACGTGTGATGTAGTCATATACACCTTTCGACTCCTTCATCTTCATACCCTTCAACTCGCCGCATAGAGTTTGGAGTCTTACTTACTTCACCTGGTCGGCCCCCTTGAAAACTTTTTGCAACGTATCCCATGCTTCCTTGGCAGTTGTTGCGCTCGCTATCTTTTCAAAATCCGACTCGTCAACTGCTTGGAACAACATGTATAACGTTGTCTTGTCCTTCACTCGCATTTCTTTCAATGCCTTTACCTGATTCGTCGTCTGAACTGTGTTTGCAGCCGGTTCTTCAAAACCATCTTGGACTACTTCCTATGTGTCTTGGGCACCGAGTAGTGTTCGCATTTGGATGCTCCAGTTGTTGTAGCTGGCTTTCGTCAATCGTGGTAGTGACATACCCCCCCCCCCCAATCGACATTCTTCCGGAATTTGCCATCGGCTCTAATACCAATTTGTTAATAATATGATATATTTTGGTAGAGGAAAAAGACACAAATCTCAAAACTCTTTTATCATTCAAAATATCTTTTTGTATTTTTCTCTCTCACACCTTTCTCACAACAGAATACAACTCTATTTATAGACTCTTAAGACTCTTGAAATTCGTATACAACATAAATGTAAAAACTGAATTCTAAACAGAATTATAAACAGCAATAGTTAAATCTGACCATTGGTTATTAAAACTACAATAACTTATTATAGGGAACTCCAAACGACTTGAAACTTGAACCATCAGAAACTAGACTCTAAGACACATCAAATAGACTCCTCATTTGCCCAGAATGATCTAGAGTTTTCCTTTCAAATTCGCTTATTAATCAAGCTCAAAAAACTGTCCACTATGTAATTACAAATTTAATGACAAATTAAGTTTATTCATTAACAATCCTATTCAGCACTTTCTCCTATTCGCTATTTCGAACCGACGAAAAACAAATCAACATATTAATTACTATCTACTGACACAATGATATTATAATTGATGCCAAGGTTGTACTTTATATTATCTTGTAGAACCTTTTATGAGATCCACGATGATGTCAGATAATATTATAATCATTAAGGTATCAATTATTAAATAGTTGCACTTGTTGGAAATTTTATGTATATATAATAAATAGAATACGATGAATAATAAATAAGAAAGTAGTAATGTTATAAAATAAAATAATATATAAATAAAATTTGTAGAAATAAAATGAAACAGTAAAATAAAATAGAATAAAATCTGTAAAAAAATATGAATAAAATATAATCTGTAAAAAATAGAATAGAACATAATAGAATCCGAAAAAAAAAGAACATAATAGTAAAATAAAATAGAATAGAATATGAAAAAATAGAACAAAAGAGGAAGAACATAATAGCAATAGAGAATTAAACTAAAGCTTGTTATGCAACAGTTTCTTTAAAACAGATTCGCCTCCTCACATTGGTGCAGAAGGTTGAACGGCGTCTGTGTCCCAGGATATAACAGAGACGAATAGAGGCAGTGCACCACCGAACTATTCCCGATGAAATCAAACTGTTGCTCGAATGAAACTTTGAACTCTAGAGGGAGGAAGGAAAATAGAGGATTTCGTTTCTGATTGTGTGTTTCCAAATGAGAGGAAGAAGTTAATTTATAGGCTCATGAGGGGAAAAAAGATTAATAGGAATTAATCTGAAATTTAATATGGGATTAAATTACAACCTTTCATCTTCATACGATTTTGTAGAAGAAGATGAAGAGAAAAAAGATAAATTCAGGAAGAAAACAAAAAATGAGCTAAGGCAAACGAGATCATTTTCGAGCCGACAGTCAATGCGCCTAGTAGCTATGCCCGATCCGGTCCAGATTTGCACCCCCCTGCATGCGCGCGCAAGAGAGAGCATTCTACCTTATATTTTATTATCCATTAATAAATGTGCAATTCTATATAAACATTCTCTCACTTGTTTCCCTTTCCAATGTGGGGCAAAAGTTTCCCCCATTGTTTTCTCTTTCAAGCCATTTCAATGATTGCACTTTGAGATTCAATTTATCATTCACCCATTAATATTTTGAGCGTACCATATACCGATTCGAAACTCTCACAGAGAAGAACCCAATCAACTTTGATCTTTTATTTACACGAAATGGAACCTACTCAAAATCAAGCATAAACATAGCATGTTAATATACTAATTTTTTTAACAAAATCTATTTCAATTTTATGATTTGGAATGTCTGAATTATTGATTATATTTCTCACAACGTGCTTCATATTAGACTTACGTCGAGCGAAGCAATAATATGGGACTTAGATGCATTATCAATCTTACATAATAAAAATAAATATTTACAATATTATTAACGTAAACACTACTCACGTAATTGCATGTATGTAAGGTTGGACTTTTTGGGTAAGCTATCAACTACGGCACAATTCGGCGAAAAATAGAAAAAAAAAGCAACTACAACACAAAAATGAAAAGTAACATGATATGACTGTGAGAATAAAAAGTAGGGAAAAATAAACCAAGAAGCGCCTTGCTTGCGAGTAAAAAGAGAGGAGTCAGAACAAGAAGCAACAAAACCAAGGTCTAGAAATCGGTGGGTGAGCAGATGGAACCATGCTCGGGGAGCCTGTTTTAGGTCATAGAGAGCTTTCTTGAGATGACAGATCCGATTTGGAAAACAGGAATCTAAAAAACTAGGAGGTTGAGCCATGAACACCTTTTCCTCTAGAGTTCCACCAAGGAATGCATGATCGACATTGATCTGCCTAATAGACCAGCCATGGGAATTGCAATCGAAAGGACAGTGTGGATAGTGGTCAGTTTAACTACCGGACTGAAAGTGTTAGAGTAGTCGATGCCCTCAAATTGATGGTAGCCCTTCGCCAGTAGTTGGGCCTTGTTATGAAGAATAGAACCATCTGGATGTCTCTTTATCCGGAAGACCCACTTACACCTGACAAGGTTGGAGTGGGGCAGAAGAATGGTGAGAACCCAAGTGCCGTTAGAGTTGGGAGCACAGAGCTCCTTAGCTATGGCCACACGCCAAACCAAATAGCGATTAGCCTCACAAAGGTGATGGGGTCGAAATATGGAGGAGAGGCGGCAGTGGAATAGGTGAGATAGTCGGGGTGGAGTTTAGGGTGGAGGGAATTGGTTTTGGTTCTGGTAAGCATAGGGTGGAGAGAGGAGGTAGTCGATGGTAGAGGGGGGTTTGCGTTTGGATGAGAAGAGAGAGCATGGGAGATGTATGGTGAAGAGAAGAGGGGAGCAGGTGGGGTAGGAGAAGGAGGGGAATGAGTGAGGGATGGGGGGGTAGGCCGAATGTGGGCTGGGAGTGGTAGAGAAAGGCCCAAAGTTGGAGATGTGGGCTGGGGTGCCAAAGGAAAGGGATTAGAGAGGGAAAGTGGAGAGGGAGGAGAAGAATGGGCTCGTAGGAGTGGGTTATTGGAATAGGTGGTAGGCTGGGCCGAAGAAGGAGAGAGAGGTTGTAAAGGAAAAGGAAAGGATGGGATGGTATGAGGAATAGTAAATGGTAGAGGAAGAGTGAGAGGGAGTGGTGGGGGAGGTGGAGGGCTTAAAGTGGGCCGAGAGAGCACTTGGAAAGGAAAGGACGATTCATCAAAAAGAACATGACGGGAGATATGGACACGAAAGGAGAAGGGATCAAGACATTTATAACCCTTATGATTAGGAGAATAATTGATGAACACACATGGAAGGGATTTCGAACTAAGTTTATCAAGACGAGTCGAGCCTAAAAAGGGAAAACACTTGCAACCAAAGATGCAAAATGATAAATAATCAAGAGGTTGACATAATAAAATTTCAAAGGGAGATTTTCGGCTGAGAATCAAAGAAGGGAGACAATTAATGAGATACGAGGCCATAGAGAAAGCATCATATCATAAGGATTTTGGTGCATCAGAGGATAAAAGGAAAGAAATTGCCATTTTGGAAAGGTAACAATTTTTCTGCTCGATAATGTCATTTTGTTGGGGTGTATGCGAACACGAGATGTGATAGGTGATGCCTGAAGTAGCAAGAAATGATTAAAAATGACCCTTAGTAAGTTCTAAAGCACCATCACGTTAAAAAACTTTAATTGAGGAGGAGAAATAATTTTTGACATGTGTTTGAAGTGTTGGAAACAAGATGGGCATCAGATCTATTGGCAGGCAGATATAGCCAAGTAAAGCGACTAAAATCATCAATAAAGGAAATAAAATATCGAAAATCGAAATGAGAGATAATCGGGGAGAGTCCTTAAATGTCATAATGAATTAAAAATAAAGGAGAGAGACTATGACTAACACTAGAAGAAAAGGGTAAATGACAACTCTTTGCCTGATGACAATTGTCACAAAGGATGTTTATATGAAGAAGGTCAGAAAATAAATGAGGTATAAAAAGGACTTAAGGAGACGAATAACAAAGGAATATGGATGCCCAAGCCGATAATGCCAAATAGAAACAGAGACCCGATACGAGAGGTGAGCCGTATGAGAGGTCGAGAGAGGAAGGAGATTGCCTAGTGACTTGACAAGGAAAAGAGGGGCCATAGTAATGAGGTCCTTCACACAAAAATGAGAAGATGAGAATTCAACTAAGCAAGAGTTATCACGAATAATATGACCGATAAACATGACATTACGAGTAAGACTTGGAACAACAAGGATATTATTAAGAAGGAGGGGGCGAGAGGACATAAGAAAGAGAGATTTACCGGTGTGGGTGATGGGAAGGAAAGTACCATTGCCGATGATAACACTATCTGATCCAGTATATTAAACAGACTGAATAATAGTGGGATCCAAGATCATAATGTAACGTAGCACCACTGTCAGGTAACCAATCGAAAACAACAAATGGAGAAAAACCAGAAAAATCCGAACTTGCTGCACTGTGAGAATGAACTTGTTGCATTGTGGGAATGGGCTGAGAAGCAAGAGAATTCGGCCCAAAACCATGTTAAGAGAGAGAAAGGCCCGAAGAAGAACCTGCTGCCAAGAAATGTGGTGAGTGGGCTTGAAGATTGGAGGGGCTCACTGAACCAATAGAAGAGGCAGCCAAGTGTGAAGAGGAGAGGCCTATTTACGCAAGAGAACCAGAGAAGGCTACAGCCGGGAGATGTGAAGTATGTCGCACGAAATTGGCCGTAAAAGAGGAGGGAGCAACTGGGCTTGGTGATGCCATCCATGGAGAAATCCCACCATTATTTTTGGATTTTGAATAGTGGTAGCGACACACTACGGCCAGGTGGCCGAGCTGCTTACAAATTTGGCACACAGCCGAGGTGAAAGAAGCACGCTCACTGCCTCGTTTGCGCCCATAGCCACGACCACCGCGACCACCACGACTTCCTCTAGTGTTGGAATGAGGGGAGTTATGTGAGTGAAAAGAGAGCATCGCCATGTTGGAGGAGAGGACAGATTGGGCATGAAGGTCGTGTTGCCGGAGTCTCTGTTCATGAACAAGTAGTTTGGATTGGAGCTCCAGAAAGCATGAGGATTAGGTGCAATTCTCCATGGTTGTTAGGAATTGATGCTATTTTGGTGAGGGGCCATAGAGAACATAAGTCACCAGGTCAGAATTGGACATCAGACAACACTAGCAAGAGAATCAGTTCTTCATAGAATAGAGATAATCTAAGATTGGAGAGGTATCTTATTTTATCATTGGCAGTTAAAAATTGAGTTAAGACTTTTTGGCTGTACATTCATGTATTTGTCTGCCAAAGTGAGCCAAAGGACACGAGCAGTTTCACACCCTAGATTAAGGTGAGAAATTTTGGCGGACATGGTTGCGTTGATAATGGAACACACAAAGAGATCTACTTTTTGCCATGTGATAAATTCTATAGTAGTTGCACTTGGGTCTATGACTATAGATGGTTTGAAGGATCGATCAATATACTGAATAAGATCAATTAAGATGAAGATTGACTCAATCTGATTCTTCCATGTCAGGTAGTTGGTGTCATCGAGATGAATCGAGATAAAACTCTTTGTTTGGTGGATTGGTAGGAGACTCATAGGAGGTTGCAACTTCGGTCATGATAGGGGCAGGCAGATTTGTGGCATTAGCATGCAGATTACTTTATCCAAGGGTTGTTTCAGATTCGTCGTTTGACATAGTGTATTGTTAGGCATTAGCCTAGAGATGGCTCTGATATCAAGAGAAAGTAGAAAAAGTAAAATAGAGTTTTGTATTTTATTCCAAAGATTCTCTTTATTGTTCATTAAGTTAAGATCATATATATAGAAGTCACTTAGGGTTACACCTGTAGTATAATTACTATTGTACCCTTTCAAAATATGACTCTGCACCAACGGTTGTTGTTAATACTCCAGATGCATCATGGTCAAATTTGTTGTACCGATTGGAAGAAGAAGTGAAAACATCAGTGCAACTATAACCTATCCCAAATAAAGCAGACCATGTTAAGTTAGAGAAGGGAATTAAACTTTCTTCCACAAAAAGTGTGGTAGTGCAACTACTACACAAAGAAACCACTCGTAAGGACAAGACGGCCAAATTGAAAAAGAAATGAGTGTAGTAAAATCTATATACTAAGTATGTTCCAATTATGTTGACGTAATAAAAGTCTATTTTGTGATGCTAATTTAACTCAATAACTAGTTCATTATTCACATCTTCTAGTCTAGTAGTTACAAAATGTATGGAATATAAAGTGCGGAGATATTAATAAGAAATGAGTTAAAAAAAATAGGAATGACTTTCGATGATTTTATAAGAAAAATAAAATTTGAAGGACAAGAAGAAAAATATATTTAAGAAATGTAACTTGAAGTATGAGATGAGTGAAGAGTATATGAAAAACACAAAAAGGGAAAAAAAAAAAAAAGAATAGTTTTGAATTCCTGACGTTATTTGGTGTCGACATTGGTTGTTAACAATATAAATGATTAAAAAAATAAATTAACTAAGCAGGTTGGTTGTTTTCATCAAGAGGAACCAGATTATGCAGTGATTATCCATCATATTATGTTTCATAGAATTGCTAGAAACTAAACTCCAAAAAATGTGTGGCAACAAAAATACCCCATCTTAACCATGTATGAATGGATCTCACAATAGGACATATGATATGACAGACGAGCATAATAGTAATACTACTATAGCAGGCACGGCCAGAAATATAAGCCGATTGGTAAATTTTAATAATCCAACATTTTCGATGTTAACATTGCATATTGACACCGAACATATAGTATGGTAGGGCCGAGAGGAGGTGGGTTGGGAAATTAGATATGAACCGGATTTCACCTCGTAGCAAATTGATATTGTAAAGCCATCTTAAATGCGAACAAACGACATGGCATCTTTACTATGGCATCTTCAAAAGAACAAATATCATCAACATAGGGATTTCATTAATTATGCTTAGAAATGTGTATGAATCAACTAAGTCAAACATTGTCTAACATATTAACCTGTTCAATGATTTAGTGGCAACAAAATAATATATGATAGTAACAATTCAGGGGTAAGTTCAAGGGGTATGTTCACTTGCTAACCCAACATGGAATCTTACAAATAGCAGTAACACATGCAATCATGAAATATGTGATTGTTTATAATATATTCCCAATTATGGTTTTACCTTTACTGTTAAATTAAGTATATATTGACTGAATGAAAATATGTGGATAATACTTTGAATTAAAGTGGAGTAGAAAATTTTATTCAAGTTGACAAATAAACATTTATAAAAATTCATGTATAATTTGAATAGTTCAAATTACTTTCATAGTATCTCCTGAATTTATACCTTAATCATATATATAATTTAAGTTGCCATACAAAATCCAACGGCATGACCATCACAACAATTAGAAAGAAATGGCATTAAACACAACTCTATCAAAAATAGAAAAAGTTCCAAAAACAGACAGGAACTGCTAAAAGTTGAAGAGACCAACAAGTTCCCAAAAAGATGATGAAAATCACAAAAACATAAAGATAAGTGAGGTTCTTCAATGCAACCAAATGTTTCCATTATCACCTACAAACCATAGAAAAAAAAAAGGAAAAAAGAAATGAATTCATTAATTCATTAACATTAACACAGACCACTAAACCATAATCAATGTAAATGTCAATAAAAGGTGAAAAGTTTATAGATCATTGATGATGAAAAATGTTGAATGTAAAATTACCTCCAAAATGATCATCTACATCTGCGATAGTTACTTGGCAGTGGGGCACGATTAACTAGCTTCATCATCATGTTTAAACCTTCAATGATCTAACCGAGAGTACTAATGACAGCAGAGAAATTTCTACTTATTGAATACAATTCAGTCTTTATCATTCACATCATTCTTCAAATTCCTAGAAGCATCGTCTAAATGAAAAATCTTAACCTCTAAGGTATTCATCCCTCGTCCTAACTTTTTCATCGAAGGATGGGTGAATGTACCAAATTCATATGCTTCCTTAGTGGCCTCGCTTTCCTCATTAATCCCACCTCGGATTTGATGTACCCCATACGCTTTATTGAGGACTCATCAATGCTATCAAATCTCCTCATTAGAACGAAAACCTCTTTATCCAAGGGCATGCCATGATATACTAAGAGGATTGTGATCAGTTTGCCATATGAGAGGGGTCCTTCATCCTTCGTTGCGGCATTGTACATATGTTGCATTATGAACCTTAGGTGACTAAAGGGCTTATTCTGCATGACATGCCACCTGTTCTTAGCATCATCGCCTGAGAGGTCGTGTAGTTTCGCAAATGAGGAAGAAACAAATTTGCAACAAAATAATGTCTCATCCTCAATAGCAAAGACAACCTAGATGTCAAGGTTGGTTTTTGTAGGGCAATCCTAGGGCCATCAAATTTGCATCAGTCATCGTAGGGCTATCATACATGAAGCGTAAACTGGTCAATGAGGTATACCGGTTGAAGCCATCACCGTTGATCGACAGTAGACCCCATAAGTTCCCAAGTTCAATCTCTGTCACTTTGAATCTATAGCCTCAGATGTAAGATCACATCACATATTGTAGGAATGTTTATATATAATAAACAGAATACAGTAAATAGTAATTACGAAAATAGTGATGCTATAAAATATAATAGTATGTAAAATAGAATTTGTAAGAAACATAATAGAATAGTAAAATAGAAAAGAACAGAATCTGTAAAAAATAAAACATAATATAATCTGTAAAAATAGAATAAAATAATAAAATAAAATAGAACATAATCTTGAAAAAATAAATAGAATAGTAAAATAAACATAATAGAATATGAAAACAGAATAGAATAGGAAGAACAGAACAGTAATAGAGAATCAAACTGAGGCCTGTTATGTAACAGTTTCCTTAAAATAGATTTGCCCCCTCATGTCGGTGCAGAAGATTGAACGGCGTCTGTCTCCCAGGATACAAAGGAGACGAATAGTAGCGGCGCACCACCGAACTATTCCCGGCGAACTCAAACAGTGGCTCGAACTCTACCACACTAGAAACTTAGAACTTTAGAGGGATGAGAGATTTCATTTCTGATTGTGTATTTTCAAATGAGAGGAAGAAGTCAATTTATGGGCCCATGAGGGGAATGAGAATTAATTTGAGTTTAATTCAGGTTTAAATATGATGAAATTAAATTTCATCCTTTCCTCTTCAACCTTTCATCTTCAAGCCTTCCATCTTCTTTAGAAGAAGAAAAAAAAAAATTCCAGGAGAAAAACAAAAAGAGGCCCAAGGCAAACCGGGTTATTTTCGGGCCGACATTCGGCACGCTCAGGTGCAAACGCACACGAGCTAAGCTTGATCCGGTCCAGATTTGCACCCCTCTGCAAGAGTGCATAAGAGAGAGCATTCTAACTTATATTTTATTACCCATTAACAAATATGCAATTCTATATAAACACTATCCCATTTATTCTCCTTTCCAACGTAGGATAAAATTCCTCCTTCATTTTTCCTCCTTCAAACCATTCCAATGGTTGCATTTTGAGATTCAATTTCTCATTCACCCATTAATCATTTTGAGAGTACCATATACCGATTCGAAGCTGTCGCGAAAGAGAATCCGAATCAGTTTTGACCTTTCGTTTACATGAAGGGGGCTCAACTCAAAATCAAGCATAAACATAGCATGTTGATATGCTAATTTTCCAACACATTTCTTGTGCCTTATTTTCACTCCAAGGTTTGCATAGAAAAGTTTCACGAGCTCTGGATAGACTATATACTTGTAAGTGCAAAACCAACACCATCTGATCCGTTCTACAAGCTCGCCAATGTCTATACGTTCCCTCTCAAAGAATTCTAGGTCAACCATCTTTGTGTTCAACATTGTGTGGCTTCCAATACTGCTCTTATAATGATGTTGATGAATTTTTTCCTGAAAAAGTTCAACATCAAAATCAACATCACTGATGTCGAACGTATCAGCTAGGGAGTAGTGATATGATGATCGTCGCCTATTTGAATGCCTACCCCCCTTGTCCACTACATGTTTCCTTTTAACTATTTCAAACAGTACCTGAAGGACATTAAAAAAATAAAAAATAAAAAATTTGGAGTCAACTAACTGAAATGTATATATGATACTCGTTAAACATCAACAGATTGGGAAAGAATATATCCCTTCTCCACAACTCAGAATTTATGCCCGTTTTAGTTTAAGATGGATTAGTTAGGCGTTCAAAATAACGAGTCGGTTTAGGATATATGCTAATAAGACCAACTAGTACTTCTTTTTTATTATTATTAACATGTAATTATTTGACCTCTTCTCTTATTACTGATAAGATATAGAGCATGATAAGGCTGTAATAAAAATGGAACAAAGATATAAGAAAATTTAAATTATGCTTCCAACTTATCATGAATCTATCAAGCATGCATTTGCACAAACATTGAACGTCAAATTGAAATTGGTTTTATTGGGATTACAAGTATGTATATTGTACAATACAAAATCAAGTTGCCTAGAATTTGAATTAATATATAGGTATGTATGTTGTGGGCAGAAAAAATGAATTAATTTCACCCAAAAAATGTATCAATTGATAGAAATTGAATCAAGAAAAGGGTATTATAAAAAAAGTTATAGAATTAGAGGAACTCTTCCTCTTGGACGAAATGCTAAAGGAATACCCGGAAACACATCTACAAAAGCTTCATATCGGAATCTACAAAGAAACGATCCAATTGATCAAGATGCACAACGAGGATCGTATCCATACGATTTTTCACTTCTCGACAAATCTAATCTGTTTCGTTACCCGATCTAATAACATATTAAAAATATATTAGTACTTGATATGGGAAGGGCTTTTCTCATCAGTGGATTATCCATTTTTGCATGATTTCTACTATTAGTTATCCTACATTATGGGATAGAGATGAATGTGTAGGAGAAGTAGTATATTGATAAAGATTTTTTTTTCCAAAATCAAAAGAGCAATTGGGTTGAAAAAATAAAGAATTTCTAACAATCTTTTCATCCTAAAATAAATATTATCTAACTAGACGGAAAAAGGAAAGATAGGATAGAGAGTCCATTCATGAGTCTTATTGTTGAATCAATTTCACCCAAAAATGAAGCCATTGAAAGAAAATGAATGAATTATCAAGAAATGAATAAATAAACAAAAAATAATAATAATAATCAATAAATAGAAAACAAAAAGGATGAATCAATTAGAACGAATTTCATCAACAAATGTGACCGATGTTTTTGAAAACTAGAATCAGTTTCATAAATTTCAGGTAGCCTTAACATTATGAATCTTAAAATTTCATTAAAAAATCAAACCCTAAGCCCTAATTTCATCCCCAAATTTCAACTAACCCAAAAAATCGACCACCATTCAGCTAACCCTAAACTTTTAGCATTTTGCGATTGCAGAAGAATGTAACGGTCAAATAATGGATGGTCAAGATAGGAAGTGTGGGTTGATCTAGAACCATTGGATGTGTTTTAAATGGTGGGCGGTCAGGGCACATAAACGTTGCTGACTGTTTCAATAAGTATCACGTGTTTTGTTGTTATTCTTCCTTTCTGTAATTGATGATCAGTTAGAATTAGCTATTAGAAGGCAGTTAGTTTGTTGAATTGTCTCCTTTATGGTGTGATTCATTTGGACAAGATGATTCATAATGTTCATTGTATTTCGAGCTTTAGCTTGTTGGAGGTGGGCTTTGTTGAAGGTTTGAGAAGAGCAGAGGATGAAGAGAGTCCAAGAAGACAGAAAAAAAATAGATTGTTGTATTTAGGTTAATGTTTTTCCATACAATGAAAACTGCTAGAGGTTGACATATGTAAGTTCTTAATACATCAAAGCTAGTACAATAAAGCCATACTACTAATCAAAAAAAGAAAAACAAGTTACAAGTACAACAACACTTGATTATAACAACTAAATCACATACCTAGTAAGGTTGTTGGAAAGCTGTAGAAGGCAGAAAAGCATCCTGCTTTAGCAGCTTTTGGGCTGATTAAAGACATTTCATTCAAGGATGAGATATCTTCACCAACCTTGATCAAAAAACAATCAAACCAGCTTAGGAGAGCTGGTAAACCATGAGCAAGTCCAATGGAACAGTGAGAAAGCAAAACTGAGCCTTGCTGCAGAAGCAACACAGCAAAGAGAAAAGCAAGAACAGAACAGATCCTAACTTGCAGCACACAACTCAGATTGAGGTGAAACCAACTCCCACAAGTCACAAATTGGATGCTGAAACTTGATGGATTGAAGTCAACGGACTTTAATTCAAGCAAAAAAAAGTCAACCAAAACTGGGATGAGAGGAGAGAAAAAAATAGTTAAGATCAAAACATTCCATTTTTAACACTTCTCCTGAAATGTTTTACTGATAACTCCCAATCTGCTCTTAAAGTACTCAAACTTGTAGCTATGAAGTGCCTTAGTAAAGATATCAGCATCTTGATATTCAGAGGCATAGTGTTCAAGTTTGATTTCACCATTTCTAATCAATTCTCTAATTGCATGAAACTTGATCAGAATGTGTTTTGTTCTTCCAAACTGAATTGGATTTTCTGAGATAGCTATTGCAAATTTGCTATCATAGAAAATGGTAGTTGGAATAGTTTGAACAAACCCCAAATCCTTCAAGATTTTCCTTATCCACACAGCCTGGTTTGCAGCAGAGACAGCAGAGATATACTCTACTTCAGTTGTGGATTGAGCTACTACTTGTTGTTTCTTGGATCTCCAACAAAAAATGCCTGACCCCAATGAAAAGAAAAAACCACTAGTGCTTTTCATGTCATCCGATGATCCAGCCTAATCACTGTCAACATAACCATAAAGGGTCAATTCTATTTTCTTAAACCAAATGCCAACATTTGTGGTTCCAAAAAGATATCTTAGGATTCTTTTTGCAGCACCACTATGAACCTGAGATGGAGCATGCATAAACCTAGACAGCAGACAAGTTGAGTGCAATAGATTCGGCCTTGTAGCTGTTAAATACATAAGCCCTCCAACTAGACTTCTAAAACTGGTTGAGTCTATTTTTTCAGAGCCATCTGAATTTGAAAGCTTCTCACCAGTAGCTAATGGAGTGGAAATAGGCTTTGAACTTTCCATTTCGAACTTCTTTAACATGTCTTTAGCATATTTTTCTTGAGAGATGAAGATACCTTCTGATAATTGGTGAATTTCCATTCCAAGAAAATATTTCATATTTCCAATCCAAGAAAATATTTCATATTTCCAAGATCAGTCATCTCAAACTCACCTTTCATGATCTCTTTAAATTCTTCTACCATGTTCAAATTACTTCCAGTAACCAATAGATCATCAACATATAAGGAAACAATTAAGATTGATGTACCTGAGTTTGAGATGTAAAGAGTTTGGTCACTTTCACTCCTCTGAAAGTTCTTGCTTAATAGATAAGTGTTGATTCTGTCATACCATGCTCGAGGAGCTTGCTTTAACCCATACAATGCTTTGTGAAGCTTGTATACATAATTCTCCTTCCCTTCACAATGAATCCTTTAGGCTGATCCACATATATCTCCTCTTTGAGATAGCCATTAAGAAAGGCAGACTTCACATCAAGCTGAAAAATGAACAAGCCCTTGCTTGCTGCAATGGCAATGAGTAATCTGATTGTGTCATGCCTTGCAACTAGAGCAAATGTATCTCCATAATCAACCCCTTGTTGTTGAGCGTACCCTTTAACTACGTGCCTTGGTTTGTGTTTGTTAATGGAACCATCAGGATTAAGCTTAACCCTGAATAACCACTTAACTCCAATTACTTTCTTCTCCTCTGGTTTCTTAGACAAGCTCCAAGTTTCATTCTTGTTAATCATAGAGATTTCCTCTTTCATAGCTTGTTCCCAACTTTGATTTCCCACTGCTTCATTATAGTCAAGTGGTTCTGAGATGGCCAAATTGCACCACTGATACACCTGAGTAAGACTTGAGAATTGGGGATTAGCAGGCTCTTCATCACTATCTTCATTAGGCACGTTTGATGGGGTTGAACACTGACCATCCATCAATAGATCAGAGTCATCTCCTTCTTCTGCTGAGTCCCAATTAACTCTTGCATACTCATCAAAGATAACATCTCTACTTATAATCACCTTGTTGGTTTTTGGATTGAAAACCCTGTAGGCTTTGCTTTCTGCACTATAACCAACCAAAATGCATTTTTCTGATTTCTCAGACAACTTATCTCTCCTTTCATTAGGGATGTGAATGTAGCATAATGAGCCAAATACTCTTAAGTTAGAGCCAGATGGCTTGAAGGTAGTCTATGCCTCATACGGGGTCTTGTCATTGACTGCCTTAGTTGGTAATCTGTTGAGCAGATACACAGAAATGGAAGCAGCTTCGGCCCAAAATTTTTTGGGCATTTCCTTCTCAAAGAGCAGACTCCTAGTAATCTCCATGACCATTATATTTCTTCTCTCAGCAACTCTATTTTGCTGAGGTGAGTATGGAACTGTCAATTGATGGACAATGCCATTTTCTTCACACAATCTTTTAAACTCAGCAGATGTGTACTCACCTCCATTATCTGATCTCAGAACTTTGATCTTCTTATCAGTCTGAGCTTCAATCATGATTTTGAAATTTTTGAACACCTCTATTACCTCAGATTTGTTCTTCAGGAAATATATCCAATAGAATCTAGTGAGATCATCTATAAATAGTAGGAAGTACTTGCTTTTGTTTAGGGAATGAACCTTCATAGGTCCATATACATCTGAAGTACTTGCCTAGTTGACAACATTCACAGACCTCCTTCTGCATCAGCAAGTCTGGGATGTCTTCAACCAAATTCTTCTTGCATAGGGAGCTCAACTTCTTAAGATCAGCATGGCCAAATCTCTTATGCCACAGCCAAGTTTCATCCTCCTTGGTCATCATGGCTTTTTATTGTCTCTTTTCCAATTCAGTGGAAAACTATTGTGTTTGAGTTTGACATTTGCAATTACCTTATTTTCTGAATCATAGATGATGCAGTGTTGATCTTTGAAAGTCAAGCAACAACCACTTTTCATCATTTGTCCTACACTTAGCAAGTTTTGAACTAAGTTAGGAACGAATAACACATCTTTGATAATTTTATTGCATCATCAGTTCTGATTGCCACGGTTCCCCTTCCTTCAGCTTTCAACTCATCTCCATTACCAATTGTAATTTTGGTTTTGAGAGAAGTGTTGAGACTTTGAAATATGTTTCGGTTGAATGTCATATGGCTTGTGCAACCACTGTTAATGAGCCATTCTTCTTTGCTTTTCAGACTTCTTGAAGTAGAGGCCATAAAGAGATGTTCTTCTTCTCTTTCTTCTACTTGATTAGCTTGCTGAGGTTGAGGTTTCTCAGAGTCATACCGCTTCTTTCTGCAATCTTTCTCTTGATGACCATTTCTCTTGCAGTAGTTGTAGGTAGACTTATTTTTCCTCCAGCAATTCTTTTCAAAGTGTCCAGGCTTTTTGCAAAACTTACAGATCATCTGCTTCTTTTTCTTTTGGTATGATGATCCTTTTAAGTTGCTGGCATGACCATCTTTCCTCCAAGGCCTGCTTTGCTATGCTTGGAAAGCTCCTTCTGCAAAGGCTTCTGCTCTGTTGGAGTGCCTTTTCTCATGAGCTTTTAAGGACCCCATTAGTTCACTTAGAGTCAGGGTGGAGAGCTCTTTGCTTTCCTCTATAGCATCCACCTTAGAGTCAAATTTTGAGGGTAGACTCACAAGCACTTTGTTGAGACTTCTGTTTGGAGTTCCCTATAATAAGTTATTGTAGTTTTAATAACCAATGGTCAGATTTAACTATTGTTGTTTAGAATTCTGTTTAGAATTCTGTTTAGAATTTTGTTTTTACATTTATGTTGTATACGAATCTCAAGAGTCTATAAATAGAGTTGTATTCTGTTGTGAGAAAGGTGTGAGAAAGAAAAATACAAAAATATATTTTGAATGATAAAATAGTTTTAAGTTTTGTGTCTTTTCCCTCTACCGAAATATATCATATTATTAACAAATTGGTATTAGAGCCGATGGCAAATTCCAGGAGAATGTCGATGGGGGGTATGTCACTACCACGATTGACGAAAGCCAGCTACAACAACTAGAGCATCCAAATGCAAACACTACTCGGTGCCCAAGACATATGGGAAGTAGTCCAATACGGTTTTGAAGAACCGGCTGCAAACACAGTTTAGACGGCGAATCAGGTAAAGGCGTTGAAAGAAACGCGAGTGAAGGACAAGACAACGTTATACATGTTGTTCCAAGCGGTTGACAAGTCGGATTTTGAAAAGATAGCGAGTGCAACAACTGCCAAGGAAGCATGGGATACGTTGCAAAAAGTTTTCAAGGGGGCCGACCAGGTGAAGCAAGACTCCAAACTCTACGCGGCAAGTTGAAGGGTATGAAGATGAAGGAGTCGGAAGGTGCATCTGACTACATCACGCGTGTGCAAACTGTGGTAAATCACCTCAAGTGCAACGGTGAAATTCTAAAGGACTCAGGGGTCATGGAGAAAATTCTGCGGTCGCTAACAGACAATTTTGAGAATGTCGTTTGTGCCATCGAAGTGTCGAAGGACCTAGAGAAGCTAACTATTGATGATCTCACTGGGTTGCTAGAGGTACACGAGCAACACAAGAAGAAGAAGAACGAGTCGCTTAAGGAAGCACTGCCAGCCAAAGTGTCTATCAAAGATGAAAAGGTACTATATACTCAAAACTTTCGTGGTCGAGGGCGCTGCCGTGGAGGTCGCAGCAATGGTCGCGTGGAGGCTGCAGTTGAGGTGGATACTATGAGGAGAAGGGGCAGTCAAGCCAACAAAATTGGCAAGGTAGAGGACGTGGTCGTGGGAGAGGCGGCTGGTCAAATCACTCGAATGTCGAGTGCTATAAGTGTGGCAAATACAGTCACTATGTGAAGGACTGTAACTCCGACAAGTGTTACAGTTGCGGCAAGGTCGGGCATTACGCAAAAGATTGCTATGCCGAGAAGAAAGTGGAGGAGAACACCAACCTTGTCACGGAGGATGAGACGAAAGAAGGGTTTCTCATGATGGCATACAATGATATCAATACCGATAGAGACGCAATTTGGTACCTCGACACTGGTGCAAGCAACCACATGTGCGGGCACAAGCACCTATTCAAGGAGATGCGAGAGGTTGAAGATGGACATGTGTTGTTCGGAGACGCGTCAAAGATCCAAGTAAAAGGCCACAGTACGATTCACTATTTACAAAAAGGTGGTATGGAAGGGTCAATTGACGATGTTTATTATGTACCTGATCTTAGGAGCAATATTTTGAGTATAGGGCAATTCATGGAGAAGGGATACTCAGTATTCATGAAAAATCGGGTACTACAATAAATGACAATCGATGGCATTTAGTAATACGAGTCGAAATGGCCAAAAATTGCATGTACAAGCTCAACTTGCTAAACGTGAGGGAAAAATGTCTACAAGTTGAAAAGGAAGACAAATCACAGTTGTGGCATTTAAGGTTCGGTCACCTTCATTACGGTGGCCTCAAGGAATTGGCCAAGAAGAACATGGTCCATGGGCTACCGAACATGGACTACACCACCAAGTTTTGCGAAGGATGTTTACTTGGCAAGCAAGCAAGGACTTCATTTCCGAAAAAGGCAAAATACCGTGCGGAAAAATCACTCGAGCTCATACATACCGACATTTGCGGACCGATCACTCAAAAATCTTTTGGTGAAAAAAGGTGCTTTATTCCATTTATTGATGACTACACTCGAAAAACGTGGGTCTACTTTCTAAAAGAAAAATCTGAATCTCTAAATTCATTCAAGAAGTTCAAACTGTTGGTAGAAAAAACCACCGACATGTTCATCAAAGCCGTCAGGTCAGATAGAGGCGGGGGAGTACACATCAACGGTCTTCATAAATTTTTGCGAGGAACAAGGCAGCAAGCGATTATTGACTGCACCATATTTGCCTCAACAAAACGGTGTGGCCGAGAGAAAGAATTGGACCATTCTCGACATGGTCCGGTCGATGATGAAGAGGCAAGAAAATGCTGAAGGAATTTTGGGCGGAAGCGGTGCTATGTGCAGTCTATGTGCAAAATCGATGCCCTCATGTGAAGTTGGAAGATCAAACACCGCAAGAAGCATAGAGCGGACAAAAACCAACAGTGTCTCACTTAAAGGTGTTCGGTAGTGTGGCCTATGCGCATGTACCAAATCAAAGAAGGACCAAGCTCGATGACAAAAGCAAAAGGTACATCTTTATTAGTTATGATGAAAAGACAAAAGGTTTCAAGTTGTTTGATCCAATAGAGAAGAAAGTAGTGGTCAGCCGAGATATGCATGTAAACGAGTCAAGTTCGTGGGATTGGGAAAAATCAACGGAGGTGATATTCAAGAAAGAAGAATCATCTACCGGTACAATCACTACACCAACAAAAACACTAGCAAATCCACCAACAATCGATGATGAAGATGAGCCAAGACAAACAAGGATGCGAAGCATGCAAGATTTGTACGACTCGATAAGTGAGGTACATTTAATTTATCTTTTGGCAGATGCCGAAACAATTACATTCGAGGAAGCGGTACGAAATGAGAAGTGGCAAGCCGCCATGGATGAAGAAATAAAAGCAATCGAGCGAAACCAAAGTTGGGAGCTGGTTGAATTTCCAAAAGGAAGTCAGCCTATAGGAGTAAAATGGGTATACAAAAAGAAGATAAACGCTCATGGCGAGATAGAGCGGTACAAGGCAAGGCTAGTTACAAAGGGCTATCAACAAAAGGTGGGGATAGACTATGATGAAGTCTTTGCCCCGGTTACAAGAATGGAGACGATTCGCCTTCTCATTGCTCAAGCAGCTCAATTCAAAAGGAAAATTGTTCAAATGGATGTCAAGTCAGCATTTTTGAATGGTGTGCTATAAGAAGAGGTGTACGTGGAGCAACCACTCGGGTACATGAAAATTGGGGAAGAAAAGAAGGTGCTAAAATTGAAGAAGACACTTTATAGATTGAAACAAGCACCTCGAGCTTGGAATACCCGCATCGACACTTACTTCAAGAAGAACGGGTTTACTGAACATCCCGATTCGTCCTAGAGAATGTTTAATTGTTAAATCCTAATAGACAAATCATATAGACCATCGTACCTTTACTGAACATCGATGATGGATTTTGTAGAAACTCCTTTTAAATCATACTACCTTGCAAAGATTCATTGTTTAATAAAGTATATAATCCATAGGACATTTTTCTAAACATGGAAGTGATGAATTCTCTCTTGAGCACTCACAAGCTTCTCGCACAATACTTCATACCCGATGGTTCACCCTGTGTTCACCCATGGCTAGGGCTAATTGGAATGATGTCAAAGTATGGAGCCTTATACTCAAAGAATCATGGTATCTTAGGTCTGAGGATCACATGTAAGATTGTCACTAGATAATTCTTACTAATAATCAATATTAATCACCATTGAGAATCATCTAAATGACATGTTCAGTACTCTTAATCTCTACTAAGCCCCCACGCAATCAACATGGTGTTCAACTAACACCATTAGCTGTGAGATTGGCCATCCTAACAATTAGGTGATGAATTACATGATTGTCTATCCAGATCAATTGATGTCCATTCTCGTGATCCTACAACAATGAATTGTTTGTATCTTTAGAGCTTTTAGTGTCTCGAGTCTCTACCAGCATGATATCTATCATGGTTTTCATAATGCATAACTCAAAATATTGGACTTTGTCATGATATACATTTATAGAACATATAATATTAATTTCAATAAAATCAATAAGTATAATAAATAATAACTGACTTTAATAGTTTCAAGATGTGAAAATAATTAAAAGAGAGCCAAAAATTAGAAGGAACATATGAGATAGAAAGAGGAATGGATTATCGACTTAGATCTACATTTGCGGATGAGAAAATGATAGATGGTTATGAGTTTCTCTAATCTTTTGGTAATTGATAGTTTCTCTTACGTTTCCCATTTTTCTTTGTTTTTTTCAGGGAGATGAGAGGACGAGATAATAGTAGTAAAAGGAGTCAATTGATAAATTTATAGCTTCTATTTCCTTTCTTATTAAATAAATATAAAGGAGGTAGTTTCCTAAGTTTTTCAAATTTTGGTCTTTTAGTAAAAAATTCATTGACCAGATGGGCATTTTGCCAAGCGTGCCTACATATATAGATATATATATATATAATGTATGTATGTATATATTATTAACATAACCAGAAAGGCATTCAAAAGTTTAATGACTTCCACATAAGTTTGGTCCATATGTACGATCCACATTGAATTCCAATCTTCATTGACTATTTAACTATAGCTACAACTTTCTTTTTTTTTTAATTTTTTTTTCCTTACGTAAAACACAAGTAAATTTATAATGAGCTAAATACTCAATAAGCAATAATATACCTATATTATTGATCAGCTTATATTGCTTTAACAAAGGACAAAAGTTATAAACAATCAAGTGCATGATGTAACGTAACTTACGCGTATGCTTTATGCACAACATATGCTAACAACATGATCTCATATGCCTTTGTCTTATAGCTTTCATACATATATGGATCTAGTGGTGAGAGCAATAATCATAATTATAGGCTTGCGACAATGTCTCACATACTACCATCATACGAGATTAAAGAATTATCGGAATCGGAAATATAAGCTAGCGATAGCACCTTATATACCATCATCTTAAAGCTTGTGATGGTGTTCCATATCATAAGGTATCGACCCTGGGAATTTAACACAACCAGAGATGGGAATATAACACAACTGTTGAGCCAAACCTTATTTGGTCATGGGCACATAGCTATTAGGAACATAGGCTAGAGATCATTTTACAGCATTCATAACTTATCATAATAAGAAACATAAGATAACGACAGTATCTCAGATACCATCATCGTACAACATTCACAACTTATCAAAATCATAAATATGAGTTAGTGATATTGTCTCATATACTATCATCTTACAACATGAGAAATTGTTGAATGCCATATGGTAGGGACTCCGAGAATTTAATACAACCATAGACGAGATTCAATACAATTGTTGAGTCACACATTATCTGGCCATGGACACATCAACTCAACCCCCATAACTAGAATTTTCATTAATATACTCGTGTATTATGTTCACATGTTTATACAACGACCAATCTTTATAATCATCATGTTCAGAATCTACATAACTTATAAAAATCATACTTATGCTAATAACTCATATATATATATATGGCTATATTGAAAAGTTATATGCTCGTCAAACCAATTGATTAGACCTGATTGGTATGTAACTTATGTGAAGCAATCATTTTTCTATAGATATTAGTAATCTTATAAAGGCATTTATTTATTATGTTTATTATTTTTTTGGAAACAATATTGTATATAATTATTATGTATGATGATAAAGTCCGGGATCTCAAATTATGCACTTGAACCATGATCTCCTATCACATTAGTTAATGTTCAAGTAGCTTAAATCCTAAGGATCAAAATTATTCGTAATCAAAGGACCATAAATGAATTTAATAAATGATGTGTAATGGGGAGTTCATTCACAAGTATGTGAAGAAAGTTATAGAATATCTAAATAACTTAGCAAAAAATGCATATATATAAAGTGGACCAAGTGCTACTGATTGCACATATAGAAGGACAAGAGTTTATCATCTTAAGAAAAAAGATAACCTTAAAGCCTAGGTAGCAGTGTTAGGAAGAAAATTGGAGGCTTTAACAACTAAGGATACTAGAAGCAACCAAATAGTGCCCGGGTTGAATCACATGGTACTTATTTTGTGTTTTTAGAGGGTTACATCACTCAGATCAAGAATGTCCTACTTTGAATGAGATATGAGGGGTGTACGAGGAGCAATTTAATGCCATGGGGATGTTTAGAAAACCTTACTCACCTTATTCTGAGAGTTACAATCCTTGGAAGCTCAAAATACCACCACCCAAAGCTTATCACGTTCCTCAATATAATTAACCACCAATTAGGAACTCCCTAGAGGTTACATTAGTAGCATTTATTGAGGCCTAAATTAAGAGTAATAAAAAATTTGAGACTGGGCTCTGATAATTAGTAGGGGAGAGCAAAGAAATCAAAAGTAAAACTACCAAATTAATTAGTTCTCTAACTGTGCAGAGACAAGGGAAATTTTCATCACAGGCTTAGTCTAATCCAAATGGGCATGACATGGTACATACATCTATTTCTAGTACATAAAACATCAAAGAGGTCAATGCCATCACTACTCAAAGTGGTAAGATTTTATAAGAATCTATTCCACCAAGTGGTAAGAAAAATGCTCCTAAGGATTTATGCACAATGAAGATGAAGTACCATATTGAGAAGACTGCATTCTCAAAGGAACAAGTAAGTGCAATGATCATGCAGAAGATGTTGCCCAAATATAAGGATTTAGGGTTCCCTACTATAACATGTCATATTGAGAGACACGAGATTGGTCAAGATTTATTCGACCTGGGAGCAAGTGTTAATATTATGCTTTATTCTATTTACTTGCAATTAGGGCTTACATAAATTAAGCTCACATTTGTGGTTTTACAATTGGTCGATTGTTCGATCAGAAGGCTAAGAAGAATAATAGAAGATGTTTTTATTCAACTAGTTGATTTTTTATTTTTTTTGTTTTAGATACACATTATGTGGTTGATGTGGATTCTAATATTCCATTGATCTTAGGTAGACCTTTTCTTCCTACTAATCCAACTCGAATTATCCGTAAATTCGATATCTCCAATTGTTGCAGACCCTTCTCTCATGGTGAAATTCAAATCCCCATGGAGCAAGGGTCTCTTTCCAGTTCTCTCTTTCACTATCTTCCCATTGAAATCTTCTGTGCTCCAATTTTCTCCGTCTCGAAAATCCCCGTCAAGGACGACTAGTTCTACTTTGATGGAGTGAGAGAGCGTTGCAGGGATCGAGTGGGTACGGCTCTTGTCCACGATGAGGAGCTATAGAGGGGTTGTATTTATTGACGTGAGTTGTTGAAAGAGTAATTATAGGAATAAAATATTCTAGTTACCAATTTAGTTTATTTGATTATAAATCATCCAAGATTGTAGCCTAAAAAAGTGTGATTAGTTTCTTCCACAATTAATTTCATGTACAGGTTATATATAGCTCTTCTAGGTTGTATCCTTGATATATAGAAGAATATCAATTTTTTCCCTCCTACACAACATGGTATCAGAGCAGAGATTCTAGGGCCATATAATTTCTGAAAAAAAATAGAAACGAGGAAAAATGCAAACACCTCTTATTGGGGTGGAAAAATACGAAGGGGAGAATTCAATTCTTGCAGATCTTACCACAAGAATGACACAAGTACTAAACCACAACCAAACTCAGAACCAGGTCATAAGTCATGAACCTGCTGCACAGATTGGAATCAATTTAGATGGTACCAATTATGCACTATGGTCCCAAGTTGTCGAGATGTATATCTCAGGCAAAGACAAGTTGGGATACATAAATGGAGATTTTCCACAACCTCTGCAAACAGATCCTGCATTTAGAAAATGGAGAACGGAAAATGCAGTGGTGAAGGGATGGCTAATCAATTCTATGGATCCAAAGTTAGTAAGTAACTTTATCAGATTCTCAACAGCTAAGGCTGTTTGGGATAATATTGCTATTACGTACTTTGATGGTACTGATACATCACAAGTAAAATGATCTCAAAAGAAGAGAAACTAGACTCAAACAAGGAAGAGGATCTATCGAGACATACTACAACAATTTGCAAGGCTGGTGGAGAGAAATCGACTTTCGTCGACCAAACCCTATGGAATGTGATATTGATGTGCAAAAATATAACTCCTTTTTGCAGGAGGATAGAGTCTATACCTTCTTAGACGGACTCGATGATCGGCTTGACAAGATCCAAGCAGATGTGCTCCAGATACAACCATTCCCAACAATGGAACAAGCGTATGCACAAGTCCGAAGAGAGGATTTGAGGCAATCTGTAATGATGACGAATGAAGATACCATATCTGGTGGTGCTACTCTTTCAAGAGGAGGGCAGAAACCTCAACACCATTTATCTTTTCAAACACTATCAAGTGGAAAGCCTAACACAGCTACAAAATCGAAGTCACAAGGGCAAGGAGGAGGCTGCACACATTGTGGGAATATGAAACACACCAAAGAAACATGCTTCAAACTACATGGTTTTCCAGATTGGTGGCATGAACTCAAGGCAAAGAAAAAGCGTGAAGCAAGTGGATGCGACAATCCTGGTCGTGCAGCTCTTATGAGCATAGAGCCTCACTATCTCTTGTACCACAATAAGAATCCTCTATTTCCACTAATGAACAGATTGCTCAGAATGACTCAGGTAACCAAGGTTATGTTTTTTCTTGCTCGAAAATAGGGAACTATGATGGCTGGATCATTGACTCTGGGGCAACAGACCACATGACCTTTGACCCTTGTGACTTCTCTGAAGCCACCCAACCGAAACGAATATGCATTGCCAATGCTAATGGAATAACATATCCAGTAATAGGGGCTGGAACAGTGACTCTTTCTCCTTCATTTTCATTACCAAATACCTTACTAGTGCCATCACATTCCAATAAATTGTTATCTATTGGACAAGTGACTACGGAATTGAATTGTTGTGCTCTAATGTATCCTAACTTCTGTTTATTTCAGGATATTCTCACCAAGGAGATTATTGGTCGTGGTACTAAAAGGGAAGGGCTGTATTACATGGATGATTTTAGTTATAGTATAGCAAATAATATGCATTATGCTGGAGTTAAGGAAAGGCAGATTTGGTTATGGCATAATCGGTTGGGGCATCCCTCATTTCGGTATTTGAGATGTTTATTTCCAGATTTAATTACAAAGTTTAATGAGTCAGATTTTAAGTGTGAAGTTTGTATTCAAGCTAAGAGTCATCGTGTACCTTATCTAATCAGTTTGAATAAATGTGACGCTCCTTTTTTGATTGTTCATTCTGACGTTTGGGGCCCTGCTCCTATTACTATTTCTTCTGGTGTTCGCTGGTTTGTAACCTTTGTTGATGATTGTACACGAATGACTTGGCTTTGTGTGTTGAAGAATAAACATGAAGTGTTTGAAATATTTCGATCATTTCATAATATGATTCGAACACAATTTTCTGCTAAACTTCAGATTCTTCGATCCGATAATGGTGGGGAATATGATAATGCACAATTTCACAGATACTTTCAGGAACATGGTTTGCATCATGAGGCATCTTGTTCTCAAACACTGCAATAGAATGGTGTTGCAGAGCGCAAGAATAGACACATCTTGGAAATCACTTGAGCTCTCCTGACCGCTGCTGATGTACCTAAACATTTTTGGATAGATGCAATAATAACTGATGTATACTTAATGAACCGACTACCATCACGAGTTTTGAACAACAAAACCCCTCTTCAAGTTCTTACACAACATGTGATGTTACCATCAGTTCTAACGCTTCCTCCAAGAAAGTTTGGTTATGTTACATATGTTCATATACACAAGAATCAACAGACAAAGCTTGATCCATGTGTTGTCCGTTGTGTTTTTCTTGGCTATGCAGCTCACAAGAGAGGATACCGATGTTACGATCCAGCTACAAGGCGACTCTATACCACCATGGATGTCACCTTTATTGAATAAGAGAATTTCTTCCCTTCTCAATCTTCCGGCTCCTCTCTTCAGGGGGAGATGCTGAGTGAAGAGCAGAATTGGGAAAATTGGCCAGGCTTCGACGAAACTTCAAATGATGTAGGGGAGGTTCAGCAAAGAGAACCAATGGCAATACTGATAGATGAAAGAGGAGAAGTTGAAAATGCTGAGCATGTTGAAGCAGAGATTGAACAACAACTAGCAAGAGTGGATCAAAATGAAGAAACTACGAAACTTGAAAGTGAACAGCCCTTCCATGACCTGACAGTACCACAAACAGACCAATCTCCTGAGAATATTCATGAGGTACAAGTTCTAAACTCTCCTCACAATATTTTTGCTGGTTATAAACTACCTTTCAGGCATAATTGCGGACAACCACCAAACCGTTATACACCTGATCATGGAACGAGCAAGTCAAAGTATCCAATTGCCAACAATGTCTCAACTAAAAAATTGTCTGAGCCTCTCAAGGCATTGGTTCATAAATTATCTATAGAAGATGTTCCTAATACAGTGATTGAAGCCATGAATAATCCCAAGTGGATCCGAGCGATAAAGGAAGAGATGAAAGCATTACAGAAGAATGATACTTGGGCGCTTGTGCCATTGCCCGAGGAAAAGAAAACTGCGGGATATCTATGGGTGTTCTCTGTTAAACACAAAGCAGATGGATCAATTGAAAGATATAAAGCAAGGCTCGTTGCGAAGGGATATACTCAGACATATGGGGTAGATTATCAAGAAACATTCTCACCAGTAGCAAAATTAAATACTGTGAGAGTACTCATCTCTCTTGCTGCAAACTTGGACTGGCCGTTGCACCAATTTGACGTCAAAAATGCTTTTCTCCATGGAGATCTTGAAGAGGAGGTGTACATGGACATTCCACATGGTTTTGTTTCTTCGACACAAGGGAAGGTAGTTTGCAAGTTACAAAAGGCGTTATATGGATTGAAACAGTCCCCTAGAGCTTGGTTTGGACGATTTAGCCTCGCCATGAGAAAGCACAGTTTCAAGCAAAGTAATTCAGATCATACTCTCTTCTTGAAGCACCAACGAGGGAAGGTAACAGCTCTAATAATCTATGTTGATGATATGATAATTACAGGAAATGATGAGGAAGAAATTTTTAAATTACAAGAGCATCTAGCAACTGAATTTGAGATGAAAAATCTTGGAGGGTTGAAGTATTTTTTAGGAATTAAAGTAGCTCGATCACAACAAGGCATATTTCTGTCTCAAAGGAAGTACGTGCTTGACTTGTTATCCGAAACAGGAATGCTTGATTGTAGACCTGTTGATACACCAGTTGTTCAAAACCATGGCTTGGGAGAATTTCCTAATCAGACCCTTACCAATAAAGAAAGGTATCAACGCCTTGTGGGAAAGCTGATATACTTATCTCACACACGACCTGATATTGCTTATGCGGTGAGCTTGGTAAGTCAATTCATACATTGCCCTAGCAAAGATCATATGAGTGCAGTGGTTTGTATTTTACGGTATTTGAAGTCCTCTCCAGGAAGAGGACTGATGTTCACGAAAAATCAACATCTACACATTGATGGTTATACGGACACAGACTGGGCAGGGAACATCACTGACAGAAAATCTACAACGGGCTACTTCACATTTGTGGGAGGCAATCTGGTCACTTGGAGGAGTAAAAAATAGAAAGTAGTTGCTTTATCTAGTGCAGAGGCTGAGTTTAGAGGCATGACTAAAGGATTGTGTGAGGTACTTTGGTTAAAAAGATTATTGGAAGAAATTGGGTGTTCATCTCAAGATACAATGAACTTGTTCTGTGATAATAAGGCAGCCATAGCTATCGCGCACAACCCAGTTCAACATGACCGCACCAAACATGTTGAAGTGGATCGGCATTTCATCAAAAAAAAGCTCGAAGACAAGGTCATTCAATTTCTTTTTGTGAAGTCAGAAGATCAGTTAGCAGATATTCTTACAAAGGCTGTCTCTAGCAAAATATTTCACAACTCAATTGACAAGTTGGGCATTGATGATATCTATGCACCAACTTGAGCTGGAGTATTAACGTGAGTTGTTGAAAGAGTAATTATAGGAATAAAATATTCTAGTTACCAATTTAGTTTATTTGATTATAAATCATCTAAGATTGTAGCCTAAAAAAGTGTGATTAGTTTCTTTCACAATTAACTTCATGGACAGGCTATATATAGCCCTTCTAGGTTGTATCTTTGATATATAGAAGAATATCAATTTTTTCCCTCCTGCACAACAGTATTGACATCTACAATCTAGGTGCCGGTAAATATCGGATGTAAAAGATTTGTGCAGAAGATTATCTGTAAGCTTGAAAGCTCTAGAGCCTGGATTCGAAGGGATGAAGATCTCGTGAATGAGCGGGAACGTAATCTTAGACATCTATCCACTTCTTCATTCACCTAATAAATGATATATCTACCGGTTGTTAAATTTGTTGAATTTTGTTGGACAGGTGTGTATATATATATAAATATATATGTTTCTTTCCAAAAGCGAAATGTCATTTTTTGTGACAAATTTCAGTAAATATATATATTTGTCGCATAAGCTCAAAATGTGCTTTGCATGAGAGTTAGAATCTATACCACTCTTCTAAGGACTGGTTCTAAGGCTGAACAAAGGTGCTGCAAGGAATTCACCATGACAACTTCTCCAATTATGCTGTCCAACAATGAAGGAGATAGATGTCCGTCATATATATAAAGCTCCAACAATCCGAGAGAGAGCATTTTAATAAGAGCAAGAATTGATAAGTTCCTGATCTCTTTTTAAGTTTTCTTAATTAAAACATACGAAGCCAAAGTTGGTCGAGCCCTCTTTCTTCTTTCTCCCTGCTGATCTGGGTTTGCGTCTCTTTCACCGTAGAACCGTTTCCCTGCCATATATAATTTTTTTTTTTCGAGAGAGAGACAACTCGAGAGTAGGTGAGTTAGTAAAGAGTTGACGTAGGGTTGATTAGTTTTATATTAGAAGGTTAAGGAGTGCTAAATTAGATACTCTTATTAAATTATTACGGAAAGGTCAACTTTTAGGAATGTTAGAGGAAAGTGTTTGAAGATTGCTTGTTTGGTTAGTGATTTCACAATTGGAAATTAGCCAAAAACGTTGACTTTTTGACTCCCTAATCCAAATGCATTGACTCCAATTCCATTAGCTTCCTCTCATCATTTATGACTTGTTGCAATTGGTTTGAAGGTGATCGGATCATTAAAACTCAACTTGAGGCATAATCTTGCTTTTACTGTTTTATTGATTTTGGCCTTGTGAAGTTTCTGTTTTAGTGCATTTTTTACCTCAAATGGAGCTGCTCTGACCTCAAGCAAGTTTGTTTAAGTTGGTTGGACCTCAAGCTTCGAGATCAAGCATGCCAAAGTCCATCATCTCACTTTTGGTGTTTTAGCACAAAGCCAAAAGATGTTTTTACAGTAACAACTTTTTGCCTTTGTTGTTTTTACAGAAACAGCTTTTTTGCTATTTTTGTGTGCTTGATTGTACTTAGCACTTTTGTAATGTCCAATCTAGTATTGTAACTTCTAATCCTAGTTGATTAGAGATGTCTTAGTTTACTTTAACTTTAGTAATTGTTCTGATTTGTAATCATCTCTTTATTAAGTATTAATGAAATGAAAAACTTGCATTTTAGCAAGTAAGCAAATTTTATCAGAAAATAAAGTGTATTCTGTTTTTTGCTCTCAACTTCAAAATTCTAACATGGTATCAGAGCTTAATTTTTAAGGGGCCTGATCATCATCCATTCTTTCTCTCCAACTTCAATCGATAAAAAAGAAAAACAGATTCTTACCTACTCAAAAAACCAGAAAATCAGAAATGTCTTCCAACAGTGTGAATCTTTCCTCTCCACCTATTTTTAGTGGAAAAGACTATCACATATGGAATGACAAGATGCAAAATTACCTTATTGCATTTGATCTATGGGAAGCAGTGGAAGAAAGCTACGAACCTCCTGCTGAAGATGAGCACTTCACAGTCAACCAACTGAAGGCAGACAAGGAAAAGAGATTGAAGAAGTATAGAGCCCTTACAGTCATCCAATTTGCCATTTCGAATGAGATTCACACAAGAATTCTTGGCCTCAAAAATGCCAAAAGGGTTAGAGCTGTCAACTTGCTCACTGCAAGAAGAGACTTTGAAGCTCTAAGAATGAAAGATGATGAAATATCAAGGCTTATGTGGATAAGCTAAATGAGATTGTGAGTCAAATGAGAATGCTAGGAAGTGACATTACTGAGAGCTCCATCGTGAACAAAGTGTTGGTGAGCTTGCCTTCCAAATTTGACTCAAAAGTGGATGCTATAGAGGAAAGCAAAGATCTGTCCAAACTGACCATGAATGAACTCGTAGGCTCACTTCAAGCAAATGAGAAGAGACGTTTAAATAGGACAGATGCAACTACAGAAGGTGCTTTCTTTGCAAATCAGAAAAAACCTTGGAAAAGGGACAACCAAGGCAGCAGCTCCAAACCTTCAAATCCTGCAAGTAAGAAGAAGGAACACACTTATACCATTTGCAAGAGAAAGGGGCACTTTGAAAAGACTTGTTGGAACAAGGGCAAACCTCAATGCTCCTATTGCAAAAGATTCGGTCATGTGGAGAAGGAGTGCAGAAAAAGGAAGTATGAAACAGAAAATCACAAATCTCAGCAAGCAAATCATGCTGAAGATGAAGAAAATGCTTTCATGGTCACACAAGCCAAAAGACCAAGACAAAGGCATGAATGGTTGATTGAAAGTGGATGCACAAGTCACATGACCTTCAACAAAGACTTGTTTCTCAGCCTAGACATGTCAAGCAAGACAAATGTCATTGTAGGCAATGGTGAAACTCTGAAGGTAGAAGGAAGAGGGACTGTTTCTGTCAAGACAAGCAATGGAGCAAGGACAATCAAAGATGTTCTTTATGTTCCGAATCTGGATCAGAATCTTCTCAGTGTGGGGCAAATCATGAAGAGTGGCTGCTGTCTTACCTTTCAAGAAGAATACTGCAGAATCCTAGATTCCAACATGAAGCTGATTGCTCAGGCCAAGATCAACAACAATAGCTTCTCTCTAAATTGGGAAAATGGTGATCATAAGGCTATGATGAGCAAAGCTGATGAATCATGGATTTGGCACAAAAGATATGGTCATTGTGACCTGAGGAAACTTAGCATTCTGAGCTCAAAAGGGTTGGTTGAAGACATTCCAAAGTTGCAAGTTCAAACTGAAATTTGTGAATGTTGTCAACTTGGAAAAGTGAAGAGGAAGCCTTTTCCTATCAACCAAGCTAATAGGGCATCTGAGAAGCTTCAACTTGTTCACTCCGATGTATGTGGACCTATGAAGGTTCCCTCATTGAACAACATCAAATTCTTCCTACTGTTTATAGATGATCAAACAAGGTATGGTTGGATTTACTTTCTCAAAAACAAATCAGAAGTGTTCGGGCTGTTCAAGAAGTTCAAAGCCTTGGTTGAAGCTCAGTCAAAAAAGAAAATCAAAGTCTTAAGGACTGATAATGGAGGGGAATACAACTCAACTGAGTTCAAATATTTTTGTGAAACTCAAGGCATTGTCCACCAATTTACAGTGCCTTATTCACCTCAGCAAAATGGGGTTGCTGAAAGAAGAAACCGAATAGTAATGGAGATGTCTAGAAGCATGATGTTTGAGAAGAAGATCGCCAAAAGGTTTTGGGCTGAGGCAGCCTTCACCTCTGTGCATCTGCTGAACAGACTTCCTACCAAAGCTGTGGAGGGAAAAACTCCATATGAGGCATGGTTCAACCTCAAACCTTCTGCCTCTCATCTCAAAGTATTCGGTTTAATTTGCTTCATCCATGTCCCTGATGCCAAAAGGGATAAACTCTCTACAAAATCAGAAAAGTGTGTGTTGGTTGGTTAGAGTGCTTAAAGCAAGGGATATAGAGTTTTCAACCCAAAGTCCAACAAGGTTATGGTCAGTAGGGATGTAACATTTGATGAGTTAGCAAGCCTCAAATGGGATTATGAATATGAAGAAAGCTCATAATTATTGATGGAGGAGCAAGCTGTGCAATCTGAACCTTTGTCTGATGAAGAGGATGAACCTGAAAATCCAAGGTTCAGAAGCATTGATGATGTGTATCAAAGATGCAACTTGGCCATCTCAGAACCTAGCTGCTATGAAGAGGCCAAAGGTGATCCAAATTGGGAACAAGCAATCAATGAGGAGATTTCCACAATTAACAAGAATGAGACTTGGAAACTGACCAAGAAACCAGAAGGCAAGAAAACCATTGGGGTGAAGTGGATTTACAAGGTTAAAGTCAATCTGGATGGAACCACCAAGAGGCACAAAGCAAGACTTGTTGTAAAGGGATATTCACAACAACATGGAGTTGATTATGGAGACACCTTTGCTCCAGTTGCTAGATTGGATACATTAGAATGCTAATAGCTATTGCAACTTCAAAAGGGTGGAAAATTGATCAACTTGATTTCAAGTCAGCCTTCCTTAATGGCTACCTAGAGGAGGAGATCTATGTGGCTCAACCTGAGGGATTCATCACAATGGAAAAGGAAGATCAAGTGTATAGACTTCACAAAGCTCTATATGGACTGAAACAAGCTTCAAGAGCTTGGTATGCAAGGATCAATGGCTACCTCATCAGCAAAGGCTTTTTGAGGAGTGAGAGTGATCAAACCCTCTACATCATCAAACAAGAAATCTCAACTCTAATTATCTCTTTATATGTTGATGACTTGTTGGTGATCGGGTGTGAGTCTAGCTTAGTGGAAAAATTCAAATCTGATATGAAAATAGAATTTGAGATGACTGATCTTGGAAGCATGAGATACTTTCTTGGAATGGAGATTCTCCAACTATCTAATGGGATCTTCATATCTCAACGTAAGTATGCTAATGACCTTTTGAAAAGGTTCAAGATGGAATGCTCTAAACATGTTTCCACTCCCCTAGTTATTGGTGAAAAGTTATCCAAATCTGATGGTTCAAAAAGGATGGATTCAACAAGCTTTAGGAGTCTCATAGGAGGTCTTATGTACCTAACAGCAACAAGGCTTGATCTTATGCAAACTACCTGCTTACTCTCTAGATTCGTGCATGAGCCAACTCAAATGCATAATGGGGCTGCCAAGAGGATGTTGAGATATCTAAGTGGCACCTTATCTAAAGGAATCTAGTATGAGAAGGGAGAATTGAATTTACATGGTTATGTAGACAGTGATTGGGCCAGATCAGTTGATGACATGAAAAGCACAAGTGGCTTCTGCTTCTCACTTAGATCAGGGGTCTTCTGCTGGAGCTCTAAGAAACAGCAAGTAGTTGCTCAATCAATGGCTGAAGCTGAGTACATTACAGCAGTCTCAACAGCCAATCAAGCAACTTGGATAAGGAAAATGATGAAAGATCTTGGTTTCATTCAATTGGATCCTACAACTATCTAATGTGATAGTCAATCTGCTATTTCCATATCTGAGAATCCAATTCAGTTTGGAAAGACAAAGCATATTTTGATCAAGTTTCATGTGATTAGGGAGCTTATCAAAAATGGAGAAATCGGGTTGGAATATTGCAATTCTGAAAAGCAGAATGCTGACATCTTTACCAAGCCTCTCTCCGGGTTTAAGTTTGATTACTTCAAATGTAAATTGGGAGTCACTCACAAAACATTCAAGGAGGAGTGTTTGAAGATTGCTTGTTTGGTTAGTGATTTCACAATTGGAAATTAGCCAAAAACGTTGACGTTTTGACTCCCTAATCCAAATGCATTGACTCCAATTCCATTAGCTTCCTCTCATCATTTATGACTTGTTGCAATTGGTTTGAAGGTGATCGGATCATTAAAACTCAACTTGAGGCCTAATCTTGCTTTTACTGTTTTATTGATTTTGGCCTTGTGAAGTTTCTGTTTTAGTGCATTTTTGACCTCAAATGGAGCTGCTCTGACCTTAAGCAAGTTTGTTTAAATTGGTTGGACCTTAAGCTTCGAGATCAAGCATGCCAAAGTCCATCATCTCACTTTTGGTGTTTTAGCACAAAGCCAAAAGCTGTTTTTACAGTAACAGCTTTTTGCCTCTGCTGTTTTTACAGAAACAGCTTTTTTGCGGTTTTTGTATGCTTGATTGTACTTAGCACTTTTGTAATGTACAATCTAGTATTGTAACTTCTAATCCTAGTTGATTAGAGATGTCTTAGTTTACTTTAACTTTAGTAATTATTCTGATTTGTAATCATCTCTTTATTAAGTATTAATGAAATGAAAAACTTGCATTTTAGCAAGTAAGCAAATTTTATCAGAAAACAAAGTGTATTCTGTTTTTTGCTCTCAACTTCGAAATTCTAACAGAAAGCACTAGGTAAGTGTGAATTTTGTACAGTGTGATCTAAGTTGATGATGCAAAAGACTTTGACGTCAACCCTTCCCAAGTCAACAACTCGTCCTTTTGTTTTCTCTAATGGATTTAACATAGTTCTATTCTTGTTTTACAATAGAGTATATTATAAAGTGAAGTTTTCTGATTAAATTTTTTATTTTCACTTTCATATAAAGTTTAGGAGGAAGTCTTTTTGGGAACTGAGTATTTTAGTTGTTGTCATTTATAATTTATAATGATTCGATTAATTTAAAAGTATTTAGAAGTATTTTAAAAATTAATGGAAAACATTAAATTAATTTTTATAAACATATAGTGGTAGATTGGTAAATTAAAAAAAGTAAAGTACAAAATTAAAAAAAAAAAAAAAAAACCAAAAAGAAAATAAAAGGAAAGATGATGGGAACGAAAAATCCTTATAAGGTTAGTGATTTGAGTTGCACCAAGTACTTTCTGATTTGAGTTGCACCGTGACACCATGTAGACGACGTTGGTATAATAACTTGGTTTATTACTTTTTGCACATAGTCAGACATGTTTCCATGCAGATCTAGTATCTCATGGCAAGCAACGTCGCCCAAGCACTGATTGCGCAGCACGAAAAATGTGGGTCATCAGTTTTAATCCGGTTATTTTTAAAATATTTTTTTCCCTCCCTTATTTCTTTCTTTTTTCTTCCCCTCCCTCCATTTTCTTTTCTTTTTTTCATACCCCCATCTCTATGAAAGTATGTTCGAAACTTTGAATCTTGATTCTTAACCTCATCAACCATTCGAGTGCATGAACTCGTTGAAAATCACTAACTCATTCTCTTTTGAAAACAAACCTAATGTATTTTGAAAACTTCTGATGGCTCGAATTGATGGGAATGCAAGGAAAGACTAATAAAAAAAAAAAAGAAGATGATCTTTCAATCTCACCTCAATGGGAAAATATGAGGTTGAAAACGGCGCTGGAATCAACGCCAAAAAATCCTCCCCCGAGTAATCTGGAAAGCATTCTAAAACCCTCTGGTAACTTTACGAGTTGAAAGCCCATTCACAGGTCGAAGCCCTTCAACCTGTCGAGCACATTGTATTTTCTTTTGTTAATTTTGAAGTATTTTTATACTGATTAACTTAAATATTTATGAGTACTAACATTCAATTTTTGAATTTATTTTTTTTAGGGTGATCAATCTCCAATCCTTCACATCTTCAACTCGTAATCGATAATGGTCTCTGCTTCAAGTGATATACTACTATGATAGCAAAGTAAGAAGTTGTGATCGCTGATATAAAAGAGAAGCTCAATCCATGATAGTTGCAGTTGTTTAGAGCAACTTGCCTAGGCCAATTTCTTAATGTGAAGGCGGATCTTACTAATTTAGGCCAGATTATAAACTTTTTCTTTCTCCGACGAGTTGAGAGCAAGAAGAAGTACGAGTTATAGTTTAAGCATCATAAGAAGCATGTGCGGTTCGATCTTAGGGAATTTGCAATGGTGATGGGGTTGAAATGTCATAAATACCATCCTGACCACATTATTAAGTGGATAGAAAAAGATGAACACCTGTTGAGGAAGTATCTTTATGGGAAGAGTATACAACTCTTAGAGTTTGTACGAAAATTCAAATCAAATGTTGCCCCATTGACTAATGAAGATGATGAAATTGAGAAGATGGCTCTTGTCTATTTAATTGAGGGAGTCATCTAGGCTGAAGAGAAGAAAAATAATATTTGGGAATTTAAGTTAAGTATAGCCAATAAATTTAACCAGTTATCCCATTATCCTGTTATCCATGGGATAGAGTGAGCTATGAGAAAACCATTTAGGCCCTTAAGAAGAATATTAAGGAGAAGACCCTTGCACATAGACTTTCTTCTAAGGAGAAGGAGAAAGAGGAAACATATAAAGGAGAAGAGGATACAAATGAAAAAAAAAAAAAAAAAGGAAAAAGAAGAAGAAGGTATAAGGGGAATTGATAAGGGAGACTCTTTTTATGGAGTGTTGGAGCTGAAGATTCAGTCTCTTTTTATTGGTTGGACAAACATATTCGAGAGCAAGTCTGATAATTGAGAGATGACGTGAAGAATTAGTTGGATGAAATGGATAAGAAGCTAACACAGATAGTAGAACTTCCTTCACCTGTCACGTCTTCCAATTATTCACCTTCACCCGCCACGTCTCCATTTTCCTATCACTATGACTCTCCACCACGACATCTGTCCGCCGTGCCTGCTAACGATGGATCGAGTAATGCCAACCTTATGGACAAGGAAGATATAGAGGATTTTGTAGAGTCATATATGACCCCGCTAATACTTGAGATGAGATGGGGTGAAAGGATGAGGAGGCTTGATCCGGTAATCATATCTCATTTTATTAACATAGGCAAAAAATGAAAATATAAGAGGAAAAAGGGATTGAAGGCGATGACACTCCTTATTCTTAATAAGGCGAACGAGAAAGCAATTCATACATGATTAGAAGCCAAAACTAAGCTGTAAGTATAAATTCATATCCTTTGTCCAAATTAAGTTATTTTTGTTATATATAGTAATATCAATAGTTTACTACTCTTAATTTTCTCATGACACCTATCATAGGTTTTGATGGAACTCACCTAGACTGATAATGTTTTGAGGACATACTCAAACTTAAGTCATGGCTATATAGTTTTGTAAGTATTCAAAACCGATTTGATTTATGAATGAATTCTTAACAATTTATTTGTTTTCACTTATGGTTTTCTTTTTCTTTGTAGCAAATCAATGAGTATATATTCTTGCTCCGAAGGAGACAACATAAGTTCAATTAATCGCTCAATCAATCCACCACTTTCATAGATCAGGTGTTCCCTTAGTTTTCAGAAAAATTATTTGAATGTTACTTTTTCCTTTTTTGAAGAGGGGGGCTGGCTAAGTCATGTATGGAAAGCGGACTCAATGATGATGGACTATGTTGAGGGACATAACCCAGTTATATGAACCAACTTCACATCCCCTTCAATATCAAGAACGAGCATTGAGTTGCCTTGTTTGTAGAGATTACTAAAGAGTAGATCAAAGTCATCCACAACTTATCCAGTAGCAAATACTACAATAAGAAGAATAATGAATTGCTTAAACCTTTAAGCATCATGCTCCCCTATTGAAGAGCGGTGGAATAGACTACAGTCTCCAACAATTGGAGATCAAGGTGGTCACCCGCTTGAATGAGGATATAGGGATTGGGATTATGGTGGACATGCTAAAATATCTAGAGTATCATCACCACGCTGGTCTTGATTGATGCTAATTTGTGAGGACAATGCGTGTATCTTCTGCCGTCAGTTAGCATGAGATATTAATCAATGATATATAGATTTGTAATATTGTTACTTTTTTTTACTATATGAATGAAATTTAATCCTTATATAATTTTACAAATTGATGCTTATTACTTTAAACTAAATTATATATTCAATCACATTTATGAAAGAAGCCTTTGTACTGAATACTCTATGGGTGTTTTGAAGAACCATCGACCCGTAGAGTATTGAGGTACAAAGACTTTTTACTCTCTGAATACTCTATGGGTGAAAAATCTCTATACTGAAATACTCTACAGGTCGATGGGTGTTCTAAACAATCAACGACCCGTATAATATTCAAATAAGAGAGTAAAAAGTTTTTATACTGAAATACTATAGGAATCGATAGGTTTTTATTCAAATAAAAGAGTAAAAAATCTCTTTACGGGTACCAAATAGTAGTTAAAAGTCAATCAATAATAGTCAAACATTGGTCAAAAGTGGTCAAACATTGATCAAAAGTGGTCAAACATTGGTCAAAAGTGGTCAATGTTGTTCAAATGTCGGTGAAAAGTGGTTAGGACTAGACAAAAAATTACTGTAATTCCTCACCACCCATCCATATCTATAGTGAATATTTAAAGGCAACAATCCTACACATTATATCCCAAGCTAGAAAAATTATATTAAAAAAACTTATCATACTCTCAAATGTTTCTCATTTTGACAATTTGTTCCCAAACAACAAATATTTTCTTATACTTCCTCAAGCTTGGAAGGTTGGTGTCTACCGTAAATATTTTATCTAGTTGATATAGTTTTTCAAATAAATTTGTTGTTTAATCCAACCAATTTGACTTATGTGGGAAATATTGTTAAAGGGCATTTGCACTAGGATAACATCAAAGATGTCAACAATTGGTACAACAACTATGCAAGTGATATTGGGTTCAGCATTTGCAAAGGCGACCAATATGTAAGAAAGGGCAGATTGCCGAATAAGATATTTCTAACACGAGGAAGGGGTAAGAGAGCCGAGAGATCCACATACAAATCTTTTGCGGGATCGACAACAGACAAGGTGTGAATATGCTGCACATTTTCAACTTCAAATATAACTAAGTGGGAAGTATTATACTTATAGTTGGACCCCAATTCATAGCCATAAGATGACAACACCATAAAAAAAGCATTTGCTCTGGTTGCAAAGAGGTATAAACAAGTTCCAACATATTTGGATTGACACTGTAGAGGGAGCTGTTGTTCGCCCAAAGTAGGCTCATCATCTGATGGTTGCTATGGCAGGTAAAAAAGATCTGGTAGGGTTAATGCGATCCAACCAAAAACATTATCTCAGCAATCGTCGAAGCTTGGATATGGCGCTGTCCTTATAAACTGGTGTGGTAGTCAATACTAGAATGACTCCCAATTTTTTAGCAGAACTCAGTTTGATGAGGAAAATTACATCACAAATATTAATTTGGCAGACCACTTCATGCGAAATGACTATGCAATTTTCGGAGACTTTGTCTCTTTCCGTACAATATACCGGAAAAATGATAAGAAAATGCCTCTTGGGTTTTTGTGGATCTTAACCACCATAGGCAGAGGGCTTTTTTGGGGCCTATCTAATGTTTTATGAAATTATTGAATTATTTCAATAGCTATTCACCATGTTTGTTGAATGTATGTCTGGCAAGGAGCCACTGTCGTTATTCACTGATCAAGATGCAGCTATGTTGGCTGCAATCCCTACCATCCTTAAAGACACACATCACTTCCTTTGTATATGGCATATAGAATGAAATGCTAAGAAAAATCATAGTGGACTACTACGGAATAAAGCTTTAGAGTAAGACTGATAGAGAGTTTTGCATGATAGTTTAGTGGAAGATTTTGAGACAACATAGGCTGATATGGTAGATGCCCATAATTGACATGATAACCAATGGCTACAAAGGATTTACGAGAGGCATGAGAAGTGGGCGTAGACATACGTGAGAAATATTTTATGTGCACGTAAAAGGACCACGCAAGTGAGTGAAAGCTTCAACTCTCATATCCGAGGTCATTTGAATTTCGAGATGAATATGGATCTATTCCTAAAAAATTTCTAAAAAGTTGTGCATGAATTACATTACAACGAGCTAAAGTTGGATTTTCAAATTATCAACACTTTTGTAGCTCCAAAATCTTGGAACCCCATCTTCATAGATGCTTGTAGCATTTACATGCCAAATGTTTATGATATTTTTAGCGAATAGGTAAAAACACCGACCTAGGTTAGGAAAAATGGTTGTTGTGTTGTGCACTTCATGGCATTATACAATTTTTAGGGCACAAATGCAATAAGGCCCCATCGCATGACTGTTCGAGGTCGAAGCAATATTGTATTACGATGACAAATGGATTAGTTCAGTGCACGTGCAGAAGTTTCGAGTATGTGGGTATTCTATGTGCCCATATAATATGGATGCTTAGACAAAATTGTAAACTCAGTATCCTAGAAAAATATATTTTAAATAGATGGACGAGAACGGCAAGACAATCATTTTCCGAGTCAACTATTAGGTTTTTCGCATCATCATTACATGATGACCTAGAAATGGCACTAACCAAAACCCAAACCAGGCACATCAATAAGTTTACCTCAACAATATTAAAGTATGAGGATCTTCCAGAAACATGGCCAACAATCGATGAATATATTGTTCAATTTGAGGAAAAAATGGCCCATCTGAACTTAAACATCATTAATGCTGCATATGAATTAGGTGCTCATATTGAACCTATTCATCAAGATGCCAAAGTAGGATTTAAAGAGCATGCTGCAACTAAATGGGGAAAAAAACACTTGAAGAGCCCAATTATACTAAGAAAGCTAAAATGCAGTAGACTGAAGGCTGGTAGTGGGTCATCTACTCAACGAAGGCTGGTAGAAGGTTCAATCAATCTTTGCAGTATCCACTGATATTCCTCCTTCGTGTATAGTTTATGTTCTTTTGATATCCGTAGTACAACTTCCAAATGGTGTTAATGCTCCTCTTTGGATTTAGAGTACACCAATATGACATCGATAAATACTCTTACAAATTTATTCATAAAATCTTTGAACACTTGATTCATCAAATCTATAAATGTTGTAGGGGTGTTCGTCAATCCAAAAGGCAATGCCAAGAACTCATAATGAATGTAACAAGTCCTAAAAGCCGTCTTTGGGATGTCTTATTTCTTAAATTTAAGCCTGTGATATCCCGATCATAGATCGATCTTTCAGAAAGTTATTGCTCTTTTCAATTGATTAAACAAATCAGCAATCCTTAGTAGAGGGTAATTGTTCTTCAACGACAGTTGATTAAGCTCCTGATAGTCGATACATAATCGTATTGTTTCATCTTTTTAAATTACAAACAAAACTGGTGCTCCCCAAGGGAAATAACTTGGTTGTATGAATCCCTTATCCAATAGCTCCTGCAGTTGAGTCTGTAAATCATTAAGTTATTTCGGTGCATTCTGATACGGTACCTTAGATATGGACATCATCCTGGGCGAAATTCGATCTCAAAAGTAGTTGCTCAGTTTGGCTGCAAACCTAATAACTCCTCCGGAAATACTTCAACAAAATTCCTTACCATTAGTACATTTTCTGTTGCCATCTTTATTTTTATTGCTTGATCCACCACGCTGGCTAGATAACCCATCTTTATTTCTTCGCTCTCATTGCTGAAATAATCATTTTAGGTTGCCTTCTGGAGTCCCCTGCATACTCAAATCCTCCCTCAATGTTCAAATTAAAAGTGACCCTTCGACCTCTACATCAAATAGATGTATTTCCAAGTAAATCTATTCCTAGGATAACATCATAATCGTGCATGTCGATGATAACAAGGTCTGCATATAATTCTCTTCCATAAATAATTTCTCAAACTGCACAGAACAATAAAGTGGATAGTAAAACTTCTCCAAAGGAAAGCACGATTCTAAAGATCAGACCAAATCTATCCTTATCTCTATCAATTTCACTAGTAAAAGCATAGGACATAAAATCATGGGTTGCACCCAAATCAAAGAACATATAAGAATACAAGTTAAGAGAAAAAGCTGACCTGTCACTATGCTCGATGTTTTGACTTTCACGTCATTTTTAGCAAAATGAGAATATCATAGAATTTGTCTCTAGAACTTCCAATCTACCTTGATTGATTGCAGGACCTTTGATATGGGGTAGCATCATGTTAAGTCATAACCCTTGAGCTTTTGGTGGATTGGGCTTATTGTCTTGATTTGCTCGATTGTGGCAGTTACGAGCATAGTGACTTTCTCTCTCTCATTGAGGTCCATGAAATTCAAAATAGTTTAAAAAGAGTACAACCACCCCTCATCTACCAATGGATCTGTTGAACCCTTGACTTTTCGGGTTTCATATGGAAGAAACACTTATAAAGTGCCCCTTGTCAAATCTCCTAAATCTCTTGATTACCTCGAGCATGTCCTAGAGGTGGTACATTCTCTTGAAGTACCTCCAGCTCCTGACCTCTTACCGGAATATCTCCTCCTCCAGGTTGTTGCTATGCCATTTGTCTTCATAAATTCGGGATTTATGTGTTGTGGCTTCTAGGCATTGTTGTAGGGTAGAAATCAATAACATTAACTATGATTCTCTAATTTGTTCTATTGGACTCGGGTTGGGTTGGGTGGCCATAAATCCCAAATTTAGGTCTTCTATAGCCATCTTATAATTTACAACCCTAGCGTTTATATCAAAGATATAACAAGTGTTCAATTTTGTACACTAATATATATTCTCTAATATATATTATGGTATTCCCTTCATACTTCATACCATGGTTTCAATCAAGTCAAAGCTCATATAGAACTTAATGTAACCACCCATAATTCATTATGTCAAGTTCACATAAGGTCTTCTAAATCAAGAGAACATAAACTTTAATGCCTATTGTAAAATGAGGAACAATCGACACGGGTTTCTAACTACTGATCCTCTTCTAGATTCTATTATATCTATTTAATTCCATTTAGAAAACAAAATCATTATAGAATTAAAAGAACTACTTATTTGAACTTGCTGAGTTGGTACAGTGATGTGAAGTGGGGTAGTAGAACTTTGCTCTTATACCAACTGTAACGACTCACGCTGCTCGAACCATTACTTTTCTAAATCGTTCCTCGTCAAATTAGAGTAATTTTTTTTTTAACTTACATCACTTAACTAAGAATTTCGTTTTACAAGAGCTTTTTAAAAACTTTCGTCAGTGAAAGGGTTTCTTTGCTCCTTGCAAAATCTATCATGCAGAAAAAAGGAAACTTGTTATAGGGTATACTACAAAATGTGAACATGTCCTCCAAGAGATTTCAAAATATCATAAGTAGATTCTTTAAAATTAGCTAAGTTTTTTCTATGCACTGAAAATATTTATAATTATCATTATTTATGATAATTAAGTGGAAGTTTATAACATAGCTCAGTCCTTGTACTACTACCTCCTCTATATACATCGCACCCTCTCAATAAATTTATCAGGATAGCTAGATCAGTTGCTTACACTTAGTGCCTATAACATGAAAAGTAAGACTTGAGCTTTTGCTCAGCAAATACAAATATAACTTACAAAATAGTTATAGATATAAATGCATATGATGTACAAAACATGTAATATTTAATAATATTTAAACCCATATTCTTTATAAAGATTATTACATGTTTCCATCTTGCTCTTCTTTATACTTTCTTACTTTTTACTTTTATTGAGCCCTGCGTACGTACCAGATGAGCGCTTGACTAATGGAAAGATGGGGGAGCGACCCGATCTAAACTTGTTTATGGTTTTTGCATGTCTTGGCATGTATTTGCATAACTTAAGATAATTCTCTCTTCATTGATCCTTAGCCCTTCCTTCAAGATTTTGGTACGACATATAACCTTTCTATATCGTTTCATTTTATCTTCATATACCACTTAATTTCCTAATATGAAATATAAGGTAAACTTTGGAAGATTCTCATGAGTGCATACGTTATTCAAGAATTTCTAAAAGGAACAACTATAATAATTATAACACTCATTACAATCAATCAATTCCTGATGGCAAATCAATTAATAACGTGAATAACCATATAATCATTAGAAACAACCCATCCAATTTTAGAACACTTTCCATATTATAGGCGAGGTTTGTACTTACTTGAATTCTATGATTTTCTTGAAGGTTTTCGAGTACTTCCTAATGAATTGGTCAATTGTTCGCCTATCCCATCAAGAATTTGACTTAATAAAAACATAACTTTCCTAAGCTTTTCTATTTTGTTAATTTGTCTCACTATGCATTTCTTATTTATTTTTAGGAATCTAGTTTCAGTTCCAAATCTTTTCTTATTATAACTTATTTGATTGAATGAGTAACTTTTCTTCATGTTTTTCCTTGTAGACTATCAATTCTTTTTTGTCCTTTATGATTTAAGCCATTCTAGTTAACCCATGGAAACATAAAGTTTAGGCTAACCCTCTCTCAAGTACTTAGTATAGGTTTGGATTTTTGTATCTTATAAACCATAATTTTGATTGATTTGAAATTTTGCTCACAATTATTTGTACCTCTTATCTGAGTTCCATAAACTTTTTAGCTCAAAATTCAACCACATCTTTTAATTCATTCATCCCAGTTGCATAGTTTGAGTTTCCCTTCTGTTCAATTTTCGGTTTTCAAATGTCTAGGTTTAAGACCTATTTTTAACACTTGAAAACCTGTAAAATTATGAAAATTTTAAGAGATATACAAAAATATCTTGTTAAGCTAGTGTAAGAAATTTAGCTTAATATTCGTATATTTGCACCTTCTAAATCATTTGTCTTTAAACTGTTCGAAAAATGAAATTGAAACTTTCTATTTTAACTTCTCAAGATCTAACTTCACATGAAAATTATTTGAAACTTCTCAAGATCTAATCTAATATTCGCGCAATCTGGCTTTGTAAAGTGAAAGTTATAGCTTGTCATACTTTATATTTTAATTATGGGTTTTCAGATTGACCAACTAATTAACATCAACTTTGAAATTTTAGTACTTCTTGATCTAATGCTGAATAATTTTGAATCTTATGTCTTATGTCAATTTGAAGGTCATGACTCATAGTTTTAAATAAACATTATTATGACCAATAGTTCATGAGAGTATCTATAGCTCTTAGTTTGAATTCCAATTTTACAGATCACTAAACTTCAAGATTTTGTATCTTAATCATTCACGATCAGTTTGGGTGTTATTTATCTCTGAAAAGCTAAGAGAATCTATTTTCATAATATAAATTTCTTAATATTTTAGAGCATATAGATAATTTCAGAATTTAATAATAAAATGTAGCACAAAACTGTTTTATTTTCAATTTTGCAATAACATGCTTACAAGATTTTTAAATCATTAGATGATCTTACCTAAACCCAAGTTTTGATTAATCAAGTGATGTTCTTGTTGTTGATCAAGACTTGCAGAAGCTTATGAGTAAAGAGAAGAATAGTGAAAATGAGAGAGAAGTGTGAGAAGTGATTTATTTGTTAGAAGAGTGTAAAGGAGAGAGAAGTGAGAGAGATAATCTATTTGTTTTCCTTTTTCGGTGATGACTCTTAAATCACCCTTACACTTATTGTAATAGTGAAGGTACACATGTTTTTTTTACCGCCAACACAATTAGTCATCTATTTATCTTTTTATTTTATATATATATAAGTCCTCAAGAGTTAAGCATTTCTTAATCGGCCTCATTGTATTTCTTTTACTTTTCAGATTCATCCTAGGTCTTTTTAATTTATTCTTTTTGTCCTGAAATAATTTCCCAAAAAAGCTTTTACTATCAAAATCTTATGTCTGAACTATTTATCTTTTTATAAGACGTACAATAGAATTATGAATTTCTTAGTTAACTAACTAAAATTTATTTATCTACATGTTATAAATAGTTAGAAATCCATAGGGTTTACAAGTGGTCATGTGGCGAGAGGTAATTAGATTATAAATTTAAAATAAATACAAGTCGGTTAGTAACAATTAAATCGAGCGATTAAGCTAAATAATTAAATGACCGATTAAATACAAGTTTTGATTGAGTAATAATCAATTTCGATTGAACAAGGAGCATTTGAATTAGTGAAAATTCGGCCAACGGTGCTTTCCCCTCAAGGAATTAAAATATCAAAATGATTGATGAGGTGGCATGAAAAACAATGGTAGATTTCTTGTACAAGGATTATTTGTTGTTCAATCTCAACCATTCGGATAAAAGAAAAATCAAACCTCCTATCATGATATGTTCGACCGAATTCTTCTCTAAACGTTTGAAAATCGGCCAAGGAGGAAGATGGCTGAAAATGGACATGAAAAGAAAAACAATTGGCCAACAAAAGAAAAAAATCGGCCAAGGTACATGTGGGATAAAAGTTGAATTAGGTATTCCCTAAAAAGTGGCAAAGGAGAGTTTGGCTGAAATCAGAGCTTTGTTGGCCAAAAGTGGAAAAGGGCCTTAGGGAAGCAGAAACTTGGCCAAGCTTGATTGGTTTGTCAAAAATTGAACAATTTTCACAAAAAAGTGGAGGAAATGACTTATCAAGCCCCACTCTCAACTAAATGCAACTAAAATTAATGTGAGAGAGAGAGAGTTAGGCCAAAAATTAGGAGAAGAAAATTAGGACGAACCTAAAATGGGTAATGACCAAATTTGGTAGAACAATATGGTTATTAGAGGTTAAAGCTTTCCTTCCAAAAAAGATGGATACGGCCCAAAAAGTGAGAAGTTGTTCTGTGAAAAATGTGTGAGGTGGGTATCAGTTTGAAAAATAATAACGGAAATATCATCCGAGTTGTCTATAGGGCTTGGTAAAAGGGAAAAGACACAATCACACAATCAATCATTGCTCCAGCAAAAAAAGTATCTCAGTCCGCTCTATACAACCCTTATCTTTTCAATTCCTTCGACAATAAATTTCTCTCTTTCCTTAAATCCTTTTTTAGGAATTTTGTTAGTCCTCATGTAAGTGAAGATCTTGATTTTTTGTTCCCAGACAAAATGTCTTTAATTTTTATCAACCTCTTCTAAATCATTTATTTGTTATTTCATAAGAGTATAATTAGATTTAAGTATTTCATAAGTGAATTTAGATTTAAGTTTTTTATTTTGCGTTAGTGAATTTTCTTGACGTCAATAGTTTATTAAATTTAGTGTAGGAAATTAATATATCAACTATTTGGTAATACTTTGATGAGTTGTACAAGTTCCATAGTAATGGTAATAAGTAAGATGTATGATGTAGAGTGTGAAGAAAAGTTTTTTTGCTAAACCAGAATGTGGAACTCGACACTTAGTCCTCAACTATCGGAAATGCATGACTATTAGTGAATAATTTAAGGCATTATACCATCATCCTATAAATGAATAAATGATGTAATTATATTTGTAATTTTTTTTCTTCTTATATAATGAATAATTTAAGGCATTATACCATCATCATATAAATGAATAAATGATGTAATTATATTTGTAATTTTTTTTCTTCTTATATAAGACTTTTTTGTGAGTTTTATTTTTTCCCTATTCGGGCAAAAGGGTTTTTTTTTTTTTTTACTGAACCGTCTCTTTGCAAGTTTGCATATCACAATGAAATCTTCATTTTTTCTGAATATTTATTTATGACTAATTGAATTATATAATTTTATCATTTCTATTTTAATTTTCAAATTATTAGTATTATCTTATTAAGTGTTATTGTGTTGACTTATTTCTAATTAATACATCTGACTCTCTAAGCGACTAAAACTAACAACTGGAACGTGAGATGTTCTATTTTGCTGTCCTTAGATCAAATTATTAATGATGTTTTGCTTTTTATCAGGTGCTTTGTTCCTCGGTTTCATGGGCACAACGCAACTATCGGGAATTGTTGCCTATGCAGTTGTTGAAGATACATGTCATTACTGCTAAGAGAAGTTGTCAACTTCTAAAATGGATAATTTCCCCCCCTAATATTATCAAAATAATTGTTGATGGGGCTAGCAAAGGAAATCCACGCATAGCTAGAGGTGGGATTATCTTATGTGAGCATAAAGGAAAAATGACTGTAGCTCACTCAGTGTTTAAACGGTTGACAGTTAAAACGGTTAGTTACCGTTAAAGTTTGAATTTCAGAAATTCAAATATCTGACCGTTAAAGCAGTTAAACTGTTTTAAACAAAGAAGTGTGACTGTTTGTGAAATAGTATACTGTTTCACGAACATGTACCAAAATTTGCCTATAAATAAGAGAACTTTGTTAAATCTTCTTATCAGTTTTCGTACTGTCAGAAACCGAATATATTCCATAACAAAATTTCACTGTTACTTGTGATCTTTTGTAAAAGCTTGTCATATCCCAAAAATCTATTTTCACAGTAACCTAAAACAATCTGGGAGGGTGAAAATATCGTTTTTTGGAAAACGTATCTGTTACGTGTTTCAAGTCTTGATCCCATTTAATTTCAACATCATAGAAACAAATTCATCAGTGTTGGTTCACATGGTTCATAATCATTATAAAATTCCTCCAAACCTACATCATACATTGAAGAAGATCAAAGAGGTAGTTCGTGGTTATAGTTTTAGCCTTACTCATTGCCTTAGAGAAACTAATCAGGCGGTAGACGCTTTGGCGAACTTAGTTTCTGTTTAAACGTACGCATTCTTCCTTTTTATCATTTTCTTCTCTTGCAAATGCTTAAAGTTTTCAATGATAAATTAGGCTTCGGCTTTGACCCCTCCTTTATTTTGTATTCTTATTCTTTTTAATAAATTTCTTGCGTTACTTTTTCTTCTAATAGATATGCTGAAGGTGGAAAGAATAGTATCGATTGTTTAAAAAAAAGGCTATTGTAATCTTCCTATATTTTGTTCAATTTATTTTCTTTAAAAAAGACTAAGATTAACAGTATATTATATAAATTTTAATTCATTAATAGTTTTCATATAATTTTGAATAATTTATTACATAATTAATTAATTATTACAAAAACATAATAATCAATTACATAGTAACAATTGACGAACTCTTAAAAAAACATGAGTTTTTATTAGAGGTGATCCTAAAACCCTCACCCGATCCGATCCAACCCGATCCGTCATGGGTCTGGTGAATGTGAAAAAGGTTGGTCAGATCGGGTACCCAATCCGACTTACTTTTTTGGGTATTGGACAAGTCGGGATTACATTTAATAAATAAAATAAAATAAAACAAAGAACGAAGAAGATCTCATCGTCTTCCCGCAGCCTGCAGTAGAGCAGATCCCCAACGTAGGAGAAGATTCACTGTTGCCATCCAACGCCCTCCGCCCAATGCAGGAGAAGATCTATCGCGGCCATTCATTCACTCACCCATCCTCCCTCTTCGTCTCCCAGTTAGTTTCCCTCCTTCGATGCCGACGCCGACGCCCACCCTCCATTCCCCCCTCTCCCACTTCAATCCACTGCCCCGGCTCCCCTTTCCTCACCCGACACCACCCACCTTTCCTCACCTGAAGCAGCCCACCCTTCTTCGCCCAACGCACCCATCACCGCCACTCCCTCTGATCCATCAGACACCCCTCTCCTTCCTCCTATTTCCTCCGCCCATCCGCCGGCCCTTGCTCAGCCCCACCTCCGATCTATTTGTTGTCCATCCCTCCCTCCTCTTATTTTCTCCGCCCATCTGCTGCTCCTCACTTGGTCCATCCTCTCTTCGATTATGGCTTCGTTGGAGATACGAACGGATGATCATCCCGGTTTGTTGGTAATATTATGATTATTTGGATTTTGTGATTTGTTTCAATATGCACCTAGCCACCAACAAAGGAATTGGAGATGATCTTAAGATGATTAGTTTCTGCATATGATACTAAAATGCATGGGGTATTTAGATTTAAATTGAAATATGCGAATAAACGGCTTATACGTGTCACTGCATTGGATATTGAAATGTATTGTGTATTTAGATTTAAGTTGATTCAAATTGAATGAAAGACTTTTAATTGCAATCATGGATGAGATGTTATATGTGTCACTGTATTATTTCTTATTGAGTAAAAGGATAGTTAAAAAATAGCAATTGACTAAAAAAATGCTAACAGGATTTGCCCAAAGATAGTAGTGAATCAATTGTTCTTTCATTAGAGAACCTTTCCCTCTCTGATTATAAAGTAGAAATTGATGATAACCCAACATCCCGTGTTACAAATCAAGACTAAAGAGAATTAAAAAAAAAAAAAGAAGTCGGCAAAGAAACCACCACATCATATTTTGCAAATCAAGACTAATGTGAAGTCTGCATTAGAGGACCTTTGCAAGTGTCAAATGATTTTATTGACTCGTGTAGCAGTTAAGTGCATCCGGTCATCGCTGGCATAAGAAAAGTCATTAAAAAATTTTGTTAATCAGAAGACATCGACTTTGACCTGAACTTGTAGCGTGACACCGCAACTAGCTGGAACTCGACTTCCCTTATGCTTCAATAGGCATATCCATATCATAATGCAATTATGAAGTAAGTTTCATGCCATTAATATTTTTCCTTATACTTTCTATAATATATGAAATTATTACCTATGAATCTATTTTATTGACTCATCCTACAAATGGAAGAGCAAGCATTTCCAGAACTGAATGATGATGGTTGGGAAATGGCCTAGATGTTATCTACCTTCAAGCATGCAACCGTCCATTAATATTGTATGCAAATATTCACCTTTCAGGAGATGATTAGGGAAACGTTCCAAGACACACAAACTCTTATGCTTGATAAGGTGGCTAATCTCATGCAAGAAAAAGTCAAATAGATTTTCCAACAATCCTAATAATATGAATATCTTAGTTTATGTTGCCAGTCTGTTAGACATCTGGAACAATTCTTCTAGGACCTTAGAAATGCTTGAGTAACTTTATGAGAAAGGCTCAGACAGTCTGGGATAAGCCAATCGATTGATTAGAGAATCACGAAGGTGTTTGCAATCTTTGTATGATTACTATAAAAAGGGGGATCCAGCATCGTCGTCCACAAGTCTCACATTATCCGATATCTCATCTGCCTCACATCCAGATGTACGGACATGATCTTCACGACGACTTAGTAATATAGTGAAAGATTCCTATAGGAGTCATAGTTCGAGGTTTATCACTTGACAGACTACAGAGGTGGAGAGTATCTAAATGTTGATGGTCTTGTTGATTACCATGACCACTTTGATGCCTTACGATGGTAGAGTGTGAATGGGCATAAGCACCCGACACTGCAACGAATAGCCAGAGATATTTTTGCTATACATATATCTACAACAGCTTCAGAGTCCACATTTGGCACGAGTGGACGAACGATCACAGACTTCCGTAGTAGGCTTGCTCCCTTTATGTTCGAGGCACTTATCTACATGTAAAGCTAGCTTTCGGGTGTGACATTCACCTTAGCTAGTGTTGTGGATGCAATAGAGATCTTTGATAAAGATGATGGTGGTACATACTTATTTTGTTATACATTTTCTTATTTCATATATTATCTATTTGTTTCTCATAGAATCTATATTCATTGAGTTCTTAATTTTCAATGTTAGGTGTGGAGGAGTTTGCGGCCGTATAGAAATAAAGTGGATGTTGTTGATGTTTCTTGCTTTTTGTTGTTTTTTTAATTTGGTGACCTTGTTGATGTTTTTAAAATTTAGTGAACTTGTTGATGTTTATTGATGAACTTCAAACTTGATGTGATGTGATGTTATGTTGCCAAAATTTTAATTACAATTACTTACAAACGTATATATTTTAATTGAAATAAAAGTTTACATAAATAATAGATGGAACGTATATTTTAATATATGTATATTTTATAGGTATGTGATGTAACGTATATTTTAATATATACAATTAGTTAATTACACATATTATATATTAAAAAATTTATGAAAATATATGGGTACCTAATTATCATACCCGATGTTGTATAGATCGGGTCGGATTAGAAGTACCATCTCCCATTTCGGTGGGATCATATTTCTGATCCGACCGAAATAGTCAAATATTCTCGTGTATCGGATAGGATCCAACCAGATGCACATACCTAGTTTTTATGGCCCAACAGGGCAAAAAACCATTGGGTCTAGGTTTTCCTTCAATCTAAGATGGTAGTTCTTTGAAATTTAATTAAATTGCAGCATCGAAAATCATAGATTATCTCTACTATTTATTATTATAAATCGAGTAATAAGAATCATTTCTGACTTAAAATTATTTGATGAAGTGCTTAGGATAGTGGGCCAAATCTTAAGTAAGGATGCAAAGTATCTCCCACGAACTTTCTAGCAAATAGAAGGCATAGAGAAGCACTAGTGTTGATATTAGAAGTACAATTATCACTTTCCCTAATTTGATACAGAAATTGGAGGGAAATATCATCCCTTGCAAATCTTCCAGGGCGCGGACCATGACTCCTAGACCAATCAACCCAAGTAATGCTTCTGTTAGAGTTCTCGTCCGGAGAAACAATGTTTATCAGTGTAGGAATGTAATGCTCATCCACGTAACAGGGAGGGCTACAATACTCTTTAAACAACGCGTAATACTTTGTGTCCGATATAATCTCAAGTGCAAGCTTCTGATTAACCTCAAACCATTGCGAGCCTTTACGCCAATGCGAAATTGATATGGTTGGCCACATTTGATGGTTGTATCGACCACGACCTATCTTCCTTGGATCATCAAATGAACCAACAAAGCTGTGATTAGAGTTTATTAGGTAATTGTATATTGTTGTGAGATTGTACAAAGGAATGCAACTCTCAGAGAGTAATATGAATCTTTGATTTGAGAAATCGAGGAGGGCATTTGCTAAAAGTCTTCTCTCAGCGTCCATTATTGTCGCTTTTCCCCATTCCACTGGCTACCAAAGCAAAAGAAAAAATCAAGAGGTTAAAAGTTAAGTCTAGCTCAAGCACTAATAATTTGAGTAGTGGTGTGACTGACCAAAATACTATCACCCAAGTTACATGTGACGAATTGATGATATCCCTAACTAGCGTATAAGAAATTATATAACTGTTCCTGTTTTTCATTATAAAGTTAAAATCTTTTTGATTTAGGCATTGAAAATAATTAAAGGCTATATATATATCTTGATAAAATTTCTTCGGTTTTGGGGCATATCCGTTATTACCAAGTCGACAATTTCAAGAGAACAGAACTTTTGGAAAATCTGAATTATTAAAATAAAAAAACGACTAAAATAATGAATATTTCGAGATTGACATTGCTTACCTTTCTGAAATTTTGTAACTATAAATAGATGGAAGTTTTTATGCGCCTAGTTTATTAGTATACGTTAACAAGATGAAATGGATTATGAGGAGAAATGTTAGTAATCTTATCAATTAAATATAAAAAGTAAGTGTACATACAACTACGAGACTAACCTTGCTCGGAATTCTCCTTCCATAAAAAACAGAATCCTGATGAAGTGAAGCATTATAAAAGGGATGAGGGTGTACATAAATGCTATAGAGATTTTCGTGACCTTTGAAAAACATATCCCAGAGGGGAGCCAAAGGCATTGGTCCCCTGACCAAAAACATGAAAGCCAGTTTTAGCATATATTCTCTCTTGACCGGAACCATAGATGCCCTCCGGAAAAGCTCGTCGTCACCCATGTTATGCATAAGAGGCGGCTGAATATTTGACACAAACCTATTACTATTCATAGGAGGAGGTGATATGTGTGTCGGTTGTGGCATTAACTGTGGTGGAAGCTTTATCTATGCCGGTTGAGGTTGTATTGATGGTAGAGTTGATAGGGAAGGACGCTGTTGTGTCAAAACTAAGAGTGGTGATGAAGGTGGCGAAGATAGAGGTGCCTTGAAGTAAAATAAGAACTGCTCAAGGTAGTATAAAGTGACTGTAATTCCAAGAGACAAACCAAAAGCAAAAATCACCAAATGAGTAACATAGCGGAATTGTACATGGGAATAGGCAATTTTAGAAGGGAAAGAAGGTCTTTGCCCTGAAGAGGAAATGAAGAGGGTACGTACGTTTTCCCTGAAGGATGGATAGAAAGAAAATGCAGATCAGGATGATGGATTGAAATTGTGTAAAAGTTGCAAGCAATCTTTCTTTAAGCGAAAGTATAGGCGCATGGTGTGCATGCGTTGACATTGGCTGAACATCTGCTTGATAACTTAAACAGATTCGCCTATATTTAGGAAAGAATAAATTGAGAGTGGGTAGTATCATGTGGCTGCGCGAGTCACACTTTTTACACTAGCTATATTGAGCTCACATTTATATAACATGTGTCTTCCCCTCTCTATCTCTTCAACATTTTATGTCCAATTTTTTCCCTTCTACTACATTCTCATTTTTACTTTTCAACAAAAATTGGTTTATATTTCAAGGTTTAATAGTTAATTTTTGTTAATGTTTTATTCTAATTAAAATAAGGATGTAGTTGTCTCATATTTAGGTAATGGTGAATAATTACTATACGGGTTGGTGGATAATTTATGTTTACGGTCACTAATTCATATTATTATTAAAGTATGTTTATAAGTTCCTTCTAAGCCCGGATTAAATAGCGATTTAAATTTAATCTTGAATTTAGATCGCAACTTTGTCTAACTTTCCTTCAAACCCTGATTGCAATTTTCGGTTTACATTTTGGCATAAATGATTTTATTCATATAAATAGATGATCATATACAAAGTAATCTGAATCCTGACTAGTCATGAACTTCTGTTTATGTTAACTGAATCTTTTGATTCACTCATTATGGTTTGTTAGTAAAATAAGCTAAAGACTTTTGTTTTGGAGATTCATTGGGTAACTGAGTACGAAGAAAAGCCGATGACTGAGGTTGAGGTCAGATAGGCCCGAGGGGAACATTGGTCAATGTGATAATAGCGGAGGAGGTAACACAAGGTGCTGAGGCTGAGCTAGGTATTTCTTTGCTTACTTTAAACCTGAGCACGCATACATCGAAGGGGTGGATAGGTAGAAAGCTACTGACACTTCAGTGGAGGATGCACCCCTAGCACGCATATGGCGTGGGGAGAGGGGGGGAGGGGGCTCTTACACCTATCGTGGCGCAGAGAATGATCAGGATATAGAGCAATGAGAGCGGGACACATGTAAAGTTGTCTAGGATTTCCCAACCTTGTCTGGGTATGAAAGCTAACGAATTTAACAATATAAGGTAATGCATTTTTTAAGAAAACTAAGTAACTCTTTATACGTATTTTCTCTCTCACACTCCTTCAGAAAATTGAATAGAATGTTAGAGCGGGGTTGGCCGACCACCGCCCCAATCACAGTTTCTTTGTGAGTGCAAGCACTAATCTTAGAGCACACTGTGAATGGTGGAGCCCTTTCTAGCAGACAAAAATTCACATCAACAATTTGACACCAAACGTGGAGACGTTGCCTTCACTTTCAAATGTTCCAACAGATCAATAACCTCAACGAAAGTAGTGCAGAGTATGGAGAACTGCCAGGGAGAGCATACAGGAGAAAATGAAGGAGGACAAAGAGGTATAGGAAGAGGTGTCCTCCCTCCCCTCCTTGAAGGAAGAATAACATGTTCTGGGAGGGCTGTCAAGGGACAACTAACACCTCCACAAACTTCTTCAGTGTTCAACAGTGGAGTAGACATACTATAGATCGTAGAGAGGATGGAAAGAGGCCTGATAGAAAGAGTAGGGTAGGTGGTCGAGCGTTCTATAAACACGAGGATTGTAGAAATCAAGGCGGAGTTAGGGCTAGAGAAGAGAGAAGAGCTGAGGCATAGAGGCATGCGTCTTCCTACAAGGGGACATCGAAAGCGAAGGTCATCTAGGAGCTAACTAAGAAAACAAAGGAGTTAGAACTAGTCGAAAGCCTAGTTACCGAGTGGGTGAAAAATTCTCAATTACCGAAGAAGTTTAGGGCCTCGAACTTGATGTGCGATGGAACCAATGATCCTCGGAATCAAATTAACTCATATAAGACATGTATGAGGATGAACTCTATGTCTAACAAACTGATGTACTAGTGTTTCCACATCATGTTATCATATTTAGCGAGTGACTGGTACAGATCCCTCACACTAGGCTCTATCGACTTATTTGATGAGTTGAAGCAGTTGTTTGTGTCTAACTTCTGGGGAGCGGCTAACACGTGACTCCCCGTCATGAGCCTGTACATTATAAAGCAAAACCCAGGGGAGGCTTTACTAGACTATATGGAGCGGTTCAACTGGGCTTCTAAGAATGTCGATCGACCTGGAGATATTAAGGTTCTACACGCCTTCTTGAGAGGCACGACTAACCAAAATCTCCTCAGACACTCAGGAAAAAAGTGCTTCAGTTCTTACGCTTAAGCATTACTAGAAGCAAAAAGGATCGAAATAGCTAAAGAGATCCTCATATCTCAACTAAAAAGCCAAGAAGAAAGGGGGGGGGGGGGAATAGTAGGGGATATGAGGTGAAGTAAGAGAGACAACCCAAAGGGAAAAGGGGAATGGAGAGAAGGTTAGAGGAAGAGAGAGGATGAAATGATGAGCCTATATAGAAAAGAGCAGCCCCGCTCTTTAGAGATACCTATACGCCTCTCATAGTAGGTATTAAAGTGATTTACAATTGTTTCTGAAATCAAAACCTATTTAGTGAGACCAAAGGTCATATTCCAAATATCATGGGGATCAGGACCATAAAATAGAAGACTGATACACACAAAGAGAGAGGGAGAGAGGTTGAAAGGTTGATTCAGGAGGGGCACTTGGGGGAATTTGTGAATATAGAAGGAAGAAGGAACCTGAGAGGGGGAAGAAAAAATGATAGGAGGGAAAACAAAGTGGAGGACTGTAGGAAAATAACCTCATACATCAAAATGTGGTGGGGAGTTTCAGGTGATCATAGGAGGACCTGAAGGAGAAGACTTAGATCATCAGTGAAATAAATTGATGAAAAGCTTGATGCAGGCTAAAGTGTTCCTAGTTTCGACGACCCTTCAAAATAAGGCATCAGTCGATGTCACCTTCAATCACCTGGATGAAGAGGAGATCATATATTCCTATAGTGATGCCCTAGTCATCTCGGCCAATGTCTCCACCATGTTGATACGCCATGTACTGGTCGAGTTAGGGATTGCCGTGGATGTCCGCCCTATATGAATTTATTCATTACCAACATACCATTTACCATAAAGAATTCTATTTATATCAAAAGATGATCAAATGCATATCAATCTGAATCCTCACTAGTCATGAGCTCCTATTTCTGTCAGTTGGATCTTTTGATTCATCTGTCACGGTTTGTTTATGAAACAAGCTAAAGACTTTTGATTTACTAATATGGAATCCAAGCTTTCTTCGTAGAAGATTATATATTCATTCCTTTGAGGGTTAATCTAGAACTGAATAGTTTAAAGCTCAAATTTATAATTAAGTCATAAATTAACCATTCATTAGTGAATTAATGGTACTTATGGATAAAGAGATAATTAGAGGGGTAAAAATGTAATTTTGACCAGCTCTAATTATGAATCACTAATTGAAGGATTAAATGACATGTAATGATAATATAAATGGACTACTAGAGATTGCTCAGTAATATTTTATAATTGCAATAGTACAATTCCATATTTTTAGTGGAATAATATTGGGATTAATAAATAAGATTTATTAGATTTAAAAATTTAATTAAGAATCTAATTTATTGGATCTTGAAATTATAGGTTCATGGTCTCCAGGTCGCCTCTATAAAATACTTGATATGGTAAGGTAATGAAGGTAGAGAAAGGGTTTATTTATAAATAAAATAGTTTTCTGAGGCAAATATGTAAATATGAGATAATTGGTATTAATTAGTGAATTAAAGAATTAATTAATTAAAATACGTCTTTAAATAATGGAGTGAATTTCGAAATTCACTTTAAATAAATAATAATAAAATTAATTTTTAATTAAATAAGTTAACTAATATTAAGTTATTATGAAATATGAATTTAATATTAGGATTAGATAAGTCAAATTTAAATTAGTTTAGGAAACTAATTTAAAATTTAAATAAGATATGATTTGATTTAAAATAAATAATACTCTATTTTAAATTAGATTTGGAAAGATTTGACTAAGTCAAAGATATCACTAAAAGATATCTATGATTTTGTTATCATTTAATATTATGATTGAATTATTAATTCAAATAATTTAAAGTGTTTAAATTAAAAATAATATTAAATACAAAATCTAATGCAACTCTATAAATATATCCTATTCTAAATTTTTTAGGTGAACTTGAGAAGAGATCACCCTAGAGAGAAAAACGTTGTCATTTCTACGTGCTCACATACGTCCTAGTGTATTGAGGATCAATTTGGAAGATCGTAGTGTGAGGCTTAACGATCTATGATTTCTTCATCTAGCGTATATGATTAATTTTCATATATACATAAGGGATGGATGCCTAAAAGTTTTTAAAAATATTTTGTAATATACCATGACAAACAATCGCTTCCGCTGTGAATTTTAAATTTGATTTCCAATAGATTTGATGGTAGATGCTACGGCTGGGCATAAGCTACGGAGCTTCATAGATGTTTACTAAGGATACCACCAAGGAAAGCTATGTGTCGGGGACTAGGAGAAAACTTCTTTCATAACTGACATGGGTGCCGTTCGGAATGAAAAATGTTGGGGCAACCTTCTAGAGGCTTGTTAATGGCATGTTTCAGAAGGGACAGGGGAAGACAATAAAGGTGTATGTGGACACCATACTGCTAAAATGTGTATTGAAAAAGGACAACTCTAAGCACTTAAAGGAGGTATTCGAAGTAATGAGGGAGTATGGGATGAAGCTAAACTCAGAGAAATGTGCCTTAGGAGTAGGATCGGGCAAATTTCTAGGGTACATTATGCACCAAAAGGGGAATTAAGGTAATCCTTAACTTGAAGTCGTGAGAGACGAAGAAATAATTTCAAGCCCTAACAGGCAAAGTGGCTGCACTGAGCCGTTTATTGAGTCGCTCGGCTGACAAGTGCCTTCTTTTTTTCAAATCTCTGAAGTGCTCTAATACCATTGATGGACTAAAGACTGCGGTAGGCATTTGAAGAACTAAAGAGATACTTAGCATTCATTCCTAGGTTGAATAAGTTGAAAGTGGGGGAAACATTGAGCCTTTATATCATAGAGAGTGGAGTGGCGGTAAGCTCGATACTGGTAAAGGAAGAAGGAGGAAAGCAAATCCCAGTATCCTACACTACTAAGGTGATGAGTGAGGCTGATGGGAGATATCCTCACGCTGATAAAGCGGCTTTCGCCCTTGTGGTAGCGATAAGGAAGCTGAGGCCATATTTTCAGACCCATCCCATAGTGGTAGTGACCGATCTTTCTTTGAAACAAATCCTCAAAAACCCTGACACATCTAGGAGATTGTTGAAATGGTCTATTGAGCTAGGAGAAGTTGACATATCTTATAGATCCAGAGCAGCCATTAAGGCTCAGTCCCTAGTTGACTTCATATCATAATTATAAAGTGAGGGTATGATAAAGATGGAGAAAAATAGGAAGATATATGACATTGATGAAGAGGAGCTCCACCCACAATTTTGGACCTTCCAACTAGATGGCATGATAAATAAGGAGGCTTGTGGAGTGCTGCTGATCCTCGTATCCCTGGAGAGAAGAAGGATCGAATGTGCTCATATTCTTTTTCAAGACCTTGAATAATGAGCTGGAGTATGAGGCACCTCTGGCAAGGATAAGGCTGGCTAGAGAAGTAGGGGCTAGGAGATTAGCATCTCAAGTGATTCTCAGTTTGTGGTGTCACAGATGGGGGGGAGTTTGATGTAAAATCGGTGAAGATGAGCACTTATCACAAGGTAGTCGAAGCTCTTTAAAAAAGATTTGACAAGTACTAAATAAAGCATGTTACAAGAAGTGTCAATGCCAATGTAGATATCATGCCCAAATTAGCAACTTTGTCACAAGCAGACCTATCTACCAAGGCCTTGAGGAGATACCTTGATGTGCCTAGCATTTCAATAGAAGTTGTGGGGATCACGTTGGAGGATGAGGGGCATATTAAAGGATGAGGAGAGGCTTGGAGCTATAAAGAAGTACTTGATAAATGGAGAGGTGCCTTTATCAAAAAGTGAGGTAAGAAAGTTCGGAGCCCAAGCTTCTAGATGTGTCCTACTAGTGGACATATAGTTTCAAAGAGGGTATTCAAAACCAATAATCAGGTGCATGGTAGAGAATGAAAAAGAGTTACTATTGAGGGAAATTCGTGAGGAAGTATGTAAGAGCCACTCGATTGGGAAGACAACCAAACATAAGTTAAGCAAACCTTCTGTGGAACTAGCCTCGGTCAGTAGCCCTTGGCTATTTTTAAGGTAGGGAATGGATCTTATCGGTGCCCTAACGGAAGGTGGTTAAGCAAAACAAATATGGGTTCGTGGCCACCAACAACTTTACGAAGTGGATCGATGCCGAGCCCCTGACGGTGATTACTGAGGTAGGAACAACTAAGTTTGTATGGAAGAATATTGTTTGCACATTCAAAGTGCTGAAGAGCATCGATACAGATAATGGAAGGCAATTCAACAATTCAAAGTTTGTAAAAAATTTTACCGACCTAAAGATCATGCACTTCACTTCCTCCCCTTATAATCCTAATGCAAACAACCAAGTTGAGGCGGCTAATAAAGTAATCAAAAAATTTCTAATGAAGAGGTTGGAGAAGGAAGGGAGTAGCTAAGCAAATGAATTGCCCTTAGTGTAATGGGCTATTCGTACAATTCTTCGAACTTTAACTAGAAAATACCATTTTAGCCTAACCTATGGATCTGAAGCAATGGTATCTTCAGAAATCAGCTTGTCATCTTATAGAAGGTTATCGTTCATTGAAGAAAAAAATAATGTCACTCTTGCGGAATATCTTGATTTAGTCTAAGAAATAAGGGAGGAGGCTCGGATCAAGGAGGAGGCATTGAAGAAAAGGGTTGAACGTCATTACAACAATAGAGTCAACCCTAGATCGATTCATGTGGGTAACTTTGTGCTCAGAAAGACTGTTAATCCTCAACATAAGGGCCCTTTGGAATCCTATTGGGAAGGACTCTATAGGTTTGTACATGAGCTCAAACTAGGAACATACAAACTATAGAATCAAGCTAGACCTTATAGTGTAATGCTTGTATTACTATTGTCATTATTCAATTAAAAGGCGCTCGAGCTCCCCACTTATTTAAAATGAAATGAAAATATATTTAAAAATAAAAAGAAGAGCCCAAGTATCATAAGAACTGAGCAGCCGATATGGGCTCAACATATAAAAACTTGGAGTGCTTATTTGGAGAAAAATAGGAAGATATATGACATTGATGAAGAAGAGCTCCACCCACCATTTTAGACCTTACAATTAGATGGCGCAATAAATAAGGAGGGTTGTGGAGCGATGTTGATCCTCATATCCCTGGAGAGAAGAATGATTGAACGTGCTCATATTATTTTTTAAGACCTCGAATAATGAGGTGGAGTATGAGGCACTTCTGGCAGGGATAAGGCTACCTAGAGAAGTACGGGCTAAAAGATTAGCATATCTACTGATTCTCAGTTAGTTGTGTCATAGGTGGGGGGGGGGGGGAGTTTGAGGTAAAATCGGAGAAGATGAGCACTTATCACAAGGTAGCCGAAGCTGTTTAAAAAAGATTTGACAAGTACCAAATAAAGCATGTTCCAAGGAGTGTCAATGCCAATGCAAATGTCCTAGCCAAATTAGCAACTCTGTCACAAGCAGACCTATCTACCAAAGCCTTGAGAAGATACCTTGATGTGCCTAGCATTTCAATAGAAGTTATGGGGATCATGTTAGAGGATGAGGGGCATATTACAGGATGAGGAGAGGCTTCGAGCAATAAAGAAGTACTTGATAAATGGGGAGGTGCCTTTATCAAAAAGTGAGGCAAGAAAGGTCGGAGCCCAAGCTTCTAGATGTATTTGCTAGTGGACATATAGTTTCAAAGAGGGTATCCACAACCAATAATCAGGTGCATGGTAGAGAATGAAAAAGAGTTACTATTGAGCGAAATTCATGAGGAAGTATGTAGAAGCCACTTGATTGGGAAGACAACCATACATAAGTTAATGAGACAAGGGTACTTCTAGCCTACGATGAGAAGGGACGCCAATCAACATAGCATGCGTTGTAGGGACTAAAATGTTTCATTCCAGCATTTGTAGAAAACCTCCTTTAGAACTAGCCCCGGCCAACAGCCCTTGGCCATTTGTAAGGTGGGGAATGGATCTTATCGGTCCCCTAACGGAAGGGGGTTAAGCAAAAGAGAAATATGGGTTCGTGGCCATCAACAACATTACGAAGTAGATCGATGCCGAGCCTCTAATAGTGATTACTGAGGTAGGAACAACTAAGTTTGTATGAAAGAATATTGTTTGCACATTAGAAGTGCCGAAGAGCATCGATACAGATAATGGAAGGCAATTCAACAATTCAAAGTTTGTAAAAAAATTTACCGACCTAAAGATCATGCACTTCACTTCCTCCCCTTATCATCCTAATGCAAACAACCAAGTTGAGGCGGCTAATAAAGTAATCAAAAATTTTCTAATGAAGAGGTTGGAGAAGGAAGGGAGTAGCTAAGCAAATGATTGCCCTTGGTGTAATGGGCTACTCGCACAATGCTTCGAACTGTAACTAGAAAATACCCTTTTAGCCTAACCTATGGATCTGAAGCAATGGTACCTTCAGAAATCAGCTTGTCATCATATAGAAGGTTATTGTTCGTTGAAGAAGAAAATAATGTCACTCTTGCGGAATCTCTTGATTTTGTCTAAGAAATAAGGGAGGAGGCTCGGATCAAGGAGGAGGCATTGAAGAAAAGGGTTGAATGTCATTACAACAATAGAGTCAACCCTAGACCGATTCATGTGGGTAACTTTGTGCTCAGAAAGATTATTAATCCTTAGCATAAGGGCCCTTTGGAATCTTATTGGGAAGGACCCTATAGGTTTGTACATGAGCTCAAACTAGGAACATACAAACTATAGAATCAAGCTAGACCTTATAGTGTAATGCTTGTATTACTATCGTCATTATTCAATTAAAAGGCGCTCGAGCTCTATACTTATTTATAATAAAACTTTTTTAAAAAACTTGTAATGATCCTTTAGATATATATAAATTAATCCTATACTTATGTAATGAGATTATACCTTAGCCTACGCGAATCGTTTGAGATGACTCACGCCGCAATCTTCCAGATTGATCCTCAACACACTAAGACGTGTGTGGGCACATAAAGATGACAAGGTTTTCTCTCTTTTTCTTTTTGTAAAAAAGGCTCTCAATTTATCACATCATGAAATAATTAGAACATAATGTATTTATAGAGTTTCATTATATTTTTCAATTTAATTTAAACACTTCAAATTAATTGAATTGGTGACTCAATTATAATATTAAATGATAAGATAATCATTAAATGATATCTTTGATGTGAATCTTATCTATGTCAAATCATATCATATTTTTAATAATACATTCGATATAGTCAAATATTTTCAAATCGTATTTGAAATAGAATGTCATATGTTTTAAATCAAATCATATCTTATTTGAATTTTAAATTAGTTTTTCAAAGCAATTTAAATTTGACTTACCTAATGTTAATATTATATATATAACATATTTAATTCAAAATTAAATTTATTATTATTTAATATATGAATTTAGAAATTCATCATTTAAAATATATCTTTTAATTAATTAATTAATTAACACTAATTATCTCATAATTCTAAATTTGGCCCATAAAACTATTTTCTTGCAAATAAGTCCATTTTTCAACCTTTGTCATTTTTACCCTATACAATGTGTAATAGAGGTGACCTAGGGACCATGGACCTATAATTTTAAGCTCCAATAAATTTGATTATTAATTAAACTTCTTAATCTGATAAATCTAATTTATTAATATCAATATTATTCCACCAAAAATATGAGATTGCACTCTTTCAAATATAGAACATATTACCAAGCAATCTCTAATAGTCCATTGATATTATCATTATCCTCCAAGAATTGATTCATAATTAGAGCTGGTCAAAATTACTGTTTTACCTCTCTAATTATCTCTTTATCCTTAAGTACCATTAATCTAATAGTGAACGGTCAATTTATAACTTGATTATAAATTTCTGCCAGAACCATTCAGTTCTAGAATTAACCCTCAAGGGAACCAATATACAATCTTCTATGAAGAAAGTTTGGATTCCATATCTGCAAATTATGTTCCCAACCACATATCCCAACGAATATCTAAAACAAAAGTCTTTAGCCAATTTTACAAACAAATCATGATGAGTGAATCAAAAGATCCATTTGATATAAACATAAGTTCATGACTACTCAGGATTCCAAATGATCTACATATGATTATCTATTTATATGAATAGAATTCTTTACGGCAAATAAAATTTTAATAAATAATTAATTCATATCAAGTCATATCTTATATAATCCAATTATATAAAGCACCTCCACTAAGAAGTCTATCAATATTAGTTATTCAGATCTAGATCACTTGCATTCATAATGCTAGCGGACCGTACTAGCAACCATTAATTAAAGATTTCATACTTTAATATGTTGCGAATAATTTAATTCATTGTCTATAATCTTAATCCTCTTATACCAATACAAGATTTTAATTACATAAATGAATTTGGAATTTTATAATATTTATACATATTATTCAATAATAATACATTCACAACAATTATATAGAAAAATGTCACTTTTATTAATTTCATAAAACAAAACTCATCACATGCTTTTAAGGCACAATGCCCAACAAGTACTAGAAACCGTATTCTGAGGAGATTGATATGGAACCATTTCCTCAAAGATATTAGATCCTAAATTTTAACTTCTTTTCCAAAGATGACCCTAATCAGTCAGTTGAAAACCATGTCAGCCGCTTCACCTTCAATGTAGAGAGGCCGAAAAAAATGACATGTTATGAATTCGACTGTTTGCCAATTTCTTAACCAAGTCTGCTTTTGCTTTATATACCAGGTTGCTGCCTAATTCTATAAGAACTTGGCAGGACATGGAGCAACATTTTTGCACTCAAATTTACTATCGTCATCCTGAAGTAACTATGGTTGAGTTGTCCCATCTATCGCATCAAATAAGGGAATCACCGAGGCTTTCTATTTTGGTTTAAACATTAGAGGAATCATTGCTATGTGGCTATACTAACCAGGAATTCAACAAATTGGCCATTAGTAATTTATATGTTGAGTTGAGTAAGAAGTTGGATGGACTGTAATTCTAGGATTTCTTCAAACTCTCTACCAAAATGGCCAGGTACAAAGAGCTGCTAGAATAGGAAGCATTGAGAATAGTGCCATTAACCGAAGCCTATTATAAGGAATTCAACTATGACTAGGATGTTACTAAAATAACCAATAACAAACCTATTACTCTCTCGACTTCTAGTCAAACTATGAGCCATGAGGTGGCTAAAAGGTACCCTCACGAAGAGGATCAGGTATATTCATTTGACGTGATGGGGCTTATACAAGATATTATTAGGAGAGGGCTTTGGAGCTTTCAAGAAACACCCACGTTAGGCATTGGCTCAAACCCCATTCTTGATGTGACCAATGCAACTATAATCCCATGTAGAAGGATAAAATGGTTAGGCTGCCATCGATTACATACAGGCCATTTAAAGTCAGTCAAGATTAGAGTCCAAAATGGTATGATGAATCACGTGTAGACGACCTATAGGAAACAAATGAACACTTACCATTGACCACCCGATTGGCTACCCATTTGCTCCCACTGTCGACTATTTTTTTATTAGGTCGACGACCATTGTAAAGGTGTATGCCCATCAAGCCAATAATATTTTGACCTGATGGGGCAAGTACTTTATGTGATACTATCTTTATACAGATATTAGCAAGACATTATTTATTTTCAGTAATGAAAGTCAGTTATTATTTATTATATTTATTAATTTTGATGGATTTAATATTATATGTTCTTTAAATATATATCATGATAAAGTCCAGTATCTTGAGTTATGCACTCTAGAGACTATGATAGAGATCATGCTAGTCGAGACTTGAGTCGCTAAAAGTTCTTAAGATACAAATGGCTCATTATTCTCAAGAAAGGACATTGATTGATTAGGATAGACAATCATCTAGATTTTTACCTAATTGTTAGGGTGTCTGATCTCACAGCTAGTACTATTAGTAGAACACCATGATGATTGTATAGGCCCTTTGTAAAGACTAAGGGTGATGAATGTGACACTTAGATAATTCTCAATAATAATTAATATTGAGTGTTAATGAGAATTATCTAAGTTGTAGGATCAATCAAATCTAATTGAATTTGGCTGATATTCATATTATCGTCTAGATGAGGTGGTGGAGACTACCCCGACAATCGCACTGTTAAACTTTGATTGATAGTTTGCAATTACCTAATAGAAAGTTCCACCGAGCATGCCATTTTATCGACATCAGGAAAATCCACTACTAAAAAATCCCAAAAATCCCAAAAATTAATATCAATTAAAGATCGGGATCGAAATTTGGCAGATCTAACCTTTAACAAATGATTATTAAAAATGCGAGAAATGCGGGCATGCTAGAAAGTTAAAAGTGATTTCACATTATAAAATAAAATGAAAATAAAGAAATACATGGTAGGGAAACTGATCTGAATTCTAACTAGGGGAATGATTAAAAGTAATATAGGTGTAACTTTTTTATCAACTTATCTACTAATGAGCAGACGAAACTAGTGCTAACAAGGTAAAATAGTAATAAATGGAAGCATATTTAAAGACTGAAAGACAAAAATAAATTAGTATGTAAAGAATGCTTTAATAAAATGATGAAATTTAAAGAAATAGATCTAATCTATGGCAAGAAACTAACTTTAAATTATCCTTACTACTATGAAAGCAATAAATGAAAAGATAAATGAATAAAGAAAAGATGAAAGTGTTCAATCCATGGGCGATAAATTGAGACTATTACTACGATAGAACTCAGTGCTCTAATTACTAATTTCAAAAAACGGGAAATACATAATTCCTTGGAGAAATCAAAAAATATAAGCGTTGGAATACTGAGAGAATTTCACTAGAGCATTGTGTTTGATGATGGAATTTTTGGGTGTGTGTTGATGTCGGTTAATACCCTTTTGCCTTCACCAATGCCTTCCATTTATAGGCAAACGATTTGATGGGCTCTTATTATTTTGAGGATACTCTCATTCTTAACTGAAATAAATGATTTAAGATTTATTTAGTTAATCAGAATTAATTACTATCCGATTAAATTCAACGTCTTAACTAGTTTCTTTAATTAATATTATTAATTAGTTGGCTTAATTATAACCGACTCGCATTTATTACCAATGCCTTCTATTTATAGGTAAACGACTTGATGAGCTCTTATTATTTTGAGGATACTCCCATTCTTAACCGCATTAAATGATTTAAGCTTCATTCAGTCGATAATAATTAATTATCATCTGATTAAACTCAATGTCTTAAGTTGCTTTAATAAAAAATATTAATTAGTTGGCTTAATTACAATCGGCTCGCATTTACTACCAATGTCTTCTATTTATAGACAAATGACTTGATAGGCTATTATTATTTTGAGAATATCGCCATTCTAAACTGAATTAAATGATTTAAGCTTTATTCAGTCAATCATAATTAATTTCTATCCGATTAAATTAAACATCTTAAATAGTAACTTTAATTAGTTGGCTTAATTACAACTTATTCGTATTTATTTTAAATCAATAAACCAACCACATATCGACATGTGTCCATGAAATTTTCATGTATTAATAGATACATGCTCAGAAAATTCTAGCATCAACAATTAGTAAAATATATATAAAAAATTTATATTATCTCAATTACCATAATATCATAAAAAACATTATGTATTCCCAATTATCGCATTAGAGTTTTTCGACAACTAGTCATCGCCGCTACACTGAGAAGGGCAGTAGCTCGTGGGGAGCTTCCATCACATGGCACGCACTACCAATCGGGTGTTCAATCGGCGATTTGTTTAGAGATTTGCTATAAAATTGTCTTATCTAAATATTAAGAATATTTTAGAACGATCCAACATTTGAAACCCTAGATAGACAAATTTCTTGCTGTTGCGTTGTAGGATTTTGCATGAGTGCTACAATAGCGATGATGCTGCTTGCACTGTCCATTGCTGGTGCCTCAGTTATCTTGATCGATGATCCGTTCAGTAGTTTGCTTTGAAATTGTCTTATCTACCTATTCTAAAAATTGTAGAACGATCCAATGATTCTAACTCCATGTATGATGAATTTTGTGCCGATGCGTAGTTAGTCTAAATCATTGTACCACAACCCTATACTGGTTCGCTAATGTAAACGATAGTGCAATCATTGTACAACAACCCTATACGAGTTTGCTGATGCGAATGACGGTGGTTCACCAATCCACCACTCCAAGTGAGGGAGCGGATGTCCCGATCAGGACCTTCGTTTCAATTTTCCCAAAAATTCATCCTGATTAAATTCTAGCAATAAAAACATCCAAGAGTAAACATCAATACATGAAATATCATAAAATAATCATTTTTTCCGCTATGACCTACACTTCGATACCCTTATTAGGAAACGTAGGCATGCTAAAAAACAATTTAATGCCACATAAGAAATATTTAAAATTTTATTCTGATCATATCCTAGCATTCATAGTTTCTAGCAAGATTGATTATACAACAATTATATCACATATAATCTTTTTATAGAAAGTATAGTAAATCTCATCATAAATGAATCAAAAAAAGTTTTAAGAATACATTTCTTCTTGATATAGAACTCTTTGATGGAGATGTGAGGTGCCCACATGTTTGCTCTCTAACCTTAGTTCACACGACTCATTTTGCATGGTTAAGTTTCTACTTAAGATCTCAACACTTGAGATTATAAGCTCGGGAAAGGGATAAGAGAAAGTCTCTTTTCTCTCTTTGTAATTCAGCCAAGGAGGCTTTCTATTCATGGAATTGAATTGATAATTTGGCCACCCCATAAGTTGTATTTATATGCACCATTAGGCTACAATTTCCTAATCACATTAGGCTTCATTTTTTCTTAAAGCTTTAATCACATTAGAAGAGATAAATAGGTCAAACCCAACGTTATACACATTGATATTTAACAAATACTTTCATTAATTTGACCTAAGAAAATCCAATTAATAATCTGGTCCATTAATCCTTAATATCTGATTATTAATGCAAGCCTTTATGCTATGTAAAAGTTTCTATGTAACTTATTAGTTTATAATTAAATTAATGTCACCCTTAATTGTGGTAGCAAAGCTTAATGATATTAAATTTAACAAATGAATAATTATAATTTTACCCTTATAGTCAAACTCTAAGTTAAATTATAATTTTACTTCTAAAATAGTTTTGGTCCGTTTCTCCATTTTCTCCAACGAAACCTTAATTGAGTTACTAATGAATATATGTATGTAACTAATTAGGTTTTATATCATGCCGGTAGGAGAAATTCTTAAACACTTTATAATTTTATTTAATTTTAAATTAAATTTGTTTTATTTAAAATACTTTTTAAATAAAACAGTTAACTTAATCATTTCATAAATAAATAATTTAAAACCTTTAAGTCAAGATTGACTTCTAGAAAAGTGTCAAGACTGCCCGTGAGATGAGAAGTACCATCTTGTGAAAAAACCTGTTTTGACTATAGTAAGTTTACAATAACAATCCTTTCACTTTTCCAATATCCCAATTTGTTGTAGGGTATGGTTTAACTATGAAACCTTAATAGACAAATCTTACGAAACATTACATCCTTATTGAACAACATTACATCCTTATTGAACATTGACAATATATTTACATAAATTCCTTTCATACCACACCACTTTTCAAAAACTCATTGTTCAATACACATGCTTTTAGAGCACCATACCCAACAATCTCCCACTTGGCATAAAGTAACTGAGGCATCTCCCTTATCCCTAAATTATGTACATGATTCTCAAAAGACCTCACTAGAAGTGTCTTAGTAAAAGCTTAAGAAACTGCCAAAAGCTTATTCTTCCTATCCCTTAAGATTTGAATTCCTAGAACATAGTTCGCTTCTCCCAAATCTTTCATTTGGAATTGATTGGCTAGCCATTTCTTCACATTTGACAATATTTCTACTTCATTTCGAATGAGTAAAATATCATCAACATAAAGAACAAAGAAGACCACCTTCTTATCTTTGATGTGTTTATTGACACATGGTTCATCAACATTTTGTTCGAAGCCATACGTCTTCATAGTCTCATCAAACCTTAGGTTCCAAGAGCTAGAGTCTTGCTTCAATCCATAAATTGATCTAAGCAACTTGAAATCCTTTTGTCTTGGCCTTTTTGCACAAAATCTCTTGGTTGCATCATATAAATACTCTCTTCAAGATAGCCATTTAGAAAAGTTGTCTTGACATCCATTTGCTATACCTCGTAGTCTAAACTAGAGGCTATGGATAAAAGAATGTGTATAGACTTGAGCATGGTAACGAGAGAGAAAGTCTCTTCATAATCGACCCCTTTCCTTTGGGTATAGCCTTTTGCTACAAGTTGTGCCTTGAAAGTCTCTACTTTCCCATCTATGTCTCTTTTCTTCTTGAAGATCCATTTACATCCAATAGGCCTAACATCTTCAAGTGGATATACAAGTTCCAAGATAGAATTGGAATACATGGATTCGATTTCTTGGTTCATTGCATCTTTCCATTTATCCTTGTTAGAATCATCCATTGCCTCCTTAAAGGTTAATGGATCATCTTGGTTTGTGTCTGACACTAGAACCTGTGCCTCGTGTTCATAACGAATGAGTTGTCTCACAATCATCCCACTACGAAGAGTTACTAGGGTGTTCTGACTTAGATTAGTGGTCACTTGATGTTGTTGTTCATCAAATGGTGATTGAGATGGTCTGATCTGATCAGAATTCAATTCCTCTAGTACTACCTTACTACGAGGTTTGTAGTTTATCATGTATCCATGTTTAGGAAAAGTTGCATTTGTCGATACAAACACCTTTTTCTCACTAGGACTATAAAAGTCCAACTTCCCATTCTTGGATTTCAACACGTGTGTTGGACACCTCTATATGCAAAAATAGCATAAACTAAGTTTAGTGCCATTCCATAACTCTAAAAGTGTCTTTTGTATAGACTTAGATAGAACTATATTCAAATGTATACTGAGTTTGAAGTGCATATCCCTAGAATGCGAGTTGTAGAGATGAGTAGCTTAACATTGACCTAACCATATCCAATAAGGTTATGTTTCTTCTTTCTGCAACACCATTCTACTGTGGTATTCCAAGTGCTGAGCGTTAGGATAGAATATCATGTTCCAGTAGATGATCTTTGAACTCAAAATCCAAGAATTCACCTCCTTGATCTGATGGAAGTATTTTAAGTGATTTTCCTAATTACTTAAGATGAGTGGCCCGATCCCAATTACTAAGGAAGATCCAGATTATTATTTTAATGATGTCGTAGGCCATATTGGAACAAAAGGACGCAAAGTCACTTCACTTCAATATGCCTATCCCCTTTTTTCTTCCTTTGCAGCTGCTTTGATTCAAGACATGGGAGAAATAAGAGGAATGAATGAGATACTGCTCACCTAGTGAGAGAGATATTCCCAATTTCTTTTTAGCTTCTACTCGAAATTCTTTAAACTTTCCAAAAGTTTCAGATTTCATTTGCATTAGGTATATGTATATGCATCTTGAATAATCATCGATGAAGGTGATGAAATATTCATAATCTCCTCTTGCTTGTACATTTGTAGAACCGCAGATGTCGCTATGTATTAACTTAAGTAGTTCTTTGGCTCTTTGGCCCTTTATAGAGAAAGGTCTCTTAGTCATCTTTCCTTCTAGATAGAATTCACAAAATAGAAGAGTGCCAACAATTAGCTCTCTTACAGAACCATCCTTTACTAACCTATTTATTCTATAAAGATTGATATGTTCTAACCTAATATGCCAAAGACACATATCATCACTTTGAGAAAACTTTTGTCATTTGTTTGATTTAGGATTTGCTACTTTAAATAATTCCAAATTATTTAAAGATCATTCATTTAGTTTGAGCAAATTGAGTCCGTTAATTTTTTTTTACATGACAAATATTGGAACCATTCTTAATATAATGATCTCATTATTAATAAATTAGATATCAAAATCTTGTTCATGCAACATAGATAAAGAAATAAAATATCTATAAAATCTAAGAATAAAATAAATATTGTTCAAAACAAGATAGTTATTTCTGAAAACTAAATGGATTGCTCCTACTGCTTTAACTTAAACGATCGCACCATTGCCAACTCTCATCGTCACCTCGCCAATAGGAAGCTCCCTCAAAAAACTAAGAATTTGCAAACAAGAACAAACATAATTAGTGGCTCCCAAATCTACTATCTAAGATGACAAATCATCTTCCACTAAATAGGCTTCTAAAAAAAGTGAATTAAATTTACCATTTTTTTTTCCCTTCAACTAGGAGAGATACTTGTTACAATTTCTATTCCAGTACCCATTAACTCTACAGTGGAAACACTATCCCTTGGGTTCCTTTTTCTTGAAGTTGTTGTTCTTCTATTCTCCTTGCCATTAAGTAACTTCTTGGCTTTCTTTCCCTTTTTTTCCTTACCATCGGTGTACTTCCGCTTATTGTTCCTAGGATAAGAGGAAAATGGCTTTTGTTCAATAACATTTGTTTCACCCTCTTTGGACTTGGCCTTATTAGTGGTCTAAAAAGTCTACAATTCATTTGACAGATGAGTCGTTGTACTACAGCTTATTCATAACATAGTTGGTAGTGAATGCAGCAAAAATCAATGAGAGTGACTCGAGTATGATGCTCAATTAAGTGCGCTCATCAATGGTAGCCCTATGTATTTCCACCTCTTGCATCGTGTTGATCATGTTCAAAATATGATCTCTTACAAAAACTCATTTCTTCATTTTAGCATCCATGTAGGTTCTAGTAGCAACATGATAACTTCAGTCGAATTTCTATCCAAACAAGGCTTATAGAGAGTCCAATATCTCATATGCAATCTCCACGTTTTCATGTTTCTTTCTAAGAACATCACTCTGCTCATCAACATGTAGTATTTTGCCTTGTTATTGGATTAGATCCAATGGTCATACTTTTTTCATACATTATGGGGAATAGTAGCACCAGGCTCTTCAGGACATTCCTTGGTAAGAAACATTTATGGTTCTCAAAGATTAATACATTATTCAAGTTTGATTTCCATGTCATAAAATTGTCACAAGTTAATTTGTATTCGTTGAGTAAAATGGTAACGAGGTTAATGATTGAACACATTATGATTGCTGAAATTAAATGAAACATACATAATTCATTATAATTGAAATAAATATCAAAATTTTGGAATAGTAAATATGATGCATGGATGTAATAGTTAAAAACACATAAGATTATTTATTACTATACCACGATAAATTAACTTAATAATTACTATGCCACCTTAAGGTCAGTAATATTAATTTCAAATTAATTTTGAGACATTCGCAAACCTACAAGTCAAACTTAAAATATCTTTTTCTCTTTTACTCATAAACTACTATTATGTTGTCAAGACATAATTAACCGCTTGAAGATTAATTAAGTCTTTGTGAGTGTAACCCATTATTTCATAATCCATAATTTAACTCGAAAGTTACCGCCTTAAGGTCGGTCAAGTTCAAGATACATCACTTTTCCCTATCTTCTTAGGAAGCCAACCTTGGTATTGATATGGTCCGAAATCTTCCTTAGGGGAACAAAAAGAAAGCCATGTCGAGGCCCTTTACATATCTCACAACATTGTACTAATAATGGAGACCATAAGTTATATTGTCATACCAACCTTCTCCCACTCACTATTTTAAAATATGTGTTTTCATAAAACATCTTATGTTTTCAAATAAAATTGTTTAATTAATTCTAAATTAATTACTAGTCAATTAACCAATGAATATAGTCCTATTAATTATAAATACCAATCCTATTGGGCCTAGGTTCAATTTAAACTTCTTAGTTCATACCTTAATATAAGCCTAATTTTATTAGGGGAACATAATTTATAACTAATAGACTAATTACATTCATAAAACTTTAATAAAACTCCTTTTTAACAAAATTCATTATTGAAGGCCTAACTTAAACGTGTGCCTTTATTAGGTGTGATTACCAAGTTTAACTCTTAAAAAATTAATCCTATGTAATTAATTTGACCCAATATAAATCACATAAACACATAGGACAATCCTAATAAATCATGTTTCCACTTATGAGATGCATGATTAAAAATAAAATTGTGTGGGTATTCATGTATGGCATGTAAGTGGCTAACTGATAAATATGTTATCAATGAAATCAATGAAGATAAATAAATTGATATAATGGACCGGGTAATTTTGGATATTTCTAAACGTTTTAACCTTCGAAAAAATACGAATAAAGAAAGAAATAAAAATTACAAAAGGGTTTCAAATGTTACAATCTTCCCTAAGCTTGCTCCATCTTAAATCTCGGCCCACCGGGTAATTCTTTACATCAAGCTCAATTCCATAATTCCTAGAAAAATTTTCTAACCCCAACTAAATTTCTAACATAATTATTTACAGTTGAGCCTAAGCTCTTTCGAGGCCATTGGACCTTTTTATGTCAAACCCAATAACCTATTTAGTTTTTCAAAAATAAAATCAAAATTTAAGTTAATGGTCATGACTTGAATCATTAGAGCACCATGGTCCAAAGCCCGTGGAACCCCTAGGGTAAGCCACGGATGGCTTGCACGTGTTGGCCGGAGCCAGCTGCTGGGATAGCCGCTTGTCGAACTAGTAGCCTAAGGTCGCGGGACAGTTCCCGCGATTGGAACATCGCGGGACTGGCCTGGGTCTAGGTTGGGCCATGAGATAGTCTCGCGGCCTGCTACAGATGCCTTGCGGGACAGTCTTGTGACCTATGGTAGCTGCGCAGCGAGATTGTCCCGCTGCCTACCACAACCATGCCACCACTGGTTGCCGATACCGTGGGGCTTCCTTCTTTCCCTCGATTTTTCGATTTTGCTACAGACTTTTACAACCAAAAAATTTTACAAAAAACCTATGCCCGTAATGGCTTACACAAAATCTAGACAAAGAAAATTAAAGAAAAACCTAACCCAAAATCACCATAAAATTAACGATCTATAATATCAATCATACATTCATAAAATATAATCATCAATTCAACATACATATCTCATATATATGAAAATGCAAGAATCTCATATAGTGATTAATCTATATATATATATATATATAAAGACTTCTATGATACCAATTGTTGTGAATCAAGTTTAAAAGGTCGCAACGAAAGCGATTATTCGACCCAATATATAAAAAAAAATTCAAAAATAAGACTTTAGCAATCCTTTATATAGACATAAATTAATCTCCAATACTAGGTGGAAGAATCATACCTTAGTCCACGCAAATCGATCGTTAAGACTCACATCACGATCTTCGATGTCTATCATTGACACATTATGATGCGTGTGGGCACTTAGAGATGACAAGGTATTATTTTTTGTGATCTTTATTCTTTTTCATTCACGTCACTTAAAATAATTAGAATTTAATGTATTTGGAGAATTTTATTATAATTTATATTTAATATTATTTTAAATTTAAAACATTTTTAATTAATTTGAATTAATAATTTAAATATAATATTTAATAATAATAAAATAATAAGATAATAACAAACTTGTAACATAATTACAAGATCACCACCGCCACTTTTTCACCCCTATGGTACCAATATCACTGTGCAAGAATAGTGATAGGCTTGTAACACATGTCACATTGTAACTGTATTATCTCCGTATTTTATTTAGTCAAATATTTTCAGATCTAATTTAAAATAGAATCTTATCTATTTTAAACCAAATTATATTTTATTTAAATTTTAAATTAGTTTATCAAATCAATTTAAATTTGACTTCCTTAATTTTAATATTAAATAATATCTCATAACAACTCAATATTAGATAACATATTTAATTCAACATTAAATATATTATTATTTTATATAATGAATTTCAAAAATATTATTCCACTAAAAATATGAGATTGGACTCTTGCAATTATAGAACAAATTACTGAGCAATCTCTAGTAGTCTATTGATATTATCATTACATGCAATTTAATCCTCCAATAATTGATTCAGTCAAAATTATCTTTTTACCCCTCTAATATATTTTTTTTATCCTTAAGTACTATTAATCCACTAGTGAATAGTCAATTTATAACTTAATTATAAATTTGAGCTCAAAACTGTTTAGTTCCGGAATTAACTTTCAATGGAACCAACATTAAATCTTTTATGAAGAAAGTTTGGATTCTATATCTATAAATCATGTTCCCAGCCACTTATCCCAATGAATTTCCAAAACAAAAGTCTTTAGCATGTTTTACAAACAAATCATTATGAGTGAATCAAAAGATCTAGTTGACATAAATAGGAGTTCATGATTCCTCAAGAATTAAAATTCTTTATGGCAAACGGTACGTGGGTAAAGAATTAATTCATATAAGGTCCTATGTTATATCATCCAATTATATAAAACACTTCTACTAAGATGTCTATCTACATCAGTAATCCGGATATAGATCACTTGCATTCATAATGCTAGTCGACCGTACTAGCAACCATTAATTAAAGATTTTATACTTCAATATATTGAAGACAATTTAATTCATTATCTATAATCTTAATCCTGTTGTACTAATATAAGATTATTGTTAGATAAATAAAATTGGAATTTTCTGATATTTATACACATTATTCAATAATAAAATATTCAAACAATTATATAGAAAAATTTCACTTTTATTAATTTCATGAAGTTGTACTTATTACATACTTTTAAGGCACCACGCTCAACACCATCATTATTGTCCATTAAATTAGTAATACCCTTATCATGTGATGTAAAAATTGCAAACGACTAAGTGTACATTAAACTACTCTTTCAGAGCTTTCTAATGGTATATAAGAGATCTCATAACTCTAAGTAAAAGTCTCATAATCATTAAAACAATATGATAATCTTGTTAATATTTTGAGTTCAAAGTGTCAAGCATTCAAGTTTAACTTAACAAGTCCTCTGTCATTGCCCATTAAATTCTTATGTAAAAACTGCACGCAACTAATTGAATAAGCAACTATGCTTCCAGAGCTTTCAAATGGTATACTAGACATCTCATAACTCTTAGTAAAACTCGTGGAATCAGTAAAACAAGATGATAGTCTTGTTGACCTATTGAGTTCAATGGTCCATTACTATTTTCCTGTAAAGTCACAAAAACTTTTTCATATGATGCTGAAATCGCAAGATGATAGTCTTGTTGACCTATTAAGCTCAACGGACTATTAAGCTCAACGGGTCTATCACCCAAAACCTGTTAATCTCAATGGAGGCATGACTATTGTATTTTAAAATCACAATAACCTTTTCATCTGAGGTCTAAATCGTGAACTAGCAATTACAAATAAAATTAGACAACTAGACCTTTCCGATCTTATATAGCATGTCTAACATTATTGTTAGACCTCAGATTCTTAAAACAAGATAATATTCTTGTTAACCCATTGACCTCAACTAGTCTAGCATTCAAATCTGTTGAGTTCAATGGATTCAGGATCATTGTTAATTAAATTTGAAATACCTTTTTTATCTTATGTTGGGATTGGAAATGGTTTGATTACATATGACACTAGATTTCCAGAGCTTTCCAATGGTATATAGCACGTCTCATAATTCGAAGTAAACCACTCTGAATAATTAAAATAAGATGATAGTCGTGTTGACCCATTGAGCTCAATGGTTCTAGCATTGAAACTAGTTTAGCTCAACAGGTCAATTATAGTTATCTAATAAATTCACAATAATCTTTTCCTCTAATGTAAAAATTGCAAACAAAAAATTATATATAAAACTACTCCAACAGAGCTTTCTAATAGTATATAGCATATCTCATGACTATAGGTAAAGCTCTCAGAATTATTAGAAAAAGATGATGGTTTTGTTGGCCTATTGAGCTCAACTGGTCTATCATTCAAAACCATTGAGCTCAATGAGTCCATAACTATTTTTCCTTTAAATTTGCAATAACTTTTTCATCTGATGTCTAATTTGCAAATGAACAGTTGCATATGACACTATACTTCTAGAGCTTTATAATTGCATATAACAACTCTCATAATTCCAAGTAAAACACTCAGAATTATTAAAACAAATAATTTTTTTATTGGCCCGTTAAGCTAAATGAGTATTGTAGTGAAACTCATTGAGTTCAACGGGTCCATCATTATTGTCCATTAAATTTGTAATAACTTTATTCATCTTATGTCGAAATTGAAAATGGCCAATTGCATCTGAAACTAGACTTCCAGAGCTCTCCAATGGTATATAACAAGTCTCATAAATCTTAGTAACACTCTCGGAATCATAAAAAAAAGATTTTAATCTTGTCGACATATTGAGCTCAACTAGTCTAGCATTCAATCCGATTGACCACAAAAGGTCCATTTCTGTTGTCCTTTAAATTCGTAATACATTTTTCATCAAATGTCAAAATTGCAAACAATCAATTTCATATGAAACTAGACTTCTAGTGCTTCCAAATGGTATAGAGCATGTATCATACCTCCAAGTAAATCTCCCGAAATCATTAAAATAACTAGATAATCATACTGATCCATCAAATTCATAATAACTTTTTCCTCTGATGTCAAAATTGCAAATGATGAAGTGTATATAAAACTACTCTTTCAGAGCTTTGTAATTGTATATAGCACATCTCATAACTCTAAATAAAACTCTAAAAATATTAAAATAAGATGATAGTCTTGTTGACATGTTGAACTCAATGGGTGTATCATCAAAACCCATTGAGCACAACAAGTTCATGACTATTGTCCTTTAAATTTGCAATAACTTTTTCATTTCATGTCGAATTTGCAAACAGATAATTGCATATGAAACTAAACTTTTAGAGTTTTCCAGTTGCATAGAGCATGTCTAATAACTCCAAGTCAAACACTCAGAATCATTAAAGCAATATAATATTTTTGTTGTCATGGACTCGTTGATCCCAATGGGTCTAGCATTTAAACCCGTTGAGCTCAACGGGTCTATCATTCAAACTCGTTGAGCTCAATAGGTCAAGTACTATTGTCCTCTAATTTCATAATACCTTTTTCATGTGGTGTCACAATTGCAAATGACTAAGTGTATATAAAACTACTCCTTCAGAGCTTTGTAATGGTATAGCACATCTCATAACTCTAAGTAAGACTCTCGGAATCATTAAAACAAGATGACAGTGTTGTTCATCTATTGAGGTCAACGTGTATATCATACAAACCCGTTAAACACAACCGGTCCTCTATCATTTTTTTAGAGTTAAACACAACATGTATGAGACCTTACGTTGCCTATGCTCTAAGTATTATGAGCAGGTTTCAAGGTAATCCAAGTTAGAAGCATTAGATTGTTGTTAAGAACATTCTACTTTAGAAGGACTATAGACATGTTATTTGTTTATGGGTGATCTGACTTGAAAATTGAGAATTTCACAAACTCTAGTTTTTAGTCAGATATTGATGATAGTAAATCAACTTCAGGATTCATCTTTAGACAAAATAATGGAGGGGTCAGTTGGAAGAGTCTAAATAAGAAATTACTGCAGATTCAACCACAAAAGCAGAATGCATTGCAGCATCAGAAGTAATAAAAGAGGCGGTTTGGATGAAAAAGTTCATAGCTAAACATGGTGTAGTTCCAAGTATCATTGATCTTGTAGTAGTGTACTACGATAACAACGGTGCGATACTACTAGAAAAAGAACCTAGGTCTCATCATAAATCCAAGCACGTGCTTCGACGTTATCACCTCATCCAAAAAATAATTAGAAGAGTAGACGTCAACATTGAAAGGGTCGACAAATATGACAACATAGCAGATCCATTCACTAAGGCACTTTCCCAAATGAAGTTTTATCGCCATCTGGACAAGATAGGAAATAGATCAACAAATAGTTGTCTTTAGTGCAAGTGGGAGATTGAAACCATTTGCCCATCATGGCAATTGGATTTTGACATAATGGATCAAATACTTTATGTGATACTATCTCTGTGCAGATATTAACAAGACATTATTATCATTAATGAAAGTCAGTTATTATTTATTATGTTTATATAATTTTGCTGTAATTAATAGTATATGTTCTACAAATACACTCTAGAGATCTTTATAAAGATCATGCTAGTAAAGACTCAAGTCGCTAAAAGTTCTAAAGATAAAAATGGTTCATTGTCAAAAGATCTCGAGAATGGACATCGATTGATACCAATAGACAATCATGTAGTTCATTGCCTAATTATTAGAGTGGTAAATCTCATAGACAGTGGTGTTAGAGGAACACCATGATAATTGTGTGGGCGCTTAGTAGAGACTAAGGGAGCTAAACATGACACTTAGATAATTCTCAAATGTAATTAACCTTAACTGTTTTACATGTGATTTCAGACATGAGGCCGCATGGTTCCTTGAGCACAGGGCATCTTACTTTGAAATCATTCCAATTAGCCCTAGCCATAAGTGAACATGGTGTAAACTACTGGCGGGAAGTGTTGTGCAAGAAGGTTAAGACTGGTCAAGAGGGAATTTATTGCTTCCGTGTTTTGAAAAGGGTCTTATAGATTATATACTTTATTGAACAATAAATCTTTGTAAAGTAGTATTGTATGAAATGAAATTTTGTGAATCCATTATTGATGTTCAATAAACATATAGTGGTCTATATGATTTATCTACTAAGGCTTAACAGTTAAATCATGCCTTATGATTAATCGGGATATAGGCAAAATGAAAAGATTATTATTGCAAACATACTATAGTCACAACATGTTCTTTCATATAATGGTACTTCTCATCTCGCGGTAGGTTTGCACTTTTTTAGAAATCAATATTGACTTGGAGGTTTGAAAATATTTAATTATGAGATGATTAACTTAACTGTTTAATTTAAGAAGTTGTTTTAAATTGAATGAATTTAATTTGGAATTAAAAAAAAATCATAAATGTTTATGTAATCCTCCTACTGACGTGTTGTACAACCTAATCGGTCACGCACATAAGGTTCACACTAACTAAGTTAAAATTTGATCGGAGACAAGGGAAAAACAGACGAAAATAATTTTAGGGTAAAATGATAATTTGAGTTTTAATTTGACTATAAGGGCAAAATGGTAATTATTATTTTTTAATTTAATATCATGTAGCTTTATTAGCATAACTAAGGATGGCATTAATCAAATGGTTAATTAAATATCTATGACTATTACCCATTAGGGTGGCCGGCCATGATGTGGGTTTGACCCAATTTTATCTTTTAAGAATTTTAAGATAAAAAGCAACATAAGGTGATAAGAGTTTTAAGGAAACAAGGAAATATAATGTCGTTAGAAAACTATAACATAGTTGTACCTATAAATACACTATAAGGCCTTGGCCGAATATATCGTCTTCTAAGCCTCATTTACCGAAAATGACAAGAGAGAAAAGTGATTCGTTCTCCCTTCCCTTTCCTCAAACTTAACTTCGCATGTTGTAAAATCGTAAGTAGAAACTTAACCGTTGGAAATGAATCGTGTGGACTATGGTTGGAGGGCGAACACGTGGGTGCCTCTCATCTTAATAATAATAGTTATGTGACCAAGAAGAAATGTATTCATTTTCCCTAAACCTTGATTTAATTTGATGGGATTTACTATGCATTTTGTAAAATGATTATATGTGATATAATTGGTATATGATCAATCTTGATAGAAACTGTGCAGGCAAGGATGTGATCCGAATAAATTTTAAATATTCCTTCTGTTGCGTTTATCTTTTGTTTGCATGCCTATGTTTCCTAACACTAAGGCCTTGGCCGAATACAAACAAATCTTCTAAACCTCCTTGGTGGAAAATCACAAGAGAGAAAAGATTGTCTTTCTCCTTTCCCTTTTCTCGAATTTATCATATCATATGTTAAGATCCTAAGTAGAAACTTAAGCATGTGAAACGAATCGCATAGACTAAGGTTAGTGTGGGCGCCTTCCCATCTTAATAAGAAGAATTTTATAATCAAGAAGAGAGGTATTACTTTTCCCTAAACCTTAACTTAATTTAATGGGCTTTCTATAAAAGGATTATATGAGATATAACTGTTGTGTATTATCAATCTTGATAGAAACTATGCATGCTAGGATGTTATCCGAGTAAATTTTAAATACTTCTTCCACTACATTTATCTTTTATTTGCATGCCTACATTTCTAATAGTGGTATTAGAGCCTAAGTCATATCATAAATTATAGTCATTTTATGATTGATGTGTTTAATGTTTGGTCTTGGAATTTCATAGTTGCCTAAAACAAATCGGGATAAATTTTTGGAAACCATCAAAATGAAGGGCTATTGTTCGGGACAATTTTTACCACCGCTTAGAACAGTGGTAGTGATGCCACTAAACAGTGCCATGTGCGGTGGTGTACAGCCGCACGGTGGTGGCTCCCCATAGGGTGCTACTTGAGCAGGTGGCGGTGACAGCGAGTTGTTGTCCTGGAAACCCTAATTCGATTAGGTTTTATTTTGGATACTTTCATAAAAATTCAATCTTTCAATTAATTTAATTAAAAATTTGATTTTGATTTTAATTTTGATTTTGATGATAATATGGTAAGTAAAAAAATATAAATTATTTATATGTATTTTACTAATATATCAAATATGGAAATTAAATTACCTTAAATTATTTTTGGTGAATTTAATTTGAAAATTATTTTGGCATGTTTCCTAAAGTTTAGAAGAGGATCTAGAACAGCAAACTTTCTAAATAAGAAAAGTCGATGTTTTTGGCAAGTATCCTTAAAAAGTTAAGGAAAATAAATTTGATTAGTTGCTTGTGCTAATGAGTAATTAAAATGAACTAAACAAGAGTTCACTAGTTTGAATTCCATGAACATGCATCAAAGAGATAAAACAAGAAATAATGTATGAATAATTAAAATTATTTTAACATGTTCATGCATTAGATGTATGTAAATTAAGGTGTTAAATGTACATGCTTTCTCTAATAGTGTACTGTGATAACAATGGTGCAATAGCACAAGTAAAGGAACCTAGGTCTCATTACAAATCGAAGAGGAGATGTCAACATTGAAAGGGTTGATATAGATAGCAACATAGCAAATCAATTAACTAAGGTGCTTTCTAAATTAAAGTTCGATCGCCATCTTGACAAGATGGGAAATTGATTTAGAAACAGTTGGCTTTAGTGCAAGTGTGACATTGAAAGCGTATGCCTATTAAACCAATCGAATTTTGGTCTAATGGGGTAAATACTTTATGTTATGCTATCTTTGCGCACTCCAAAGATCATAATACAAAAAAGTCTTCTAAGCCTCCTTAGCTGAAAATCATGAGAAAAGAGAGTGTTTCTCCTTTTTCCTTAAACTTATCATCTAATGTGTTGAGATCCTAAGTAGAAAATTAACCATGTAAAATGAATCGTGTAGACTATGGGTAGGGAGCAAACATGTGGGCGCTTCCTCATCATAATAAGAAGAGTTCTGTAATTAAAAAGGGAGGTATTCCTTTTCCCTAGACCTTGATTTAATTTGAAGGGATTTATTGTGATTTCTATAAAAGGATTATATGTGATATAATTGTTGTATGATCAATATTGATGGAAACTATGTATGCTAGGATTTGATCCAAATAAATTTTAAATAATTCTTCTGCCGTGTTTATCTTTTATTTGCATGCATATATTTCCTAACATCTAGAGCATTCAAATAATATATAGCATGTCTCATACCTCCGAGTATAACACTCATAATAATTAAAACAAGATAATATTTTTATTGACCAGTTGGGCTTAACATGTCTAGCATTCCAACCCATTGAGCTCAATGGGTCTAGCATTTAAACTCATTGAGCTCAATTAATTCATGATTATTGTCCATTAAATTCAGAATAACTTTTTCTTCTAATTTTTAAACTGCAAATGACCAATTGTATATGAAACTAGACTTGCAGTGCTTTCTAATAGTATATAGCATGTCTCATAAATCCAAATAAAACTATCAGAATTATTAAAATAAGTTAATACACTTATTGACCTATTAAGCTCAACTGGTCTAGCATTTAAACCCGTTGAGCTTGACAGGTCCATTATTATTGTCATTTAAATTTTCAATTCCTTTTTCATCTAATATAGAAATTACAAACAGTTAATTCCATACGAAGCTAGACTTCCAAAGCTTTTCAATGATATATAGCACGTCTTATAACTTCAAGTAAACATTTTTGAATCATTAAAGTAGATGATAGTCTTGTTGACCTGTTGTGCTTAATGGGTCTAGCATTTAAACATGTTGACTTCAATGAGTCCATAATCATTTTTCATTAAATTCCCAATAACTTTTTCATTTGATGTCGAAATGACAAAAGGCCAAATGCATATGATACTAGAGTTCAAGAGCTTTCCAATGGTATATAGTACGTCTCATAAATCCAAGTAAAACTATCGGAATCATAAAAATAAGATAATCATCTTGTTGGCCTATTTTGCTCAGCTCGTCTAGCATTCAAACCCGTTGAGCTAAACAAGTCAATTACTAGTGTGCTTTAAATATGCAATAACTTTTTCAATTTATGTCAAAATTGCAAATGGTCAAGTGTATATGAAACTAGACTCTTACAGTATATATCATATCTCATAATTCTAAGTAAACGTCTGCGAATAATTAAAATAAAATGATAGTCTTATTGATCCGTTGAGCTCAACAAATGTAGCATTCAAACCTTTTTAGCTGAATGGGTCTATGACCATTATCCTTTAAATTTGTGATAACTTTTTCGGTTGAAGTAAAAATTTGAAATAATCAATTGCATATGAAATTAGACTTCCATAAATTTCTAATGATATATACCACGTCTCATAAATTTTAGTAAAATTATCATCATAAATGGTAGTCTAATTATCAGAATCATTTAATTAATATTAGGGTCTTGTTGATCCATTAAGCTCAACAGGTTTAAAAGGTGAGACCTGTTGAGCTCAACAGGTCTAGAAGGTCATAGACCGCATAGTAAGGATTGACAGGTTTAATATTAGAATCAAAAGTTGTGTTTGTAGTGAAAAAATAGAATTCGTTCGAATTGCTTTGAAATAAGATATTGACTTCAAATGACTCATTGAAATGATTTTAAGGTTAAACGAATGCACACTTTCCTTGCAATGATCATTTGCAAGTTATGCACAAAACTTGTGTTTGTAGTGCAAAAATAGAATTCGTTCGACTTGCTTTGAAATAAGTTATTGACTTGAAATGACTCATTGAAATGATTTTAAGGTTAAACTAATGCACACTTTCCTTGCAATGATCATTTGCAAGTTATGCGCAAAACTTGTGTTTGTAATGCAAAAATAGGGCTCGTTCGACTTACTTTGAAATAAGTTATTGACTTGAAATGACTCGTTGAAATGATTTAAGGTTAAAACGAATGCACACTTTCCTTGCAACGATCATTTGCAAGTTATGCACAAAACTTGTATTTGTAGTGCAAAAATAGAATTCGTTCGACTTGCTTTGAAATAAGTTATTGACTTGAAATGACTTATTGAAATGATTTTAAGGTTAAACGAAAGCACACTTTCCTTGCATTGATCATTTGCAAGTTATGCACAAAACTTGTGTTTGTGGTGCAAAAATAGAATCCGTTCGACTTGCTTTGAAATAAGTTATTGACTTGAAATGACTCATTGAAATGATTTTAAGGTTAAACGAATGCACACTTTCCTTGCATTCATCATTTGCAAGTTATGCACAAAACTTGTGTTTGTAGTGCAAAAATAGAATTCGTTCGACTTGCCTTGAAATAAGTTATTGACTTGAAATGACTCATTGAAATGATTTTAAGGTTAAACTAACGCACACTTTCCTTGCAATGATCATTTGCAAGTTATGCGCAAAACTTTTGTTTGTAGTGCAAAAATAGGGCTCGTTCGACTTACTTTGAAATAAGTTATTGACTCAAATGACTCATTGAAATGATTTTAAGGTTAAACGAATGCACACTATCCGTGCATTGATCATTTGCAAGTTATGCACAAAACTTGTGTTTGTAATGCAAAAATAGAATTCATTCGACTTGCTTTGAAATAAGTTACTGACTTGAAATGACTCATTGAAATGATTTTAAGGTTAAACGAATGCACACTTTTTCTTTGCATTGATCATTTGCAAGTTATGCAGAAAACTTGTGTTTGTAGTGCAAAAATATAATTCGTTCGACTTGCTCAGAAATAAGTTATTGACTTGAAATGACTCATTGAAATGATTTTATGGTTAAACGAATGCACACTTTCCTTGCGTTGATCATTTGCAAGTTATGCACATAACTTGTGTTTGTAGTGCAAAAAAGGAAATTCGTTCGACTTGCTTTGAAATGAGTTATTGACTTGAAATGACTCATTGAAATGATTTTAAGGTTAAACTAACGCAAGTTAAACGAATGCACAGTTTTCTTGCAATGATCATTTGCAAGTTATGCACAAAAGTTGTGTTTGTAGTGCAAAAATAGAATTCGTTCGAATTGCTTTGAAATAAGATATTGACTTTAAGTGACTCATTGTAATGATTTTAAAGTTACACGAATGCACACTTTCCTTGCAATGATCATTTGCAAGTTATGCACAAAACTTGTGTTTGTAGTGCAAAAATAGAATTGTTTGACTTGCTTTGAAATAAGTTATTGACTTGAAATGACTCATTGAAATGATTTTATGGTTAAACGAATGCACACTTTCCTTGCGTTGATCATTTGCAAGTTATGCACAAAACTTGTGTTTGTAGTGCAAAAAAGGAAATTCGTTCGACTTGCTTTGAAATAAGTTATTGACTTGAAATGACTCATTGAAATGATTTTAAGGTTAAACAAATGCACACTTTCCTTGCAATGATCATTTGCAAGTTATGCACAAAACTTGTGTTTGCAGTGCAAAAATAGAATTCGTTCGACTTGCTTCGAAATAAGTTATTGACTTGAAATGACTCATTTAAATGATTTTAAGGTTAAACGAATGTTCACTTTCCTTTTAACGATCATTTGCAAGTTCTGCACAAAACTTGTGTTTGTAGTGCAAAAATAGAATTCGTTCGACTTGCTTTGAAATAAGTTATTGACTTGAAATGACTCATGGAAATGATTTTAAGGTTAAACGAATGTACACTTTTTCTTTGCATTGATCATTTGCAAGTTATGCAGAAAACTTGTGTTTGTAGTGCAAAAATAGAATTCGTTCGACTTGTTTTGAAATAAGATATTGACTTGAAATGACTCATTGAAACGTTTTTAAGGTTATACGAATGCACACTTTCTTTGCAATGATCATTTGCAAGTTATGCACAAAAGTTTTGTTTGTAGTGCAAAAGTAGAATTCGTTCGAATTGCTTTGAAATAAGTTATTGACTTGAAATGACTCATTGAAATGATTTTAAGGTTAAACAAATGCACATTTTCCTTGCAATGATCATTTGCAAGTTATGCGCAAAACTTGTGTTTGTAGTGCAAAAATAAGGCTCGTTCAACTTAATTTGAAGTAAGTTATTGACTTGAAATGACTCATTGAAATGATTTTAAGGTTAAACTAACGCACACTTTCCTTGCAATGATCATTTGCAAGTTATGCACAAAACTTGTGTTTGTAGTGCAAAAATAGAATTCGTTCGACTTGCTTCGAAATAAGTTATTGACTTGAAATGACTCATTGAAATGATTTTAAGGTTAAACGAATGTTCACTTTCCTTGTAACGATCATTTGCAAGTTCTGCACAAAACTTGTGTTTGTAGTGCAAAAATAGAATTCGTTCGACTTGCTTTGAAATAAGTTATTGACTTGAAACGACTCATTGAAATGATTTTAAGGTTAAACGAATGTACACTTTTTCTTTGCATTGATCATTTGCAAGTTATGCAGAAAACTTGTGTTTGTAGTGCAAAAATAGAATTCGTTCGACTTGTTTTGAAATAAGATATTGACTTGAAATGACTCATTGAAATGGTTTTATGGTTATACGAATGAACACTTTCCTTGCAATGATCATTTGCAAGTTATGCACAAAACTTGTGTTTGTAGTGCAAAAATAGAATTCGTTCGGATTGCTTTGAAATAAGATATTGACTTTAAGTGACTCACTGTAATGATTTTTAGGTTACAAGAATGCACACTTTCCTTGCAATGATCATTTGCAAGTTATGCACAAAACTTGTGTTTGTAGTGCAAAAATAGAATTCGTTCGACTTGCTTTGAAATAAGTTATTGACTTGAAATGACTCATTGAAATGATTTTAAGGTTAAACGAATGTACACTTTTTCTTTGCATTGATCATTTGCAAGTTATGCAGAAAACTTGTGTTTGTAGTGCAAAAATAGAATTCGTTCGACTTGTTTTGAAATAAGATATTGACTTGAAATGACTCATTGAAATGTTTTTAAGGTTATACGAATGCACACTTTCCTTGTAACGATCATTTGCAAGTTCTGCACAAAACTTGTGTTTGTAGTGCAAAAATAGAATTCGTTCGACTTGCTTTGAAATAAGTTATTGACTTGAAATGACTCATTGAAATGATTTTAAGGTTAAACGAATGTACACTTTTTCTTTGCATTGATCATTTGCAAGTTACGCAGAAAACTTGTGTTTGTAGTGCAAAAATAGAATTCGTTCGACTTGTTTTGAAATAAGATATTGACTTGAAATGACTCATTGAAATGTTTTTAAGGTTATACGAATGCACACTTTCCTTGCAATGATCATTTGCAAGTTATGCACAAAACTTGTGTTTGTGGTGCAATAAGAGAATTCGTTCGACTTGCTTTGAAATAAGTTATTGACTTAAAATGACTCATTGAAATGATTTTAAGGTTAAACTAACGCACACTTTCCTTGCAATGATCATTTACAAGTTATGCGCAGAACTTGTCTTTGTAGTGCAAAAATAGGGCTCGTTCGACTTATTTTGAAATGATTTATTGACTTGAAATGACTCATTGAAATGATTTTAAGGTTAAACGAATCCACACTTTCCTTGCAATGATCATTTGCAAGTTATGCAGAAAACTTGTGTTTGTAGTGCAAAAATAGAATTCGTTCGACTTGCTTTGAAATAAGTTATTGACTTGAAATGACTCATTGAAATGATTTTAAGGTTAAACTAATGCACACTTTCCTTGCAATGATCATTTGCAAGTTATGCGCAAAACTTGTGTTTGTAGTGCAAAAATAGGGCTCGTTCGACTTACTTTGAAATATGTTATTGACTTGAAATGACTCGTTGAAATGATTTTAAGGTTAAACGATTGCACACTTTCCTTGCAATGATCATTTGCAAGTTATGCACAAAAGTTGTGTTCGTAGTGCAAAAATAGAATTCATTCGACTTGATTTGAAATAAGTTATTGACTTGAAATGACTCATTCAAAACGATTTTAAGGTTAAACGAATGCCCACTTTTCTTGCAATGATCATTTGCAAGTTATGCACAAAACTTGTGTTTGTAGTGCAAAAATATAATTCGTTCGAATTGCTTTGAAATAAGATATTGACTTTAAGTGACTCATTGTAATGATTTTAAGGTTACACGAATGCACACTTTCCTTGCAATGATCATTTGCAAGTTACGCACAAAACTTGTGTTTGTAGTGCAAAAATAGAATTCGTTCGAATTGCTTTGAAATAAGATATTGACTTTAAGTGACTCATTGTAATGATTTTAAAGTTACACGAATGCACACTTTCCTTGCATTGATCATTTGCAAGTTATGCACAAAACTTGTGTTTGTAGTGCAAAAATAGAATTCGTTCGAATTGCTTTGAAATAAGATATTGACTTTAAGTGACTCATTGTAATGATTTTAAGGTTACACGAATGCACACTTTCCTTGCAATGATCATTTGCAAGTTACGCACAAAAGTTGTGTTTGTAGTGCAAAAATAGAATTCGTTCGAATTGCTTTGAAATAAGATATTGACTTTAAGTGACTCATTGTAATGATTTTAAAGTTACACGAATGCACACTTTCCTTGCAATGATCATTTGCAAGTTATGCACAAAACTTGTGTTTGTAGTGCAAAAATAGAATTCGTTCGACTTGTTTTGAAATAAGATATTGACTTGAAATGACTCATTGAAATGGTTTTATGGTTATACGAATGAACACTTTCCTTGCAATGATGATTTGCAAGTTATGCACAAAACTTGTGTTTGTAGTGCAAAAATAGAATTCGTTCGGATTGCTTTGAAATAAGATATTGACTTTAAGTGACTCACTGTAATGATTTTAAGGTTACAAGAATGCACACTTTCCTTGCAATGATCATTTGCAAGTTATGCACAAAAATTGTGTTTGTAGTGCAAAAATAGAATTCGTTCGACTTGCTTTGAAATAAGTTATTGACTTGAAATGACTCATTCAAATGATTTTAAGGTTAAACGAATGCACACTTTCCTTGCATTGATCATTTGCAAGTTATGCACAAAACTTGTGTTTAGAGTGCGAAAATAGAATTCGTTCGACTTCCGTTGAAATAATATATTGACTTGAAATGACTCCTTGAAAAGATTTTAAGGTTAAACTAATGCACACATTCCTTGCATTGATCATTTCCAAGTTATTCACAAAACTTGTGTTTGAAGTGCAAAAATAGAATTCGTTCGACTTGCTTTGAAATAAGTTATTGACTTGAAATGAGTCATTCAAATGATTTTGACGTTAAACGAATGCACACTTTCGTTGCATTGATCGTTTGCAAGTTATGCACAAAACTTTTGTTTGAAGTGTGAAATTAGAATTCGTTCGACTTGCTTTGAAATAAGATATTGACTTGAAATGACTCATTGAAAAGATTTTAAGGTTAAACTAATGCACACATTCCTTGCATTGATCATTTCCAAGTTATGCACAAAACTTGTGTTTGAAGTGCAAAAATAGAATTCGTTCGACTTGCTTTGAAATAATTTATTGACTTGAAATGAGTCAATCAAAGGATTTTGAGGTTAAACGAATGCACACTTTCCTTGCATTGATCATTTGCAAGTTATGCACAAAACTTTTGTTTGAAGTGCGAAATTAGAATTCGTTCGACTTGCTTTGGAATAAGATATTTGCTTGAAATGACTGATTGAAATGATTTTAATGCTAAACGAATGCACACTTTCCTTGCACTGATCATTTGCGAGTTATGCACAAAACTTGACTTTGTAGTGCAAAAATAGAATTCGTTCGAATTGCTTTGAAATAAGTTATTTACTCGAAATGACTCATTCAAATGATTTTAGGGTTAAACGAATGCACACTTTCCTTGCACTGATATTTTGCAAGTTATGCACAAAACTTGTGTTTGGAGTGCAAAAACAGAATTCGTTCGACTTGCTTTGGAATAAGATATTTTCTTGAAATGACTGATTGAAATGATTTTAAGGTTAAACGAATGCACACTTTCCTTGCACTGATCATTTGCAAGTTATGCGCAAAACTTGACTTTGTAGTGCAAAAATAGAATTCGTTCGAATTGCTTTGAAATATGTTATTGACATGACATGACTCATTGAAAAGATTTTAAGGTTAAACTAAAGCACACTTTCCTTGCACTGATCTTTTGCAAGTTATGCACAAAACTTGTGTTTGAAGTGCAAAAATAGAATTCGTTCGACTTGCTTTGAAATAAGTTATTGACTTGAAATGACTCATTCAAATGATTTTAAGGTTAAACTAATTCACACTTTCCTTGCAATGATCATTTGAAAGTTATCTTCGAAATTTCTGTTTGAAGTGTGAAAATACAATTTGTTCGAAATCTTTTGAAATAAGATATTGACTTGAAATGACTCATTGAAAAGATTTTAAGGTTAAACTAAGGCACACATTCCTTGCATTGATCGTTTCCAAGTTATGCACAAAACTTGTGTTTGAAGAGCGAAAATAGAATTCGTTCGACTTCCGTTGAAATAATATATTGACTTGAAATGACTCCTTGAAAAGATTTTAAGGTTAAACTAATGCACACATTCCTTGCATTGATCATTTCCAAGTTATGCACAAAACTTGTGTTTGAAGTGCAAAAATAGAATTCGTTCGACTTGCTTTGAAATAAGTTACTGACTTGAAATGAGTCATTCAAATGATTTTGAAGGTTAAACGAATGCACACTTTCCTTGCATTGATCATTTGCAAGTTATGCACAAAACTTTTGTTTGGAGTGCAAAAATAGAATTCGTTCGACTTGCTTTGAAATAAGATATTGACTTGAAATGACTCATTGAAATGATTTTAAGGTTAAACGAATGCACACTTTACTTGCAATGATTATTTGCAAGTTATGCACAAAAGTTGTGTCTGTAGTGCAAAACTAGAATTCGTTCGACTTGCATTGAAATAAGTTATTGACTTGAAATGACTCATTGAAATGATTTTAAGGTTAAACGAATGCACACTTTCCTTGCAATGATTATTTGCAAGTTATGCACAAAAGTTGTGTCTGTAGTGGAAAACTAGAATTCGTTCGACTTGCTTTGAAATAAGTTATTGACTTGACATGACTGATTGAAATGATTTTAAGGTTAAATGAATGCACACTTTCCTTGCAATGATCATTTGCAAGTTATGCACAAAAGTTGTGTCTGTAGTGCAAAACAAGAATTCGTTCGACTTGCTTTGAAATTAGTTATTGACTTGAAATGACTCATTGAAATGATTTTAAGGTTAAACGAATGCACACTTTCCTTGCAATGATCATTTGCAAGTTATGCACAAAAGTTGTGTTTGTAGTGCAAAAATAGAATTCGTTCGAATTGGTTTGAAATAAGTTATTGACTTGAAATGACTCATTGAAATGATTTTAAGGTTAAACGAATGCACACTTTCCTTGCAATGATCATTTGCAAGTTATGCACAAAAGTTGTGTCTGTAGTGCAAAACTAGAATTCGTTCGAATTGCTTTGAAATAAGTTATTGACTTGAAATGACTCATTGAAATGATTTTAAGGTTAAACGAATGCACACTTTCCTTGCGATGATCATTTTCAAGTTATGCACAAAAGTTGTGTTCATAGTGCAAAAATAGAATTCGTTCGACTTGCTTTGAAGGAAGTTATTGACTTGAAAGGACTCATTTAAATGATTTTAAGGTTAAACGAATGCACACTTTCCTTGCAATGATCAATTGCAAGTTATGCACAAAACTTGTGTTTGTAGTGCAGAAATAGACTTCGTTCGAATTGCTTTGAAATAAGTTATTGACTTGAAATGACTCATTGAAATGATTTTAAGGTTAAACGAATGTACACTTTCCTTGTAATGATCATTTGCATGTTATGCACAAAAGTCGTGTCTGTAGTGCAAAACTAGAATTCGTCCGACTTGCATTGAAATAAGTTATTGACTTGACATGACTGATTGAAACGATTTTAAGGTTAAATGAATGCACACTTTCCTTGCAATGATCATTTGCAAGTTGTGCACAAAAGTTGTTTCTGTAGTGCAAAACTGGAATTCGTTCGAATTGCTTTGAAATTAGTTATTGACTTGACATGACTGATTGAAATGATTTTAAGGTTAAATGAATGCACACTTTCCTTGCAATGATCATTTGCAAGTTATGCACAAAAGTTGTGTCTGTAGTGCAAAACTGGAATTCGTTCGTATTGCTTTGAAATAAGTTATTGACTTGAAATGACTCATTGAAATGATTTTAAGGTTAAAAGAATGCACACTTTCCTTGCAATGATCATTTGCAAGTTATGCACAAAAGTTGTGTCTGTAGTGCAAAACTAGAATTCGTTCGAATTGCTTTGAAATAAGTTATTGACTTGAAATGACTCATTGAAATGATTTTAAGGTTAAACGAATGCACACTTTCCTTGCGATTATCATTTGCAAGTTATGCACAAAAGTTGTGTTCATAGTGCAAAAATAGAATTCGTTCGAATTGCTTTGAAATAAGTTATTGAGTTGAAATGACTCACTGAAATGATTTTAAGGTTAAACGAATGCACACTTTCCTTGCAATGATCATTTGCAAGTTATGCACAAAAGTTGTGTCTGTAGTGCAAAACTAGAATTCGTTCGACTTGCATTGAAATAAGTTATTGACTTGAAATGACTCATTGAAATGATTTTAAGGTTAAACGAATGCACACTTTCCTTGCAATGATTATTTGCAAGTTATGCACAAAAGTTGTGTCTGTAGTGGAGAACTAGAATTCGTTCGACTTGCTTTGAAATAAGTTATTGACTTGACATGACTGATTGAAACGATTTTAAGGTTAAATGAATGCACCCTTTCCTTGCAATGATCATTTGCAAGTTATGCACAAAAGTTGTGTCTGTAGTGCAAAACTAGAATTCGTTCGACTTGCTTTGAAATAAGTTATTTACTTGAAATGACTCATTGAAATGATTTTAATTTTAAATGAATGCACACTTTCCTTGCAATGATCATTTGCAAGTTATGCACAAAAGTTGTCTCTGTAGTGCAAAACTGGAATTCGTTCGAATTGCTTTGAGATAAGTTATTGACTTGAAATGACTCATTGAAATGATTTTAAGGTTAAACGAATGCACACTTTCCTTGCAATGATCATTCGCAAGTTATGCAGAAAACTTGTGTTTGTAGTGTAAAACTAGAATTCGTTCGACTTGCTTTGACATAAGTTATTGACTTGAAATGACTCATTGAAATGATTTTATGGTTAAACGAATGCACACTTTCCTTGCAATCATCATTTGCAAGTTATGCACAAAAGTTGTGTCTGTAGTGCAAAACTAGAATTCGTTCGACTTGCTTTGAAATAAGTTATTTACTTGAAATGACTCATTGAAATGATTTTAATTTCTAACGAATGCACACTTTCCTTGCAATGATCATTTGCAAGTTATGCACGAAAGTTGTGTTTGTATTGCAAAAATGGAATTCGTTCGAATTGCTTTGAAATAAGTTATTGACTTGAAATGACTCATTGAAATGATTTTAAGGTTAAACGAATGCAGACTTTCCTTGCAATGATCATTTGCAAGTTATGCACAAAAGTTGTGTCTGTAGTGCAAAACTAGAATTCGTTCGACTTGCTTTGAAATAAGTTATTGACTTGAAATGACTCAGTGAAATGATTTTAAGGTTAAACGAATGCACACTTTCCTTGCAATGATCATTTGCATGTTATGCACAAAACTTGTGTTTGTAGTGCAAAAATAGAATTCGTTCGACTTGCTTTGAAGGAAGTTATTGACTTGAAAGGACTCATTGAAACGTTTTTAAGGTTATACGAATGCACACTTTCCTTGCAATGATCATTTGCAAGTTATGCACAAAAGTTTTGTTTGTAGTGCAAAAATAGACTTCGTTCGAATTGCTTTGAAATAAGTTATTGACTTGAAATGACTCATTGAAATGATTTTAAGGTTAAACGAATGTACACTTTCCTTGTAATGATCATTTGCATGTTATGCACAAAAGTCGTGTCTGTAGTGCAAAACTAGAATTCGTCCGACTTGCATTGAAATAAGTTATTGACTTGAAAGGACTGTTTGAAATGATTTTAATTTTAAACGAATGCACACTTTCCTTGCAATGATCATTTGCAAGTTATGCACAAAACTTGTGTTTGTAGTGCAAAAATAGAATTCGTCCGAATTGCTTTGAAATAAATTATTGACTTGAAATGACTCATTGAAATGATTTTAAGGTTAAACGAATGCACACTTTCCTTGCAATGATCATTTGGAAGTTATGCAGAAAAGTTGTGTTTGTAGTGGAAAACTAGAATTCGTTCGACTTGCTTTGACATAAGTTATTGACCTGAAATGACTCATTGAAATGATTTTAAGGTTAAGCGAATGCACACTTTCCTTGCAATGATCATTTGCAAGTTATGCACAATAGTTGTGTCTGTAGTGGAAAACTAGAATTCGTTCGACTTGCTTTGAAATAAGTTATTGACTTGAAATGACTGATTGAAATGATTTTAAGGTTAAATGAATGCACACTTTCCTTGCAATGATCATTTGCAAGTTATGCACAAAAGTTGTGTCTGTAGTGCAAAACTAGAATTCGTTCGACTTGCATTGAAATAAGTTATTGACTTGAAATGACTCACTGAAATGATTTTAAGGTTAAACGAATGCACACTTTCCTTGCAATGATCATTTGCATGTTATGCACAAAACTTGTGTCTGTAGTGCAAAACTAGAATTCGTTCGACTTGCTTTGAAATAAGTTATTAATTTGAAATGACTCATTGAAATGATTTTAAGGTTAAACGAATGCACACTTTCCTTGCAATGATCAATTGCAAGTTATGCACAAAACTTGTGTTTGTAGTGCAAAAATAGACTTCGTTCGAATTGCTTTGAAATAAGTTATTGACTTGAAATGACTCATTGAAATGATTTTAAGGTTAAATGAATGCACACTTTCCTTGCAATGACCATTTGCAAGTTATGCACAAAAGTTGTGTCTGTAGTGCAAAACTAGAATTCATTCGACTTGCATTGAAATAAGTTATTGACTTCAAATGACTCATTGAAATGATTTTAAGGTTAAACGAATGCACACTTTCCTTGCAATGATCATTTGCAAGTTATGCACAAAAGTTGTGTCTGTAGTGCAAAACTGGAATTCGTTCGAATTGCTTTGAAATAAGTTATTGACTTGAAATGACTCATTGAAATGATTTTAAGGTTAAACGAATGCACACTTTCCTTGCAATGATTATTTGCAAGTTATGCACAAAAGTTGAGTCTGTAGTGCAAAACTAGAATTCGTTCGACTTGCATTGAAATAAGTTATTGACTTGAAATGACTCATTGAAATGATTTTAAGGTTAAACGAATGCACACTTTCCTTGCAATGATTATTTGCAAGTTATGCACAAAAGTTGTGTCTGTAGTGGAAAACTAGAATTCGTTCGACTTGCTTTGAAATAAGTTATTGACTTGACATGACTGATTGAAATGATTTTAAGGTTAAATGAATGCACACTTTCCTCGCAATGATCATTTGCAAGTTATGCACAAAAGTTGTGTCTGTAGTGCAAAACTAGAATTCGTTCGACTTGCTTTGAAATAAGATATTTACTTGAAATGACTCATTGAAATGATTTTAAGGTTAAACGAATGCACACTTTCCATGCAATGATTATTTGCAAGTTATGCACAAAAGTTGTGTCTGTAGTGGAAAACTAGAATTCGTTCGACTTGCTTTGAAATAAGTTATTGACTTGAAAGGACTCATTGAAATGATTCTAAGGTTAAACGAATGCACACTTTCCTTGCAATGATCAATTGCAAGTTATGCACAAAACTTGTGTTTGTAGTGCAAAAATAGATTTCTTTCGAATTGCTTTGAAATAAGTTATTGACTTGAAATGACTCATTGAAATGATTTTAAGGTTAAACGAATGCACACTTTCCTTGCAATGATCATTTGGAAGTTATGCAGAAAAGTTGTGTTTGTTGTGGAAAACTAGAATTCGTTCGACTTGCTTTGACATAAGTTATTGACTTGAAATGACTCATTGAAATGATTTTAATCTTAAGCGAATGCAGACTTTCCTTGCAATGATCATTTGCAAGTTATGCACAAAAGTTGTGTCTGTAGTGGAAAACTAGAATTCGTTCGACTTGCTTTGAAATAAGTTATTGACTTGAAATGACTGATTGAAATGATTTTAAGATTAAATGAATGCACACTTTCCTTGCAATGATCATTTGCAAGTTATGCACAAAAGTTGTGTCTGTAGTGCAAATCTAGAATTCGTTCGACTTGCTTTGAAATAAGTTATTTACTTGAAATGACTCATTGAACTGATTTTAATTTCTAACGAATGCACACTTTCCTTGCAATGATCATTTGCACGTTATGCACAAAAGTTGTGTTTGTAGGGCAAAAATAGAATTCGTTCGAATTGCTTTGAAATAAGTTATTGACTTGAAATGACTCAATGAAATGATTTTAAGGTTAAACAAATGCACACTTTCCTTGCAATGATCATTTGCAAGTTATGCACAAAAGTTGTGTCTGTAGTGGAAAACTAGAATTCGTTCGACTTGCTTTGAAATAAGTTATTGACTTGAAATGATTGATTGAAATGATTTTAAGGTTAAATGAATGCACACTTTCCTTGCAATGATCATTTACAAGTTATGCACAAAAGTTGTGTCTGTAGTGCAAAACAAGAATTCGTTCGACTTGCTTTGAAATAAGTTATTTACTTGAAATGACTCATTGAACTGATTTTAATTTCTAACGAATGCACACTTTCCTTGCAATGATCATTTGCACGTTATGCACAAAACTTGTGTTTGTAGGGCAAAAATAGAATTAGTTCGAATTGCTTTGAAATAAGTTATTGACTTGAAATGACTCAATGAAATGATTTTAAGGTTAAACAAATGCACACTTTCCTTGCAATGATCATTTGCATGTTATGCACAAAACTTGTGTCTGTAGTGCAAAACTAGAATTCGTTCGACTTGCTTTGAAATAAGTTATTAACTTGAAATGACTCATTGAAATGATTTTAAGGTTAAACGAATGCACACTTTCCTTGCAATGATCAATTGCAAGTTATGCACAAAACTTGTGTTTGTAGTGCAAAAATAGACTTCGTTCGAATTGCTTTGAAATAAGTTATTGACTTGAAATGACTCATTGAAATGATTTTAAGGTTAAATGAATGCACACTTTCCTTGCAATGACCATTTGCAAGTTATGCACAAAAGTTGTGTCTGTAGTGCAAAACTAGAATTCATTCGACTTGCATTGAAATAAGTTATTGACTTCAAATGACTCATTGAAATGATTTTAAGGTTAAACGAATGCACACTTTCCTTGCAATGATCATTTGCAAGTTATGCACAAAAGTTGTGTCTGTAGTGGAAAACTAGAATTCGTTCGACTTGCTTTGAAATAAGTTATTGACTTGAAATGACTGATTGAAATGATTTTAAGGTTAAATGAATGCACACTTTCCTTGCAATGATCATTTACAAGTTATGCACAAAAGTTGTGTCTGTAGTGCAAAACTAGAATTCGTTCGACTTGCTTTGAAATAAGTTATTTACTTGAAATGACTCATTGAACTGATTTTAATTTCTAACGAATGCACACTTTCCTTGCAATGATCATTTGCACGTTATGCACAAAACTTGTGTTTGTAGGGCAAAAATAGAATTAGTTCGAATTGCTTTGAAATAAGTTATTGACTTGAAATGACTCAATGAAATGATTTTAAGGTTAAACAAATGCACACTTTCCTTGCAATGATCATTTGCAAGTTATGCACAAAAGTTGTGTCTGTAGTGCCAAACTAGAATTCGTTCGACTTGCATTGAAATAAGTTATTGACTTGAAATGACTCATTGAAATGATTTTATGGTTAAACGAATGCACACTTTCCTTGCAATGATCATTTGCAAGTTATGCACAAAAGTTGTGTCTGTAGTGCAAAACTAGAATTCGTTCGACTTGCATTGAAATAAGTTATTGACTTGAAATGACTCATTGAAATGATTTTAAGGTTAAACGAATGCACACTTTCCTTGCAATGATCATTTGCACGTTATGCACAAAAGTTGTGTTTGTAGGGCAAAAATAGAATTAGTTCGAATTGCTTTGAAATAAGTTATTGACTTGAAATGACTCAATGAAATGATTTTAAGGTTAAATGAATGCACACTTTCCTTGCAATGATCATTTGCAAGTTATGCACAAAAGTTGTGTCTGTAGTGGAAAACTAGAATTCGTTCGACTTGCATTGAAATAAGTTATTGACTTGAAATGACTCATTGAAATGATTTTATGGTTAAACGAATGCGCACTTTCCTTGCAATGATCATTTGCAAGTTATGCACAAAAGTTGTGTCTGTAGTGCAAAACTAGAATTCGTTCGACTTGCATTGAAATAAGTTATTGACTTGAAATGACTCATTGAAATGATTTTAAGGTTAAACGAATGCACACTTTCCTTGCAATGATTATTTGCAAGTTATGCACAAAAGTTGTGTTTGTAGTGCAAAAATAGAATTCGTTCGAATTGGTTTGAAATAAGTTATTGACTTGAAATGACTCATTGAAATGATTTTAAGGTTAAACGAATGCACACTTTCCTTGCAATGATCATTTGCAAGTTATGCACAAAAGTTGTGTCTGTAGTGCAAAACTATAATTCGTTCGAATTGCTTTGAAATAAGTTATTGACTTGAAATGACTCATTGAAATGATTTTAAGGTTAAACGAATGCACACTTTCCTTGCGATGATCATTTTCAAGTTATGCACAAAAGTTGTGTTCATAGTGCAAAAATAGAATTCGTTCGACTTGCTTTGAAGGAAGTTATTGACTTGAAAGGACTCATTTAAATGATTTTAAGGTTAAACGAATGCACACTTTCCTTGCAATTATCAATTGCAAGTTATGCACAAAACTTGTGTTTGTAGTGCAAAAATAGACTTCGTTCGAATTGCTTTGAAATAAGTTATTGACTTGAAATGACTCATTGAAATGATTTTAAGGTTAAACGAATGTACACTTTCCTTGTAATGATCATTTGCATGTTATGCACAAAAGTCGTGTCTGTAGTGCAAAACTAGAATTCGTCCGACTTGCATTGAAATAAGTTATTGACTTGACATGACTGATTGAAACGATTTTAAGGTTAAATGAATGCACACTTTCCTTGCAATGATCATTTGCAAGTTGTGCACAAAAGTTGTGTCTGTAGTGCAAAACTGGAATTCGTTCGAATTGCTTTGAAATAAGTTATTGACTTGACATGACTGATTGAAATGATTTTAAGGTTAAATGAATGCACACTTTCCTTGCAATGATCATTTGCAAGTTATGCACAAAAGTTGTGTCTGTAGTGCAAAACTGGAATTCGTTCGTATTGCTTTGAAATAAGTTATTGACTTGAAATGACTCATTGAAATGATTTTAGGGTTAAAAGAATGCACACTTTCCTTGCAATGATCATTTGCAAGTTATGCACAAAAGTTGTGTCTGTAGTGCAAAACTAGAATTCGTTCGAATTGCTTTGAAATAAGTTATTGACTTGAAATGACTCATTGAAATGATTTTAAGGTTAAACGAATGCACACTTTCCTTGCGATTATCATTTGCAAGTTATGCACAAAAGTTGTGTTCATAGTGCAAAAATAGAATTCGTTCGAATTGCTTTGAAATAAGTTATTGAGTTGAAATGACTCACTGAAATGATTTTAAGGTTAAACGAATGCACACTTTCCTTGCAATGATCATTTGCAAGTTATGCACAAAAGTTGTGTCTGTAGTGCAAAACTAGAATTCGTTCGACTTGCATTGAAATAAGTTATTGACTTGAAATGACTCATTGAAATGATTTTAAGGTTAAACGAATGCACACTTTCCTTGCAATGATTATTTGCAAGTTATGCACAAAAGTTGTGTCTGTAGTGGAGAACTAGAATTCGTTCGACTTGCTTTGAAATAAGTTATTGACTTGACATGACTGATTGAAACGATTTTAAGGTTAAATGAATGCACCCTTTCCTTGCAATGATCATTTGCAAGTTATGCACAAAAGTTGTGTCTGTAGTGCAAAACTAGAATTCGTTCGACTTGCTTTGAAATAAGTTATTTACTTTTAATGACTCATTGAAATGATTTTAATTTTAAATGAATGCACACTTTCCTTGCAATGATCATTTGCAAGTTATGCACAAAAGTTGTCTCTGTAGTGCAAAACTGGAATTCGTTCGAATTGCTTTGAGATAAGTTATTGACTTGAAATGACTCATTGAAATGATTTTAAGGTTAAACGAATGCACACTTTCCTTGCAATGATCATTCGCAAGTTATGCAGAAAACTTGTGTTTGTAGTGTAAAACTAGAATTCGTTCGACTTGCTTTGACATAAGTTATTGACTTGAAATGACTCATTGAAATGATTTTATGGTTAAACGAATGCACACTTTCCTTGCAATCATCATTTGCAAGTTATGCACAAAAGTTGTGTCTGTAGTGCAAAACTAGAATTCGTTCGACTTGCTTTGAAATAAGTTATTTACTTGAAATGACTCATTGAAATGATTTTAATTTCTAACGAATGCACACTTTCCTTGCAATGATCATTTGCAAGTTATGCACGAAAGTTGTGTTTGTATTGCAAAAATGGAATTCGTTCGAATTGCTTTGAAATAAGTTATTGACTTGAAATGACTCATTGAAATGATTTTAAGGTTAAACGAATGCAGACTTTCCTTGCAATGATCATTTGCAAGTTATGCACAAAAGTTGTGTCTGTAGTGCAAAACTAGAATTCGTTCGAATTGCTTTGAAATAAGTTATTGACTTGAAATGACCCATTGAAATGATTTTAAGGTTAAACGAATGCACACTTTCCTTGCAATGATCATTTGCAAGTTATGTACAAAAGTTGTGTCTGTAGTGCAAAACTAGAATTCGTTCGACTTGCTTTGAAATAAGTTATTGACTTGAAATGACTCAGTGAAATGATTTTAAGGTTAAACGAATGCACACTTTCCTTGCAATGATCATTTGCATGTTATGCACAAAACTTGTGTTTGTAGTGCAAAAATAGAATTCGTTCGACTTGCTTTGAAGGAAGTTATTGACTTGAAAGGACTCATTGAAACGTTTTTAAGGTTATACGAATGCACACTTTCCTTGCAATGATCATTTGCAAGTTATGCACAAAAGTTTTGTTTGTAGTGCAAAAATAGACTTCGTTCGAATTGCTTTGAAATAAGTTATTGACTTGAAATGACTCATTGAAATGATTTTAAGGTTAAACGAATGTACACTTTCCTTGTAATGATCATTTGCATGTTATGCACAAAAGTCGTGTCTGTAGTGCAAAACTAGAATTCGTCCGACTTGCATTGAAATAAGTTATTGACTTGAAAGGACTGATTGAAATGATTTTAATTTTAAACGAATGCACACTTTCCTTGCAATGATCATTTGCAAGTTATGAACAAAACTTGTGTTTGTAGTGCAAAAATAGAATTCGTCCGAATTGCTTTGAAATAAATTATTGACTTGAAATGACTCATTGAAATGATTTTAAGGTTAAACGAATGCACACTTTCCTTGCAATGATCATTTGGAAGTTATGCAGAAAAGTTGTGTTTGTAGTGGAAAACTAGAATTCGTTCGACTTGCTTTGACATAAGTTATTGACCTGAAATGACTCATTGAAATGATTTTAAGGTTAAGCGAATGCACACTTTCCTTGCAATGATCATTTGCAAGTTATGCACAAAAGTTGTGTCTGTAGTGGAAAACTAGAATTCGTTCGACTTGCTTTGAAATAAGTTATTGACTTGAAATGACTGATTGAAATGATTTTAAGGTTAAATGAATGCACACTTTCCTTGCAATGATCATTTGCAAGTTATGCACAAAAGTTGTGTCTGTAGTGCAAAACTAGAATTCGTTCGACTTGCATTGAAATAAGTTATTGACTTGAAATGACTCACTGAAATGATTTTAAGGTTAAACGAATGCACACTTTCCTTGCAATGATCATTTGCATGTTATGCACAAAACTTGTGTCTGTAGTGCAAAACTAGAATTCGTTCGACTTGCTTTGAAATAAGTTATTAACTTGAAATGACTCATTGAAATGATTTTAAGGTTAAACGAATGCACACTTTCCTTGCAATGATCAATTGCAAGTTATGCACAAAACTTGTGTTTGTAGTGCAAAAATAGACTTCGTTCGAATTGCTTTGAAATAAGTTATTGACTTGAAATGACTCATTGAAATGATTTTAAGGTTAAATGAATGCACACTTTCCTTGCAATGACCATTTGCAAGTTATGCACAAAAGTTGTGTCTGTAGTGCAAAACTAGAATTCATTCGACTTGCATTGAAATAAGTTATTGACTTCAAATGACTCATTGAAATGATTTTAAGGTTAAACGAATGCACACTTTCCTTGCAATGATCATTTGCAAGTTATGCACAAAAGTTGTGTCTGTAGTGCAAAACTGGAATTCGTTCGAATTGCTTTGAAATAAGTTATTGACTTGAAATGACTCATTGAAATGATTTTAAGGTTAAACGAATGCACACTTTCCTTGCAATGATTATTTGCAAGTTATGCACAAAAGTTGAGTCTGTAGTGCAAAACTAGAATTCGTTCGACTTGCATTGAAATAAGTTATTGACTTGAAATGACTCATTGAAATGATTTTAAGGTTAAACGAATGCACACTTTCCTTGCAATGATTATTTGCAAGTTATGCACAAAAGTTGTGTCTGTAGTGGAAAACTAGAATTCGTTCGACTTGCTTTGAAATAAGTTATTGACTTGACATGACTGATTGAAATGATTTTAAGGTTAAATGAATGCACACTTTCCTTGCAATGATCATTTGCAAGTTATGCACAAAAGTTGTGTCTGTAGTGCAAAACTAGAATTCGTTCGACTTGCTTTGAAATAAGATATTTACTTGAAATGACTCATTGAAATGATTTTAAGGTTAAACGAATGCACACTTTCCTTGCAATGATTATTTGCAAGTTATGCACAAAAGTTGTGTCTGTAGTGGAAAACTAGAATTCGTTCGACTTGCTTTGAAATAAGTTATTGACTTGAAAGGACTCATTGAAATGATTCTAAGGTTAAACGAATGCACACTTTCCTTGCAATGATCAATTGCAAGTTTTGCACAAAACTTGTGTTTGTAGTGCAAAAATAGATTTCTTTCGAATTGCTTTGAAATAAGTTATTGACTTGAAATGACTCATTGAAATGATTTTAAGGTTAAACGAATGCACACTTTCCTTGCAATGATCATTTGGAAGTTATGCAGAAAAGTTGTGTTTGTTGTGGAAAACTAGAATTCGTTCGACTTGCTTTGACATAAGTTATTGACTTGAAATGACTCATTGAAATGATTTTAATCTTAAGCGAATGCAGACTTTCCTTGCAATGATCATTTGCAAGTTATGCACAAAAGTTGTGTCTGTAGTGGAAAACTAGAATTCGTTCGACTTGCTTTGAAATAAGTTATTGACTTGAAATGACTGATTGAAATGATTTTAAGATTAAATGAATGCACACTTTCCTTGCAATGATCATTTGCAAGTTATGCACAAAAGTTGTGTCTGTAGTGCAAATCTAGAATTCGTTCGACTTGCTTTGAAATAAGTTATTTACTTGAAATGACTCATTGAACTGATTTTAATTTCTAACGAATGCACACTTTCCTTGCAATGATCATTTGCACGTTATGCACAAAAGTTGTGTTTGTAGGGCAAAAATAGAATTCGTTCGAATTGCTTTGAAATAAGTTATTGACTTGAAATGACTCAATGAAATGATTTTAAGGTTAAACAAATGCACACTTTCCTTGCAATGATCATTTGCAAGTTATGCACAAAAGTTGTGTCTGTAGTGGAAAACTAGAATTCGTTCGACTTGCTTTGAAATAAGTTATTGACTTGAAATGACTGATTGAAATGATTTTAAGGTTAAATGAATGCACACTTTCCTTGCAATGATCATTTACAAGTTATGCACAAAAGTTGTGTCTGTAGTGCAAAACAAGAATTCGTTCGACTTGCTTTGAAATAAGTTATTTACTTGAAATGACTCATTGAACTGATTTTAATTTCTAACGAATGCACACTTTCCTTGCAATGATCATTTGCACGTTATGCACAAAACTTGTGTTTGTAGGGCAAAAATAGAATTAGTTCGAATTGCTTTGAAATAAGTTATTGACTTGAAATGACTCAATGAAATGATTTTAAGGTTAAACAAATGCACACTTTCCTTGCAATGATCATTTGCATGTTATGCACAAAACTTGTGTCTGTAGTGCAAAACTAGAATTCGTTCGACTTGCTTTGAAATAAGTTATTAACTTGAAATGACTCATTGAAATGATTTTAAGGTTAAACGAATGCACACTTTCCTTGCAATGATCAATTGCAAGTTATGCACAAAACTTGTGTTTGTAGTGCAAAAATAGACTTCGTTCGAATTGCTTTGAAATAAGTTATTGACTTGAAATGACTCATTGAAATGATTTTAAGGTTAAATGAATGCACACTTTCCTTGCAATGACCATTTGCAAGTTATGCACAAAAGTTGTGTCTGTAGTGCAAAACTAGAATTCATTCGACTTGCATTGAAATAAGTTATTGACTTCAAATGACTCATTGAAATGATTTTAAGGTTAAACGAATGCACACTTTCCTTGCAATGATCATTTGCAAGTTATGCACAAAAGTTGTGTCTGTAGTGGAAAACTAGAATTCGTTCGACTTGCTTTGAAATAAGTTATTGACTTGAAATGACTGATTGAAATGATTTTAAGGTTAAATGAATGCACACTTTCCTTGCAATGATCATTTACAAGTTATGCACAAAAGTTGTGTCTGTAGTGCAAAACTAGAATTCGTTCGACTTGCTTTGAAATAAGTTATTTACTTGAAATGACTCATTGAACTGATTTTAATTTCTAACGAATGCACACTTTCCTTGCAATGATCATTTGCACGTTATGCACAAAACTTGTGTTTGTAGGGCAAAAATAGAATTAGTTCGAATTGCTTTGAAATAAGTTATTGACTTGAAATGACTCAATGAAATGATTTTAAGGTTAAACAAATGCACACTTTCCTTGCAATGATCATTTGCAAGTTATGCACAAAAGTTGTGTCTGTAGTGCCAAACTAGAATTCGTTCGACTTGCATTGAAATAAGTTATTGACTTGAAATGACTCAATGAAATGATTTTAAGGTTAAACAAATGCACACTTTCCTTGCAATGATCATTTGCATGTTATGCACAAAACTTGTGTCTGTAGTGCAAAACTAGAATTCGTTCGACTTGCTTTGAAATAAGTTATTAACTTGAAATGACTCATTGAAATGATTTTAAGGTTAAACGAATGCACACTTTCCTTGCAATGATCAATTGCAAGTTATGCACAAAACTTGTGTTTGTAGTGCAAAAATAGACTTCGTTCGAATTGCTTTGAAATAAGTTATTGACTTGAAATGACTCATTGAAATGATTTTAAGGTTAAATGAATGCACACTTTCCTTGCAATGACCATTTGCAAGTTATGCACAAAAGTTGTGTCTGTAGTGCAAAACTAGAATTCATTCGACTTGCATTGAAATAAGTTATTGACTTCAAATGACTCATTGAAATGATTTTAAGGTTAAACGAATGCACACTTTCCTTGCAATGATCATTTGCAAGTTATGCACAAAAGTTGTGTCTGTAGTGGAAAACTAGAATTCGTTCGACTTGCTTTGAAATAAGTTATTGACTTGAAATGACTGATTGAAATGATTTTAAGGTTAAATGAATGCACACTTTCCTTGCAATGATCATTTACAAGTTATGCACAAAAGTTGTGTCTGTAGTGCAAAACTAGAATTCGTTCGACTTGCTTTGAAATAAGTTATTTACTTGAAATGACTCATTGAACTGATTTTAATTTCTAACGAATGCACACTTTCCTTGCAATGATCATTTGCACGTTATGCACAAAACTTGTGTTTGTAGGGCAAAAATAGAATTAGTTCGAATTGCTTTGAAATAAGTTATTGACTTGAAATGACTCAATGAAATGATTTTAAGGTTAAACAAATGCACACTTTCCTTGCAATGATCATTTGCAAGTTATGCACAAAAGTTGTGTCTGTAGTGCCAAACTAGAATTCGTTCGACTTGCATTGAAATAAGTTATTGACTTGAAATGACTCATTGAAATGATTTTATGGTTAAACGAATGCACACTTTCCTTGCAATGATCATTTGCAAGTTATGCACAAAAGTTGTGTCTGTAGTGCAAAACTAGAATTCGTTCGACTTGCATTGAAATAAGTTATTGACTTGAAATGACTCATTGAAATGATTTTAAGGTTAAACGAATGCACACTTTCCTTGCAATGATCATTTGCACGTTATGCACAAAAGTTGTGTTTGTAGGGCAAAAATAGAATTAGTTCGAATTGCTTTGAAATAAGTTATTGACTTGAAATGACTCAATGAAATGATTTTAAGGTTAAATGAATGCACACTTTCCTTGCAATGATCATTTGCAAGTTATGCACAAAAGTTGTGTCTGTAGTGGAAAACTAGAATTCGTTCGACTTGCATTGAAATAAGTTATTGACTTGAAATGACTCATTGAAATGATTTTATGGTTAAACGAATGCACACTTTCCTTGCAATGATCATTTGCAAGTTATGCACAAAAGTTGTGTCTGTAGTGCAAAACTAGAATTCGTTCGACTTGCATTGAAATAAGTTATTGACTTGAAATGACTCATTGAAATGATTTTAAGGTTAAACGAATGCACACTTTCCTTGCAATGATTATTTGCAAGTTATGCACAAAAGTTGTGTCTGTAGTGGAAAACTAGAATTCGTTCGACTTGCTTTGAAATAAGTTATTGACTTGACATGACTGATTGAAATGATTTTAAGGTTAAATGAATGCACATATTCCTTGCAATGATCATTTGCAAGTTATGCACAAAAGTTGTGTCTGTAGTGCCAAACTAGAATTCGTTCGACTTGCATTGAAATAAGTTATTGACTTGAAATGACTCATTGAAATGATTTTATGGTTAAACGAATGCACACTTTCCTTGCAATGATCATTTGCAAGTTATGCACAAAAGTTGTGTCTGTAGTGCAAAACTAGAATTCGTTCGACTTGCATTGAAATAAGTTATTGACTTGAAATGACTCATTGAAATGATTTTAAGGTTAAACGAATGCACACTTTCCTTGCAATGATTATTTGCAAGTTATGCACAAAAGTTGTGTCTGTAGTGCAAAACTAGAATTCGTTCGATTTGCTTTGAAATAAGTTATTGACTTGAAAGGACTCATTGAAATGATTTTAAGGTTAAACGAATGCACACTTTCCTTGCAATGATCAATTGCAAGTTACGCCCAAAACTTGTGTTTGTAGTGCAAAAATAGACTTCGTTCGAATTGCTTTGAAATAAGTTATTGACTTGAAATGACTCATTGAAATGATTTTAAGGTTAAACGAATGTACACTTTCCTTGTAATGATCATTTGCATGTTATGCACAAAAGTCGTGTCTGTAGTGCAAAACTAGAATTCGTCCGACTTGCATTGAAATAAGTTATTGACTTGAAATGACTCATTGAAATGATTATAATTTTAAACGAATGCACACTTTCCTTGGAATGATCATTTGCAAGTTATGCACAAAACTTGTTTTTAAAGTGCAAAAATAGAATTCGTTCGAATAGCTTTGAAATTAGTTATTGACTTGAAATGACTCATTTAAATGATTTTAAGGTTAAACGAATGCACACTTTCCTTGCACTGATCATTTGCAAGTTATGCACAAAACTTGTGTTTAAAGTGCGAAAATAGAATTCCTTCAACTTGCTTCGAAATAAGATATTGACTTGAAATGACTCATTCAAATGATTTTAAGGTTAAACTAATGCACAGATTCCTTGCATTGATCGTTTCCAAGTTATGCACCAAACTTGTGTTTGAAGAGCGAAAATAGAATTCGTTCGACTTGCTTTGAAATAAGTTATTGACTTGAAATGAGTCATTCAAATCATTTTGAAGGTAAAACGAATGCACACTTTCCTTGCATTGATCATTTGCATCTTATGCACAAAACTTTTGTTTGAAGTGCGAAAATAGAATTCGTTCGACATGCTTTGGAATAAGATATTTGCTTGAAATGACTGATTGAAATGATTTTAAGGTTAAACGAATGCACACTTTCCTTGCACTGATCATTTGCAAGTTATGCACAAAACTTGTGTTTGGAGTGCAAAAATAGAATTCGTTCGACTTGCTTTGAAATAAGTTATTGACTTGAAATGACTCATTCAAATGATTTTAAGGTTAAACGAATGCACACTTTCCTTGCACTGATCATTTGCAAGTTATGCACAAAACTTGTGTTTGGAGTGCAAAAATAGAATTCGTTCGACTTGCTTTGAAATAAGATATTGACTTGAAATGACTCATTGAAATGATTTTAAGGTTAAACGAATGCACACTTTCCTTGCACTGATCTTTTGCAAGTTATGCACAAAACTTGTTTTTGAAGTGCGAAAATAGAATTCCTTCAACTTGCTTTGAAATAAGATATTGACTTGAAATGACTCATTGAAATGATTTTAAGGTTAAACGAACGCACACATTCCTTGCATTGATAATTTTCAAGTTATGCAGAAAACTTTTGTTTGAAGTGCGAAAATATAATTCGTTCGACTTGCTTTGAAATAAGATATTGACTTGAAATGACTCATTGAAATGATTTTAACGATAAACTAATGCACACATTCCTGGCATTGATCATTTCCAAGTTATGCACAAAACTTGTGTTTGAAGTGCGAAAATAGAATTCGTTCGACTCGCTTTGAAATAAGATATTGACTTGAAATGCCTGATTGAAATGATTTTAAGGTTAAACGAATGCACACTTTCCTTGCACTGATCATTTGCAAGTTGTGCACAAAACTTGTGTTTGGAGTGCAAAAATAGAATTCGTTCGACTTGCTTTGAAATAAGTTATTGACTTGAAATGACTCATTCAAATGATTTTAAGGTTAAACGAATGCACACTTTCCTTGCATTGATCATTTGCAAGTTATGCACTAAACTTGTGTTTAGAGTGCGAAAATAGAATTCGTTCGACTTCCGTTGAAATAATATATTGACTTGAAATGACTGCTTGAAAAGATTTTAAGGTTAAACTAATGCACACATTCCTTGCATTGATCATTTCCAAGTTATGCACAAAACTTGTGTTTGAAGTGCGAAAATAGAATTCGTTCGACTTGCTTTGGAATAAGATATTGACTTGAAATGACTGATTGAAATGATATTAAGGTTAAACGAATGCACACTTTCCTTGCACTGATCATTTGCAAGTTATGCACAAAACTTGTGTTTGGAGTGCAAAAATAGAATTCGTTCGACTTGCTTCGAAATAAGATATTGACTTGAAATGACTCATTGAAATGATTTTAAGGTTAAACTAATGCACACATTCCTTGCATTGATCGTTTCCAAGTTATGCACAAAACTTGTGTTTGAAGAGCGAAAATAGAATTCGTTCGACTTGCTTTGAAATAAGTTATTCACTTGAAATGAGTCATTCAAATGATTTTGAAGGTTAAACGAATGCACACTTTCCTAGCATTGATCATTTGCAACTTATGCACAAAAATTTTGTTTGAAGTGCGAAAATAGAATTCGTTCGACTTGCTTTGGAATAAGATATTTGCTTGAAATGACTGATTGAAATGATTTTAAGGTTAAACGAATGCACACTTTCCTTGCACTGATCATTTGCAAGTTATGCACAAAACTTGTGTTTGGAGTGCAAAAATAGAATTCGTTCGACTTGCTTTGAAATAAGTTATTGACTTGAAATGACTCATTCAAATGATTTTAAGGTTAAACGAATGCACACTTTCCTTGCACTGATCATTTGCAAGTTATGCACAAAACTTGTGTTTGGAGTGCAAAAATAGAATTCGTTCGACTCGCTTTGAAATAAGATATTGACTTGAAATGACTCACTGAAATGATTTTAAGGTTAAACGAATGCACACTTTCCTTGCACTGACCATTTGCAAGTTATGCACAAAACTTGTGTTTGAAGTGCGAAAATAGAATTCCGTCAACTTGCTTTGAAATAAGATATTGACTTGAAATGACTCCTTGAAATGATTTTAAGGTTAAACGAACGCACACATTCCTTGCATTGATCATTTGCAAGTTATGCAGAAAACTTTTGTTTGAAGTGCCAAAATAGAATTCGTTCGACTTGCTTCGAAATAAGATATTGTCTTGAAATGACTCATTCAAATGATTTTAAGGTTAAACGAATGCACACTTTCCTTGCATTGATCATTTGCAAGTTATGCACAAAACTTGTGTTTAGAGTGCGAAAATAGAATTCGTTCGACTTCCGTTGAAATAATATATTGACTTGAAATGACTCCTTGAAAAGATTTTAAGGTTAAACTAATGCACACATTCCTTGCATTGATCATTTCCAAGTTATGCACAAAACTTGTGTTTGAAGTGCGAAAATAGAATTCGTTCGACTTGCCTTGGAATAAGATATTGACTTGAAATGACTGATTGAAATGATATTAAGGTTAAACGAATGCACACTTTCCTTGCACTGATCATTTGCAAGTTATGCACAAAACTTGTGTTTGGAGTGCAAAAATAGAATTCGTTCGACGTGCTTTGAAATAAGTTATTGACTTGAAATGACTCATTCAAATGATTTTAAGGTGAAACGAATGCACACTTTCGTTGCACTGATCATTTGCAAGTTATGCACAAAACTTGTGTTTGAAGTGCGAAAATAGAATTCGTTCGACTTGCTTCGAAATAAGATATTGACTTGAAATGACTCATTGAAATGATTTTAAGGTTAAACTAATGCACACATTCCTTGCATTGATCGTTTCCAAGTTATGCACAAAACTTGTGTTTGAAGAGCGAAAATAGAATTCGTTCGACTTGCTTTGAAATAAGTTATTGACTTGAAATGAGTCATTCAAATGATTTTGAAGGTTAAACGAATGCACACTTTCCTAGCATTGATCATTTGCAACTTATGCACAAAACTTTTGTTTGAAGTGCGAAAATAGAATTCGTTCGACTTGCTTTGGAATAAGATATTTGCTTGAAATGACTGATTGAAATGATTTTAAGGTTAAACGAATGCACACTTTCCTTGCACTGATCATTTGCAAGCTATGCACAAAACTTGTGTTTGGAGTGCAAAAATAGAATTCGTTCGACTTGCTTTGAAATAAGTTATTGACTTGAAATGACTCATTCAAATGATTTTAAGGTTAAACGAATGCACACTTTCCTTGCATTGATCATTTGCAAGTTATGCACAAAACTTGTGTTTAGAGTGCGAAAATAGAATTCGTTCGACTTCCGTTGAAATAATATATTGACTTGAAATGACTCCTTGAAAAGATTTTAAGGTTAAACTAATGCACACATTCCTTGCATTGATCATTTCCAAGTTATGCACAAAACTTGTGTTTGAAGTGCAAAAATAGAATTCGTTCGACTTGCTTTGAAATAAGTTATTGACTTGAAATGACTCATTCAAATGATTTTGACGTTAAACGAATGCACACTTTCGTTGCATTGATCGTTTGCAAGTTATGCACAAAACTTTTGTTTGAAGTGTGAAATTAGAATTCGTTCGACTTGCTTTGAAATAAGATATTGACTTGAAATGACTCATTGAAAAGATTTTAAGGTTAAACTAATGCACACATTCCTTGCATTGATCATTTCCAAGTTATGCACAAAATTTGTGTTTGAAGTGCAAAAATGGAATTCGTTCGACTTGCTTTAAAATAATTTATTGACTTCAAATGAGTCATTCAAATGATTTTGAGGTTAAACGAATGCACACTTTCCTTGCATTGATCATTTGCAAGTTATGCACAAAACTTTTGTTTGAAGTGCGAAAATAGAATTCGTTCGACTTGCTTTGGAATAAGATATTTGCTTGAAATGACTGATTGAAATGATTTTAATGTTAAACGAATGCACACTTTCCTTGCACTGATCATTTGCAAGTTATGCACAAAACTCTACTTTGTAGTGCAAAAATAGAATTCGTTCGACTTGCTTTGAAATAAGTTATTGACTTGAAATGACTCATTCAAATGATTTTAGGGTTAAACGAATGCACACTTTCCTTACACTGATCTTTTGCAAGTTATGCACAAAACTTGTGTTTGGAGTGCAAAAATAGAATTCGTTCGACTTGCTTTGAAATAAGATATTGACTTGAAATGACTCATTGAAATGATTTTAAGGTTAAACGAATGCACACTTTCCTTGCACTGACCATTTGCAAGTTATGCACAAAACTTGTGTTTGAAGTGCGAAAATAGAATTCCTTCAACTTGCTTTGAAATAAGATATTGACTTGAAATGACTCATTGAAATGATTTTAAGGTTAAACGAACGCACACATTCCTTGCATTGATCATTTGCAAGTTATGCAGAAAACTTTTGTTTGAAGTGCGAAAATAGAATTCATTCGACTTGCTTTGAAATTAAATATTGACTTGAAATGACTCATTGAAATGATTTTAAGGTTAAACGAATGCACACTTTCCTTGCAATGATCATTTGCAATTTATGCACAAAAGTTGTGTCTGTAGTGCAAAACTGGAATTCGTTCGTATTGCTTCGAAATAATATATTGACTTGAAATGACTCCTTGAAAAGATTTTAAGGTTAAACTAATGCACACATTCCTTGCATTGATCATTTCCAAGTTATGCACAAAACTTGTGTTTGAAGTGCAAAAATAGAATGCGTTCGACTTGCTTTGAAATAAGTTATTGACTTGAAATGAGTCATTCAAATGATTTTTAGGTTAAACGAATGCACACTTTCCTTGCATTGATCATTTGCAAGTTATGCACAAAACTTTTGTTTGAAGTGCCAAAATAGAATTCGTTCGACTTGCTTTGAAATAAGATATTGACTTGAAATGACTCATTAAAATGATTTTAAGGTTAAACTAATGCACACATTCCTTGCATTGATCATTTCCAAGTTATGCACAAAACTTGTGTTTGAAGTGCGAATATAGAATTTGTTCGACTTGGTTCAAAATAAGATATTGACTTGAAATGCCTCATTGAAATGATTTTAAGGTTAAACGAATGCACACTTTCATTGCATTGATCATTTGCAAGTTATGCACAAAAATTGTGTTTGTAGTGCAAAAATAGAATTCGTTCGACTTGCTTTGAAATAAGTTATTGACTTAAAATGACTCATTCAAATGATTTTAAGGTTAAACGAATGCACACTTTCCTTGCACTGATCATTTGCAAGTCATGCACAAAACTTGTGTTTGGAGTGCGAAAATAGAATTTGTTCGACTTGCTTTGAAATAATATATTGACTTGAAATGACTCCTTGAAAAGATTTTAAGGTTAAACTAATGCACACATTCCTTGCATTGATCATTTGCAAGTTATGCACAAAACTTGTGTTTGGAGTGCCAAAATAGAATTCGTTCGACTTGCTTTGAAATAAGTTATTGAATTGAAATGACTCATTCAAATGATTTTAAGGTTAAACGAATGCACACTTTCCTTGCATTGATCATTTGCAAGTTATGCACAAAACTTTTGTTTGAAGTGCGAAAATAGAATTCGTTCGACTTGCTTTGGAATAAGATATTGACTTGAATTGACTGATTGAAATGATTTTAAGGTTAAACGAATGCATACTTTCCTTGCTCTGATCATTTGCAAGTTATGCACAAAACTTGTGTTTGAAATGCGAAAATAGAATTCATTCGACTTGCTTCGAAATAAGATATTGACTTGAAATGACTCATTGAAATGATTTTACGGTTAAAAGAATGCACACTTTCCTTGCAATGATCATTTGCAAGTTATGCACAAAAGTTGTGTCTGTAGTGCAAAACTGGAATTCGTTCGAATTGCTTTGAAATAAGTTATTGACTTGACATGACTGATTGAAATGATTTTAAGGTTAAATGAATGCACACTTTCCTTGCAATGATCATTTGCAACTTATGCACAAAAGTTGTGTCTGTAGTGCAAAACTAGAATTCGTTCGACTTGCTTTGAAATAAGTTATTGACTTGAAATGACTCATTGAAATGATTTTAAGGTTAAAGAAATGCACACTTTCCTTGCAATGATCATTTGCAAGTTATGCACAAAAGTTGTGTCTGTAGTGCAAAACTAGAATTCGTTCGACTTGCATTGAAATAAGTTATTGACTTGAAATGACTCATTGAAAAGATTTTAAGGTTAAACGAATGCACACTTTCCTTGCAATGATCATTTGCAAGTTATGCACAAAAGTTGTGTCTGTAGTGCAAAACTAGAATTCGTTCGACTTGCATTGAAATAAGTTATTGACTTGAAATGACTCATTGAAATGATTTTAAGGTTAAACGAATGCACACTTTCCTTGCAATGATTATTTGCAAGTTATGCACAAAAGTTGTGTCTGTAGTGGAAAACTAGAATTCGTTCGACTTGCTTTGAAATAAGTTATTGACTTGACATGACTGATTGAAATGATTTTAAGGTTAAATGAATGCACACTTTCCTTGCAATGATCATTTGCAAGTTATGCACAAAAGTTGTGTCTGTAGTGCAAAACTAGAATTCGTTCGACTTGCTTTGAAATAAGTTATTGACTTGAAATGACTCATTGAAATGATTTTAAGGTTAAACGAATGCACAGTTTCCTTGCAATGATCATTTGCAAGTTATGCACAAAAGTTGTGTTTGTAGTGCAAAAATAGAATTCGTTCGAATTGCTTTGAAATAAGTTATTGACTTGAAATGACTCATTGAAATGATTTTAAGGTTAAACGAATGCACACTTTCCTTGCAATGATCATTTGCAATTTATGCACAAAAGTTGTGTCTGTAGTGCAAAACTGGAATTCGTTCGTATTGCTTCGAAATAAGTTATTGACTTGAAATGACTCATTGAAATGATTTTAAGGTTAAAAGAATGCACACTTTCCTTGCAATGATCATTTGCAAGTTATGCACAAAAGTTGTGTCTGTAGTGCAAAACTGGAATTCGTTCGAATTGCTTTGAAATAAGTTATTGACTTGAAATGACTCATTGAAATGATTTTAAGGTTAAATGAATGCACACATTCCTTGCAATGATCATTTGCAAGTTATGCACAAAAGTTGTGTCTGTAGTGCAAAACTGGAATTCGTTCGAATTGCTTTGAAATAAGTTATTAAGTTGAAATGACTCACTGAAATGATTTTAAGGTTAAATGAATGCACACTTTCCTTGCAATGATCATTTGCAAGTTATGCACAAAAGTTGTGTCTGTAGTGCAAAACTAGAATTCGTTCGACTTGCATTGAAATAAGTTATTGACTTGAAATGACTCATTGAAATGATTTTAAGGTTAAACGAATGCACACTTTCCTTGCAATGATTATTTGCAAGTTATGCACAAAAGTTGTGTCTGTAGTGGAAAACTAGAATTCGTTCGACTTGCTTTGAAATAAGTTACTGACTTGACATGACTGATTGAAATGATTTTAAGGTTAAATGAATGCACACTTTCCTTGCAATGATCATTTGCAAGTTATGCACAAAAGTTGTGTCTGTAGTGCAAAACTAGAATTCGTTCGACTTGCTTTGAAATAAGTTATTGACTTGACATGACTGATTGAAATGATTTTAAGGTTAAATGAATGCACACTTTCCTTGCAATGATCATTTGCAAGTTATGCACAAAAGTTGTGTCTGTAGTGCAAAACTAGAATTCGTTCGAATTGCTTTGAAATAAGTTATTGAGTTGAAATGACTCATTGAAATGATTTTAAGGTTAAACGAATGCACACTTTCCTTGCAATGATCATTTGCAAGTTATGCACAAAAGTTGTGTATGTAGTGCAAAACTAGAATTCGTTCGACTTGCTTTGGAATAAGTTATTGACTTGAAATGACTCAGTGAAATGATATTAAGGTTAAACGAATGCACACTTTCCTTGCAATGATCATTTGCATGTTATGCACAAAACTTGTGTTTGTAGTGCAAAAATAGAATTCGTTCGACTTGCTTTGAAGGAAGTTATTGACTTGAAAGGACTCATTTAAATGATTTTAAGGTTAAACGAATGCACACTTTCCTTGCAATGATCAATTGCAAGTTATGCACAAAACTTGTGTTTGTAGTGCAAAAATAGACTTCGTTCGAATTGCTTTGAAATAAGTTATTGACTTGTAATGACTCATTGAAATGATTTTAAGGTTAAACGAATGTACACTTTCCTTGTAATGATCATTTGCATGTTATGCACAAAACTTGTGTTTGTAGTGCAAAAATAGAATTCGTCCGAATTGCTTTGAAATAAATTATTGACTTGAAATGACTCATTGAAATGATTTTAAGGTTAAACGAATGCACACTTTCCTTGCAATGATCATTTGGAAGTTATGCAGAAAAGTTGTGTTTGTAGTAGAAAACTAGAATTCGTTCGACTTGCTTTGACATAAGTTATTGACCTGAAATGACTCATTGAAATGATTTTAAGGTTAAGCGAATGCACACTTTCCTTGCAATGATCATTTGCAAGTTATGCACAAAAGTTGTGTCTGTAGTGGAAAACTAGAATTCGTTCGACTTGCTTTGAAATAAGTTATTGACTTGAAATGACTGATTGAAATGATTTTAAGGTTAAATGAATGCACACTTTCCTTGCAATGATCATTTGCAAGTTATGCACAAAAGTTGTGTCTGTAGTGCAAAACTAGAATTCGTTCGACTTGCTTTGAAATAAGTTATTTACTTGAAATGACTCATTGAACTGATTTTAATTTCTAACGAATGCACACTTTCCTTGCCATGATCATTTGCACGTTATGCACAAAAGTTGTGTTTGTAGGGCAAAAATAGAATTAGTTTGAATTGCTTTGAAATAAGTTATTGACTTGAAATGACTCAATGAAATGATTTTAAGGTTAAACAAATGCACACTTTCCTTGCAATGATCATTTGCAAGTTATGCACAAAAGTTGTGTCTGTAGTGCAAAACTAGAATTCGTTCGACTTGCATTGAAATAATTTATTGACTTGAAATGACTCAGTGAAATGATTTTAAGGTTAAACGAATGCACACTTTCCTTGCAATGATCATTTGCATGTTATGCACAAAACTTGTGTTTGTAGTGCAAAAATAGAATTCGTTCGACTTGCTTTGAAGGAAGTTATTGACTTGAAAGGACTCATTTAAATGATTTTAAGGTTAAACGAATGCACACTTTCCTTGCAATGATCAATTGCAAGTTATGCACAAAACTTGTGTTTGTAGTGCAAAAATAGACTTCGTTCGAATTGCTTTGAAATAAGTTATTGACTTGTAATGACTCATTGAAATGATTTTAAGGTTAAACGAATGTACACTTTCCTTGTAATGATCATTTGCATGTTATGCACAAAACTTGTGTTTGTAGTGCAAAAATAGAATTCGTCCGAATTGCTTTGAAATAAATTATTGACTTGAAATGACTCATTGAAATGATTTTAAGGTTAAACGAATGCACACTTTCCTTGCAATGATCATTTGGAAGTTATGCAGAAAAGTTGTGTTTGTAGTAGAAAACTAGAATTCGTTCGACTTGCTTTGACATAAGTTATTGACCTGAAATGACTGATTGAAATGATTTTAAGGTTAAGCGAATGCACACTTTCCTTGCAATGATCATTTGCAAGTTATGCACAAAAGTTGTGTCTGTAGTGGAAAACTAGAATTCGTTCGACTTGCTTTGAAATAAGTTATTGACTTGAAATGACTGATTGAAATGATTTTAAGGTTAAATGAATGCACACTTTCCTTGCAATGATCATTTGCAAGTTATGCACAAAAGTTGTGTCTGTAGTGCAAAACTAGAATTCGTTCGACTTGCTTTGAAATAAGTTATTTACTTGAAATGACTCATTGAACTGATTTTAATTTCTAACGAATGCACACTTTCCTTGCCATGATCATTTGCACGTTATGCACAAAAGTTGTGTTTGTAGGGCAAAAATAGAATTAGTTTGAATTGCTTTGAAATAAGTTATTGACTTGAAATGACTCAATGAAATGATTTTAAGGTTAAACAAATGCACACTTTCCTTGCAATGATCATTTGCAAGTTATGCACAAAAGTTGTGTCTGTAGTGCAAAACTAGAATTCGTTCGACTTGCATTGAAATAATTTATTGACTTGAAATGACTCAGTGAAATGATTTTAAGGTTAAACGAATGCACACTTTCCTTGCAATGATCATTTGCATGTTATGCACAAAACTTGTGTTTGTAGTGCAAAAATAGAATTCGTTCGACTTGCTTTGAAGGAAGTTATTGACTTGAAAGGACTCATTTAAATGATTTTAAGGTTAAACGAATGCACACTTTCCTTGCAATGATCAATTGCAAGTTATGCACAAAACTTGTGTTTGTAGTGCAAAAATAGACTTCGTTCGAATTGCTTTGAAATAAGTTATTCACTTGAAATGACTCATTGAAATGATTTTAAGGTTAAATGAATGCACACTTTCCTTGCAATGACCATTTGCAAGTTATGCACAAAAGTTGTGTCTGTAGTGCAAAACTAGAATTCGTTCGACTTGCTTTGAAATAAGATATTTACTTGAAATGACTTATTGAAATGATTTTAAGGTTAAACGAATGCACACTTTCCTTGCAATGATTATTTACAAGTTATGCAAAAAAGTTGTGTCTGTAGTGGAAAACTAGAGTTCGTTCGACTTGCTTTGAAATAAGTTATTGACTTGAAAGGACTCATTGAAATGATTCTAAGGTTAAACGAATGCACACTTTCCTTGTAATGATCAATTGCAAGTTATGCACAAAACTTGTGTTTGTAGTGCAAAAATAGATTTCGTTCGAATTGCTTTGAAATAAGTTATTGACTTGAAATGACTCATTGAAATGATTTTAAGGTTAAACGAATGCACACTTTCCCTGCAATGATCATTTGGAAGTTATGCAGAAAAGTTGTGTTTGTAGTGGAAAACTAGAATTCGTTCGACTTGCTTTGACATAAGTTATTGACTTGAAATGACTCATTGAAATGATTTTAATCTTAAGCGAATGCAGACTTTCCTTGCAATGATCATTTGCAAGTTATGCACAAAAGTTGTGTCTGTAGTGGAAAACTAGAATTCGTTCGACTTGCTTTGAAATAAGTTATTGACGTGAAATGACTGATTGAAATGATTTTAAGATTAAATGAATGCACACTTTCCTTGCAATGATCATTTGCAAGTTATGCACAAAAGTTGTGTCTGTAGTGCAAAACTAGAATTCGTTCGACTTGCTTTGAAATAAGTTATTGACTTGAAATGACTCATTTAAATGATTTTAAGGTTAAACGAATGCACACTTTCCTTGCAATGATCATTTGCAAGTTATGCACAAAAGTTGTGTCTGTAGTGCAAAACTGGAATTCGTTCGAATTGCTTTGAAATAAGTTATTGAGTTGAAATGACTCACTGAAATGATTTTAAGGTTAAACAAATGCACACTTTCCTTGCAATGATCATTTGCAAGTTATGCACAAAAGTTGTGTCTGTAGTGGAAAACTAGAATTCGTTCGACTTGCTTTGAAATAAGTTATTTACTTGAAATGACTGATTGAAATGATTTTAAGGTGAAATGAATGCACACTTTCCTTGCAATGATCATTTGCAAGTTATGCACAAAAGTTGTGTCTGTAGTGCAAAACTAGAATTCGTTCGACTTGCTTTGAAATAAGTTATTTACTAGAAATGACTCATTGAAATTATTTTAATTTTAAACGAATGCACACTTTCCTTGGAATGATCATTTGCAAGTTATGCACAAAACTTGTTTTTAAAGTGCAAAAATAGAATTCGTTCGAATAGCTTTGAAATTAGTTATTGACTTTAAATGACTCATTTAAATGATTTTAAGGTTAAACGAATGCACACTTTCCTTGCAATGATCATTTGCAAGTTATGCACAAAAGTTGTGTCTGTAGTGGAAAACTAGAATTCGTTCGACTTGCTTTGAAACAAGTTATTGACTTGAAATGACTGATTGAAATGATTTTAAGGTTAAATGAATGCACACTTTCCTTGCAATGATCATTTGCAAGTTATGCACAAAAGTTGTGTCTGTAGTGCAAAACTAGAATTCGTTCGACTTGCTTTGAAATAAGTTATTTACTTGAAATGACTCATTGAACTGATTTTAATTTCTAACGAATGCACACTTTCCTTGCCATGATCATTTGCACGTTATGCACAAAAGTTGTGTTTGTAGGGCAAAAATAGAATTAGTTCGAATTGCTTTGAAAAAAGTTATTGACTTGAAATGACTCAATGAAATGATTTTAAGGTTAAACAAATGCACACTTTCCTTGCAATGATCATTTGCAAGTTATGCACAAAAGTTGTGTCTGTAGTGCAAAACTAGAATTTGTTCGACTTGCATTGAAATAAGTTATTGACTTGAAATGACTCATTGAAATGATTTTAAGGTTAAACAAATGCACACTTTCCTTGCAATGATCATTTGCAAGTTATGCACAAAAGTTGTGTCTGTAGTGCAAAACTAGAATTCGTTCGACTTGCATTGAAATAAGTTATTGACTTGAAATGACTCATTGAAATGATTTTAAGGTTAAACGAATGCACACTTTCCTTGCAATGATCATTTGCAAGTTATGCACAAAAGTTGTGTCTGTAGTGCAAAACTAGAATTCGTTCGACTTGCATTGAAATAAGTTATTGACTTGAAATGACTCATTGAAATGATTTTAAGGTTAAACGAATGCACACTTTCCTTGGAATGGTCATTTGCAAGTTATGCACAAAACTTGTTTTTAAAGTGCAAAAATAGAATTCGTTCGAATTGCTTTGAAATTAGTTATTGACTTGAAATGACTCATTTAAATGATTTTAAGGTTAAACGAATGCACACTTTCCTTGCAATGATCATTTGCAAGTTATGCACAAAAGTTGTGTCTGTAGTGGAAAACTAGAATTCGTTCGACTTGCTTTGAAACAAGTTATTGACTTGAAATGACTGATTGAAATGATTTTAAGGTTAAATGAATGCACACTTTCCTTGCAATGATCATTTGCTAGTTATGCACAAAAGTTGTGTCTGTAGTGCAAAACTAGAATTCGTTCGACTTGCTTTGAAATAAGTTATTTACTTGAAATGACTCATTGAACTGATTTTAATTTCTAACGAATGCACACTTTCCTTGCAATGATCATTTGCAAGTTATGCACAAAAGTTGTGTTTGTAGTGGAAAACTAGAATTCGTTCGACTTGCTTTGAAACAAGTTATTGACTTGAAATGACTGATTGAAATGATTTTAAGGTTAAATGAATGCACACTTTCCTTGCAATGATCATTTGCAAGTTATGCACAAAAGTTGTGTCTGTAGTGCAAAACTAGAATTCGTTCGACTTGCTTTGAAATAAGTTATTTACTTGAAATGACTCATTGAACTGATTTTAATTTCTAACGAATGCACACTTTCCTTGCCATGATCATTTGCACGTTATGCACAAAAGTTGTGTTTGTAGGGCAAAAATAGAATTAGTTCGAATTGCTTTGAAAAAAGTTATTGACTTGAAATGACTCAATGAAATGATTTTAAGGTTAAACAAATGCACACTTTCCTTGCAATGATCATTTGCAAGTTATGCACAAAAGTTGTGTCTGTAGTGCAAAACTAGAATTCGTTCGACTTGCATTGAAATAAGTTATTGACTTGAAATGTCTCATTGAAATGATTTTAAGGTTAAACAAATGCACACTTTCCTTGCAATGATCATTTGCAAGTTATGCACAAAAGTTGTGTCTGTAGTGCAAAACTAGAATTCGTTCGACTTGCATTGAAATAAGTTATTGACTTGAAATGACTCATTGAAATGATTTTAAGGTTAAACGAATGCACACTTTCCTTGCAATGATCATTTGCAAGTTATGCACAAAAGTTGTGTCTGTAGTGCAAAACTAGAATTCGTTCGACTTGCATTGAAATAAGTTATTGACTTGAAATGACTCATTGAAATGATTTTAAGGTTAAACGAATGCACACTTTCCTTGCAATGATCATTTGCAAGTTATGCACAAAAGTTGTGTCTGTAGTGCAAAACTAGAATTCGTTCGACTTGCTTTGAAATAAGTTATTGACTTGAAATGACTCATTTAAATGATTTTAAGGTTAAACGAATGCACACTTTCCTTGCAATGATCATTTGCAAGTTATGCACAAAAGTTGTGTCTGTAGTGCAAAACTGGAATTCGTTCGAATTGCTTTGAAATAAGTTATTGAGTTGAAATGACTCACTGAAATGATTTTAAGGTTAAACAAATGCACACTTTCCTTGCAATGATCATTTGCAAGTTATGCACAAAAGTTGTGTCTGTAGTGGAAAACTAGAATTCGTTCGACTTGCTTTGAAATAAGTTATTTACTTGAAATGACTGATTGAAATGATTTTAAGGTTAAATGAATGCACACTTTCATTGCAATGATCATTTGCAAGTTATGCACAAAAGTTGTGTCTGTAGTGCAAAACTAGAATTCGTTCGACTTGCTTTGAAATAAGTTATTTACTAGAAATGACTCTTTGAAATTATTTTAATTTTAAACGAATGCACACTTTCCTTGGAATGATCATTTGCAAGTTATGCACAAAACTTGTTTTTAAAGTGCAAAAATAGAATTCGTTCGAATAGCTTTGAAATTAGTTATTGACTTGAAATGACTCATTTAAATGATTTTAAGGTTAAACGAATGCACACTTTCCTTGCAATGATCATTTGCAAGTTATGCACAAAAGTTGTGTCTGTAGTGGAAAACTAGAATTCGTTCGACTTGCTTTGAAACAAGTTATTGACTTGAAATGACTGATTGAAATGATTTTAAGGTTAAATGAATGCACACTTTCCTTGCAATGATCATTTGCAAGTTATGCACAAAAGTTGTGTCTGTAGTGCAAAACTAGAATTCGTTCGACTTGCTTTGAAATAAGTTATTTACTTGAAATGACTCATTGAACTGATTTTAATTTCTAACGAATGCACACTTTCCTTGCCATGATCATTTGCACGTTATGCACAAAAGTTGTGTTTGTAGGGCAAAAATAGAATTAGTTCGAATTGCTTTGAAAAAAGTTATTGACTTGAAATGACTCAATGAAATGATTTTAAGGTTAAACAAATGCACACTTTCCTTGCAATGATCATTTGCAAGTTATGCACAAAAGTTGTGTCTGTAGTGCAAAACTAGAATTCGTTCGACTTGCATTGAAATAAGTTATTGACTTGAAATGACTCATTGAAATGATTTTAAGGTTAAACAAATGCACACTTTCCTTGCAATGATCATTTGCAAGTTATGCACAAAAGTTGTGTCTGTAGTGCAAAACTAGAATTCGTTCGACTTGCATTGAAATAAGTTATTGACTTGAAATGACTCATTGAAATGATTTTAAGGTTAAACGAATGCACACTTTCCTTGCAATGATCATTTGCAAGTTATGCACAAAAGTTGTGTCTGTAGTGCAAAACTAGAATTCGTTCGACTTGCATTGAAATAAGTTATTGACTTGAAATGACTCATTGAAATGATTTTAAGGTTAAACGAATGCACACTTTCCTTGCAATGATTATTTGCAAGTTATGCACAAAAGTTGTGTCTGTAGTGGAAAACTAGAATTCGTTCGACTTGCTTTGAAATAAGTTATTGACTTGACATGACTGATTGAAATGATTTTAAGGTTAAATGAATGCACACTTTCCTTGCAATGATCATTTGCAAGTTATGCACAAAAGTTGTGTCTGTAGTGCAAAACTAGAATTCGTTCGACTTGCTTTGAAATAAGTTATTTACTAGAAATGAATCATTGAAATGATTTTAATTTTAAACGAATGCACACTTTCCTTGGAATGATCATTTGCAAGTTATGCACAAAACTTGTTTTTAAAGTGCAAAAATAGAATTCGTTCGAATTGCTTTGAAATTAGTTATTGACTTGAAATGACTCATTTAAATGATTTTAAGGTTAAACGAATGCACACTTTCCTTGCAATGATCATTTGCAAGTTATGCACAAAAGTTGTGTCTGTAGTGGAAAACTAGAATTCGTTCGACTTGCTTTGAAACAAGTTATTGACTTGAAATGACTGATTGAAATGATTTTAAGGTTAAATGAATGCACACTTTCCTTGCAATGATCATTTGCTAGTTATCCACAAAAGTTGTGTCTGTAGTGCAAAACTAGAATTCGTTCGACTTGCTTTGAAATAAGTTATTTACTTGAAATGACTCATTGAACTGATTTTAATTTCTAACGAATGCACACTTTCCTTGCAATGATCATTTGCAAGTTATGCACAAAAGTTGTGTTTGTAGTGGAAAACTAGAATTCGTTCGACTTGCTTTGAAACAAGTTATTGACTTGAAATGACTGATTGAAATGATTTTAAGGTTAAATGAATGCACACTTTCCTTGCAATGATCATTTGCAAGTTATGCACAAAAGTTGTGTCTGTAGTGCAAAACTAGAATTCGTTCGACTTGCTTTGAAATAAGTTATTTACTTGAAATGACTCATTGAACTGATTTTAATTTCTAACGAATGCACACTTTCCTTGCCATGATCATTTGCACGTTATGCACAAAAGTTGTGTTTGTAGGGCAAAAATAGAATTAGTTTGAATTGCTTTGAAATAAGTTATTGACTTGAAATGACTCAATGAAATGATTTTAAGGTTAAACAAATGCACACTTTCCTTGCAATGATCATTTGCAAGTTATGCACAAAAGTTGTGTCTGTAGTGCAAAACTAGAATTCGTTCGACTTGCATTGAAATAATTTATTGACTTGAAATGACTCATTGAAATGATTTTAAGGTTAAACGAATGCACACTTTCCTTGCAATGATCATTTGCAAGTTATGCACAAAAGTTGTGTCTGTAGTGCAAAACTAGAATTCGTTCGACTTGCATTGAAATAAGTTATTGACTTGAAATGACTCATTGAAATGATTTTAAGGTTAAACGAATGCACACTTTCCTTGCAATGATCATTTGCAAGTTATGCACAAAAGTTGTGTCTGTAGTGCAAAACTGGAATTCGTTCGAATTGCTTTGAAATAAGTTATTGAGTTGAAATGACTCACTGAAATGATTTTAAGGTTAAACAAATGCACACTTTCCTTGCAATGATCATTTGCAAGTTATGCACAAAAGTTGTGTCTGTAGTGGAAAACTAGAATTCGTTCGACTTGCTTTGAAATAAGTTATTTACTTGAAATGACTGATTGAAATGATTTTAAGGTGAAATGAATGCACACTTTCCTTGCAATGATCATTTGCAAGTTATGCACAAAAGTTGTGTCTGTAGTGCAAAACTAGAATTCGTTCGACTTGCTTTGAAATAAGTTATTTACTAGAAATGACTCATTGAAATTATTTTAATTTTAAACGAATGCACACTTTCCTTGGAATGATCATTTGCAAGTTATGCACAAAACTTGTTTTTAAAGTGCAAAAATAGAATTCGTTCGAATAGCTTTGAAATTAGTTATTGACTTTAAATGACTCATTTAAATGATTTTAAGGTTAAACGAATGCACACTTTCCTTGCAATGATCATTTGCAAGTTATGCACAAAAGTTGTGTCTGTAGTGGAAAACTAGAATTCGTTCGACTTGCTTTGAAACAAGTTATTGACTTGAAATGACTGATTGAAATGATTTTAAGGTTAAATGAACGCACACTTTCCTTGCAATGATCATTTGCAAGTTATGCACAAAAGTTGTGTCTGTAGTGCAAAACTAGAATTCGTTCGACTTGCTTTGAAATAAGTTATTTACTTGAAATGACTCATTGAACTGATTTTAATTTCTAACGAATGCACACTTTCCTTGCCATGATCATTTGCACGTTATGCACAAAAGTTGTGTTTGTAGGGCAAAAATAGAATTAGTTCGAATTGCTTTGAAAAAAGTTATTGACTTGAAATGACTCAATGAAATGATTTTAAGGTTAAACAAATGCACACTTTCCTTGCAATGATCATTTGCAAGTTATGCACAAAAGTTGTGTCTGTAGTGCAAAACTAGAATTTGTTCGACTTGCATTGAAATAAGTTATTGACTTGAAATGACTCATTGAAATGATTTTAAGGTTAAACAAATGCACACTTTCCTTGCAATGATCATTTGCAAGTTATGCACAAAAGTTGTGTCTGTAGTGCAAAACTAGAATTCGTTCGACTTGCATTGAAATAAGTTATTGACTTGAAATGACTCATTGAAATGATTTTAAGGTTAAACGAATGCACACTTTCCTTGCAATGATCATTTGCAAGTTATGCACAAAAGTTGTGTCTGTAGTGCAAAACTAGAATTCGTTCGACTTGCATTGAAATAAGTTATTGACTTGAAATGACTCATTGAAATGATTTTAAGGTTAAACGAATGCACACTTTCCTTGGAATGATCATTTGCAAGTTATGCACAAAACTTGTTTTTAAAGTGCAAAAATAGAATTCGTTCGAATTGCTTTGAAATTAGTTATTGACTTGAAATGACTCATTTAAATGATTTTAAGGTTAAACGAATGCACACTTTCCTTGCAATGATCATTTGCAAGTTATGCACAAAAGTTGTGTCTGTAGTGGAAAACTAGAATTCGTTCGACTTGCTTTGAAACAAGTTATTGACTTGAAATGACTGATTGAAATGATTTTAAGGTTAAATGAATGCACACTTTCCTTGCAATGATCATTTGCTAGTTATGCACAAAAGTTGTGTCTGTAGTGCAAAACTAGAATTCGTTCGACTTGCTTTGAAATAAGTTATTTACTTGAAATGACTCATTGAACTGATTTTAATTTCTAACGAATGCACACTTTCCTTGCAATGATCATTTGCAAGTTATGCACAAAAGTTGTGTTTGTAGTGGAAAACTAGAATTCGTTCGACTTGCTTTGAAACAAGTTATTGACTTGAAATGACTGATTGAAATGATTTTAAGGTTAAATGAATGCACACTTTCCTTGCAATGATCATTTGCAAGTTATGCACAAAAGTTGTGTCTGTAGTGCAAAACTAGAATTCGTTCGACTTGCTTTGAAATAAGTTATTTACTTGAAATGACTCATTGAACTGATTTTAATTTCTAACGAATGCACACTTTCCTTGCCATGATCATTTGCACGTTATGCACAAAAGTTGTGTTTGTAGGGCAAAAATAGAATTAGTTCGAATTGCTTTGAAAAAAGTTATTGACTTGAAATGACTCAATGAAATGATTTTAAGGTTAAACAAATGCACACTTTCCTTGCAATGATCATTTGCAAGTTATGCACAAAAGTTGTGTCTGTAGTGCAAAACTAGAATTCGTTCGACTTGCATTGAAATAAGTTATTGACTTGAAATGTCTCATTGAAATGATTTTAAGGTTAAACAAATGCACACTTTCCTTGCAATGATCATTTGCAAGTTATGCACAAAAGTTGTGTCTGTAGTGCAAAACTAGAATTCGTTCGACTTGCATTGAAATAAGTTATTGACTTGAAATGACTCATTGAAATGATTTTAAGGTTAAACGAATGCACACTTTCCTTGCAATGATCATTTGCAAGTTATGCACAAAAGTTGTGTCTGTAGTGCAAAACTAGAATTCGTTCGACTTGCATTGAAATAAGTTATTGACTTGAAATGACTCATTGAAATGATTTTAAGGTTAAACGAATGCACACTTTCCTTGCAATGATCATTTGCAAGTTATGCACAAAAGTTGTGTCTGTAGTGCAAAACTAGAATTCGTTCGACTTGCTTTGAAATAAGTTATTGACTTGAAATGACTCATTTAAATGATTTTAAGGTTAAACGAATGCACACTTTCCTTGCAATGATCATTTGCAAGTTATGCACAAAAGTTGTGTCTGTAGTGCAAAACTGGAATTCGTTCGAATTGCTTTGAAATAAGTTATTGAGTTGAAATGACTCACTGAAATGATTTTAAGGTTAAACAAATGCACACTTTCCTTGCAATGATCATTTGCAAGTTATGCACAAAAGTTGTGTCTGTAGTGGAAAACTAGAATTCGTTCGACTTGCTTTGAAATAAGTTATTTACTTGAAATGACTGATTGAAATGATTTTAAGGTTAAATGAATGCACACTTTCCTTGCAATGATCATTTGCAAGTTATGCACAAAAGTTGTGTCTGTAGTGCAAAACTAGAATTCGTTCGACTTGCTTTGAAATAAGTTATTTACTAGAAATGACTCTTTGAAATTATTTTAATTTTAAACGAATGCACACTTTCCTTGGAATGATCATTTGCAAGTTATGCACAAAACTTGTTTTTAAAGTGCAAAAATAGAATTCGTTCGAATAGCTTTGAAATTAGTTATTGACTTGAAATGACTCATTTAAATGATTTTAAGGTTAAACGAATGCACACTTTCCTTGCAATGATCATTTGCAAGTTATGCACAAAAGTTGTGTCTGTAGTGGAAAACTAGAATTCGTTCGACTTGCTTTGAAACAAGTTATTGACTTGAAATGACTGATTGAAATGATTTTAAGGTTAAATGAATGCACACTTTCCTTGCAATGATCATTTGCAAGTTATGCACAAAAGTTGTGTCTGTAGTGCAAAACTAGAATTCGTTCGACTTGCTTTGAAATAAGTTATTTACTTGAAATGACTCATTGAACTGATTTTAATTTCTAACGAATGCACACTTTCCTTGCCATGATCATTTGCACGTTATGCACAAAAGTTGTGTTTGTAGGGCAAAAATAGAATTAGTTCGAATTGCTTTGAAAAAAGTTATTGACTTGAAATGACTCAATGAAATGATTTTAAGGTTAAACAAATGCACACTTTCCTTGCAATGATCATTTGCAAGTTATGCACAAAAGTTGTGTCTGTAGTGCAAAACTAGAATTCGTTCGACTTGCATTGAAATAAGTTATTGACTTGAAATGACTCATTGAAATGATTTTAAGGTTAAACAAATGCACACTTTCCTTGCAATGATCATTTGCAAGTTATGCACAAAAGTTGTGTCTGTAGTGCAAAACTAGAATTCGTTCGACTTGCATTGAAATAAGTTATTGACTTGAAATGACTCATTGAAATGATTTTAAGGTTAAACGAATGCACACTTTCCTTGCAATGATCATTTGCAAGTTATGCACAAAAGTTGTGTCTGTAGTGCAAAACTAGAATTCGTTCGACTTGCATTGAAATAAGTTATTGACTTGAAATGACTCATTGAAATGATTTTAAGGTTAAACGAATGCACACTTTCCTTGCAATGATTATTTGCAAGTTATGCACAAAAGTTGTGTCTGTAGTGGAAAACTAGAATTCGTTCGACTTGCTTTGAAATAAGTTATTGACTTGACATGACTGATTGAAATGATTTTAAGGTTAAATGAATGCACACTTTCCTTGCAATGATCATTTGCAAGTTATGCACAAAAGTTGTGTCTGTAGTGCAAAACTAGAATTCGTTCGACTTGCTTTGAAATAAGTTATTTACTAGAAATGAATCATTGAAATGATTTTAATTTTAAACGAATGCACACTTTCCTTGGAATGATCATTTGCAAGTTATGCACAAAACTTGTTTTTAAAGTGCAAAAATAGAATTCGTTCGAATTGCTTTGAAATTAGTTATTGACTTGAAATGACTCATTTAAATGATTTTAAGGTTAAACGAATGCACACTTTCCTTGCAATGATCATTTGCAAGTTATGCACAAAAGTTGTGTCTGTAGTGGAAAACTAGAATTCGTTCGACTTGCTTTGAAACAAGTTATTGACTTGAAATGACTGATTGAAATGATTTTAAGGTTAAATGAATGCACACTTTCCTTGCAATGATCATTTGCTAGTTATCCACAAAAGTTGTGTCTGTAGTGCAAAACTAGAATTCGTTCGACTTGCTTTGAAATAAGTTATTTACTTGAAATGACTCATTGAACTGATTTTAATTTCTAACGAATGCACACTTTCCTTGCAATGATCATTTGCAAGTTATGCACAAAAGTTGTGTTTGTAGTGGAAAACTAGAATTCGTTCGACTTGCTTTGAAACAAGTTATTGACTTGAAATGACTGATTGAAATGATTTTAAGGTTAAATGAATGCACACTTTCCTTGCAATGATCATTTGCAAGTTATGCACAAAAGTTGTGTCTGTAGTGCAAAACTAGAATTCGTTCGACTTGCTTTGAAATAAGTTATTTACTTGAAATGACTCATTGAACTGATTTTAATTTCTAACGAATGCACACTTTCCTTGCCATGATCATTTGCACGTTATGCACAAAAGTTGTGTTTGTAGGGCAAAAATAGAATTAGTTCGAATTGCTTTGAAAAAAGTTATTGACTTGAAATGACTCAATGAAATGATTTTAAGGTTAAACAAATGCACACTTTCCTTGCAATGATCATTTGCAAGTTATGCACAAAAGTTGTGTCTGTAGTGCAAAACTAGAATTCGTTCGACTTGCATTGAAATAAGTTATTGACTTGAAATGTCTCATTGAAATGATTTTAAGGTTAAACAAATGCACACTTTCCTTGCAATGATCATTTGCAAGTTATGCACAAAAGTTGTGTCTGTAGTGCAAAACTAGAATTCGTTCGACTTGCATTGAAATAAGTTATTGACTTGAAATGACTCATTGAAATGATTTTAAGGTTAAACGAATGCACACTTTCCTTGCAATGATCATTTGCAAGTTATGCACAAAAGTTGTGTCTGTAGTGCAAAACTAGAATTTGTTCGACTTGCATTGAAATAAGTTATTGACTTGAAATGACTCATTGAAATGATTTTAAGGTTAAACGAATGCACACTTTCCTTGCAATGATTATTTGCAAGTTGTGCACAAAAGTTGTGTCTGTAGTGGAAAACTAGAATTCGTTCGACTTGCTTTGAAATAAGTTATTGACTTGACATGACTGATTGAAATGATTTTAAGGTTAAATGAATGCACACTTTCCTTGCAATGATCATTTGCAAGTTATGCACAAAAGTTGTGTCTGTAGTGCAAAACTAGAATTTGTTTGACTTGCTTTGAAATAAGTTATTTACTTGAAATGACTCATTGAAATGATTTTAATTTTAAACAAATGCACACTTTCCTTGCAATGATCATTTGCAAGTTATGCACAAAAGTTGTGTCTATAGTGCAAAACTAGAATTCGTTCGACTTGCATTGAAATAAGTTATTGACTTGAAATGACTCATTGAAATGATTTTAAGGTTAAACGAATGCACACTTTCCTTGCAATGATTATTTGCAAGTTATGCACAAAAGTTGTGTCTGTAGTGCAAAACTAGAATTCGTTCGACTTGCTTTGAAATAAGTTATTGACTTGAAAGGACTCATTGAAATGATTTTAAGGTTAAACGAATGCACACTTTCCTTGCAATGATCAATTGCAAGTTATGCCCAAAACTTGTGTTTGTAGTGCAAAAATAGACTTCGTTCGAATTGCTTTGAAATAAGTTATTGACTTGAAATGACTCATTGAAATGATTTTAAGGTTAAACGAATGTACACTTTCCTTGTAATGATCATTTGCATGTTATGCACAAAAGTCGTGTCTGTAGTGCAAAACTAGAATTCGTCCGACTTGCATTGAAATAAGTTATTGACTTGAAAGGACTCATTGAAATGATTTTAATTTTAAACGAATGCACACTTTCCTTGCAATGATCATTTGCAAGTTATGCACAAAACTTGTTTTTAAAGTGCAAAAATAGAATTCGTTCGAATAGCTTTGAAATTAGTTATTGACTTGAAATGACTCATTTAAATGATTTTAAGGTTAAACGAATGCACACTTTCCTTGCAATGATCATTTGCAAGTTATGCACAAAAGTTGTGTCTGTAGTGGAAAACTAGAATTCGTTCGACTTGCTTTGAAACAAGTTATTGACTTGAAATGACTGATTGAAATGATTTTAAGGTTAAATGAATGCACACTTTCCTTGCTATGATCATTTGCAAGTTATGCACAAAAGTTGTGTCTGTAGTGCAAAACTAGAATTCGTTCGACTTGCTTTGAAATAAGTTATTTACTTGAAATGACTCATTGAACTGATTTTAATTTCTAACGAATGCACACTTTCCTTGCCATGATCATTTGCACGTTATGCACAAAAGTTGTGTTTGTAGGGCAAAAATAGAATTAGTTCGAATTGCTTTGAAAAAAGTTATTGACTTGAAATGACTCAATGAAATGATTTTAAGGTTAAACAAATGCACACTTTCCTTGCAATGATCATTTGCAAGTTATGCACAAAAGTTGTGTCTGTAGTGCAAAACTAGAATTCGTTCGACTTGCATTGAAATAAGTTATTGACTTGAAATGACTCATTGAAATGATTTTAAGGTTAAACAAATGAACACTTTCCTTGCAATGATCATTTGCAAGTTATGCACAAAAGTTGTGTCTGTAGTGCAAAACTAGAATTCGTTCGACTTGCAATGAAATAAGTTATTGACTTGAAATGACTCATTGAAATGATTTTAAGGTTAAACGAATGCACACTTTCCTTGCAATGATCATTTGCAAGTTATGCACAAAAGTTGTGTCTGTAGTGCAAAACTAGAATTCGTTCGACTTGCATTGAAATAAGTTATTGACTTGAAATGACTCATTGAAATGATTTTAAGGTTAAACGAATGCACACTTTCCTTGCAATGATTATTTGCAAGTTATGCACAAAAGTTGTGTCTGTAGTGCAAAACTAGAATTCGTTCGACTTGCTTTGAAATAAGTTATTGACTTGAAAGGACTCATTGAAATGATTTTAAGGTTAAACGAATGCACACTTTCCTTGGAATGATCATTTGCAAGTTATGCACAAAACTTGTTTTTAAAGTGCAAAAATAGAATTCGTTCGAATAGCTTTGAAATTAGTTATTGACTTGAAATGACTCATTTAAATGATTTTAAGGTTAAACGAATGCACACTTTCCTTGCAATGATCATTTGCAAGTTATGCACAAAAGTTGTGTCTGTAGTGGAAAACTAGAATTCGTTCGACTTGCTTTGAAACAAGTTATTGACTTGAAATGACTGATTGAAATGATTTTAAGGTTAAATGAATGCACACTTTCCTTGCAATGATCATTTGCAAGTTATGCACAAAAGTTGTGTCTGTAGTGCAAAACTAGAATTCGTTCGACTTGCATTGAAATAAGTTATTGACTTGAAATGACTCATTGAAATGATTTTAAGGTTAAACGAATGCACACTTTCCTTGCAATGATTATTTGCAAGTTATGCACAAAAGTTGTGTCTGTAGTGGAAAACTAGAATTCGTTCGACTTGCTTTGAAATAAGTTATTGACTTGACATGACTGATTGAAATGATTTTAAGGTTAAATGAATGCACACTTTCCTTGCAATGATCATTTGCAAGTTATGCACAAAAGTTGTGTCTGTAGTGCAAAACTAGAATTCGTTCGACTTGCTTTGAAATAAGTTATTTACTAGAAATGAATCATTGAAATGATTTTAATTTTAAACGAATGCACACTTTCCTTGGAATGATCATTTGCAAGTTATGCACAAAACTTGTTTTTAAAGTGCAAAAATAGAATTCGTTCGAATTGCTTTGAAATTAGTTATTGACTTGAAATGACTCATTTAAATGATTTTAAGGTTAAACGAATGCACACTTTCCTTGCAATGATCATTTGCAAGTTATGCACAAAAGTTGTGTCTGTAGTGGAAAACTAGAATTCGTTCGACTTGCTTTGAAACAAGTTATTGACTTGAAATGACTGATTGAAATGATTTTAAGGTTAAATGAATGCACACTTTCCTTGCAATGATCATTTGCTAGTTATGCACAAAAGTTGTGTCTGTAGTGCAAAACTAGAATTCGTTCGACTTGCTTTGAAATAAGTTATTTACTTGAAATGACTCATTGAACTGATTTTAATTTCTAACGAATGCACACTTTCCTTGCAATGATCATTTGCAAGTTATGCACAAAAGTTGTGTTTGTAGTGGAAAACTAGAATTCGTTCGACTTGCTTTGAAACAAGTTATTGACTTGAAATGACTGATTGAAATGATTTTAAGGTTAAATGAATGCACACTTTCCTTGCAATGATCATTTGCAAGTTATGCACAAAAGTTGTGTCTGTAGTGCAAAACTAGAATTCGTTCGACTTGCTTTGAAATAAGTTATTTACTTGAAATGACTCATTGAACTGATTTTAATTTCTAACGAATGCACACTTTCCTTGCCATGATCATTTGCACGTTATGCACAAAAGTTGTGTTTGTAGGGCAAAAATAGAATTAGTTCGAATTGCTTTGAAAAAAGTTATTGACTTGAAATGACTCAATGAAATGATTTTAAGGTTAAACAAATGCACACTTTCCTTGCAATGATCATTTGCAAGTTATGCACAAAAGTTGTGTCTGTAGTGCAAAACTAGAATTCGTTCGACTTGCATTGAAATAAGTTATTGACTTGAAATGTCTCATTGAAATGATTTTAAGGTTAAACAAATGCACACTTTCCTTGCAATGATCATTTGCAAGTTATGCACAAAAGTTGTGTCTGTAGTGCAAAACTAGAATTCGTTCGACTTGCATTGAAATAAGTTATTGACTTGAAATGACTCATTGAAATGATTTTAAGGTTAAACGAATGCACACTTTCCTTGCAATGATCATTTGCAAGTTATGCACAAAAGTTGTGTCTGTAGTGCAAAACTAGAATTCGTTCGACTTGCATTGAAATAAGTTATTGACTTGAAATGACTCATTGAAATGATTTTAAGGTTAAACGAATGCACACTTTCCTTGCAATGATTATTTGCAAGTTGTGCACAAAAGTTGTGTCTGTAGTGGAAAACTAGAATTCGTTCGACTTGCTTTGAAATAAGTTATTGACTTGACATGACTGATTGAAATGATTTTAAGGTTAAATGAACGCACACTTTCCTTGCAATGATCATTTGCAAGTTATGCACAAAAGTTGTGTCTGTAGTGCAAAACTAGAATTTGTTCGACTTGCTTTGAAATAAGTTATTTACTTGAAATGACTCATTGAAATGATTTTAATTTTAAACGAATGCACACTTTCCTTGGAATGATCATTTGCAAGTTATGCACAAAACTTGTTTTTAAAGTGCAAAAATAGAATTCGTTCGAATAGCTTTGAAATTAGTTATTGACTTGAAATGACTCATTTAAATGACTTTAAGGTTAAACGAATGCACACTTTCCTTGCAATGATCATTTGCAAGTTATGCACAAAAGTTGTGTCTGTAGTGGAAAACTAGAATTCGTTCGACTTGCTTTGAAACAAGTTATTGACTTGAAATGACTGATTGAAATGATTTTAAGGTTAAATGAATGCACACTTTCCTTGCAATGATCATTTGCAAGTTATGCACAAAAGTTGTGTCTGTAGTGCAAAACTAGAATTTGTTCGACTTGCTTTGAAATAAGTTATTTACTTGAAATGACTCATTGAAATGATTTTAATTTTAAACGAATGCACACTTTCCTTGGAATGATCATTTGCAAGTTATGCACAAAACTTGTTTTTAAAGTGCAAAAATAGAATTCGTTCGAATAGCTTTGAAATTAGTTATTGACTTGAAATGACTCATTTAAATGACTTTAAGGTTAAACGAATGCACACTTTCCTTGCAATGATCATTTGCAAGTTATGCACAAAAGTTGTGTCTGTAGTGCAAAACTAGAATTTGTTCGACTTGCTTTGAAATAAGTTATTTACTTGAAATGACTCATTGAAATGATTTTAATTTTAAACGAATGCACACTTTCCTTGGAATGATCATTTGCAAGTTATGCACAAAACTTGTTTTTAAAGTGCAAAAATAGAATTCGTTCGAATAGCTTTGAAATTAGTTATTGACTTGAAATGACTCATTTAAATGACTTTAAGGTTAAACGAATGCACACTTTCCTTGCAATGATCATTTGCAAGTTATGCACAAAAGTTGTGTCTGTAGTGCAAAACTAGAATTCGTTCGACTTGCTTTGAAATAAGTTATTTACTTGAAATGACTCATTGAACTGATTTTAATTTCTAACGAATGCACACTTTCCTTGCAATGATCATTTGCACGTTATGCACAAAAGTTGTGTTTGTAGGGCAAAAATAGAATTAGTTCGAATTGCTTTGAAATAAGTTATTGACTTGAAATGACTCAATGAAATGATTTTAAGGTTAAACAAATGCACACTTTCCTTGCAATGATCATTTGCAAGTTATGCACAAAAGTTGTGTCTGTAGTGCAAAACTAGAATTCGTTCGACTTGCATTGAAATAAGTTATTGACTTGAAATGACTCATTGAAATGATTTTAAGGTTAAACGAATGCACACTTTCCTTGCAATGATTATTTGCAAGTTATGCACAAAAGTTGTGTCTGTAGTGCAAAACTAGAATTCGTTCGACTTGCTTTGAAATAAGTTATTGACTTGAAAGGACTCATTGAAATGATTTTAAGGTTAAACGAATGCACACTTTCCTTGCAATGATCAATTGCAAGTTATGCCCAAAACTTGTGTTTGTAGTGCAAAAATAGACTTCGTTCGAATTGCTTTGAAATAAGTTATTGACTTGAAATGACTCATTGAAATGATTTTAAGGTTAAACGAATGTACACTTTCCTTGTAATGATCATTTGCATGTTATGCACAAAAGTCGTGTCTGTAGTGCAAAACTAGAATTCGTCCGACTTGCATTGAAATAAGTTATTGACTTGAAAGGACTCATTGAAATGATTTTAATTTTAAACGAATGCACACTTTCCTTGCAATGATCATTTGCAAGTTATGCACAAAACTTGTTTTTAAAGTGCAAAAATAGAATTCGTTCGAATAGCTTTGAAATTAGTTATTGACTTGAAATGACTCATTTAAATGATTTTAAGGTTAAACGAATGCACACTTTCCTTGCAATGATCATTTGCAAGTTATGCACAAAAGTTGTGTCTGTAGTGGAAAACTAGAATTCGTTCGACTTGCTTTGAAACAAGTTATTGACTTGAAATGACTGATTGAAATGATTTTAAGGTTAAATGAATGCACACTTTCCTTGCAATGATCATTTGCAAGTTATGCACAAAAGTTGTGTCTGTAGTGCAAAACTAGAATTCGTTCGACTTGCTTTGAAATAAGTTATTTACTTGAAATGACTCATTGAACTGATTTTAATTTCTAACGAATGCACACTTTCCTTGCCATGATCATTTGCACGTTATGCACAAAAGTTGTGTTTGTAGGGCAAAAATAGAATTAGTTCGAATTGCTTTGAAAAAAGTTATTGACTTGAAATGACTCAATGAAATGATTTTAAGGTTAAACAAATGCACACTTTCCTTGCAATGATCATTTGCAAGTTATGCACAAAAGTTGTGTCTGTAGTGCAAAACTAGAATTCGTTCGACTTGCATTGAAATAAGTTATTGACTTGAAATGACTCATTGAAATGATTTTAAGGTTAAACAAATGCACACTTTCCTTGCAATGATCATTTGCAAGTTATGCACAAAAGTTGTGTTTGTAGTGCAAAACTAGAATTCGTTCGACTTGCATTGAAATAAGTTATTGACTTGAAATGACTCATTGAAATGATTTTAAGGTTAAACGAATGCACACTTTCCTTGCAATGATCATTTGCAAGTTATGCACAAAAGTTGTGTCTGTAGTGCAAAACTAGAATTCGTTCGACTTGCATTGAAATAAGTTATTGACTTGAAATGACTCATTGAAATGATTTTAAGGTTAAACGAATGCACACTTTCCTTGCAATGATTATTTGCAAGTTATGCACAAAAGTTGTGTCTGTAGTGGAAAACTAGAATTCGTTCGACTTGCTTTGAAATAAGTTATTGACTTGAAATGACTCATTGAAATGATTTTAAGGTTAAACAAATGCACACTTTCCTTGCAATGATCATTTGCAAGTTATGCACAAAAGTTGTGTCTGTAGTGCAAAACTAGAATTCGTTCGACTTGCATTGAAATAAGTTATTGACTTGAAATGTCTCATTGAAATGATTTTAAGGTTAAACAAATGCACACTTTCCTTGCAATGATCATTTGCAAGTTATGCACAAAAGTTGTGTCTGTAGTGCAAAACTAGAATTCGTTCGACTTGCATTGAAATAAGTTATTGACTTGAAATGACTCATTGAAATGATTTTAAGGTTAAACGAATGCACACTTTCCTTGCAATGATCATTTGCAAGTTATGCACAAAAGTTGTGTCTGTAGTGCAAAACTAGAATTCGTTCGACTTGCATTGAAATAAGTTATTGACTTGAAATGACTCATTGAAATGATTTTAAGGTTAAACGAATGCACACTTTCCTTGCAATGATTATTTGCAAGTTATGCACAAAAGTTGTGTCTGTAGTGGAAAACTAGAATTCGTTCGACTTGCTTTGAAATAAGTTATTGACTTGACATGACTGATTGAAATGATTTTAAGGTTAAATGAATGCACACTTTCCTTGCAATGATCATTTGCAAGTTATGCACAAAAGTTGTGTCTGTAGTGCAAAACTAGAATTTGTTCGACTTGCTTTGAAATAAGTTATTTACTTGAAATGACTCATTGAACTGATTTTAATTTCTAACGAATGCACACTTTCCTTGCAATGATCATTTGCACGTTATGCACAAAAGTTGTGTTTGTAGGGCAAAAATAGAATTAGTTCGAATTGCTTTGAAATAAGTTATTGACTTGAAATGACTCAATGAAATGATTTTCAGGTTAAACAAATGCACACTTTCCTTGCAATGATCATTTGCAAGTTATGCACAAAAGTTGTGTCTGTAGTGCAAAACTAGAATTCGTTCGACTTGCATTGAAATAAGTTATTGACTTGAAATGACTCATTGAAATGATTTTAAGGTTAAACGAATGCACACTTTCCTTGCAATGATTATTTGCAAGTTATGCACAAAAGTTGTGTCTGTAGTGCAAAACTAGAATTCGTTCGACTTGCTTTGAAATAAGTTATTGACTTGAAAGGACTCATTGAAATGATTTTAAGGTTAAACGAATGCACACTTTCCTTGCAATGATCAATTGCAAGTTATGCCCAAAACTTGTGTTTGTAGTGCAAAAATAGACTTCGTTCGAATTGCTTTGAAATAAGTTATTGACTTGAAATGACTCATTGAAATGATTTTAAGGTTAAACGAATGTACACTTTCCTTGTAATGATCATTTGCATGTTATGCACAAAAGTCGTGTCTGTAGTGCAAAACTAGAATTCGTCCGACTTGCATTGAAATAAGTTATTGACTTGAAAGGACTCATTGAAATGATTTTAATTTTAAACGAATGCACACTTTCCTTGCAATGATCATTTGCAAGTTATGCACAAAACTTGTTTTGAAAGTGCAAAAATAGAATTCGTTCGAATAGCTTTGAAATTAGTTATTGACTTGAAATGACTCATTTAAATGATTTTAAGGTTAAACGAATGCACACTTTCCTTGCAATGATCATTTGCAAGTTATGCACAAAAGTTGTGTCTGTAGTGGAAAACTAGAATTCGTTCGACTTGCTTTGAAACAAGTTATTGACTTGAAATGACTGATTGAAATGATTTTAAGGTTAAATGAATGCACACTTTCCTTGCAATGATCATTTGCAAGTTATGCACAAAAGTTGTGTCTGTAGTGCAAAACTAGAATTCGTTCGACTTGCTTTGAAATAAGTTATTTACTTGAAATGACTCATTGAACTGATTTTAATTTCTAACGAATGCACACTTTCCTTGCCATGATCATTTGCACGTTATGCACAAAAGTTGTGTTTGTAGGGCAAAAATAGAATTAGTTCGAATTGCTTTGAAAAAAGTTATTGACTTGAAATGACTCAATGAAATGATTTTAAGGTTAAACAAATGCACACTTTCCTTGCAATGATCATTTGCAAGTTATGCACAAAAGTTGTGTCTGTAGTGCAAAACTAGAATTCGTTCGACTTGCATTGAAATAAGTTATTGACTTGAAATGACTCATTGAAATGATTTTAAGGTTAAACAAATGCACACTTTCCTTGCAATGATCATTTGCAAGTTATGCACAAAAGTTGTGTCTGTAGTGCAAAACTAGAATTCGTTCGACTTGCATTGAAATAAGTTATTGACTTGAAATGACTCATTGAAATGATTTTAAGGTTAAACGAATGCACACTTTCCTTGCAATGATCATTTGCAAGTTATGCACAAAAGTTGTGTCTGTAGTGCAAAACTAGAATTCGTTCGACTTGCATTGAAATAAGTTATTGACTTGAAATGACTCATTGAAATGATTTTAAGGTTAAACGAATGCACACTTTCCTTGCAATGATTATTTGCAAGTTATGCACAAAAGTTGTGTCTGTAGTGGAAAACTAGAATTCGTTCGACTTGCTTTGAAATAAGTTATTGACTTGACATGACTGATTGAAATGATTTTAAGGTTAAATGAATGCACACTTTCCTTGCAATGATCATTTGCAAGTTATGCACAAAAGTTGTGTCTGTAGTGCAAAACTAGAATTTGTTCGACTTGCTTTGAAATAAGTTATTTACTTGAAATGACTCATTGAAATGATTTTAATTTTAAACGAATGCACACTTTCCTTGGAATGATCATTTGCAAGTTATGCACAAAACTTGTTTTTAAAGTGCAAAAATAGAATTCGTTCGAATAGCTTTGAAATTAGTTATTGACTTGAAATGACTCATTTAAATGATTTTAAGGTTAAACGAATGCACACTTTCCTTGCAATGATCATTTGCAAGTTATGCACAAAAGTTGTGTCTGTAGTGGAAAACTAGAATTCGTTCGACTTGCTTTGAAACAAGTTATTGACTTGAAATGACTGATTGAAATGATTTTAAGGTTAAATGAATGCACACTTTCCTTGCAATGATCATTTGCAAGTTATGCACAAAAGTTGTGTCTGTAGTGCAAAACTAGAATTCGTTCGACTTGCTTTGAAATAAGTTATTTACTTGAAATGACTCATTGAACTGATTTTAATTTCTAACGAATGCACACTTTCCTTGCAATGATCATTTGCACGTTATGCACAAAAGTTGTGTTTGTAGGGCAAAAATAGAATTAGTTCGAATTGGTTTGAAATAAGTTATTGACTTGAAATGACTCAATGAAATGATTTTAAGGTTAAACAAATGCACACTTTCCTTGCAATGATCATTTGCAAGTTATGCACAAAAGTTGTGTCTGTAGTGCAAAACTAGAACTCGTTCGACTTGCATTGAAATAAGTTATTTACTTGAAATGACTCATTGAAATGATTTTAATCTTAAGCGAATGCAGACTTTCCTTGCAATGATCATTTGCAAGTTATGCACAAAAGTTGTGTCTGTAGTGGAAAACTAGAATTCGTTCGACTTGCTTTGAAATAAGTTATTGACGTGAAATGACTGATTGAAATGATTTTAAGATTAAATGAATGCACACTTTCCTTGCAATGATCATTTGCAAGTTATGCACAAAAGTTGTGTCTGTAGTGCAAAACTAGAATTCGTTCGACTTGCTTTGAAATAAGTTATTTACTTGAAATGACTCATTGAACTGATTTTAATTGCTAACGAATGCACACTTTCCTTGCCATGATCATTTGCACGTTATGCACAAAAGTTGTGTTTGTAGGGCAAAAATAGAATTAGTTCGAATTGCTTTGAAATAAGTTATTGACTTGAAATGACTCAATGAAATGATTTTAAGGTTAAACAAATGCACACTTTCCTTGCAATGATCATTTGCAAGTTATGCACAAAAGTTGTGTCTGTAGTGCAAAACTAGAATTCGTTCGACTTGCATTGAAATAAGTTATTGACTTGAAATGACTCATTGAAATGATTTTAAGGTTAAACGAATGCACACTTTCCTTGCAATGATTATTTGCAAGTTATGCACAAAAGTTGTGTCTGTAGTGCAAAACTAGAATTCGTTCGACTTGCTTTGAAATAAGTTATTGACTTGAAAGGACTCATTGAAATGATTTTAAGGTTAAACGAATGCACACTTTCCTTGCAATGATCAATTGCAAGTTATGCCCAAAACTTGTGTTTGTAGTGCAAAAATAGACTTCGTTCGAATTGCTTTGAAATAAGTTATTGACTTGAAATGACTCATTGAAATGATTTTAAGGTTAAACGAATGTACACTTTCCTTGTAATGATCATTTGCATGTTATGCACAAAAGTCGTGTCTGTAGTGCAAAACTAGAATTCGTCCGACTTGCATTGAAATAAGTTATTGACTTGAAAGGACTCATTGAAATGATTTTAATTTTAAACGAATGCACACTTTCCTTGCAATGATCATTTGCAAGTTATGCACAAAACTTGTTTTTAAAGTGCAAAAATAGAATTCGTTCGAATAGCTTTGAAATTAGTTATTGACTTGAAATGACTCATTTAAATGATTTTAAGGTTAAACGAATGCACACTTTCCTTGCAATGATCATTTGCAAGTTATGCACAAAAGTTGTGTCTGTAGTGGAAAACTAGAATTCGTTCGACTTGCTTTGAAACAAGTTATTGACTTGAAATGACTGATTGAAATGATTTTAAGGTTAAATGAATGCACACTTTCCTTGCAATGATCATTTGCAAGTTATGCACAAAAGTTGTGTCTGTAGTGCAAAACTAGAATTCGTTCGACTTGCTTTGAAATAAGTTATTTACTTGAAATGACTCATTGAACTGATTTTAATTTCTAACGAATGCACACTTTCCTTGCCATGATCATTTGCACGTTATGCACAAAAGTTGTGTTTGTAGGGCAAAAATAGAATTAGTTCGAATTGCTTTGAAAAAAGTTATTGACTTGAAATGACTCAATGAAATGATTTTAAGGTTAAACAAATGCACACTTTCCTTGCAATGATCATTTGCAAGTTATGCACAAAAGTTGTGTCTGTAGTGCAAAACTAGAATTCGTTCGACTTGCATTGAAATAAGTTATTGACTTGAAATGACTCATTGAAATGATTTTAAGGTTAAACAAATGCACACTTTCCTTGCAATGATCATTTGCAAGTTATGCACAAAAGTTGTGTCTGTAGTGCAAAACTAGAATTCGTTCGACTTGCATTGAAATAAGTTAATGACTTGAAATGACTCACTGAAATGATTTTAAGGTTAAACGAATGCACACTTTCCTTGCAATGATCATTTGCAAGTTATGCACAAAAGTTGTGTCTGTAGTGCAAAACTAGAATTCGTTCGACTTGCATTGAAATAAGTTATTGACTTGAAATGACTCATTGAAATGATTTTAAGGTTAAACGAATGCACACTTTCCTTGCAATGATTATTTGCAAGTTATGCACAAAAGTTGTGTCTGTAGTGGAAAACTAGAATTCGTTCGACTTGGTTTGAAATAAGTTATTGACTTGAAATGACTCATTGAAATGATTTTAAGGTTAAACAAATGCACACTTTCCTTGCAATGATCATTTGCAAGTTATGCACAAAAGTTGTGTCTGTAGTGCAAAACTAGAATTCGTTCGACTTGCATTGAAATAAGTTATTGACTTGAAATGTCTCATTGAAATGATTTTAAGGTTAAACAAATGCACACTTTCCTTGCAATGATCATTTGCAAGTTATGCACAAAAGTTGTGTCTGTAGTGCAAAACTAGAATTCGTTCGACTTGCATTGAAATAAGTTATTGACTTGAAATGACTCATTGAAATGATTTTAAGGTTAAACGAATGCACACTTTCCTTGCAATGATCATTTGCAAGTTATGCACAAAAGTTGTGTCTGTAGTGCAAAACTAGAATTCGTTCGACTTGCATTGAAATAAGTTATTGACTTGAAATGACTCATTGAAATGATTTTAAGGTTAAACGAATGCACACTTTCCTTGCAATGATTATTTGCAAGTTATGCACAAAAGTTGTGTCTGTAGTGGAAAACTAGAATTCGTTCGACTTGCTTTGAAATAAGTTATTGACTTGACATGACTGATTGAAATGATTTTAAGGTTAAATGAATGCACACTTTCCTTGCAATGATCATTTGCAAGTTATGCACAAAAGTTGTGTCTGTAGTGCAAAACTAGAATTTGTTCGACTTGCTTTGAAATAAGTTATTTACTTGAAATGACTCATTGAACTGATTTTAATTTCTAACGAATGCACACTTTCCTTGCAATGATCATTTGCACGTTATGCACAAAAGTTGTGTTTGTAGGGCAAAAATAGAATTAGTTCGAATTGCTTTGAAATAAGTTATTGACTTGAAATGACTCAATGAAATGATTTTAAGGTTAAACAAATGCACACTTTCCTTGCAATGATCATTTGCAAGTTATGCACAAAAGTTGTGTCTGTAGTGCAAAACTAGAATTCGTTCGACTTGCATTGAAATAAGTTATTGACTTGAAATGACTCATTGAAATGATTTTAAGGTTAAACGAATGCACACTTTCCTTGCAATGATTATTTGCAAGTTATGCACAAAAGTTGTGTCTGTAGTGGAAAACTAGAATTCGTTCGACTTGCTTTGAAATAAGTTATTGACTTGACATGACTGATTGAAATGATTTTAAGGTTAAATGAATGCACACTTTCCTTGCAATGATCATTTGCAAGTTACGCACAAAAGTTGTGTCTGTAGTGCAAAACTAGAATTTGTTCGACTTGCTTTGAAATAAGTTATTTACTTGAAATGACTCATTGAAATGATTTTAATTTTAAACGAATGCACACTTTCCTTGGAATGATCATTTGCAAGTTATGCACAAAACTTGTTTTTAAAGTGCAAAAATAGAATTCGTTCGAATAGCTTTGAAATTAGTTATTGACTTGAAATGACTCATTTAAATGATTTTAAGGTTAAACGAATGCACACTTTCCTTGCAATGATCATTTGCAAGTTATGCACAAAAGTTGTGTCTGTAGTGGAAAACTAGAATTCGTTCGACTTGCTTTGAAACAAGTTATTGACTTGAAATGACTGATTGAAATGATTTTAAGGTTAAATGAATGCACACTTTCCTTGCAATGATCATTTGCAAGTTATGCACAAAAGTTGTGTCTGTAGTGCAAAACTAGAATTCGTTCGACTTGCTTTGAAATAAGTTATTTACTTGAAATGACTCATTGAACTGATTTTAATTTCTAACGAATGCACACTTTCCTTGCAATGATCATTTGCACGTTATGCACAAAAGTTGTGTTTGTAGGGCAAAAATAGAATTAGTTCGAATTGCTTTGAAATAAGTTATTGACTTGAAATGACTCAATGAAATGATTTTAAGGTTAAACAAATGCACACTTTCCTTGCAATGATCATTTGCAAGTTATGCACAAAAGTTGTGTCCGTAGTGCAAAACTAGAATTCGTTCGACTTGCATTGAAATAAGTTATTGACTTGAAATGACTCATTGAAATGATTTTAAGGTTAAACGAATGCACACTTTCCTTGCAATGATTATTTGCAAGTTATGCACAAAAGTTGTGTCTGTAGTGCAAAACTAGAATTCGTTCGACTTGCTTTGAAATAAGTTATTGACTTGAAGGGACTCATTGAAATGATTTTAAGGTTAAACGAATGCACACTTTCCTTGCAATGATCAATTGCAAGTTATGCCCAAAACTTGTGTTTGTAGTGCAAAAATAGACTTCGTTCGAATTGCTTTGAAATAAGTTATTGACTTGAAATGACTCATTGAAATGATTTTAAGGTTAAACGAATGTACACTTTCCTTGTAATGATCATTTGCATGTTATGCACAAAAGTCGTGTCTGTAGTGCAAAACGAGAATTCGTCCGACTTGCATTGAAATAAGTTATTGACTTGAAAGGACTAATTGAAATGATTTTAATTTTAAACGAATGCACACTTTCCTTGCAATGATCATTTGCAAGTTATGCACAAAACTTGTGTTTGTAGTGCAAAAATAGAATTCGTCCGAATTGCTTTGAAATAAATTATTGACTTGAAATGACTCATTGAAATGATTTTAAGGTTAAACGAATGCACACATTCCTTGCAATGATCATTTGGAAGTTATGCAGAAAAGTTGTGTTTGTAGTGGAAAACTAGAATTCGTTCGAATTGCTTTGACATAAGTTATTGACTGGAAATGACTCATTGAAATGATTTTAATGTTAAGCGAATGCACACTTTCCTTGCAATGATCATTTGCAAGTTATGCACAAAAGTTGTGTCTGTAATGGAAAACTAGAATTCGTTCGACTTGCTTTGAAATAAGTTATTGACCTGAAATGACTGATTGAAATGATTTTAAGGTTAAATGAATGCACACTTTCCTTGCAATGATCATTTGCAAGTTATGCACAAAAGTTGTGTCTGTAGTGCAAAACTAGAATTCGTTCGACTTGCTTTGAAATAAGTTATTTACTTGAAATGACTCATTGAACTGATTTTAATTTCTAACGAATGCACACTTTCCTTGCAATGATCATTTGCACGTTATGCACAAAAGTTGTGTTTGTAGGGCAAAAATAGAATTCGTTCGAATTGCTTTGAAATAAGTTATTGACTTGAAATGACTCAATGAAATGATTTTAAGGTTAAACAAATGCACACTTTCCTTCCAATGATCATTTCCAAGTTATGCACAAAAGTTGTGTCTGTAGTGCAAAACTAGAATTCGTTCGACTTGCATTGAAATAAGTTATTGACTTGAAATGACTCACTGAAATGATTTTAAGGTTAAACGAATGCACACTTTCCTTGCGACGATCATTTGCATGTTATGCACAAAAGTTGTGTCTGTAGTGCAAAAGTAGAATTCGTTCGACTTGCATTGAAATAAGTTATTGACTTGAAATGGCTCATTGAAATGATTTTAAGGTTAAACGAATGCACACTTTCCTTGCAATGATCATTTGCAAGTTATGCACAAAAGTTGTGTCTGTAGTGCAAAAATAGAATTCGTTCGAATTGCTTTGTAATAAGTTATTGACTTGAAATGACTTATTGAAATTATTTTAAGGTTAAACGAATGCACACTTTCCTTGCAATGATCATTCGCCAGTTATGCAGAAAAGTTGTGTTTGTAGTGTAAAACTAGAATTCGTTCGACTTGCTTTGACATAAGTTATTGACTTGAAATGACTCATTGAAATGATTCTACGGTTAAACGAATGCACACTTTCCTTGCAATGATCATTTGCAAGTTATGCACAAAAGTTGTGTCTGTAGTGCAAAACTAGAATTCGTTCGACTTGCATTGAAATAAGTTATTGACTTGAAATGACTCATTGAAATGATTTTAAGGTTAAACGAATGCACACTTTCCTTGCAATGATTATTTGCAAGTTATGCACAAAAGTTGTGTCTGTAGTGCAAAACTAGAATTCGTTCGACTTGCTTTGAAATAAGTTATTTACTTGAAATGACTCATTGAAATAATTTTAATTTCTAACGAATGCACACTTTCCTTGCAATGATCAATTGCAAGTTATGCACAAAACTTGTGTTTGTAGTGCAAAAATGGAATTCGTTCGAATTGCTTTGAAATAAGTTATTGACTTGAAATGACTCATTGAAATGATTTTAAGGTTAAACGAATGCACACTTTCCTTGCAATGATCATTTGCATGTTATGCACAAAACGTGTGTTTGTAGTGCAAAAATAGACTTCGTTCGTATTGCTTTGAAATAAGTTATTGACTTGAAAGGACTCATTGAAATGATTTTAATGTTAAGCGAATGCACACTTTCCTTGCAATGATCATTTGCAAGTTATGCACCAAAGTTGTGTCTGTAGTGGAAAACTAGAATTCGTTCGACTTGCATTGAAATAAGTTATTGACTTGAAAGGACTCATTGAAATGATTTTAAGGTTAAACGAATGCACACTTTCCTTGCAATGATCAATTGCAAGTTATGCACAAAACTTGTGTTTGTAGTGCAAAAATAGACTTCGTTCGTATTGCTTTGAAATAAGTTATTGACTTGAAATGACTCATTGAAATGATTTTAAGGTTAAACGAATGTACACTTTCCTTGTAATGATCATTTGCATGTTATGCACAAAAGTTGTGTCTGTAGTGCAAAACTAGAATTCGTTCGACTTGCTTTGAAATAAGTTATTTACTTGAAATGACTCATTGAAATAATTTTAATTTCTAACGAATGCACACTTTCCTTGCAATGATCAATTGCAAGTTATGCACAAAACTTGTGTTTGTAGTGCAAAAATGGAATTCGTTCGAATTGCTTTGAAATAAGTTATTGACTTGAAATGACTCATTGAAATGATTTTAAGGTTAAACGAATGCACACTTTCCTTGCAATGATCATTTGCAAGTTATGCACAAAAGTTGTGTCTGTAGTGCAAAACTAGAATTCGTTCGAATTGCTTTGAAATAAGTTATTGACTTGAAATGACTCATTGAAATGATTTTAAGGTTAAACGAATGCACACTTTCCTTGCAATGATCATTTGCAAGTTATGCACAAAAGTTGTGTCTGTAGTGCAAAACTAGAATTCGTTCAACTTGCTTTGAAATAAGTTATTGACTTGAAATGACTCAGTGAAATGATTTTAAGGTTAAACGAATGCACACTTTCCTTGCAATGATCATTTGCATGTTATGCACAAAAGTTGTGTCTGTAGTGCAAAACTAGAATTCGTTCGAATTGCTTTGAAATAAGTTATTGACTTGAAATGACTCATTGAAATGATTTTAAGGTTAAACGAATGCACACTTTCCTTGCAATGATCATTTGCAAGTTATGCACAAAAGTTGTGTCTGTAGTGCAAAACTAGAATTCGTTCAACTTGCTTTGAAATAAGTTATTGACTTGAAATGACTCAGTGAAATGATTTTAAGGTTAAACGAATGCACACTTTCCTTGCAATGATCATTTGCATGTTATGCACAAAACGTGTGTTTGTAATGCAAAAATAGAATTCGTTCGACTTGCTTTGAAATAAGTTATTGACTTGAAAGGACTCATTGAAATGATTTTAATGTTAAGCGAATGCACACTTTCCTTGCAATGATCATTTGCAAGTTATGCACCAAAGTTGTGTCTGTAGTGGAAAACTAGAATTCGTTCGACTTGCTTTGAAATAAGTTATTGACTTGAAAGGACTCATTGAAATGATTTTAAGGTTAAACGAATGCACACTTTCCTTGCAATGATCAATTGCAAGTTATGCACAAAACTTGTGTTTGTAGTGCAAAAATAGACTTCGTTCGTATTGCTTTGAAATAAGTTATTGACTTGAAATGACTCATTGAAATGATTTTAAGGTTAAACGAATGTACACTTTCCTTGTAATGATCATTTGCATGTTATGCACAAAAGTCGTGTCTGTAGTGCAAAACTAGAATTCGTCCGACTTGCATTGAAATAAGTTATTGATTTGAAAGGACTCATTGAAATGATTTGAATTTTAAACGAATGCACACTTTCCTTGCAATGATCATTTGCAAGTTATGCACAAAACTTGTGTTTGTAGTGCAAAAATAGAATTCGTTCGACTTGCTTTGACATAAGTTATTGACTTGAAATGACTCATTGAAATGATTCTAAGGTTAAATGAATGCACACTTTCCTTGCAATGATCATTTGCAAGTTATGCACAAAAGTTGTGTCTGTAGTGCAAAACTAGAATTCGTTCGACTTGCTTTGAAATAAGTTATTTACTTGAAATGACTCATTGAACTGATTTTAATTTCTAACGAATGCACACTTTCCTTGCAATGATCATTTGCACGTTATGCACAAAAGTTGTGTTTGTAGGGCAAAAATAGAATTCGTTCGGATTGCTTTGAAATAAGTTATTGACTTGAAATGACTCAATGAAATGATTTTAAAGTTAAACAAATGCACACTTTCCTTGTAATGATCATTTGCAAGTTATGCACAAAAGTTGTGTCTGTAGTGCAAAACTAGAATTCGTTCGACTTGCATTGAAATAAGTTATTGACTTGAAATGACTCACTGAAATGATTTTAAGGTTAAACGAATGCACACTTTCCTTGCAATGATCATTTGCATGTTATGCACAAGAGTTGTGTCTGTAGTGCAAAAGTAGAATTCGTTCGACTTGCATTGAAATAAGTTATTGACTTGAAATGACTCATTGAAATGATTTTAAGGTTAAACGAATGCACACTTTCCTTGCAATGATCATTTGCAAGTTATGCACAAAAGTTGTGTCCGTACTGGAAAACTAGAATTCGTTCGACTTGCTTTGAAATAAGTTATTTACTTGAAATGACTCATTGAACTGATTTTAATTTCTAACGAATGCACACTTTCCTTGCAATGATCATTTGCACGTTATGCACAAAAGTTGTGTTTGTAGGGCAAAAATAGAATTAGTTCGAATTGCTTTGAAATAAGTTATTGACTTGAAATGACTCAATGAAATGATTTTAGGGTTAAACAAATGCACACTTTCCTTGCAATGATCATTTGCAAGTTATGCACAAAAGTTGTGTCTGTAGTGCAAAACTAGAATTCGTTCGACTTGCCTTGAAATAAGTTATTGACTTGAAATGACTCATTGAAATGATTTTAAGGTTAAACGAATGCACACTTTCCTTGCAATGATTATTTGCAAGTTATGCACAAAAGTTGTGTCTGTAGTGCAAAACTAGAATTCGTTCGACTTGCTTTGAAATAAGTTATTGACTTGAAAGGACTCATTGAAATGATTTTAAGGTTAAACGAATGCACACTTTCCTTGCAATGATCAATTGCAAGTTATGCCCAAAACTTGTGTTTGTAGTGCAAAAATAGACTTCGTTCGAATTGCTTTGAAATAAGTTATTGACTTGAAATGACTCATTGAAATGATTTTAAGGTTAAACGAATGTACACTTTCCTTGTAATGATCATTTGCATGTTATGCACAAAAGTCGTGTCTGTAGTGCAAAACTAGAATTCGTCCGACTTGCATTGAAATAAGTTATTGACTTGAAAGGACTCATAGAAATGATTTTAATTTTAAACGAATGCACACTTTCCTTGCAATGATCATTTGCAAGTTATGCACAAAACTTGTGTTTGTAGTGCAAAAATAGAATTCGTCCGAATTGCTTTGAAATAAATTATTGACTTGAAATGACTCATTGAAATGATTTTAAGGTTAAACGAATGCACACATTCCTTGCAATGATCATTTGGAAGTTATGCAGAAAAGTTGTGTTTGTAGTGGAAAACTAGAATTCGTTCGACTTGCTTTGACATAAGTTATTGACAAAAAATGACTCATTGAAATGATTTTAATGTTAAGCGAATGCACACTTTCCTTGCAATGATCATTTGCAAGTTATGCACAAAAGTTGTGTCTGTAGTGGAAAACTAGAATTCGTTCGACTTGCTTTGAAATAAGTTATTGACCTGAAATGACTGATTGAAATGATTTTAAGGTTAAATGAATGCACACTTTCCTTGCAATGATCATTTGCAAGTTATGCACAAAAGTTGTGTCTGTAGTGCAAAACTAGAATTCGTTCGACTTGCTTTGAAATAAGTTATTTACTTGAAATGACTCATTGAACTGATTTTAATTTCTAACGAATGCACACTTTCCTTGCAATGATCATTTGCACGTTATGCACAAAAGTTGTGTTTGTAGGGCAAAAATAGAATTCGTTCGAATTGCTTTGAAATAAGTTATTGACTTGAAATGACTCAATGAAATGATTTTAAGGTTAAACAAATGCACACTTTCCTTCCAATGATCATTTCCAAGTTATGCACAAAAGTTGTGTCTGTAGTGCAAAACTAGAATTCGTTCGACTTGCATTGAAATAAGTTATTGACTTGAAATGACTCACTGAAATGATTTTAAGGTTAAACGAATGCACACTTTCCTTGCGACGATCATTTGCATGTTATGCACAAAAGTTGTGTCTGTAGTGCAAAAGTAGAATTCGTTCGACTTGCATTGAAATAAGTTATTGACTTGAAATGACTCATTGAAATGATTTTAAGGTTAAACGAATGCACACTTTCCTTGCAATGATCATTTGCAAGTTATGCACAAAAGTTGTGTCTGTAGTGCAAAAATAGAATTCGTTCGAATTGCTTTGTAATAAGTTATTGACTTGAAATGACTTATTGAAATTATTTTAAGGTTAAACGAATGCACACTTTCCTTGCAATGATCATTCGCCAGTTATGCAGAAAAGTTGTGTTTGTAGTGTAAAACTAGAATTCGTTCGACTTGCTTTGACATAAGTTATTGACTTGAAATGACTCATTGAAATGATTCTACGGTTAAACGAATGCACACTTTCCTTGCAATGATCATTTGCAAGTTATGCACAAAAGTTGTGTCTGTAGTGCAAAACTAGAATTCGTTCGACTTGCTTTGAAATAAGTTATTTACTTGAAATGACTCATTGAAATAATTTTAATTTCTAACGAATGCACACTTTCCTTGCAATGATCAATTGCAAGTTATGCACAAAACTTGTGTTTGTAGTGCAAAAATGGAATTCGTTCGAATTGCTTTGAAATAAGTTATTGACTTGAAATGACTCATTGAAATGATTTTAAGGTTAAACGAATGCACACTTTCCTTGCAATGATCATTTGCAAGTTATGCACAAAAGTTGTGTCTGTAGTGCAAAACTAGAATTCGTTCGAACTGCTTTGAAATAAGTTATTGACTTGAAATGACTCATTGAAATGATTTTAAGGTTAAACGAATGCACACTTTCCTTGCAATGATCATTTGCAAGTTATGCACAAAAGTTGTGTCTGTAGTGCAAAACTAGAATTCGTTCAACTTGCTTTGAAATAAGTTATTGACTTGAAATGACTCAGTGAAATGATTTTAAGGTTAAACGAATGCACACTTTCCTTGCAATGATCATTTGCATGTTATGCACAAAACGTGTGTTTGTAATGCAAAAATAGAATTCGTTCGACTTGCTTTGAAATAAGTTATTGACTTGAAAGGACTCATTGAAATGATTTTAATGTTAAGCGAATGCACACTTTCCTTGCAATGATCATTTGCAAGTTATGCACCAAAGTTGTGTCTGTAGTGGAAAACTAGAATTCGTTCGACTTGCTTTGAAATAAGTTATTGACTTGAAAGGACTCATTGAAATGATTTTAAGGTTAAACGAATGCACACTTTCCTTGCAATGATCAATTGCAAGTTATGCACAAAACTTGTGTTTGTAGTGCAAAAATAGACTTCGTTCGTATTGCTTTGAAATAAGTTATTGACTTGAAATGACTCATTGAAATGATTTTAAGGTTAAACGAATGTACACTTTCCTTGTAATGATTATTTGCATGTTATGCACAAAAGTCGTGTCTGTAGTGCAAAACTAGAATTCGTCCGACTTGCATTGAAATAAGTTATTGATTTGAAAGGACTCATTGAAATGATTTGAATTTTAAACGAATGCACACTTTCCTTGCAATGATCATTTGCAAGTTATGCACAAAACTTGTGTTTGTAGTGCAAAAATAGAATTCGTTCGACTTGCTTTGACATAAGTTATTGACTTGAAATGACTCATTGAAATGATTTTAATGTTAAGCGAATGCACACTTTCCTTGCAATGATCATTTGCAAGTTATGCACAAAAGTTGTGTCTGTAGTGGAAAACTAGAATTCGTTCGACTTGCTTTGAAATAAGTTATTGACTTTAAATGACTGATTGAAATGATTTTAAGGTTAAATGAATGCACACTTTCCTTGCAATGATCATTTGCAAGTTATGCACAAAAGTTGTGTCTGTAGTGCAAAACTAGAATTCGTTCGACTTGCTTTGAAATAAGTTATTTACTTGAAATGACTCATTGAACTGATTTTAATTTCTAACGAATGCACACTTTCCTTGCAATGATCATTTGCACGTTATGCACAAAAGTTGTGTTTGTAGGGCAAAAATAGAATTCGTTCGGATTGCTTTGAAATAAGTTATTGACTTGAAATGACTCAATGAAATGATTTTAAAGTTAAACAAATGCACACTTTCCTTGCAATGATCATTCGCAAGTTATGCACAAAAGTTGTGTCTGTAGTGCAAAACTAGAATTCGTTCGACTTGCATTGAAATAAGTTATTGACTTGAAATGACTCACTGAAATGATTTTAAGGTTAAACGAATGCACACTTTCCTTGCAATGATCATTTGCATGTTATGCACAAGAGTTGTGTCTGTAGTGCAAAAGTAGAATTCGTTCGACTTGCATTGAAATAAGTTATTGACTTGAAATGACTCATTGAAATGATTTTAAGGTTAAACGAATGCACACTTTCCTTGCAATGATCATTTGCAAGTTATGCACAAAAGTTGTGTCCGTACTGGAAAACTAGAATTCGTTCGACTTGCTTTGAAATAAGTTATTTACTTCAAATGACTCATTGAACTGATTTTAATTTCTAACGAATGCACACTTTCCTTGCAATGATCATTTGCACGTTATGCACAAAAGTTGTGTTTGTAGGGCAAAAATAGAATTAGTTCGAATTGCTTTGAAATAAGTTATTGACTTGAAATGACTCAATGAAATGATTTTAGGGTTAAACAAATGCACACTTTCCTTGCAATGATCATTTGCAAGTTATGCACAAAAGTTGTGTCTGTAGTGCAAAACTAGAATTCGTTCGACTTGCCTTGAAATAAGTTATTGACTTGAAATGACTCATTGAAATGATTTTAAGGTTAAACGAATGCACACTTTCCTTGCAATGATTATTTGCAAGTTATGCACAAAAGTTGTGTCTGTAGTGCAAAACTAGAATTCGTTCGACTTGCTTTGAAATAAGTTATTGACTTGAAAGGACTCATTGAAATGATTTTAAGGTTAAACGAATGCACACTTTCCTTGCAATGATCAATTGCAAGTTATGCCCAAAACTTGTGTTTGTAGTGCAAAAATAGACTTCGTTCGAATTGCTTTGAAATAAGTTATTGACTTGAAATGACTCATTGAAATGATTTTAAGGTTAAACGAATGTACACTTTCCTTGTAATGATCATTTGCATGTTATGCACAAAAGTCGTGTCTGTAGTGCAAAACTAGAATTCGTCCGACTTGCATTGAAATAAGTTATTGACTTGAAAGGACTCATTGAAATGATTTTAATTTTAAACGAATGCACACTTTCCTTGCAATGATCATTTGCAAGTTATGCACAAAACTTGTGTTTGTAGTGCAAAAATAGAATTCGTCCGAATTGCTTTGAAATAAATTATTGACTTGAAATGACTCATTGAAATGATTTTAAGGTTAAACGAATGCACACATTCCTTGCAATGATCATTTGGAAGTTATGCAGAAAAGTTGTGTTTGTAGTGGAAAACTAGAATTCGTTCGACTTGCTTTGACATAAGTTATTGACTGGAAATGACTCATTGAAATGATTTTAATGTTAAGCGAATGCACACTTTCCTTGCAATGATCATTTGCAAGTTATGCACAAAAGTTGTGTCTGTAGTGGAAAACTAGAATTCGTTCGACTTGCTTTGAAATAAGTTATTGACCTGAAATGACTGATTGAAATGATTTTAAGGTTAAATGAATGCACACTTTCCTTGCAATGATCATTTGCAAGTTATGCACAAAAGTTGTGTCTGTAGTGCAAAACTAGAATTCGTTCGACTTGCTTTGAAATAAGTTATTTACTTGAAATGACTCATTGAACTGATTTTAATTTCTAACGAATGCACACTTTCCTTGCAATGATCATTTGCACGTTATGCACAAAAGTTGTGTTTGTAGGGCAAAAATAGAATTCGTTCGAATTGCTTTGAAATAAGTTATTGACTTGAAATGACTCAATGAAATGATTTTAAGGTTAAACAAATGCACACTTTCCTTCCAATGATCATTTCCAAGTTATGCACAAAAGTTGTGTCTGTAGTGCAAAACTAGAATTCGTTCGACTTGCATTGAAATAAGTTATTGACTTGAAATGACTCACTGAAATGATTTTAAGGTTAAACGAATGCACACTTTCCTTGCGATGATCATTTGCATGTTATGCACAAAAGTTGTGTCTGTAGTGCAAAAGTAGAATTCGTTCGACTTGCATTGAAATAAGTTATTGACTTGAAATGACTCATTGAAATGATTTTAAGGTTAAACGAATGCACACTTTCCTTGCAATGATCATTTGCAAGTTATGCACAAAAGTTGTGTCTGTAGTGCAAAAATAGAATTCGTTCGAATTGCTTTGTAATAAGTTATTGACTTGAAATGACTTATTGAAATTATTTTAAGGTTAAACGAATGCACACTTTCCTTGCAATGATCATTCGCCAGTTATGCAGAAAAGTTGTGTTTGTAGTGTAAAACTAGAATTCGTTCGACTTGCTTTGACATAAGTTATTGACTTGAAATGACTCATTGAAATGATTCTACGGTTAAACGAATGCACACTTTCCTTGCAATGATCATTTGCAAGTTATGCACAAAAGTTGTGTCTGTAGTGCAAAACTAGAATTCGTTCGACTTGCTTTGAAATAAGTTATTTACTTGAAATGACTCATTGAAATAATTTTAATTTCTAACGAATGCACACTTTCCTTGCAATGATCAATTGCAAGTTATGCACAAAACTTGTGTTTGTAGTGCAAAAATGGAATTCGTTCGAATTGCTTTGAAATAAGTTATTGACTTGAAATGACTCATTGAAATGATTTTAAGGTTAAACGAATGCACACTTTCCTTGCAATGATCATTTGCAAGTTATGCACAAAAGTTGTGTCTGTAGTGCAAAACTAGAATTCGTTCGAATTGCTTTGAAATAAGTTATTGACTTGAAATGACTCATTGAAATGATTTTAAGGTTAAACGAATGCACACTTTCCTTGCAATGATCATTTGCAAGTTATGCACAAAAGTTGTGTCTGTAGTGCAAAACTAGAATTCGTTCAACTTGCTTTGAAATAAGTTATTGACTTGAAATGACTCAGTGAAATGATTTTAAGGTTAAACGAATGCACACTTTCCTTGCAATGATCATTTGCATGTTATGCACAAAACGTGTGTTTGTAATGCAAAAATAGAATTCGTTCGACTTGCTTTGAAATAAGTTATTGACTTGAAAGGACTCATTGAAATGATTTTAATGTTAAGCGAATGCACACTTTCCTTGCAATGATCATTTGCAAGTTATGCACCAAAGTTGTGTCTGTAGTGGAAAACTAGAATTCGTTCGACTTGCTTTGAAATAAGTTATTGACCTGAAATGACTGATTGAAATGATTTTAAGGTTAAATGAATGCACACTTTCCTTGCAATGATCATTTGCAAGTTATGCACAAAACTTGTGTCTGTAGTGCAAAACTAAAATTCGTTCGACTTGCTTTGAAATAAGTTATTTACTTGAAATGACTCATTGAACTGATTTTAATTTCTAACGAATGCACACTTTCCTTGCAATGATCATTTGCACGTTATGCACAAAAGTTGTGTTTGTAGGGCAAAAATAGAATTAGTTCGAATTGCTTTGAAATAAGTTATTGACTTGAAATGACTCAATGAAATCATTTTAAGGTTAAACAAATGCACACTTTCCTTGCAATGATCATTTGCAAGTTATGCACAAAAGTTGTGTCTGTAGTGCAAAACTAGAATTCGTTCGACTTGCATTGAAATAAGTTATTGACTTGAAATGACTCATTGAAATGATTTTAAGGTTAAACGAATGCACACTTTCCTTGCAATGATTATTTGCAAGTTATGCACAAAAGTTGTGTCTGTAGTGGAAAACTAGAATTCGTTCGACTTGCTTTGAAATAAGTTATTGACTTGAAAGGACTCATTGAAATGATTTTAAGGTTAAACGAATGCACACTTTCCTTGCAATGATCAATTGCAAGTTATGCACAAAACTTGTGTTTGTAGTGCAAAAATAGACTTCGTTCGTATTGCTTTGAAATAAGTTATTGACTTGAAATGACTCATTGAAATGATTTTAAGGTTAAACGAATGTACACTTTCCTTGTAATGATCATTTGCATGTTATGCACAAAAGTCGTGTCTGTAGTGCAAAACTAGAATTCGTCCGACTTGCATTGAAATAAGTTATTGATTTGAAAGGACTCATTGAAATGATTTGAATTTTAAACGAATGCACACTTTCCTTGCAATGATCATTTGCAAGTTATGCACAAAACTTGTTTTTGTAGTGCAAAAATAGAATTCGTTCGACTTGCTTTGACATAAGTTATTGACTTGAAATGACTCATTGAAATGATTTTAATGTTAAGCGAATGCACACTTTCCTTGCAATGATCATTTGCAAGTTATGCACAAAAGTTGTGTCTGTAGTGGAAAACTAGAATTCGTTCGACTTGCTTTGAAATAAGTTATTGACTTTAAATGACTGATTGAAATGATTTTAAGGTTAAATGAATGCACACTTTCCTTGCAATGATCATTTGCAAGTTATGCACAAAAGTTGTGTCTGTAGTGCAAAACTAGAATTCGTTCGACTTGCTTTGAAATAAGTTATTTACTTGAAATGACTCATTGAACTGATTTTAATTTCTAACGAATGCACACTTTCCTTGCAATGATCATTTGCACGTTATGCACAAAAGTTGTGTTTGTAGGGCAAAAATAGAATTCGTTCGGATTGCTTTGAAATAAGTTATTGACCTGAAATGACTCAATGAAATGATTTTAAAGTTAAACAAATGCACACTTTCCTTGCAATGATCATTTGCAAGTTATGCACAAAAGTTGTGTCTGTAGTGCAAAACTAGAATTCGTTCAACTTGCTTTGAAATAAGTTATTTACTTGAAATGACTCATTGAAATAATTTTAATTTCTAACGAATGCACACTTTCCTTGCAATGATCATTTTCAAGTTATGCACAAAAGTTGTGCTTGTATTGCAAAAATGGAATTCGTTCGAATTGCTTTGAAATAAGTTATTGACTTGAAATGACTCATTGAAATGATTTTAAGGTTAAACGAATGCACACTTTCCTTGCAATGATCATTTGCAAGTTATGCACAAAAGTTGTGTCTGTAGTGCAAAACTAGAATTCGTTCGAATTGCTTTGAAATAAGTTATTGACTTGAAATGACTCATTGAAATGATTTTAAGGTTAAACGAATGCACACTTTCCTTGCAATGATCATTTGCAAGTTATGCACAAAAGTTGTGTCTGTAGTGCAAAACTAGAATTCGTTCAACTTTCTTTGAAATAAGTTATTGACTTGAAATGACTCAGTGAAATGATTTTAAGGTTAAACGAATGCACACTTTCCTTGCAATGATCATTTGCATGTTATGGACAAAACGTGTGTTTGTAGTGCAAAAATAGAATTCGTTCGACTTGCTTTGAAATAAGTTATTGACTTGAAAGGACTCATTGAAATGATTTTAATGTTAAGCGAATGCACACTTTCCTTGCAATGATCATTTGCAAGTTATGCACAAAAGTTGTGTCTGTAGTGGAAAACTAGAATTCGTTCGACTTGCTTTGAAATAAGTTATTGACTTGAAAGGACTCATTGAAATGATTTTGAGGTTAAACGAATGCACACTTTCCTTGCAATGATCAATTGCAAGTTATGCACAAAACTTGTGTTTGTAGTGCAAAAATAGACTTCGTTCGAATTGCTTTGAAATAAGTTATTGACTTGAAATGACTCATTGAAATGATTTTAAGGTTAAACGAATGTACACTTTCCTTGTAATGATCATTTGCATGTTATGCACAAAAGTCGTGTCTGTAGTGCAAAACAAGAATTCGTCCGACTTGCATTGAAATAAGTTATTGATTTGAAAGGACTCATTGAAATGATTTGAATTTTAAACGAATGCACACTTTCCTTGCAATGATCATTTGCAAGTTATGCACAAAACTTGTGTTTGTAGTGCAAAAATAGAATTCGTTCGACTTGCTTTGACATAAGTTATTGACTTGAAATGACTCATTGAAATGATTTTAATGTTAAGCGAATGCACACTTTCCTTGCAATGATCATTTGCAAGTTATGCACAAAAGTTGTGTCTGTAGTGGAAAATTAGAATTCGTTCGACTTGCTTTGAAATAAGTTATTGACTTTAAATGACTGATTGAAATGATTTTAAGGTTAAATGAATTCACACTTTCCTTGCAATGATCATTTGCAAGTTATGCACAAAAGTTGTGTCTGTAGTGCGAAACTAGAATTCGTTCGACTTGCTTTGAAATAAGTTATTTATTTGAAATGACTCATTGAACTGATTTTAATTTCTAACGAATGCACACTTTCCTTGCAATGATCATTTGCACGTTATGCACAAAAGTTGTGTTTGTAGGGCAAAAATAGAATTCGTTCGGATTGCTTTGAAATAAGTTATTGACTTGAAATGACTCAATGAAATGATTTTAACGTTAAACAAATGCACACTTTCCTTGCAATGATCATTTGCAAGTTATGCACAAAAGTTGTGTCTGTAGTGCAAAACTAGAATTCGTTCGACTTGCATTGAAATAAGTTATTGACTGGAAATGACTCACTGAAATGATTTTAAGGTTAAACGAATGCACACTTTCCTTGCAATGATCATTTGCAAGTTATGCACAAAAGTTGTGTCTGTAGTGGAAAACTAGAATTCGTTCGACTTGCTTTGAAATAAGTTATTGACTTGAAAGGACTCATTGAAATGATTTTGAGGTTAAACGAATGCACACTTTCCTTGCAATGATCAATTGCAAGTTATGCACAAAACTTGTGTTTGTAGTGCAAAAATAGACTTCGTTCGAATTGCTTTGAAATAAGTTATTGACTTGAAATGACTCATTGAAATGATTTTAAGGTTAAACGAATGTACACTTTCCTTGTAATGATCATTTGCATGTTATGCACAAAAGTCGTGTCTGTAGTGCAAAACAAGAATTCGTCCGACTTGCATTGAAATAAGTTATTGATTTGAAAGGACTCATTGAAATGATTTGAATTTTAAACGAATGCACACTTTCCTTGCAATGATCATTTGCAAGTTATGCACAAAACTTGTGTTTGTAGTGCAAAAATAGAATTCGTTCGACTTGCTTTGACATAAGTTATTGACTTGAAATGACTCATTGAAATGATTTTAATGTTAAGCGAATGCACACTTTCCTTGCAATGATCATTTGCAAGTTATGCACAAAAGTTGTGTCTGTAGTGGAAAACTAGAATTCGTTCGACTTGCTTTGAAATAAGTTATTGACTTTAAATGACTGATTGAAATGATTTTAAGGTTAAATGAATTCACACTTTCCTTGCAATGATCATTTGCAAGTTATGCACAAAAGTTGTGTCTGTAGTGCAAAACTAGAATTCGTTCTACTTGCTTTGAAATAAGTTATTTACTTGAAATGACTCATTGAACTGATTTTAATTTCTAACGAATGCACACTTTCCTTGCAATGATCATTTGCACGTTATGCACAAAAGTTGTGTTTGTAGGGCAAAAATAGAATTCGTTCGGATTGCTTTGAAATAAGTTATTGACTTGAAATGACTCAATGAAATGATTTTAACGTTAAACAAATGCACACTTTCCTTGCAATGATCATTTGCAAGTTATGCACAAAAGTTGTGTCTGTAGTGCAAAACTAGAATTCGTTCGACTTGCATTGAAATAAGTTATTGACTGGAAATGACTCACTGAAATGATTTTAAGGTTAAACGAATGCACACTTTCCTTGCAATGATCATTTGCATGTTATGCACAAGAGTTGTGTCTGTAGTGCAAAAGTAGAATTCGTTCGACTTGCATTGAAATAAGTTATTGACTTGAAATGACTCATTGAAATGATTTTAAGGTTAAACGAATGCACACTTTCCTTGCAATGATCATTTGCAAGTTATGCACAAAAGTTGTGTCCGTACTGGAAAACTAGAATTCGTTTGACTTGCTTTGACATAAGTTATTGACTTGAAATGACTCATTGAAATGATTTTAAGGTTAAACGAATGCACACTTTCCTTGCAATGATCAATTGCAAGTTATGCACAAAACTTGTGTTTGTAGTGCAAAAATAGAGTTCGTTCGAATTGCTTTGAAATAAGTTATTGACTTGAAATGACTCATTGAAATGATTTTAAGGTTAAACGAATGCACACTTTCCTTGCAATGATCATTTGCAAGTTATGCACAAAAGTTGTGTCTGTAGTGCAAAACTAGAATTCGTTCGACTTGCTTTGAAATAAGTTATTGACTTGAAAGGACTCATTGAAATGATTTTAATTTTTAACGAATGCACACTTTCTTTGCAATGATTATTTGGAGTTATGCACAAAAGTTGTGTCTATAGTGGAAAACTAGAATTCGTTCGACTTGCTTTGAAATAAGTTATTGACTTGACATGACTGATTGAAATGATTTTAAGGTTAAACGAATGCACACTTTCCTTGCAATGATCATTTGCAAGTTATGCACAAAAGTTGTGTCTGTAGTGCAAAACTGGAATTCGTTCGATTTGCATTGAAATAAGTTATTGACTTGAAATGACTCATTGAAATGATTTTAAGGTTAAACGAATGCACACTTTCCTTGCAATGATCATTTGCATGTTATGCACAAAAGTTGTGTCTGTAGTGCAAAACTAGAATTCGTCCGACTTGCATTGAAATAAGTTATTGATTTGAAATGACTCATTGAAATGATTTTATTTTAAACGAATGCACACTTTCCTTGCAATGATTAATTGCAAGTTATGCACAAAACTTGTGTTTGTAGTGCAAAAATAGACTTCGTTCGAATTGCTTTGAAATAAGTTATTGACTTGAAATGACTCATTGAAATGATTTTAAGGTTAAACGAATGCACACTTTCCTTGCAATGATCATTTGCAAGTTATGCACAAAAGTTGTGTCTGTAGTGCAAAACTAGAATTCGTTCGACTTGCTTTGAAATAAGTTATTGACTTGAAAGGACTCATTGAAATGATTTTAATTTTTAACGAATGCACACTTTCTTTGCAATGATTATTTGCGAGTTATGCACAAAAGTTGTGTCTGTAGTGGAAAACTAGAATTCGTTCGACTTGCTTTGAAATAAGTTATTGACTTGACATGACTGATTGAAATGATTTTAAGGTTAAACGAATGCACACTTTCCTTGCAATGATCATTTGCAAGTTATGCACAAAAGTTGTGTCTGTAGTGCAAAACTGGAATTCGTTCGATTTGCATTGAAATAAGTTATTGACTTGAAATGACTCATTGAAATGATTTTAAGGATAAACGAATGCACACTTTCCTTGCAATGATCATTTGCAAGTTATGCTCAAAAGTTGTGTCTGTAGTGCAAAACTAGAATTCGTTCGACTTGCTTTGAAATAAGTTATTGACTTGAAAGGACTCATTGAAATGATTTTAATTTTTAACGAATGCACACTTTCTTTGCAATGATTATTTGCGAGTTATGCACAAAAGTTGTGTCTGTAGTGGAAAACTAGAATTCGTTCGACTTGCTTTGAAATAAGTTATTGACTTGACATGACTGATTGAAATGATTTTAAGGTTAAACGAATGCACACTTTCCTTGCAATGATCATTTGCAAGTTATGCACAAAAGTTGTGTCTGTAGTGCAAAACTAGAATTCGTTCAACTTGCTTTGAAATAAGTTATTGACTTGAAATGACTCAGTGAAATGATTTTAAGGTTAAACGAATGCACACTTTCCTTGCAATGATCATTTGCATGTTATGCACAAAACTTGTGTTTGTAGTGCAAAAATAGAATTCGTTCGACTTGCTTTGAAATAAGTTATTGACTTGAAAGAACTCATTGAAATGATTTTAAGGTTAAACGAATGCACACTTTCCTTGCAATGATCAATTGCAAGTTATGCACAAAACTTGTGTTTGTAGTGCAAAAATAGACTTCGTTCGAATTGCTTTGAAATAAGTTATTGACTTCAAATGACTCATTGAAATGATTTTAAGGTTAAACGAATGTACACTTTCCTTGTAATGATCATTTGCATGTTATGCACAAAAGTCGTGTCTGTAGGGCAAAACTAGAATTCGTCCGACTTGCATTGAAATAAGTTATTGACTTGAGAGGACTCGTTGAAATGATTTGAATTTTAAACGAATGCACACTTTCCTTGCAATGATCATTTGCAAGTTATGCACAAAACTTGTGTTTGTAGTGCAAAAATAGAATTCGTCCGAATTGCTTTGAAATAAATTATTGACTTGAAATGACTCATTGAAATGATTTTAAGGTTAAACGAATGCACACTTTCCTTGCAATGATCATTTGGAAGTTATGCAGAAAAGTTGTGTTTGTAGTGGAAAACTAGAATTCGTTCGACTTGCTTTGACATAAGTTATTGACTTGAAATGACTCATTGAAATGATTTTAATGTTAAGCGAATGCACACTTTCCTTGCAATGATCATTTGCAAGTTATGCACAAAAGTTGTGTCTGTAGTGGAAAACTAGAATTCGTTCGACTTGCTTTGAAATAAGTTATTGACTTGAAATGACTGATTGAAATGATTTTAAGGTTAAATGAATGCACACTTTCCTTGCAATGATCATTTGCAAGTTATGCACAAAAGTTGTGTCTGTAGTGCAAAACTAGAATTCGTTCGACTTGCTTTGAAATAAGTTATTTACTTGAAATGACTCATTGAACTGATTTTAATTTCTAACGAATGCACACTTTCCTTGCAATGATCATTTGCACATTATGCACAAAAGTTGTGTTTGTAGGGCAAAAATAGAATTCGTTCGAATTGCTTTGAAATAAGTTATTGACTTGAAATGACTCAATGAAATGATTTTAACGTTAAACAAATGCACACTTTCCTTGCAATGATCATTTGCAAGTTATGCACAAAAGTTGTGTCTGTAGTGCAAAACTAGAATTCGTTCGACTTGCATTGAAATAAGTTATTGACTTGAAATGACTCACTGAAATGATTTTAAGGTTAAACGAATGCACACTTTCCTTGCAATGATCATTTGCAAGTTATGCACAAAAGTTGTGTCCGTACTGGAAAACTAGAATTCGTTTGACTTGCTTTGACATAAGTTATTGACTTGAAATGACTCATTGAAATGATTTTAAGGTTAAACGAATGCACACTTTCCTTGCAATGATCAATTGCAAGTTATGCACAAAACTTGTGTTTGTAGTGCAAAAATAGACTTCGTTCGAATTGCTTTGAAATAAGTTATTGACTTGAAATGACTCATTGAAATGATTTTAAGGTTAAACGAATGCACACTTTCCTTGCAATGATCATTTGCAAGTTATGCTCAAAAGTTGTGTCTGTAGTGCAAAACTAGAATTCGTTCGACTTGCCTTGAAATAAGTTATTGACTTGAAAGGACTCATTGAAATGATTTTAATTTTTAACAAATGCACACTTTCTTTGCAATGATTATTTGCGAGTTATGCACAAAAGTTGTGTCTGTAGTGGAAAACTAGAATTCGTTCGACTTGCTTTGAAATAAGTTATTGACTTGACATGACTGATTGAAATGATTTTAAGGTTAAACGAATGCACACTTTCCTTGCAATGATCATTTGCAAGTTATGCACAAAAGTTGTGTCTGTAGTGCAAAACTAGAATTCGTTCAACTTGCTTTGAAATAAGTTATTGACTTGGAATGAGTTATTGACTTGAAATGACTCAGTGAAATGATTTTAAGGTTAAACGAATGCACACTTTCCTTGCAATGATCATTTGCGTGTTATGCACAAAACTTGTGTTTGTAGTGCAAAAATAGAATTCGTTCGACTTGCTTTGAAATAAGTTATTGACTTGAAAGAACTCATTGAAATGATTTTAAGGTTAAACGAATGCACACTTTCCTTGCAATGATCAATTGCAAGTTATGCACAAAACTTGTGTTTGTAGTGCAAAAATAGACTTCGTTCGAATTGCTTTGAAATAAGTTATTGACTTGAAATGACTCATTGAAATGATTTTAAGGTTAAACGAATGCACACTTTCCTTGCAATGATCATTTGCAAGTTATGCACAAAAGTTGTGTCTGTAGTGCAAAACTAGAATTCGTTCGACTTGCTTTGAAATAAGTTATTGACTTGAAAGGACTCATTGAAATGATTTTAATTTTTAACGAATGCACACTTTCTTCGCAATGATTATTTGCGAGTTATGCACAAAAGTTGTGTCTGTAGTGGAAAACTAGAATTCGTTCGACTTGCTTTGAAATAAGTTATTGACTTGACATGACTGATTGAAATGATTTTAAGGTTAAACGAATGCACACTTTCCTTGCAATGATCATTTGCAAGTTATGCACAAAAGTTGTGTCTGTAGTGCAAAACTAGAATTCGTTCAACTTGCTTTGAAATAAGTTATTGACTTGAAATGACTCAGTGAAATGATTTTAAGGTTAAACGAATGCACACTTTCCTTGCAATGATCATTTGCATGTTATGCACAAAACTTGTGTTTGTAGTGCAAAAATAGAATTCGTTCGACTTGCTTTGAAATAAGTTATTGACTTGAAAGGACTCATTGAAATGATTTTAAGGTTAAACGAATGCACACTTTCCTTGCAATGATCAATTGCAAATTATGCACAAAACTTGTGTTTGTAGTGCAAAAATAGACTTCGTTCGAATTGCTTTGAAATAAGTTATTTACTTGAAATGACTCATTGAAATGATTTTAATTTTAAACGAATGCACACTTGCCCTGCCATGATCATTTGCAAGTTTTTCACAAAAGTTGTGTTTGTGGTGCAAAAATAGAATTCGTTCGAATTGCTTTGAAATAAGTTATTGACTTGAAATGACTCATTGAAATGATTTTAAGGTTAAACGAATGCACACTTTCCTTGCAATGATCATTTGCAAGTTATGCACAAAAGTTGTGTCTGTAGTGCAAAACTAGAATTCGTTCGAATTGCTTTGAAAAAAGTTATTGACTTGAAATGACTCATTGAAATGATTTTAAGGTTAAACGAATGCACACTTTCCTTGCAATGATCATTTGCAAGTTATGCACACAAGTTGTGTCTGTAGTGCAAAACTAGAATTCGTTCGACTTGCTTTGAAATAAGTTATTGGCTTGAAAGGACTCATCGAAATGATTTTAATTTTAAACGAATGCACACTTTCCTTGCAATGATCATTTGCAAGTTATGCACAAAAGTTGTGTTTGTAGTGCAAAAATAGAATTCGTTCGAATTGCTTTGAAATAAGTTATTGACTTGAAATGACTCATTGAAATGATTTTAAGGTTAAACGAATGCACACTTTCCTTGCAATGATCATTCGCAAGTTATGCACACAAGTTGTGTCTGTAGTGCAAAACTAGAATTCGTTCGACTTGCTTTGAAATAAGTTATTGGCTTGAAAGGACTCATCGAAATGATTTTAATTTTAAACGAATGCACACTTTCCTTGCAATGATCATTTGCAAGTTATGCACAAAAATTGTGTCTGTAGTGCAAACTAGAATTCGTTCTAATTGTTTTGAAATAAGTTATTGACTTGAAATGACTCATTGAAATGATTTTAAGGTTAAACGAATGCACACTTTCCTTGCAATGATCATTTGCAAGTTATGCACAAAACTTGTGTTTGTAGTGCAAAAATAGAATTCGTCCGAATTGCTTTGAAATAAATTATTGACTTGAAATGACTCATTGAAATGATTTTAAGGTTAAACGAATGCACACTTTCCTTGCAATGATCATTTGGAAGTTATGCAGAAAAGTTGTGTTTGTAGTGGAAAACTAGAATTCGTTCGACTTGCTTTGACATAAGTTATTGACTTGAAATGACCCATTGAAATGATTTTAATGTTAAGCGAATGCACACTTTCCTTGCAATGATCATTTGCAAGTTATGCACAAAAGTTGTGTCTGTAGTGGAAAACTAGAATTCGTTCGACTTGCTTTGAAATAAGTTATTGACTTGAAATGACTGATTGAAATGATTTTAAGGTTAAATGAATGCACACTTTCCTTGCAATGATCATTTGCAAGTTATGCACAAAAGTTGTGTCTGTAGTGCAAAACTAGAATTCGTTCGACTTGCTTTGAAATAAGTTATTTACTTGAAATGACTCATTGAACTGATTTTAATTTCTAACGAATGCACACTTTCCTTGCAATGATCATTTGCACATTATGCACAAAAGTTGTGTTTGTAGGGCAAAAATAGAATTCGTTCGAATTGCTTTGAAATAAGTTATTGACTTGAAATGACTCAATGAAATGATTTTAACGTTAAACAAATGCACACTTTCCTTGCAATGATCATTTGCAAGTTATGCACAAAAGTTGTGTCTGTAGTGCAAAACTAGAATTCGTTCGACTTGCATTGAAATAAGTTATTGACTTGAAATGACTCACTGAAATGATTTTAAGGTTAAACGAATGCACACTTTCCTTGCAATGATCATTTGCAAGTTATGCACAAAAGTTGTGTCCGTACTGGAAAACTAGAATTCGTTTGACTTGCTTTGACATAAGTTATTGACTTGAAATGACTCATTGAAATGATTTTAAGGTTAAACGAATGCACACTTTCCTTGCAATGATCAATTGCAAGTTATGCACAAAACTTGTGTTTGTAGTGCAAAAATAGACTTCGTTCGAATTGCTTTGAAATAAGTTATTGACTTGAAATGACTCATTGAAATGATTTTAAGGTTAAACGAATGCACACTTTCCTTGCAATGATCATTTGCAAGTTATGCTCAAAAGTTGTGTCTGTAGTGCAAAACTAGAATTCGTTCGACTTGCCTTGAAATAAGTTATTGACTTGAAAGGACTCATTGAAATGATTTTAATTTTTAACAAATGCACACTTTCTTTGCAATGATTATTTGCGAGTTATGCACAAAAGTTGTGTCTGTAGTGGAAAACTAGAATTCGTTCGACTTGCTTTGAAATAAGTTATTGACTTGACATGACTGATTGAAATGATTTTAAGGTTAAACGAATGCACACTTTCCTTGCAATGATCATTTGCAAGTTATGCACAAAAGTTGTGTCTGTAGTGCAAAACTAGAATTCGTTCAACTTGCTTTGAAATAAGTTATTGACTTGAAATGAGTTATTGACTTGAAATGACTCAGTGAAATGATTTTAAGGTTAAACGAATGCACACTTTCCTTGCAATGATCATTTGCATGTTATGCACAAAACTTGTGTTTGTAGTGCAAAAATAGAATTCGTTCGACTTGCTTTGAAATAAGTTATTGACTTGAAAGAACTCATTGAAATGATTTTAAGGTTAAACGAATGCACACTTTCCTTGCAATGATCAATTGCAAGTTATGCACAAAACTTGTGTTTGTAGTGCAAAAATAGACTTCGTTCGAATTGCTTTGAAATAAGTTATTGACTTGAAATGACTCATTGAAATGATTTTAAGGTTAAACGAATGCACACTTTCCTTGCAATGATCATTTGCAAGTTATGCACAAAAGTTGTGTCTGTAGTGCAAAACTAGAATTCGTTCGACTTGCTTTGAAATAAGTTATTGACTTGAAAGGACTCATTGAAATGATTTTAATTTTTAACGAATGCACACTTTCTTCGCAATGATTATTTGCGAGTTATGCACAAAAGTTGTGTCTGTAGTGGAAAACTAGAATTCGTTCGACTTGCTTTGAAATAAGTTATTGACTTGACATGACTGATTGAAATGATTTTAAGGTTAAACGAATGCACACTTTCCTTGCAATGATCATTTGCAAGTTATGCACAAAAGTTGTGTCTGTAGTGCAAAACTAGAATTCGTTCAACTTGCTTTGAAATAAGTTATTGACTTGAAATGACTCAGTGAAATGATTTTAAGGTTAAACGAATGCACACTTTCCTTGCAATGATCATTTGCATGTTATGCACAAAACTTGTGTTTGTAGTGCAAAAATAGAATTCGTTCGACTTGCTTTGAAATAAGTTATTGACTTGAAAGGACTCATTGAAATGATTTTAAGGTTAAACGAATGCACACTTTCCTTGCAATGATCAATTGCAAATTATGCACAAAACTTGTGTTTGTAGTGCAAAAATAGACTTCGTTCGAATTGCTTTGAAATAAGTTATTTACTTGAAATGACTCATTGAAATGATTTTAATTTTAAACGAATGCACACTTGCCCTGCCATGATCATTTGCAAGTTTTTCACAAAAGTTGTGTTTGTGGTGCAAAAATAGAATTCGTTCGAATTGCTTTGAAATAAGTTATTGACTTGAAATGACTCATTGAAATGATTTTAAGGTTAAACGAATGCACACTTTCCTTGCAATGATCATTTGCAAGTTATGCACAAAAGTTGTGTCTGTAGTGCAAAACTAGAATTCGTTCGAATTGCTTTGAAAAAAGTTATTGACTTGAAATGACTCATTGAAATGATTTTAAGGTTAAACGAATGCACACTTTCCTTGCAATGATCATTTGCAAGTTATGCACACAAGTTGTGTCTGTAGTGCAAAACTAGAATTCGTTCGACTTGCTTTGAAATAAGTTATTGGCTTGAAAGGACTCATCGAAATGATTTTAATTTTAAACGAATGCACACTTTCCTTGCAATGATCATTTGCAAGTTATGCACAAAAGTTGTGTTTGTAGTGCAAAAATAGAATTCGTTCGAATTGCTTTGAAATAAGTTATTGACTTGAAATGACTCATTGAAATGATTTTAAGGTTAAACGAATGCACACTTTCCTTGCAATGATCATTCGCAAGTTATGCACACAAGTTGTGTCTGTAGTGCAAAACTAGAATTCGTTCGACTTGCTTTGAAATAAGTTATTGGCTTGAAAGGACTCATCGAAATGATTTTAATTTTAAACGAATGCACACTTTCCTTGCAATGATCATTTGCAAGTTATGCACAAAAATTGTGTCTGTAGTGCAAACTAGAATTCGTTCTAATTGTTTTGAAATAAGTTATTGACTTGAAATGACTCATTGAAATGATTTTAAGGTTAAACGAATGCACACTTTCCTTGCAATGATCATTTGCAAGTTATGCACAAAAGTTGTGCCTGTAGTGCAAAACTAGAATTCGTTCGACTTGCATTGAAATAAGTTATTGACTTGAAATGACTCATTGAAATGATTTTAAGGTTAAACGAACGCACACTTAACTTGCAATGATCATTTGCAAGTTATGCACAAAAGTTGTGTCTGTAGTGCAAAACTAGAATTCGTTCGAATTGCTTTGAAATAAGTTATTGACTTGAAATGACTCATTGAAATGATTTTAAGGTTAAACGAATGCACACTTTCCTTGCAATGATCATTTGCAAGTTATGCACAAAAGTTGTGTCTGTAGTGCAAAACTAGAATTCGTTCGACTTGCTTTGAAATAAGTTATTGACTTGAAAGGACTCATTGAAATGATTTTAATTTTTAACGAATGCACACTTTCTTTGCAATGATCATTTGCAAGTTATGCACAAAAGTTGTGTCTGTAGTGCAAAAATAGAATTCGTTCGAATTGCTTTGTAATAAGTTATTGACTTGAAATGACTTATTGAAATTATTTTAAGGTTAAACGAATGCACACTTTCCTTGCAATGATCATTTGCAAGTTATGCACAAAAGTTGTGTCTGTAGTGCAAAACTAGAATTCGTTCGACTTGCTTTGAAATAAGTTATTGGCTTGAAAGGACTCATCGAAATGATTTTAATTTTAAACGAATGCACACTTTCCTTGCAATGATCATTTGCAAGTTATGCACAAAAGTTGTGTCTGTAGTGCAAACTAGAATTCGTTCTAATTGTTTTGAAATAAGTTATTGACTTGAAATGACTCATTGAAATGATTTTAAGGTTAAACGAATGCACACTTTCCTTGCAATGATCATTTGCAAGTTATGCACAAAAGTTGTGCCTGTAGTGCAAAACTAGAATTCGTTCGACTTGCATTGAAATAAGTTATTGACTTGAAATGACTCATTGAAATGATTTTAAGGTTAAACGAATGCACACTTTCCTTGCAATGATCATTTGCAAGTTATGCACAAAAGTTGTGTCTGTAGTGCAAAACTAGAATTCGTTCGAATTGCTTTGAAATAAGTTATTGACTTGAAATGACTCATTGAAATGATTTTAAGGTTAAACGAATGCACACTTTCCTTGCAATCATCATTTGCAAGTTATGCACAAAAGTTGTGTCTGTAGTGCAAAACTAGAATTCGTTCGAATTGCTTTGAAATAAGTTATTGACTTGAAAGGACTCATTGAAATGATTTTAATTTTTAACGAATGCACACTTTCTTTGCAATGATCATTTGCAAGTTATGCACAAAAGTTGTGTCTGTAGTGCAAAAATAGAATTCGTTCGAATTGCTTTGTAATAAGTTATTGACTTGAAATGACTTATTGAAATTATTTTAAGGTTAAACGAATGCACACTTTCCTTGCAATGATCATTCACAAGTTATGCCGAAAAGTTGTGTTTGTAGTGTAAAACTAGAATTCGTTCGACTTGCTTTGACATAAGTTATTGACTTGAAATGACTCATTGAAATGATTTTAAGGTTAAACGAATGCACACTTTCCTTGCAATGGTCATTTGCAAGTTATGCACAAAAGTTGTGTCTGTAGTGCAAAACTAGAATTCGTTCGAATTGCTTTGAAATAAGTTATTGACTTGAAATGACTCATTGAAATGATTTTAAGGTTAAACGAATGCACACTTTCCTTGCAATGATCATTTGCAAGTTATGCACAAAAGTTGTGTCTGTAGTGCAAAACTGGAATTCGTTCGAATTGCTTTGAAATAAGTTATTGACTTGAAATGACTCATTGAAATGATTTTAAGGTTAAACGAATGCACACTTTCCTTGCAATGGTCATTTGCAAGTTATGCACAAAAGTTGTGTCTGTAGTGCAAAACTAGAATTCGTTCGACTTGCTTTGAATTAAGTCATTTACTTGAAATGACTCATTGAAATGATTTTAATTTCTAACGAATGCACACTTTCCTTGCAATGATCATTTGCAAGTTATGCACAAAAGCTGTGTTTGTATTGCAAAAATAGAATTCGTTCGAATTGCTTTGAAATAAGTTATTGACTTGAAATGACTCATTGAAATGATTTTATTTTAAACGAATGCACACTTTCCTTGCAATGATTAATTGCAAGTTATGCACAAAACTTGTGTTTGTAGTGCAAAAATAGACTTCGTTCGAATTGCTTTGAAATAAGTTATTGACTTGAAATGACTCATTGAAATGATTTTAAGGTTAAACGAATGCACACTTTCCTTGCAATGATCATTTGCAAGTTATGCACAAAAGTTGTGTCAGTAGTGCAAAACTAGAATTCGATCGACTTGCTTTGAAATAAGTGATTGACTTGAAAGGACTCATTGAAATGATTTTAATTTTTAACGAATGCACACTTTCTTTGCAATGATTATTTGCGAGTTATGCACAAAAGTTGTGTCTGTAGTGGAAAACTAGAATTCGTTCGACTTGCTTTGAAATAAGTTATTGACTTGACATGACTGATTGAAATGATTTTAAGGTTAAACGAATGCACACTTTCCTTGCAATGATCATTTGCAAGTTATGCACAAAAGTTGTGTTTGTAGGGCAAAAATAGAATTCGTTCGGATTGCTTTGAAATAAGTTATTGACTTGAAATGACTCATTGAAATGATTTTAAGGTTAAACGAATGCACACTTTCCTTGCAATGATCATTTGCAAGTTATGCACAAAAGTTGTGTCTGTAGTGCAAAACTAGAATTCGTTCGAATTGCTTTGAAATAAGTTATTGACTTGAAATGACTCATTGAAATGATTTTAAGGTTAAACGAATGCACACTTTCCTTGCAATGATCATTTGCAAGTTATGCACAAAAGTTGTGTCTGTAGTGCAAAACTAGAATTCGTTCGACTTGCTTTGAAATAAGTTATTGACTTGAAATGACTCATTGAAATGATTTTAAGGTTAAACGAATGCACACTTTTCTTGCAATGATCATTTGGAAGTTATGCACAAAAGTTGTGTCTGTAGTGCAAAACTAGAATTCGTTCGACTTGCTTTGAAATAAGTTATTGACTTGAAATGACTCAGTGAAATGATTTTAAGGTTAAACGAATGTACACTTTCCTTGCAATTATCATTTGCATGTTATGCACAAAACTTGTGTTTGTAGTGCTAAATAGAATTCGTTCGACTTGCTTTGAAATAAGTTATTGACTTGAAAGGACTCATTGAAATGATTTTAAGGTTAAACGAATGCACACTTTCCTTGCAATGATCAATTGCAAGTTATGCACAAAACTTGTGTTTGTAGTGCAAAAATAGACTTCGTTCGAATTGCTTCGAAATAAGTTATTGACTTGAAATGACTCATTGAAATGATTTTAAGGTTAAACGAATGCACACTTTCCTAGGAATGATCATTTGCATGTTATGCACAAAAGTTGTGTCTGTAGTGCAAAACTAGAATTCGTCCGACTTGCATTGAAATAAGTTATTGATTTGAAGGGACTCATTGAAATGATTTTATTTTAAACGAATGCACACTTTCCTTGCAATGATCCTTTGCAAGTTATGCACAAAACTTGTGTTTGTAGTGCAAAAATAGAATTCGTTCGTATTGCTTTGAAATAAATTATTGACTTGAAATGACTCATTGAAATGATTTTAATGTTAAACGAATGCACACTTTCCTTGCAATGATCATTTGCAAGTTATGGACAAAAGTTGTGTCTGTAGTGCAAAACTGGAATTCGTTCGAATTGCTTTGAAATAAGTTATTGACTTGAAATGACTCATTGAAATGATTTTAGGGTTAAACGAATGCACACTTTCCTTGCAATGATCATTTGCAAGTTATGCACAAAAGTTGTGTCCGTAGTGGAAAACTAGAATTCGTTCGACTTGCTTTGAAATAAGTTATTGACTTGACATGACTGATTGAAATGATTTTAAGGTTAAACGAATGCACACTTTCCTTGCAATGATCATTTGCAAGTTATGCACAAAAGTTGTGTCTGTAGTGCAAAACTAGAATTCGTTCGACTTGCACTGAAATAAGTTATTGACTTGAAATGACTCATTGAAATGATTTTAAGGTTAAACGAAAGCACACTTTCCTTGCAATGATCATTTGCAAGTTATGCACAAAAGTTGTGTCTGTAGTGCAAAACTAGAATTCGTTCGACTTGCTTTGAAATAAGTTATTGACTTGAAAGGACTCATTGAAATGATTTTAATTTTTAACGAATGCACACTTTCTTTGCAATGATCATTTGCCAGTTATGCACAAAAGTTGTGTCTGTAGTGCAAAAATAGAATTCGTTCGACTTGCTTTGAAATAAGTTATTGACTTGAAAGGACTCATTGAAATGATTTTAAGGTTAAACGAATGCACACTTTCCTTGCAATAATCATTTGCAAGTTATGCACAAAAGTTGTGTCTGTAGTGCAAAACTAGAATTCGTTCGACTCGCTTTGAAATAAGTTGTTGACTTGAAAGGACTCATTGAAATGATTTTAAGGTTAAACGAATGCACACTTTCCTTGCAATGATTATTTGCAAGTTATGCACAAAAGTTGTGTCTGTAGTGCAAAACTAGAATTCGTTCGATTTGCATTGAAATAAGTTATTGACTTGAAATGACTCATTGAAATGATTTTAAGGTTAAACAAATGCACACTTTCCTTGCAATGATCATTTCCAAGTTATGCACAAAAGTTGTGTCTGTAGTGGAAAACTAGAATTCGTTCGACTTGTTTTGAAATAAGTTATTGACTTGACATGACTGATTGAAATGATTTTAAGGTTAAATGAATGCACACTTTCCTTGCAATGATCATTTGCAAGTTATGCACAAAAGTTGTGTCCGTAGTGCAAAACTAGAATTCGTTCGACTTGCTTTGAAATAAGTTATTTACTTGAAATGACTCATTGAAATGATTTTAATTTTAAACGAACGCACACTTTCCTTGCCATGATCATTTGCAAGTTATGCACAAAAGTTGTGTTTGTAGTGCAAAAATAGAATTCGTTCGAATTGCTTTGAAATAAGTTATTGACTTGAAATGACTCATTGAAATGATTTTAAAGTTAAACGAATGCACACTTTCCTTGCAATGATCATTTGCAAGTTATGCACAAAAGTTGTGTCTGTAGTGCAAAACTAGAATTCGTTCGACTTGCTTTGAAATAAGTTATTGACTTGAAAGGACTCATTGAAATGATTTTAATTTTTAACGAATGCACACTTTCTTTGCAATGATCATTTGCCAGTTATGCACAAAAGTTGTGTCTGTAGTGCAAAAATAGAATTCGTTCGACTTGCTTTGAAATAAGTTATTGACTTGAAAGGACTCATTGAAATGATTTTAAGGTTAAACGAATGCACACTTTCCTTGCAATAATCATTTGCAAGTTATGCACAAAAGTTGTGTCTGTAGTGCAAAACTAGAATTCGTTCGACTCGCTTTGAAATAAGTTGTTGACTTGAAAGGACTCATTGAAATGATTTTAAGGTTAAACGAATGCACACTTTCCTTGCAATGATTATTTGCAAGTTATGCACAAAAGTTGTGTCTGTAGTGCAAAACTAGAATTCGTTCGATTTGCATTGAAATAAGTTATTGACTTGAAATGACTCATTGAAATGATTTTAAGGTTAAACAAATGCACACTTTCCTTGCAATGATCATTTCCAAGTTATGCACAAAAGTTGTGTCTGTAGTGGAAAACTAGAATTCGTTCGACTTGCTTTGAAATAAGTTATTGACTTGACATGACTGATTGAAATGATTTTAAGGTTAAATGAATGCACACTTTCCTTGCAATGATCATTTGCAAGTTATGCACAAAAGTTGTGTCTGTAGTGCAAAACTAGAATTCGTTCGACTTGCTTTGAAATAAGTTATTTACTTGAAATGACTCATTGAAATGATTTTAATTTTAAACGAACGCACACTTTCCTTGCCATGATCATTTGCAAGTTATGCACAAAAGTTGTGTTTGTAGTGCAAAAATAGAATTCGTTCGAATTGCTTTGAAATAAGTTATTGACTTGAAATGACTCATTGAAATGATTTTAAAGTTAAACGAATGCACACTTTCCTTGCAATGATCATTTGCAAGTTATGCACAAAAGTTGTGTCTGTAGTGCAAAACTAGAATTCGTTCGACTTGCATTGAAATAAGTTATTGACTTGAAATGACTCATTGAAATGATTTTAAGGTTAAACGAATGCACACTTTCCTTGCAATGATCATTTGCAAGTTATGCACAAAAGTTGTGTCTGTAGTGCAAAACTAGAATTCGTTCGAATTGCTTTGAAATAAGTTATTGACTTGAAATGACTCATTGAAATGATTTTAAGGTTAAACGAATGCACACTTTCCTTGCAATGATCATTTGCAAGTTATGCACAAAAGTTGTGTCTGTAGTGCAAAACTAGAATTCGTTCGACTTGCTTTGAAATAAGTTATTGACTTGAAAGGACTCATTGAAATGATTTTAATTTTTAACGAATGCACACTTTCTTTGCAATGATCATTTGCCAGTTATGCACAAAAGTTGTGTCTGTAGTGCAAAAATAGAATTCGTTCGAATTGCTTTGTAATAAGTTATTGACTTGAAATGACTTATTGAAATTATTTTAAGGTTAAACGAATGCACACTTTCCTTGTAATGATCATTCACAAGTTATGCCGAAAAGTTGTGTTTGTAGTGTAAAACTAGAATTCGTTCGACTTGCTTTGACATAAGTTATTGACTTGAAATGACTCATTGAAATGATTTTAAGGTTAAACGAATGCACACTTTCCTTGCAATGGTCATTTGCAAGTTATGCACAAAAGTTGTGTCTGTAGTGCAAAACTAGAATTCGTTCGACTTGCTTTGAATTAAGTCATTTACTTGAAATGACTCATTGAAATGATTTTAATTTCTAACGAATGCACACTTTCCTTGCAATGATCATTTGCAAGTTATGCACAAAAGCTGTGTTTGTATTGCAAAAATAGAATTCGTTCGAATTGCTTTGAAATAAGTTATTGACTTGAAATGACTCATTGAAATGATTTTAAGGTTAAACGAATGCACACTTTCCTTGCAATGATCATTTGCAAGTTATGCACAAAACTTGTGTTTGTAGTGCAAAAATAGAATTCGTCCGAATTGCTTTGAAATAAATTATTGACTTGAAATGACTCATTGAAATGATTTTAATGTTAAACGAATGCACACTTTCCTTGCAATGATCATTTGCAAGTTATGCACAAAAGTTGTGTCTGTAGTGCAAAACTGGAATTCGTTTGACTTGCTTTGAAATAAGTTATTGGCTTGAAAGGACTCATTGAAATAATTTTAAGGTTAAACGAATGCACACTTTCCTTGCAATGATTATTTGCAAGTTATGCACAAAAGTTGTGTCCGTAGTGCAAAACTAGAATTCGTTCGAGTTGCTTTGAAATAAGTTATTGACTTGAAATGACTAATTGAAATGATTTTAAGGTTAAACGAATGCACACTTTCCTTGCAAAGATCATTTGCAAGTTATGCACAAAAGTTGTGTCTGTAGTGCAAAACTGGAATTCGTTCGATTTGCATTGAAATAAGTTATTGACTTGAAATGACTCATTGAAATGATTTTAAGGTTAAACGAATGCACACTTTCCTTGCAATGATCATTTGCAAGTTATGCACAAAAGTTTTGTCCGTAGTGCAAAACTAGAATTCGTTCGACTTGCTTTGAAATAAGTTATTGACTTGAAAGGACTCATTGAAATGATTTTAATTTTTAACGAATGCACACTTTCTTTGCAATGATCATTTGCAAGTTATGCACAAAAGTTGTGTCTGTAGTGCAAAAATAGAATTCGTTCGAATTGCTTCGTAATAAGTTATTGACTTGAAATGACTTATTGAAATTATTTTAAGGTTAAACGAATGCACACTTTCCTTGCAATGATCATTCGCAAGTTATGCCGAAAAGTTGTGTTTGTAGTGTAAAACTAGAATTCGTTCGACTTGCTTTGACATAAGTTATTGACTTGAAATGACTCATTGAAATGATTTTAAGGTTAAACGAATGCACACTTTCCTTGCAATGGTCATTTGCAAGTTATGCACAAAAGTTGTGTCCGTAGTGGAAAACTAGAATTCGTTCGACTTGCTTTGAAATAAGTTATTGACTTGACATGACTGATTGAAATGATTTTAAGGTTAAATGAATGCACACTTTCCTTGCAATGATCATTTGCAAGTTATGCACAAAAGTTGTGTCTGTAGTGCAAAACTAGAATTCGTTCGACTTGCTTTGAAATAAGTTATTTACTTGAAATGACTCATTGAAATAATTTTAATTTTAAACGAATGCACACTTTCCTTGCCATGATCATTTGCAAGTTATGCACAAAAGTTGTGTTTGTAGTGCAAAAATAGAATTCGTTCGAATTGCTTTGAAATAAGTTATTGACTTGAAATGACTCATTGAAATGATTTTAAGGTTAAACGAATGCACACTTTCCTTGCAATGATCATTTGCAAGTTATGCACAAAAGTTGTGTCTGTAGTGCAAAACTAGAATTCGTTCGAATTGCTTTGAAATAAGTTATTGACTTGAAATGACTCATTGAAATGAATTTAAGGTTAAACGAATGCACACTTTCCTTGCAATGATCATTTGCAAGTTATGCACAAAAGTTGTGTCTGTAGTGCAAAACTAGAATTCGTTCGAATTGCTTTGAAATAAGTTATTGACTTGAAATGACTCATTGAAATGAATTTAAGGTTAAACGAATGCACACTTTCCTTGCAATGGTCATTTGCAAGTTATGGACAAAAGTTGTGTCCGTAGTGGAAAACTAGAATTCGTTCGACTTGCTTTGAAATAAGTTATTGACTTGACATGACTGATTGAAATGATTTTAAGGTTAAATGAATGCACACTTTCTTTGCAATGATCATTTGCAAGTTATGCACAAAAGTTGTGTCTGTAGTGCAAAACTAGAATTCGTTCGACTTGCTTTGAAATAAGTTATTTACTTGAAATGACCCATCGAAATGATTTTAATTTTAAACGAATGCACACTTTCCTTGCAATGATCATTTGCAAGTTATGCACAAAAGTTGTGTTTGTAGTGCAAAAATAGAATTCGTTCGAATTGCTTTGAAATAAGTTATTGACTTGAAATGACTCATTGAAATGATTTTAAGGTTAAACGAATGCACACTTTCCTTGCAATGATCATTTGCAAGTTATGCACAAAAGTTGTGTCTGTAGTGCAAAACTGGAATTCATTCGAATTGCTTTGAAATAAGTTATTGACTTGAAATGACTCATTGAAATGATTTTAAGGTTAAACGAATGCATACTTTCCTTGCAATGATCATTTGGAAGTTATGCACAAAAGTTGTGTCTGTAGTGCAAAACTAGAATTCGTTCGACTTGCTTTGAAATAAGTTATTGACTGGAAATGACTCAGTGAAATGAATTTAAGGTTAAACGAATGTACACTTTCCTTGCAATTATAATTTGCATGTTCTGCACAAAACTTGTGTTTGTAGTGCTAAATAGAATTCGTTCGACTTGCTTTGAAATAAGTTATTGACTGGAAAGGACTCATTGAAATGATTTTAATGTTAAACGAATGCACACTTTCCTTGCAATGATCAATTGCAAGTTATGCACAAAACTTGTGTTTGTAGTGCAAAAATAGACTTCGTTCGAATTGCTTCGAAATAAGTTATTGACTTGAAATGACTCATTGAAATGATTTTAAGGTTAAACGAATGCACACTTTCCTAGTAATGATCATTTGCATGTTATGCCCAAAAGTTGTGTCTGTAGTGCAAAACTAGAATTCGTCCGACTTGCATTGAAATAAGTTATTGATTTGAACGGACTCATTGAAATGATTTTATTTTAAACGAATGCACACTTTCCTTGCAATGATCCTTTGCAAGTTATGCACAAAACTTGTGTTCGTAGTGCAAAAATAGAATTGGTCCGAATTGCTTTGAAATAAATTATTGACTTGAAATGACTCATTGAAATGATTTTAATGTTAAACGAATGCACACTTTCCTTGCAATGATCATTTGTAAGTTATGGACAAAAGTTGTGTCTGTAGTGCAAAACTGGAATTCGTTCGAATTACTTTGAAATAAGTTATTGACTTGAAATGACTCATTGAAATGATTTTAAGGTTAAACGAATGCACACTTTCCTTGCAATGATCATTTGCAAGTTATGCACAAAAGTTGTGTCCGTAGTGGAAAACTAGAATTCGTTCGACTTGCTTTAAAATAAGTTATTGACTTGACATGACTGATTGAAATGATTTTAAGGTTAAACGAATGCACACTTTCCTTGCAATGATCATTTGCAAGTTATGCACAAAAGTTGTGTCTGTAGTGCAAAACTAGAATTCGTTCGACTTGCATTGAAATAAGTTATTGACTTGAAATGACTCATTGAAATGATTTTGAAGGTTAAACGAATACACACTTTCCTTGCAATGATCATTTGCAAGTTATGCACAAAAGTTGTGTCCGTAGTGGAAAACTAGAATTCGTTCGACTTGCTTTAAAATAAGTTATTGACTTGACATGACTGATTGAAATGATTTTAAGGTTAAACGAATGCACACTTTCCTTGCAATGATCATTTGCAAGTTATGCACAAAAGTTGTGTCTGTAGTGCAAAACTAAAATTCGTTCGAATTGCTTTGAAATAAGTTATTGACTTGAAATGACTAATTGAAATGATTTTAAGGTCAAACGAATGCCCACTTTCCTTGGAATGATCATTTGCAAGTTATGCACAAAACTTGTGTCTGTAGTGCAAAAATAGAATTCGTTCGACTTGCTTTGAAATAAGTTATTGACTTGAAAGGACTCATTGAAATGATTTTAAGGTTAAACGAATGCACACTTTCCTTGCAATGATCATTTGCAAGTTATGCACAAAAGTTGTGTCTGGAGTGCAAAACTAGAATTCGTTCGACTTGCTTTGAAATAAGTTGTTGACTTGAAAGGACTCATTGAAATGATTTTAAGTTTAAACGAATGCACACTTTCCTTGCAATGATTATTTGCAAGTTATACACAAAAGTTGTGTCTGTAGTGCAAAACTGGAATTCGTTCGATTTGCATTGAAATAAGTTATTGACTTGAAATGATTCATTGAAATGATTTTAAGGTTAAACGAATGCACACTTCCCTTGCAATGATCATTTGCAAGTTATGCACAAAAGTTGTGTCTGTAGTGGAAAACTAGAATTCGTTCGACTTGCTTTGAAATAAGTTATTGACTTGACATGACTGATTGAAATGATTTTAAGGTTAAATGAATGCACACTTTCCTTCCAATGATCATTTGCAAGTTATGCACAAAAGTTGTGTCTGTAGTGCAAAACTAGAATTCGTTCGACTTGCTTTGAAATAAGTTATTTACTTGAAATGACTCATTGAAATGATTTTAATTTTAAACGAATGCACACTTTCCTTGCCATGATCATTTGCAAGTTATGCACAAAAGTTGTGTTTGTAGTGCAAAAATAGAATTCGTTCGAATTGTTTCGAAATAAGTTATTGACTTGAAATGACTCATTGAAATGATTTTAAGGTTAAACGAATGCACACTTTCCTTGCAATGATCATTTGCAAGTTATGCACAAAAGTTGTGTCTGTAGTGCAAAACTAGAATTCGTTCGAATTGCTTTGAAATAAGTTATTGACTTGAAATGACTCATTGAAATGATTTTAATGTTAAACGAATGCACACTTTCCTTGCAATGATCATTTGCAAGTTATGCACAAAAGTTGTGCCTGTAATGCAAAACGAGAATTCGTTCGACTTGCATTGAAATAAGTTATTGACTTGAAATGACTCATTGAAATGATTTTAAGGTTAAACGAATGCACACTTTCCTTGCAATGATTATTTGCAAGTTATGCACAAAAGTTGTGTCTGTAGTGCAAAACTGGAATTCGTTCGATTTGCATTGAAATAAGTTATTGACTTGAAATGATTCATTGAAATGATTTTAAGGTTAAACGAATGCACACTTTCCTTGCAATGATCATTTGCAAGTTATGCACAAAAGTTGTGTCTGTAGTGGAAAACTAGAATTCGTTCGACTTGCTTTGAAATAAGTTATTGACTTGACATGACTGATTGAAATGATTTTAAGGTTAAATGAATGCACACTTTCCTTCCAATGATCATTTGCAAGTTATGCACAAAAGTTGTGTCTGTAGTGCAAAACTAGAATTCGTTCGACTTGCTTTGAAATAAGTTATTTACTTGAAATGACTCATTGAAATGATTTTAATTTTAAACGAATGCACACTTTCCTTGCCATGATCATTTGCAAGTTATGCACAAAAGTTGTGTTTGTAGTGCAAAAATAGAATTCGTTCGAATTGTTTCGAAATAAGTTATTGACTTGAAATGACTCATTGAAATGATTTTAAGGTTAAACGAATGCACACTTTCCTTGCAATGATCATTTGCAAGTTATGCACAAAAGTTGTGTCTGTAGTGCAAAACTAGAATTCGTTCGAATTGCTTTGAAATAAGTTATTGACTTGAAATGACTCATTGAAATGATTTTAAGGTTAAATGAATGCACACTTTCCTTGCAATGATCATTTGCAAGTTATGCACAAAAGTTGTGTCTGTAGTGGAAAACTAGAATTCGTTCGACTTGCTTTGAAATAAGTTATTGACTTGACATGACTGATTGAAATGATTTTAAGGTTAAATGAATGCACACTTTCCTTCCAATGATCATTTGCAAGTTATGCACAAAAGTTGTGTCTGTAGTGCAAAACTAGAATTCGTTCGACTTGCTTTGAAATAAGTTATTTACTTGAAATGACTCATTGAAATGATTTTAATTTTAAACGAATGCACACTTTCCTTGCAATGATCATTTGCAAGTTATGCACAAAAGTTGTGTCTGTAGTGCAAAAATAGAATTCGTTCGAATTGCTTTGTAATAAGTTATTGACTTGAAATGACTCATTGAAATGATTTTAAGGTTAAACGAATGCACACTTTCCTTGCAATGATTATTTGCAAGTTATGCACAAAAGTTGTGTCTGTAGTGGAAAACTAGAATTCGTTCGACTTGCTTTGAAATAAGTTATTGACTTGACATGACTGATTGAAATGATTTTAAGGTTAAATGAATGCACACTTTCTTTGCAATGATCATTTGCAAGTTATGCACAAAAGTTGTGTCCGTAGTGCAAAACTAGAATTCGTTCGACTTGCTTTGAAATAAGTTATTTACTTGAAATGACCCATTGAAATGATTTTAAGGTTAAACGAATGCACACTTTCCTTGCAATGATCATTTGCAAGTTATGCACAAAAGTTGTGTCTGTAGTGGAAAACTAGAATTCGTTCGACTTGCTTTGAAATAAGTTATTGACTTGACATGACTGATTGAAATGATTTTAAGGTTAAATGAATGCACACTTTCCTTCCAACGATCATTTGCAAGTTATGCACAAAAGTTGTGTCTGTAGTGCAAAACTAGAATTCGTTCGACTTGCTTTGAAATAAGTTATTTACTTGAAATGACTCATTGAAATGATTTTAATGTTAAACGAATGCACACTTTCCTTGCCATGATCATTTGCAAGTTATGCACAAAAGTTGTGTTTGTAGTGCAAAAATAGAATTCGTTCGAATTGCTTTGAAATAAGTTATTGACTTGAAATGACTCATTGAAATGATTTTAAGGTTAAACGAATGCACACTTTCCTTGCAATGATCATTTGCAAGTTATGCACAAAAGTTGTGTCTGTAGTGCAAAACTAGAATTCGTTCGAATTGCTTTGAAATAAGTTATTGACTTGAAATGACTCATTGAAATGATTTTAATGTTAAACGAATGCACACTTTCCTTGCAATGATCATTTGCAAGTTATGCACAAAAGTTGTGCCTGTAGTGCAAAACTAGAATTCGTTCGACTTGCATTGAAATAAGTTATTGACTTGAAATGACTCATTGAAATGATTTTAAGGTTAAACGAATGCACACTTTCCTTGCAATGATTATTTGCAAGTTATGCACAAAAGTTGTGTCTGTAGTGGAAAACTAGAATTCGTTCGACTTGCTTTGAAATAAGTTATTGACTTGACATGACTGATTGAAATGATTTTAAGGTTAAATGAATGCACACTTTCTTTGCAATGATCATTTGCAAGTTATGCACAAAAGTTGTGTCCGTAGTGCAAAACTAGAATTCGTTCGACTTGCTTTGAAATAAGTTATTTACTTGAAATGACCCATTGAAATGATTTTAAGGTTAAACGAATGCACACTTTCCTTGCAATGATCATTTGCAAGTTATGCACAAAAGTTGTGTCTGTAGTGCAAAACTAGAATTCGTTCGACTTGCATTGAAATAAGTTATTGACTTGAAAGGACTCATTGAAATGATTTTGAAGGTTAAACGAATACACACTTTCCTTGCAATGATCATTTTGAAGTTATGCACAAAAGTTGTGTCTGTAGTGCAAAACTAAAATTCGTTCGAATTGCTTTGAAATATGTTATTGACTTGAAATGACTGATTGAAATGATTTTAAGGTCAAACGAATGCCCACTTTCCTTGGAATGATCATTTGCAAGTTATGCACAAAACTTGTGTCTGTAGTGCAAAAATAGAATTCGTTCGACTTCCTTTGAAATAAGTTATTGACTTGAAAGGACTCATTGAAATGATTTTAAGGTTAAACGAATGCACACTTTCCTTGCAATGATCATTTGCAAGTTATGCACAAAAGTTGTGTCTGTAGTGCAAAACTAGAATTCGTTCGACTTGCTTTGAAATAAGTTGTTGACTTGAAAGGACTCATTGAAATGATTTTAAGGTTAAACGAATGTACACTTTACTTGCAATGATTATTTGCAAGTTATGCACAAAAGTTGTGTCTGTAGTGCAAAACTGGAATTCGTTCGATTAGCATTGAAATAAGTTATTGACTTGAAATGACTCATTGAAATGATTTTAAGGTTAAACGAATGCACACTTTCCTTGCAATGATCATTTGCAAGTTATGCACAAAAGTTGTGTCTGTAGTGGAAAACTAGAATTCGTTCGACTTGCTTTGAAATAAGTTATTGACTTGACATGACTGATTGAAATGATTTTAAGGTTAAATGAATGCACACTTTCCTTCCAATGATCATTTGCAAGTTATGCACAAAACTTGTGTCTGTAGTGCAAAAATAGAATTCGTTCGACTTCCTTTGAAATAAGTTATTGACTTGAAAGGACTCATTGAAATGATTTTAAGGTTAAACGAATGCACACTTTCCTTGCAATGATCATTTGCAAGTTATGCACAAAAGTTGTGTCTGTAGTGCAAAACTAGAATTCGTTCGACTTGCTTTGAAATAAGTTGTTGACTTGAAAGGACTCATTGAAATGATTTTAAGGTTAAACGAATGCACACTTTCCTTGCAATGATTATTTGCAAGTTATGCACAAAAGTTGTGTCTGTAGTGCAAAACTGGAATTCGTTCGATTTGCATTGAAATAAGTTATTGACTTGAAATGACTCATTGAAATGATTTTAAGGTTAAACGAATGCACACTTTCCTTGCAATGATCATTTGCAAGTTATGCACAAAAGTTGTGTCTGTAGTGGAAAACTAGAATTCGTTCGACTTGCTTTGAAATAAGTTATTGACTTGACATGACTGATTGAAATGATTTTAAGGTTAAATGAATGCACACTTTCCTTCCAATGATCATTTGCAAGTTATGCACAAAAGTTGTGTCTGTAGTGCAAAACTAGAATTCGTTCGACTTGCATTGAAATAAGTTATTGACTTGAAATGACTCATTGAAATGATTTTGAAGGTTAAACGAATACACACTTTCCTTGCAATGATCATTTGGAAGTTATGCACAAAAGTTGTGTCTGTAGTGCAAAACTAAAATTCGTTCGAATTGCTTTGAAAAAAGTTATTGACTTGAAATGACTGATTGAAATGATTTTAAGGTCAAACGAATGCCCACTTTCCTTGGAATGATCATTTGCAAGTTATGCACAAAACTTGTGTCTGTAGTGCAAAAATAGAATTCGTTCGACTTGCTTTGAAATAAGTTATTGACTTGAAAGGACTCATTGAAATGATTTTAAGGTTAAACGAATGCACACTTTCCTTGCAATGATCATTTGCAAGTTATACACAAAAGTTGTGTCTGTAGTGCAAAACTAGAATTCGTTCGACTTGCTTTGAAATAAGTTGTTGACTTGAAAGGACTCATTGAAATGATTTTGAAGGTTAAACGAATGCACACTTTCCTTGCAATGATTATTTGCAAGTTATGCACAAAAGTTGTGTCTGTAGTGCAAAACTGGAATTCGTTCGATTTGCATTGAAATAAGTTATTGACTTGAAATGACTCATTGAAATGATTTTAAGGTTAAACGAATGCACACTTTCCTTGCAATGATCATTTGCAAGTTATGCACAAAAGTTGTGTCTGTAGTGGAAAACTAGAATTCGTTCGACTTGCTTTGAAATAAGTTATTGACTTGACATGACTGATTGAAATGATTTTAAGGTTAAATGAATGCACACTTTCCTTCCAATGATCATTTGCAAGTTATGCACAAAAGTTGTGTCTGTAGTGCAAAACTAGAATTCGTTCGACTTGCTTTGAAATAAGTTATTTACTTGAAATGACTCATTGAAATGATTTTAATTTTAAACGAATGCACACTTTCCTTGCCATGATCATTTGCAAGTTATGCACAAAAGTTGTGTTTGTAGTGCAAAAATAGAATTCGTTCGAATTGCTTTGAAATAAGTTATTGACTTGAAATGACTCATTGAAATGATTTTAATGTTAAACGAATGCACACTTTCCTTGCAATGATCATTTGCAAGTTATGCACAAAAGTTGTGCCTGTAGTGCAAAACTAGAATTCGTTCGAATTGCTTTGAAATAAGTTATTGACTTGAAATGACTCATTGAAATGATTTTAATGTTAAACGAATGCACACTTTCCTTGCAATGATCATTTGCAAGTTATGCACAAAAGTTGTGCCTGTAATGCAAAACTAGAATTCGTTCGACTTGCATTGAAATAAGTTATTGACTTGAAATGACTCATTGAAATGATTTTAAGGTTAAACGAATGCCTACTTTCCTTGCAATGATTATTTGCAAGTTATGCACAAAAGTTGTGTCTGTAGTGGAAAACTAGAATTCGTTCGACTTGCTTTGAAATAAATTATTGACTTGACATGACTGATTGAAATGATTTTAAGGTTAAATGAATGCACACTTTCTTTGCAATGATCATTTGCAAGTTATGCACAAAAGTTGTGTCTGTAGTGCAAAACTAGAATTCGTTCGACTTGCTTTGAAATAAGTTATTTACTTGAAATGACTCATAGAAATGATTTTAATTTTAAACGAATGCACACTTTCCTTGCCATGATCATTTGCAAGTTATGCACAAAAGTTGTGTTTGTAGTGCAAAACTGGAATTCGTTCGATTTGCATTGAAATAAGTTATTGACTTGAAATGACTCATTGAAATGATTTTAAGGTTAAACGAATGCACACTTTCCTTGCAATGATCATTTGCAAGTTATGCACAAAAGTTGTGTCTGTAGTGCAAAACTAGAATTCGTTCGACTTGCTTTGAAATAAGTTATTGACTTGAAATGACTCATTGAAATGATTTTAAGGTTAAACGAATGCAGACTTTCCTTGCAATGATCATTTGCAAGTTATGCACAAAAGTTGTGTCTGTAGTGCAAAACTAGAATTCGTTCGACTTGCATTGAAATAAGTTATTGACTTGAAATGACTCATTGAAATGATTTTAAGGTTAAACGAATGCACACTTTCCTTGCAATGATCATTTGCAAGTTATGCACAAAAGTTGTGTCTGTAGTGCAAAACTAGAATTCGTTCGACTTGCTTTGAAATAAGTTATTGACTTGAAATGACTCATTGAAATGATTTTAAGGTTAAACGAATGCAGACTTTCCTTGCAATGATCATTTGCAAGTTATGCACAAAAGTTGTGTCTGTAGTGCAAAACTAGAATTCGTTCGACTTGCATTGAAATAAGTTATTGACTTCAAATGACTCATTGAAATGATTTTGAAGGTTAAACGAATGCACACTTTCCTTGCAATGATCATTTGCAAGTTATGCACAAAAGTTGTGTCTTTAGTGCAAAACTAGAATTCATTCGACTTCCTTTGAAATAAGTTATTGACTTGAAATGACTCATTGAAATGATTTTGAAGGTTAAACGAATGCACACTTTCCTTGCAATGATCATTTGCAAGTTATGCACAAAAGTTGTGTCTGTAGTGCAAAACTAGAATTCGTTCGACTTGCTTTCAAATAAGTTATTGACTTGACATGACTCATTGAAATGATTTTAAGGTTAAACGAATGCACACTTTCCTTGCAATGATTATTTGCAAGTTATGCACAAAAGTTGTGTCTGTAGTGGAAAACTAGAATTCATTTGACTTGCTTTGAAATAAGTTATTGACTTGACATGACTGATTGAAATGATTTTAAGGTTAAACGAATGCACACTTTCCTTGCAATGATCATTCGCAAGTTATGCAGAAAAGTTGTGTTTGTAGTGCAAAACTAGAATTCATTCGACTTGCTTTGAAATAGGTTGTTGACTTGAAAGTACTCATTGAAATGATTTTAAGGTTAAACGAATGCACAGTTTTCTTGCAATGATTATTTGCAAGTTATGCGCAAAAGTTGTGTCTGTAGTGCAAAACTGGAATTCGTTCGATTTTCATTGAAATAAGTTATTGGCTTGAAAGGACTCATCGAAATAATTTTAAGGTTAAACGAATGCACACTTTCCTTGCAATGATTATTTGCAAGTTATGCACAAAAGTTGTGTCTGTAGTGCAAAACTAGAATTCGTTCGAATTGCTTTGAAATAAGTTATTGACTTGAAATGACTAATTGAAATGATTTTAAGGTTAAACGAATACACACTTCCCTTGCAATGATCATTTGCATGTTATACACAAAAGTTGTGTCTGTAGTGCAAAACTAGAATTCGTTCGAGTTGCATTGAAATAAGTTATTGACTTGAAATGACTCATTGAAATGATTTTAAGGTTAAAGGAATGCACACTTTCCTTGCTATGATCATTTGCAAGTTATGCACAAAAGTTGTGTCTGTAGTGCAAAACTAGAATTCGTTCGACTTACTTTGAAATAAGTTATTGACTTGAAATGACTCATTGAAATGATTTTAGGGTTAAACGAATGCACACTTTCCTTGCAATGATCATTTGCAAGTTATGCACAAAAGTTGTGTCTGTAGTGCAAAACTAGAATTCGTTCGACTTGCTTTGAAATAAGTTATTAACTTGAAAGGACTCATTGAAATGATTTTAATTTTAAACGAATGCACACTTTCCTTGCAATGATCATTTGGACGTTATGCACAAAAGTTGTGTCTGTAGTGCAAAACTAGAATTCGTTCGACTTGCTTTGAAATAAGTTATTAACTTGAAAGGACTCATTGAAATGATTTTAATTTTAAACGAATGCACACTTTCCTTGCAATGATCATTTGCAAGTTATGCACAAAAGTTGTGTCTGTAGTGCAAAACTAGAATTCGTTCGACTTGCTTTGAAATAAGTTAATGACTTGACAGGACTCATTGAAATGATTTTAATTTTAAACGAATGCACACATTCCTTGCAAAGATCATTTGCAAGTTATGCACAAAAGTTGTGTCTGTAGTGCAAAAATAGAATTCGTTCGAATTGCTTTGAAATAAGTTATTGACTTGAAATGACTTATTGAAATGATTTTAAGGTTAAACGAATGCACCCTTTCCTTGCAATGATCATTTGCAAGTTACGCACAAAAGTTGTGTGTGTAGTGCAAAACTGTTATTCGTTCAACTTGCTTTGACATAAGTTATTGACTTGAAATGACTCATTGAAATGATTTTAAGGTTAAACGAATGCACACTTTCCTTGCAATGATCATTTGCAAGTTATGCACAAAAGTTGTGTTTGTAGTGCAAAACTAGAATTCGTTCGACTTGCTTTGAAATAAGTTATTGACTTGAAATGACTCATTAAAATTATTTTAAGGTTAAACGAATGCAGACGTTCCTTGCAATGATCATTTGCAAGTTATGCACAAAAGTTGTGTCTGTAGTGCAAAACTAGAATTCGTACGAATTGCTTTGAAATAAGTTATTGACTTGAAATGACTGATTGAAATGATTTTAAGGTCAAACGAATGCCCACTTTGCTTGGAATGATCATTTGCAAGTTATGCACAAAACTTGTGTTTGTAGTGCAAAAATAGAATTCGTTCGAATTGCTTTGAAATAAGTTATTGACTTGAAATGACTTATCGAAATGATTTTAAGGTTAAACGAATGCACACTTTCCTTGCAATGATCATTTGCAAGTCATGCACAAACGTTGTGTGTGTAGTGCAAAACTGTTATTCGTTCGACTTGCTTTGACATAAGTTATTGACTTGAAATGACTCATTGAAATGATTTTAAGGTTAAACAAATCCACACTTTCCTTGCAATGATCATTTACATGTTATGTACAAAACTTGTGTCTGTAGTGCAAAACTAGAATTCGTTCGACTTGCTTCGAAATAAGTTATTGACTTGAAATGACTCATTGAAATGATTTTAAGATTAAATGAATGCACACTTTCCTTGCAATGATCATTTGCAAGTTATGCACAAAAGTTGTGTCTGTAGTGCAAAAATAGAATTCGTTCGAATTGCTTTGAAATAAGTTATTGACTTGAAATGACTCGTTGAAATGATTTTAAGGTTAAACGAATGCACACTTTCCTTGCAATGATCATTTGCAAGTTATGCACAAAAGTTGTGTCTGTAGTGCAAAACTAGAATTCGTTCGACTTGCTTTGAAATAAGTTATTAACTTGAAAGGACTCATTGAAATGATTTTAAGGTTAAACGAATGCACACTTTCCTTGCAATGATCATTTGCAAGTTATGCACAAAAGTTGTGTCTGTAGTGCAAAACTAGAATTCGTTCGACTTGCTTTGAAATAAGTTATTGACTTGAAATGACTCATTGAAATGATTTTAAGGTTAAACGAATGCAGACTTTCCTTGCAATGATCATTTGCAAGTTATGCACAAAAGTTGTGTCTGTAGTGCAAAACTAGAATTCGTTCGACTTGCATTGAAATAAGTTATTGACTTGAAATGACTCATTGAAATGATTTTAAGGTTAAACGAATGCACACTTTCCTTGCAATGATCATTTGCAAGTTATGCACAAAAGTTGTGTCTGTAGTGCAAAACTAGAATTCGTTCGACTTGCTTTGAAATAAGTTATTGACTTGAAATGACTCATTGAAATGATTTTAAGGTTAAACGAATGCAGACTTTCCTTGCAATGATCATTTGCAAGTTATGCACAAAAGTTGTGTCTGTAGTGCAAAACTAGAATTCGTTCGACTTGCATTGAAATAAGTTATTGACTTCAAATGACTCATTGAAATGATTTTGAAGGTTAAACGAATGCACACTTTCCTTGCAATGATCATTTGCAAGTTATGCACAAAAGTTGTGTCTTTAGTGCAAAACTAGAATTCATTCGACTTCCTTTGAAATAAGTTATTGACTTGAAATGACTCATTGAAATGATTTTGAAGGTTAAACGAATGCACACTTTCCTTGCAATGATCATTTGCAAGTTATGCACAAAAGTTGTGTCTGTAGTGCAAAACTAGAATTCGTTCGACTTGCTTTCAAATAAGTTATTGACTTGACATGACTGATTGAAATTATTTTAAGGTTAAATGAATGCACACTTTCCTTGCAATGATCATTTGCAAGTTATGCACAAAAGTTGTGTCTGTAGTGCAAAACTAGAATTCGTTCGACTTTCATTGAAATAAGTTATTGACTTGAAATGACTCATTGAAATGATTTTAAGGTTAAACGAATGCACACTTTCCTTGCAATGATTATTTGCAAGTTATGCACAAAAGTTGTGTCTGTAGTGGAAAACTAGAATTCGTTCGACTTGCTTTGAAATAAGTTATTTACTTGAAATGACTCATTGAAATGATTTTAAGGTTAAACGAATGCACACTTTCCTTGCAATGATCATTTGCAAGTTATGCACAAAAGTTGTGTCTTTAGTGCAAAACTAGAATTCATTCGACTTGCTTTGAAAAAAGTTATTTACTTGAAATGACTCATTGAAATGATTTTAATTTTAAACGAATGCACACTTTCCTTGCAATGATCATTTGCAAGTTATGCACAAGAGTTGTGTCTGTAGTGCAAAACTAGAATTCGTTCGACTTGCTTTGAAATAAGTTATTGACTTGAAAGGACTCATTGAAATGATTTTAATTTTAAACGAATGCACACTTTCCTTGCAATGATCATTTGCAAGTTATGCACAAAAGTTGTGTCTGTAGTGCAAAAATAGAATTCGTTCGAATTGCTTTGTAATAAGTTATTGACTTGAAATGACTTATTGAAATTATTTTAAGGTTAAACGAATGCACACTTTCCTTGCAATGATCATTCGCAAGTTATGCAGAAAACTTGTGTTTGTAGTGTAAAACTAGAATTCGTTCGACTTGCTTTGACATAAGTTATTGACTTGAAATGACTCATTGAAATGATTTTAAGGTTAAACGAATGCACTCTTTCCTTGCAATGATCAGTTGCAAGTTATGCACAAAAGTTGTGTCCGTAGTGGAAAACTAGAATTCGTTCAACTTGCTTTGAAATAAGTTATTGACTTGAAATGACTCATTGAAATGATTTTAAGGTTAAACGAATGCACACTTTCCTTGCAATGATCATTTGCAAGTTATGCACAAAACTTGTGTCTGTAGTGCAAAAATAGAATTCGTTCGACTTGCTTTGAAATAAGTTATTGACTTGAAAGGACTCATTGAAATGATTTTAAGGTTAAACGAATGCACACTTTCCTTGCAATGATCATTTGCAAGTTATGCACAAAAGTTGTGTCTGTAGTGCAAAACTAGAATTCGTTCGACTTGCTTTGAAATAAGTTATTGACTTGAAAGGACTCATTGAAATGATTTTAATTTTAAACGAATGCCCACTTTCCTTGGAATGATCATTTGCAAGTTATGCACAAAACTTGTGTTTGTAGTGCAAAAATAGAATTCATTCGAATTGCTATGAAATAAGTTATTGACTTGAAATGACTTATTGAAATGATTTTAAGGTTAAACGAATGCACACTTTTCTTGCAATGATCATTAGCAAGTCATGCACAAAACTTGTGTTTGTAGTGCAAAAATAGAATTCGTCCGAATTGCTTTGAAATAAGTTATTGACTGGAAATGACTCATGGAAATGATTTTAAGGTTAAACGAATGCACACTTTCCTTGCAATGATCATTTGCAAGTTATGAAGAAAAGTTGTGTTTGTAGTGTAAAACTAGAATTCGTTCGACTTGCTTTGACATAAGTTATTGACTTGAAATGACTCATTGAAATGATTTTAAGGTTAAACGAATGCACACTTTCCTTGCAATGATTATTTGCAAGTTATGCACAAAAGTTGTGTCTGTAGTGGAAAACTAGAATTCATTTGACTTGCTTTGAAATAAGTTATTGACTTGACATGACTGATTGAAATGATTTTAAGGTTAAACGAATGCACACTTTCCTTGCAATGATCATTCGCAAGTTATGCAGAAAAGTTGTGTTTGTAGTGCAAAACTAGAATTCATTCGACTTGCTTTGAAATAGGTTGTTGACTTGAAAGTACTCATTGAAATGATTTTAAGGTTAAACGAATGCACAGTTTTCTTGCAATGATTATTTGCAAGTTATGCGCAAAAGTTGTGTCTGTAGTGCAAAACTGGAATTCGTTCGATTTTCATTGAAATAAGTTATTGGCTTGAAAGGACTCATTGAAATAATTTTAAGGTTAAACGAATGCACACTTTCGTTGCAATGATTATTTGCAAGTTATGCACAAAAGTTGTGTCTGTAGTGCAAAACTAGAATTCGTTCGAATTGCTTTGAAATAAGTTATTGACTTGAAATGACTAATTGAAATGATTTTAATTTTAAACGAATGCACACATTCCTTGCAAAGATCATTTGCAAGTTATGCACAAAAGTTGTGTCTGTAGTGGAAAACTAGAATTCATTTGACTTGCTTTGAAATAAGTTATTGACTTGACATGACTGATTGAAATGATTTTAAGGTTAAACGAATGCACACTTTCCTTGCAATGATCATTCGCAAGTTATGCAGAAAAGTTGTGTTTGTAGTGCAAAACTAGAATTCATTCGACTTGCTTTGAAATAGGTTGTTGACTTGAAAGTACTGATTGAAATAATTTTAAGGTTAAACGAATGCACACTTTCCTTGCAATGATCATTTGCACGTTATGCACAAAAGTTGTGTCTGTAGTGCAAAACTAGAATTCGTTCGACTTGCTTTGAAATAAGTTAATGACTTGACAGGACTCATTGAAATGATTTTAATTTTAAACGAATGCACACATTCCTTGCAAAGATCATTTGCAAGTTATGCACAAAAGTTGTGTCTGTAGTGCAAAAAAATAGAATTCGTTCGAATTGCTTTGAAATAAGTTATTGACTTGAAATGACTTATTGAAATGATTTTAAGGTTAAACGAATGCACCCTTTCCTTGCAATGATCATTTGCAAGTTACGCACAAAAGTTGTGTGTGTAGTGCAAAACTGTTATTCGTTCAACTTGCTTTGACATAAGTTATTGACTTGAAATGACTCATTGAAATGATTTTAAGGTTAAACGAATGCACACTTTCCTTGCAATGATCATTTGCAAGTTATGCACAAAAGTTGTGTTTGTAGTGCAAAACTAGAATTCGTTCGACTTGCTTTGAAATAAGTTATTGACTTGAAATGACTCATTAAAATTATTTTAAGGTTAAACGAATGCAGACTTTCCTTGCAATGATCATTTGCAAGTTATGCACAAAAGTTGTGTCTGTAGTGCAGAACTAGAATTCGTACGAATTGCTTTGAAATAAGTTATTGACTTGAAATGACTGATTGAAATGATTTTAAGGTCAAACGAATGCCCACTTTGCTTGGAATGATCATTTGCAAGTTATGCACAAAACTTGTGTTTGTAGTGCAAAAATAGAATTCGTTCGAATTGCTTTGAAATAAGTTATTGACTTGAAATGACTTATCGAAATGATTTTAAGGTTAAACGAATGCACACTTTCCTTGCAATGATCATTTGCAAGTCATGCACAAACGTTGTGTGTGTAGTGCAAAACTGTTATTCGTTCGACTTGCTTTGACATAAGTTATTGACTTGAAATGACTCATTGAAATGATTTTAAGGTTAAACAAATCCACACTTTCCTTGCAATGATCATTTACATGTTATGCACAAAACTTGTGTCTGTAGTGCAAAACTAGAATTCGTTCGACTTGCTTCGAAATAAGTTATTGACTTGAAATGACTCATTGAAATGATTTTAAGATTAAATGAATGCACACTTTCCTTGCAATGATCATTTGCAAGTTATGCACAAAAGTTGTGTCTGTAGTGCAAAAATAGAATTCGTTCGAATTGCTTTGAAATAAGTTATTGACTTGAAATGACTCGTTGAAATGATTTTAAGGTTAAACGAATGCACACTTTCCTTGCAATGATCATTTGCAAGTTATGCACAAAAGTTGTGTCTGTAGTGCAAAACTAGAATTCGTTCGAGTTGCTTTGAAATAAGTTATTAACTTGAAAGGACTCATTGAAATGATTTTAATTTTAAACGAATGCACACTTTCCTTGCAATGATCATTTGCAAGTTATGCACAAAAGTTGTGTCTGTAGTGCAAAACTAGAATTCGTTCGACTTGCTTTGAAATAAGTTAATGACTTGACAGGACTCATTGAAATGATTTTAATTTTAAACGAATGCACACATTCCTTGCAAAGATCATTTGCAAGTTATGCACAAAAGTTGTGTCTGTAGTGCAAAAATAGAATTCGTTCGAATTGCTTTGAAATAAGTTATTGACTTGAAATGACTTATTGAAATGATTTTAAGGTTAAACGAATGCACCCTTTCCTTGCAATGATCATTTGCAAGTTACGCACAAAAGTTGTGTGTGTAGTGCAAAACTGTTATTCGTTCAACTTGCTTTGACATAAGTTATTGACTTGAAATGACTCATTGAAATGATTTTAAGGTTAAACGAATGCACACTTTCCTTGCAATGATCATTTGCAAGTTATGCACAAAAGTTGTGTTTGTAGTGCAAAACTAGAATTCGTTCGACTTGCTTTGAAATAAGTTATTGACTTGAAATGACTCATTAAAATTATTTTAAGGTTAAACGAATGCAGACGTTCCTTGCAATGATCATTTGCAAGTTATGCACAAAAGTTGTGTCTGTAGTGCAAAACTAGAATTCGTACGAATTGCTTTGAAATAAGTTATTGACTTGAAATGACTGATTGAAATGATTTTAAGGTCAAACGAATGCCCACTTTCCTTGGAATGATCATTTGCAAGTTATGCACAAAACTTGTGTTTGTAGTGCAAAAATAGAATTCGTTCGAATTGCTTTGAAATAAGTTATTGACTTGAAATGACTTATCGAAATGATTTTAAGGTTAAACGAATGCACACTTTCCTTGCAATGATCATTTGCAAGTTATGCACAAAAGTTGTGTGTGTAGTGCAAAACTGTTATTCGTTCGACTTGCTTTGACATAAGTTATTGACTTGAAATGACTCATTGAAATGATTTTAAGGTTAAACAAATGCACACTTTCCTTGCAATGATCATTTACATGTTATGCACAAAACTTGTGTCTGTAGTGCAAAACTAGAATTCGTTCAACTTGCTTTGAAATACGTTATTGACTTGAAATGACTCATTGAAATGATTTTAAGATTAAATGAATGCACACTTTCCTTGCAATGATCATTTGCAAGTTATGCACAAAAGTTGTGTCTGTAGTGCAAAAATAGAATTCGTTCGAATTGCTTTGAAATAAGTTATTGACTTGAAATGACTCGTTGAAATGATTTTAAGGTTAAACGAATGCACACTTTCCTTGCAATGATCATTTGCAAGTTATGCACAAAAGTTGTGTCTGTAGTGCAAAAATAGAATTCGTTCGAACTGCTTTGAAATAAGTTATTGACATGAAATGACTTATTGAAATGATTTTAAGGTTAAACGAACGCACACTTTCCTTGCAATGATCATTTGCAAGTTACGCACAAAAGTTGTGTGTGTAGTGCAAAACTGTTATTCGTTCAACTTGCTTTGACATAAGTTATTGACTTGAAATGACTCATTGAAATGATTTTAAGGTTAAACGAATGCACACTTTCCTTGCAATGATCATTTGCAAGTTATGCACAAAAGTTGTGTTTGTAATGCAAAACTAGAATTCGTTCGACTTGCTTTGAAATAAGTTATTGACTTGAAATGACTCATTAAAATTATTTTAAGGTTAAACGAATGTAGACTTTCCTTGCAATGATCATTTGCAAGTTATGCACAAAAGTTGTGTCTGTAGTGCAAAACTAGAATTCGTACGAATTGCTTTGAAATAAGTTATTGACTTGAAATGACTGATTGAAATGATTTTAAGGTCAAACGAATGCCCACTTTCCTTCGAATGATCATTTGCAAGTTATGCACAAAACTTGTGTTTGTAGTGCAAAAATAGAATTCGTTCGAATTGCTTTGAAATAAGTTATTGACTTGAAATGACTTATCGAAATGATTTTAAGGTTAAACGAATGCACACTTTCCTTGCAATGATCATTTGCAAGTTATGCACAAAAGTTGTGTCTGTAGTGCAGAACTAGAATTCGTTCGACTTGCTTTGAAATAAGTTATTGACTTGAAATGACTCATTAAAATGATTTTAAGGTTAAACGAATGCACACTTTCCTTGCAATGATCATTTGCAAGTTATGCACAAAAGTTGTGTCTGTAGTGCAAAACTAGAATTCGTTCGATTTGCGTTGAAATAAGTTATTGACTTTAAATGACTCATTGAAATGATTTTAAGTTTAAACGAATGCACACTTTCCTTGCAATGATCATTTGCAAGTTATGCACAAAAGTTGTGTCTGTAGTGCAAAACTAGAATTCGTTCGAACTGCTTTGAAATAAGTTATTGACATGAAATGACTTATTGAAATGATTTTAAGGTTAAACGAACGCACACTTTCCTTGCAATGATCATTTGCAAGTTACGCACAAAACTTGTGTCTGTAGTGCAAAACTAGAATTCGTTCGACTTGCATTGAAATAAGTTATTGACTTGAAATGACTCATTGAAATGATTTTGAAGGTTAAACGAATGCGCACTTTCCTTGCAATGATCATTTGCAAGTTATGCACAAAAGTTGTGTCTTTAGTGCAAAACTAGAATTCATTCGACTTGCTTTGAAATAAGTTATTGGCTTGAAAGGACTCATTGAAATAATTTTAACGTTAAACGAATGCACCCTTTCCTTGCAATGATTATTTGCAAGTTATGCACAAAAGTTGTGTCTGGAGTGCAAAACTACAATTCGTTCGAATTGCTTTGAAATAAGTTATTGACTTGAAATGACTAATTGAAGTGATTTTAAGGTTAAACGAATGCACACTTTCCTTGCAATGATCATTTGCATATTATACACAAAAGTTGTGTCTGTAGTGCAAAACTAGAATTCGGTCGATTTGCATTGAAATAAGTTATTGACTTGAAATGACTCATTGAAATGATTTTAAGGTTAAACGAATGCACACTTTCCTTGCAATGATCATTTGCAAGTTATGCACAAAAGTTGTGTCTGTAGTGCAAAACTTGAATTCATTCGACTTGCTTTGAAATAAGTTATTGACTTGAAATGACTCATTGAAATGATTTTAAGGTTAAACGAATGCACACTTTCGTTGCAATGATCATTTGCAAGTTACGCACAAAAGTTGTGTCTGTAGTGCAAAAATAGAATTCGTTCGAACTGCTTTGAAATAAGTTATTGACATGAAATGACTTATTGAAATGATTGTAAGGTTAAACGAACGCACACTTTCCTTGCAATGATCATTTGCAAGTTACGCACAAATGTTGTGTGTGTAGTGCAAAACTGTTATTCGTTCAACTTGCTTTGACATAAGTTATTGACTTGAAATGACTCATTGAAATGATTTTAAGGTTAAACGAATGCACACTTCTCTTGCAATTATCATTTGCAGGTTATGCACAAAAGTTGTGTCTGTAGTGCAAAACTAGAATTCGTTCGACTTGCTTTGAAATAAGTTATTGACTTGAAATGTCTCATTAAAATTATTTTAAGGTTAAATGAATGCAGACTTTCCTTGCAATGATCATTTGCAAGTTATGCACAAAAGTTGTGTCTGTAGTGCAAAACTAGAATTCGTACGAATTGCTTTGACATAAGTTATTGACTTGAAATGACTTATTGAAATGATATTAAGGTCAAACGAATGCCCACTTTCGTTGGAATGATCATTTGCAAGTTATGTACAAAACTTGTGTTTGTAGTGCAAAAATAGAATTTGTTCGAATTGCTTTGAAATAAGTTATTGACTTGAAATGACTTATCGAAATGATTTTAAGGTTAAACGAATGCACACTTTCCTTGCAATGATCATTTGCAAGTTATGCACAAAAGTTGTGTCTTTAGTGCAAAACTAGAATTCATTCGACTTGCTTTGAAATAAGTTATTGGCTTGAAAGGACTCATCAAAATGATTTTAAGGTTAAACGAATGCACACTTTCCTTGCAATGATTATTTGCAAGTAATGCACAAAAGTTGTGTCCGTAGTGCAAAACTAGAATTCGTTCGAATTGCTTTGAAATAAGTTATTGACTTGAAATGACTAATTGAAATGATTTTAAGGTTAAACGAATGCACACTTTCCTTGCAATGATCAATTGCAAGTTATGGACAAAAGTTGTGTCTGTAGTGCAAAACTAGAATTCGTTCGATTTGCGTTGAAATAAGTTATTGACTTGAAATGACTCATTGAAATGATTTTAAGTTTAAACGAATGCACACTTTCCTTGCAATGATCATTTGCAAGTTATGCACAAAAGTTGTGTCTGTAGTGCAAAACTAGAATTCGTTCGACATGCTTTGAAATAAGTTATTGACTTGAAATGACTCATTGAAATGATTTTAAGGTTAAACGAATGCACACTTTCCTTGCAATGATCATTTGCAAGTTATGCACAAAAGTTGTGTCTATAGTGCAAAACTAGAATTCGTTCGACTTGCTTTGAAATAAGTTATTGACTTGACATGACTGATTGAAATTATTTTAAGGTTAAATGAATGCACACTTTCCTTGCAATGATCATTTGCAAGTTATGCACAAAAGTTGTGTCTGTAGTGCAAAACTAGAATTCGTTCGACTTGCATTGAAATAAGTTATTGACTTGAAATGACGCATTGAAATGATATTGAAGGTTAAACGAATGCGCACTTTCCTTGCAATGATCATTTGCAAGTTATGCACAAAAGTTGTGTCTTTAGTGGAAAACTAGAATTCATTCGACTTGCTTTGAAATAAGTTATTGGCTTGAAAGGACTCATTGAAATAATTTTAACGTTAAACGAATGCACACTTTCCTTGCAATGATTATTTGCAAGTTATGCACAAAAGTTGTGTCTGGAGTGCAAAACTACAATTCGTTCGAATTGCTTTGAAATAAGTTATTGACTTGAAATAACTAATTGAAGTGATTTTAAGGTTAAACGAATGCACACTTTCCTTGCAATGATCATTTGCATATTATACACAAAAGTTGTGTCTGTAGTGCAAAACTAGAATTCGGTCGATTTGCATTGAAATAAGTTATTGACTTGAAATGACTCATTGAAATGATTTTAAGGTTAAACGAATGCACACTTTCCTTGCAATGATCATTTGCAAGTTATGCACAAAAGTTGTGTCTGTAGTGCAAAACTAGAATCCGTTCGAATTGCTTTGAAATAAGTTATTGACATGCAATGACTCATTGAAATGATTTTAAGGTTAAACGAATGCACACTTTCCTTGCAATGATCATTTGCAAGTTATGCACAAAAGTTGTGTCTGTTGTGCAAAACTAGAATTCGTTCGAATTGCTTTGAAATAAGTTATTGACTTGCAATGACTCATTGAAATGATTTTAAGGTTAAACGAATGCACACTTTCCTTGCAATGATCATTTGCAAGTTATGCACAAAAGTTGTGTTTGTAGTAGAAAACTAGAATTTGATCGACTTGCTTTGACATAAGTTATTGACTTGAAATTACTCATTGAAATTATTTTAAAGTTAAACGAATGCACACTTTTCTTGCAATGATCATTTGCAAGTTATGCACAAAAGTTGTGTGTGTAGTGCAAAACTGTTATTCGTTCGACTTGCTTTGACATAAGTTATTGACTTGAAATGACTCATTGAAATGATTTTAAGGTTAAACGAATCCACACTTTCCTTGCAATGTTCATTTGCATGTTATGCACAAAACTTGTGTCTGTAGTGCAAAACTAGAATTCGTTCGACTTGCTTTGAAATAAGTTATTGACTTGAAATGACTCATTGAAATGATTTTAAGGTTAAACGAATGCACACTTTCCTTGCAATGATCATTTGCAAGTTATGCACAAAAGTTGTGTCTGTAGTGCAAAAATAGAATTCGTTCGAATTGCTTTGAAATAAGTTATTGAATTGAAATAACTCATTGAAATGATTTTAAGGTTAGACGAATGCACACTTTCCTTGCAATGATCATTTGCAAGTTATGCACAAAAGTTGTGTCTGTAGTGCAAAACTAGAATTCGTTCGACTTGCTTTGAAATAAGTTATTGACTTGAACTGACTCATTAAAATTATTTTAAGGTTAAACGAATGCAGACTTTCCTTGCAATGATCATTCGCAAGTTATGCACAAAAGTTGTGTCTGTAGTGCAAAAATAGAATTCGTTCGAATTGCTTTGAAATAAGTTATTGACTTGAAATGACTCGTTGAAATGATTTTAAGGTTAAACGATGAAAACACTTTCCTTGCAATGTTCATTTGCAAATTATGCACAGAAGTTGTGTCTGTAGTGCAAAAATAGAATTCGGTCGAATTGCTTTGAAATAAGTTATTGACTTGAAATGACTTATTGAAATGATTTTAAGGTTAAACGAATGCACACTTTCCTTGCAATGATCATTTGCAAGTTACGCACAAAAGTTGTGTGTGTAGTGCAAAACTGTTATTTGTTCAACTTGCTTTGACATAAGTTATTGACTTGAAATGACTCATTGAAATGATTTTAAGGTTAAACGAATGCACACTTTCCTTGCAATGATCATTTGCAAGTTATGCACAAAAGTTGTGTTTGTAGTGCAAAACTAGAATTCGTTCGACTTGCTTTGAAATAAGTTATTGATTTGAAATGACTCATTATTATTATTTTAAGGTTAAACGAATGCAGACTTTCCTTGCAATGATCATTTCCAAGTTATGTACAAAAGTTGTGTCTGTAGTGCAAAACTAGAATTCGTACGAATTGCTTTGAAATAAGTTATTGACTTGAAATGACTGATTGAAATGATTTTAAGGTCAAACGAATGCCCACTTTCCTTGGAATGATCATTTGCAAGTTATGCACAAAACTTGTGTTTGTAGTGCAAAAATAGAATTCGTTCGAATTGCTTTGAAATAAGTTATTGACTTGAAATGACTTATCGAAATGATTTTAAGGTTAAACGAATGCACACTTTCCTTGCAATGATCATTTGCAAGTTATGCACAAAAGTTGTGTGTGTAGTGCAAAACTGTTATTCGTTCGACTTGCTTTGACATAAGTTATTGACTTGAAATGACTCATTGAAATGATTTTAAGGTTAAACGAATGCACACATTCCTTGCAATGATCATTTACATGTTATGCACAAAACTTGTGTCTGTAGTGCAAAACTAGAAGTCGTTCGACTTGCTTTGAAATAAGTTATTGACTTGAAATGACTCATTGAAATGATTTTAAGGTTAAACGAATGCACACTTTCCTTGCAATGATCATTCGCAAGTTATGCACGAAAGTTGTGTCTGTAGTGCAAAAATAGAATTCGTTCGAATTGCTTTGAAATAAGTTATTGACTTGAAATGACTCGTTGAAATGATTTTAAGGTTAAACGATGAAAACGCTTTCCTTGCAATGTTCATTTGCAAGTTATGCACAGAAGTTGCGTCTGTAGTGCAAAACTAGAATTCGTTCGACTTGCTTTGAAATAAGTTATTGACTTGAAATGACTCATTAAAATTATTTTAAGGTTAAACGAATGCAGACTTTCCTTGCAATGATCATTTGCAAGTTATGCACAAAAGTTGTGTCTGTAGTGCAAAACTAGAATTCGTACGAATTGCTTTGACATAAGTTATTGACTTGAAATGACTTATTGAAATGATTTTAAGGTCAAACGAATGCCCACTTTCCTTGGAATGATCATTTGCAAGTTATGCACAAAACTTGTGTTTGTAATGCAAAAATAGAATTCGTTCGAATTGCTTTGAAATAAGTTACTGACTTGAAATGACTTATCGAAATGATTTTAAGGTTAAACGAATGCACACATTCCTTGCAATGATCATTTGCAAGTTATGCACAAAAGTTGTGTGTGTAGTGCAAAACTGTTATTCGTTCGACTTGCTTTGACATAAGTTATTGACTTGAAATGACTCATTGAAATTATTTTAAGGTTAAACGAATACACACTTTCCTTGCAATGATCATTTGCATGTTATGCACAAAACTTGTGTCTGTAGTGCAAAAATAGAATTCGTTCGACTTGCTTTGAAATAAGTGATTGACTTGAAATGACTCATTGAAATGATTTTAAGGTTAAACGAATGCACACTTTCCTTGCAATGATCATTTGCAAGTTATGCACAAAAGTTGTGTCTGTAGTGCAAAAATAGAATTCGTTCGAATTGCTTTGAAATAAGTTATTGACTTGAAATGACTTATTGAAATGATTTTAAGGTTAAACGAATGCACACTTTCCTTGCAATGATCATTTGCAAGTTACGCACAAAAGTTGTGTGTGTAGTGCAAAACTGTTATTTGTTCAACTTGCTTTGACATAAGTTATTGACTTGAAATGACTCATTGAAATGATTTTAAGGTTAAACGAATGCACACTTTCCTTGCAATGATCATTTGCAAGTTATGCACAAAAGTTGTGTTTGTAGTGCAAAACTAGAATTCGTTCGACTTGCTTTGAAATAAGTTATTGATTTGAAATGACTCATTATTATTATTTTAAGGTTAAACGAATGCAGACTTTCCTTGCAATGATCATTTCCAAGTTATGTACAAAAGTTGTGTCTGTAGTGCAAAACTAGAATTCGTACGAATTGCTTTGAAATAAGTTATTGACTTGAAATGACTGATTGAAATGATTTTAAGGTCAAACGAATGCCCACTTTCCTTGGAATGATCATTTGCAAGTTATGCACAAAACTTGTGTTTGTAGTGCAAAAATAGAATTCGTTCGAATTGCTTTGAAATAAGTTATTGACTTGAAATGACTTATCGAAATGATTTTAAGGTTAAACGAATGCACACTTTCCTTGCAATGATCATTTGCAAGTTATGCACAAAAGTTGTGTGTGTAGTGCAAAACTAGAATTCGTTCGACTTGCTTCGAAATAAGTTATTGACTTGAAATGACTCATTGAAATGATTTTAAGATTAAATGAATGCACACTTTCCTTGCAATGATCATTTGCAAGTTATGCACAAAAGTTGTGTCTGTAGTGCAAAAATAGAATTCGTTCGAATTGCTTTGAAATAAGTTATTGACTTGAAATGACTCGTTGAAATGATTTTAAGGTTAAACGAATGCACACTTTCCTTGCAATGATCATTTGCAAGTTATGCACAAAAGTTGTGTCTGTAGTGCAAAACTAGAATTCGTTCGAGTTGCTTTGAAATAAGTTATTAACTTGAAAGGACTCATTGAAATGATTTTAATTTTAAACGAATGCACACTTTCCTTGCAATGATCATTTGCAAGTTATGCACAAAAGTTGTGTCTGTAGTGCAAAACTAGAATTCGTTCGACTTGCTTTGAAATAAGTTAATGACTTGACAGGACTCATTGAAATGATTTTAATTTTAAACGAATGCACACATTCCTTGCAAAGATCATTTGCAAGTTATGCACAAAAGTTGTGTCTGTAGTGCAAAAATAGAATTCGTTCGAATTGCTTTGAAATAAGTTATTGACTTGAAATGACTTATTGAAATGATTTTATGGTTAAACGAATGCACCCTTTCCTTGCAATGATCATTTGCAAGTTACGCACAAAAGTTGTGTGTGTAGTGCAAAACTGTTATTCGTTCAACTTGCTTTGACATAAGTTATTGACTTGAAATGACTCATTGAAATGATTTTAAGGTTAAACGAATGCACACTTTCCTTGCAATGATCATTTGCAAGTTATGCACAAAAGTTGTGTTTGTAGTGCAAAACTAGAATTCGTTCGACTTGCTTTGAAATAAGTTATTGACTTGAAATGACTCATTAAAATTATTTTAAGGTTAAACGAATGCAGACGTTCCTTGCAATGATCATTTGCAAGTTATGCACAAAAGTTGTGTCTGTAGTGCAAAACTAGAATTCGTACGAATTGCTTTGAAATAAGTTATTGACTTGAAATGACTGATTGAAATGATTTTAAGGTCAAACGAATGCCCACTTTCCTTGGAATGATCATTTGCAAGTTATGCACAAAACTTGTGTTTGTAGTGCAAAAATAGAATTCGTTCGAATTGCTTTGAAATAAGTTATTGACTTGAAATGACTTATCGAAATGATTTTAAGGTTAAACGAATGCACACTTTCCTTGCAATGATCATTTGCAAGTTATGCACAAAAGTTGTGTGTGTAGTGCAAAACTGTTATTCGTTCGACTTGCTTTGACATAAGTTATTGACTTGAAATGACTCATTGAAATGATTTTAAGGTTAAACAAATGCACACTTTCCTTGCAATGATCATTTACATGTTATGCACAAAACTTGTGTCTGTAGTGCAAAACTAGAATTCGTTCAACTTGCTTTGAAATACGTTATTGACTTGAAATGACTCATTGAAATGATTTTAAGATTAAATGAATGCACACTTTCCTTGCAATGATCATTTGCAAGTTATGCACAAAAGTTGTGTCTGTAGTGCAAAAATAGAATTCGTTCGAATTGCTTTGAAATAAGTTATTGACTTGAAATGACTCGTTGAAATGATTTTAAGGTTAAACGAATGCACACTTTCCTTGCAATGATCATTTGCAAGTTATGCACAAAAGTTGTGTCTGTAGTGCAAAAATAGAATTCGTTCGAACTGCTTTGAAATAAGTTATTGACATGAAATGACTTATTGAAATGATTTTAAGGTTAAACGAACGCACACTTTCCTTGCAATGATCATTTGCAAGTTACGCACAAAAGTTGTGTGTGTAGTGCAAAACTGTTATTCGTTCAACTTGCTTTGACATAAGTTATTGACTTGAAATGACTCATTGAAATGATTTTAAGGTTAAACGAATGCACACTTTCCTTGCAATGATCATTTGCAAGTTATGCACAAAAGTTGTGTTTGTAATGCAAAACTAGAATTCGTTCGACTTGCTTTGAAATAAGTTATTGACTTGAAATGACTCATTAAAATTATTTTAAGGTTAAACGAATGTAGACTTTCCTTGCAATGATCATTTGCAAGTTATGCACAAAAGTTGTGTCTGTAGTGCAAAACTAGAATTCGTACGAATTGCTTTGAAATAAGTTATTGACTTGAAATGACTGATTGAAATGATTTTAAGGTCAAACGAATGCCCACTTTCCTTCGAATGATCATTTGCAAGTTATGCACAAAACTTGTGTTTGTAGTGCAAAAATAGAATTCGTTCGAATTGCTTTGAAATAAGTTATTGACTTGAAATGACTTATCGAAATGATTTTAAGGTTAAACGAATGCACACTTTCCTTGCAATGATCATTTGCAAGTTATGCACAAAAGTTGTGTCTGTAGTGCAGAACTAGAATTCGTTCGACTTGCTTTGAAATAAGTTATTGACTTGAAATGACTCATTAAAATGATTTTAAAGTTAAACGAATGCACACTTTCCTTGCAATGATCATTTGCAAGTTATGCACAAAAGTTGTGTCTGTAGTGCAAAACTAGAATTCGTTCGATTTGCGTTGAAATAAGTTATTGACTTGAAATGACTCATTGAAATGATTTTAAGTTTAAACGAATGCACACTTTCCTTGCAATGATCATTTGCAAGTTATGCACAAAAGTTGTGTCTGTAGTGCAAAACTAGAATTCGTTCGACTTGCATTGAAATAAGTTATTGACTTGAAATGACGCATTGAAATGATATTGAAGGTTAAACGAATGCGCACTTTCCTTGCAATGATCATTTGCAAGTTATGCACAAAAGTTGTGTCTTTAGTGGAAAACTAGAATTCATTCGACTTGCTTTGAAATAAGTTATTGGCTTGAAAGGACTCATTGAAATAATTTTAACGTTAAACGAATGCACACTTTCCTTGCAATGATTATTTGCAAGTTATGCACAAAAGTTGTGTCTGGAGTGCAAAACTACAATTCGTTCGAATTGCTTTGAAATAAGTTATTGACTTGAAATGACTAATTGAAGTGATTTTAAGGTTAAACGAATGCACACTTTCCTTGCAATGATCATTTGCATATTATACACAAAAGTTGTGTCTGTAGTGCAAAACTAGAATTCGGTCGATTTGCATTGAAATAAGTTATTGACTTGAAATGACTCATTGAAATGATTTTAAGGTTAAACGAATGCACACTTTCCTTGCAATGATCATTTGCAAGTTATGCACAAAAGTTGTGTCTGTAGTGCAAAACTAGAATCCGTTCGAATTGCTTTGAAATAAGTTATTGACATGCAATGACTCATTGAAATGATTTTAAGGTTAAACGAATGCACACTTTCCTTGCAATGATCATTTGCAAGTTATGCACAAAAGTTGTGTCTGTTGTGCAAAACTAGAATTCGTTCGAATTGCTTTGAAATAAGTTATTGACTTGCAATGACTCATTGAAATGATTTTAAGGTTAAACGAATGCACACTTTCCTTGCAATGATCATTTGCAAGTTATGCACAAAAGTTGTGTTTGTAGTAGAAAACTAGAATTTGATCGACTTGCTTTGACATAAGTTATTGACTTGAAATTACTCATTGAAATTATTTTAAAGTTAAACGAATGCACACTTTTCTTGCAATGATCATTTGCAAGTTATGCACAAAAGTTGTGTGTGTAGTGCAAAACTGTTATTCGTTCGACTTGCTTTGACATAAGTTATTGACTTGAAATGACTCATTGAAATGATTTTAAGGTTAAACGAATCCACACTTTCCTTGCAATGTTCATTTGCATGTTATGCACAAAACTTGTGTCTGTAGTGCAAAACTAGAATTCGTTCGACTTGCTTTGAAATAAGTTATTGACTTGAAATGACTCATTGAAATGATTTTAAGGTTAAACGAATGCACACTTTCCTTGCAATGATCATTTGCAAGTTATGCACAAAAGTTGTGTCTGTAGTGCAAAAATAGAATTCGTTCGAATTGCTTTGAAATAAGTTATTGAATTGAAATAACTCATTGAAATGATTTTAAGGTTAGACGAATGCACACTTTCCTTGCAATGATCATTTGCAAGTTATGCACAAAAGTTGTGTCTGTAGTGCAAAACTAGAATTCGTTCGACTTGCTTTGAAATAAGTTATTGACTTGAACTGACTCATTAAAATTATTTTAAGGTTAAACGAATGCAGACTTTCCTTGCAATGATCATTCGCAAGTTATGCACAAAAGTTGTGTCTGTAGTGCAAAAATAGAATTCGTTCGAATTGCTTTGAAATAAGTTATTGACTTGAAATGACTCGTTGAAATGATTTTAAGGTTAAACGATGAAAACACTTTCCTTGCAATGTTCATTTGCAAATTATGCACAGAAGTTGTGTCTGTAGTGCAAAAATAGAATTCGGTCGAATTGCTTTGAAATAAGTTATTGACTTGAAATGACTTATTGAAATGATTTTAAGGTTAAACGAATGCACACTTTCCTTGCAATGATCATTTGCAAGTTACGCACAAAAGTTGTGTGTGTAGTGCAAAACTGTTATTTGTTCAACTTGCTTTGACATAAGTTATTGACTTGAAATGACTCATTGAAATGATTTTAAGGTTAAACGAATGCACACTTTCCTTGCAATGATCATTTGCAAGTTATGCACAAAAGTTGTGTTTGTAGTGCAAAACTAGAATTCCTTCGACTTGCTTTGAAATAAGTTATTGATTTGAAATGACTCGTTATTATTATTTTAAGGTTAAACGAATGCAGACTTTCCTTGCAATGATCATTTCCAAGTTATGTACAAAAGTTGTGTCTGTAGTGCAAAACTAGAATTCGTACGAATTGCTTTGAAATAAGTTATTGACTTGAAATGACTGATTGAAATGATTTTAAGGTCAAACGAATGCCCACTTTCCTTGGAATGATCATTTGCAAGTTATGCACAAAACTTGTGTTTGTAGTGCAAAAATAGAATTCGTTCGAATTGCTTTGAAATAAGTTATTGACTTGAAATGACTTATCGAAATGATTTTAAGGTTAAACGAATGCACACTTTCCTTGCAATGATCATTTGCAAGTTATGCACAAAAGTTGTGTGTGTAGTGCAAAACTGTTATTCGTTCGACTTGCTTTGACATAAGTTATTGACTTGAAATGACTCATTGAAATGATTTTAAGGTTAAACGAATGCACACATTCCTTGCAATGATCATTTACATGTTATGCACAAAACTTGTGTCTGTAGTGCAAAACTAGAAGTCGTTCGACTTGCTTTGAAATAAGTTATTGACTTGAAATGACTCATTGAAATGATTTTAAGGTTAAACGAATGCACACTTTCCTTGCAATGATCATTCGCAAGTTATGCACGAAAGTTGTGTCTGTAGTGCAAAAATAGAATTCGTTCGAATTGCTTTGAAATAAGTTATTGACTTGAAATGACTCGTTGAAATGATTTTAAGGTTAAACGATGAAAACGCTTTCCTTGCAATGTTCATTTGCAAGTTATGCACAGAAGTTGTGTCTGTAGTGCAAAACTAGAATTCGTTCGACTTGCTTTGAAATAAGTTATTGACTTGAAATGACTCATTAAAATTACTTTAAGGTTAAACGAATGCAGACTTTCCTTGCAATGATCATTTGCAAGTTATGCACAAAAGTTGTGTCTGTAGTGCAAAACTAGAATTCGTACGAATTGCTTTGACATAAGTTATTGACTTGAAATGACTTATTGAAATGATTTTAAGGTCAAACGAATGCCCACTTTCCTTGGAATGATCATTTGCAAGTTATGCACAAAACTTGTGTTTGTAGTGCAAAAATAGAATTCGTTCGAATTGCTTTGAAATAAGTTACTGACTTGAAATGACTTATCGAAATGATTTTAAGGTTAAACGAATGCACACATTCCTTGCAATGATCATTTGCAAGTTATGCACAAAAGTTGTGTGTGTAGTGCAAAACTGTTATTCGTTCGACTTGCTTTGACATAAGTTATTGACTTGAAATGACTCATTGAAATTATTTTAAGGTTAAACGAATACACACTTTCCTTGCAATGATCATTTGCATGTTATGCACAAAACTTGTGTCTGTAGTGCAAAAATAGAATTCGTTCGACTTGCTTTGAAATAAGTGATTGACTTGAAATGACTCATTGAAATGATTTTAAGGTTAAACGAATGCACACTTTCCTTGCAATGATCATTTGCAAGTTATGCACAAAAGTTGTGTCTGTAGTGCAAAAATAGAATTCGTTCGAATTGCTTTGAAATAAGTTATTGACTTGAAATGACTTATTGAAATGATTTTAAGGTTAAACGAATGCACACTTTCCTTGCAATGATCATTTGCAAGTTACGCACAAAAGTTGTGTGTGTAGTGCAAAACTGTTATTTGTTCAACTTGCTTTGACATAAGTTATTGACTTGAAATGACTCATTGAAATGATTTTAAGGTTAAACGAATGCACACTTTCCTTGCAATGATCATTTGCAAGTTATGCACAAAAGTTGTGTTTGTAGTGCAAAACTAGAATTCGTTCGACTTGCTTTGAAATAAGTTATTGATTTGAAATGACTCATTATTATTATTTTAAGGTTAAACGAATGCAGACTTTCCTTGCAATGATCATTTCCAAGTTATGTACAAAAGTTGTGTCTGTAGTGCAAAACTAGAATTCGTACGAATTGCTTTGAAATAAGTTATTGACTTGAAATGACTGATTGAAATGATTTTAAGGTCAAACGAATGCCCACTTTCCTTGGAATGATCATTTGCAAGTTATGCACAAAACTTGTGTTTGTAGTGCAAAAATAGAATTCGTTCGAATTGCTTTGAAATAAGTTATTGACTTGAAATGACTTATCGAAATGATTTTAAGGTTAAACGAATGCACACTTTCCTTGCAATGATCATTTGCAAGTTATGCACAAAAGTTGTGTGTGTAGTGCAAAACTGTTATTCGTTCGACTTGCTTTGACATAAGTTATTGACTTGAAATGACTCATTGAAATGATTTTAAGGTTAAACGAATGCACACTTTCCTTGCAATGATCATTTACATGTTATGCACAAAACTTGTGTCTGTAGTGCAAAACTAGAAGTCGTTCGACTTGCTTTGAAATAAGTTATTGACTTGAAATGACTCATTGAAATGATTTTAAGGTTAAACGAATGCACACTTTCCTTGCAATGATCATTCGCAAGTTATGCACGAAAGTTGTGTCTGTAGTGCAAAAATAGAATTCGTTCGAATTGCTTTGAAATAAGTTATTGACTTGAAATGACTCGTTGAAATGATTTTAAGGTTAAACGATGAAAACGCTTTCCTTGCAATGTTCATTTGCAAGTTATGCACAGAAGTTGTGTCTGTAGTGCAAAACTAGAATTCGTTCGACTTGCTTTGAAATAAGTTATTGACTTGAAATGACTCATTAAAATAATTTTAAGGTTAAACGAATGCAGACTTTCCTTGCAATGATCATTTGCAAGTTATGCACAAAAGTTGTGTCTGTAGTGCAAAACTAGAATTCGTACGAATTGCTTTGACATAAGTTATTGACTTGAAATGACTTATTGAAATGATTTTAAGGTCAAACGAATGCCCACTTTCCTTGGAATGATCATTTGCAAGTTATGCACAAAACTTGTGTTTGTAGTGCAAAAATAGAATTCGTTCGAATTGCTTTGAAATAAGTTACTGACTTGAAATGACTTATCGAAATGATTTTAAGGTTAAACGAATGCACACATTCCTTGCAATGATCATTTGCAAGTTATGCACAAAAGTTGTGTGTGTAGTGCAAAACTGTTATTCGTTCGACTTGCTTTGACATAAGTTATTGACTTGAAATGACTCATTGAAATTATTTTAAGGTTAAACGAATACACACTTTCCTTGCAATGATCATTTGCATGTTATGCACAAAACTTGTGTCTGTAGTGCAAAAATAGAATTCGTTCGACTTGCTTTGAAATAAGTGATTGACTTGAAATGACTCATTGAAATGATTTTAAGGTTAAACGAATGCACACTTTCCTTGCAATGATCATTTGCAAGTTATGCACAAAAGTTGTGTCTGTAGTGCAAAAATAGAATTCGTTCGAATTGCTTTGAAATAAGTTATTGACTTGAAATGACTTATTGAAATGATTTTAAGGTTAAACGAATGCACACTTTCCTTGCAATGATCATTTGCAAGTTACGCACAAAAGTTGTGTGTGTAGTGCAAAACTGTTATTTGTTCAACTTGCTTTGACATAAGTTATTGACTTGAAATGACTCATTGAAATGATTTTAAGGTTAAACGAATGCACACTTTCCTTGCAATGATCATTTGCAAGTTATGCACAAAAGTTGTGTTTGTAGTGCAAAACTAGAATTCGTTCGACTTGCTTTGAAATAAGTTATTGATTTGAAATGACTCATTATTATTATTTTAAGGTTAAACGAATGCAGACTTTCCTTGCAATGATCATTTCCAAGTTATGTACAAAAGTTGTGTCTGTAGTGCAAAACTAGAATTCGTACGAATTGCTTTGAAATAAGTTATTGACTTGAAATGACTGATTGAAATGATTTTAAGGTCAAACGAATGCCCACTTTCCTTGGAATGATCATTTACAAGTTATGCACAAAACTTGTGTTTGTAGTGCAAAAATAGAATTCGTTCGAATTGCTTTGAAATAAGTTATTGACTTGAAATGACTTATCGAAATGATTTTAAGGTTAAACGAATGCACACTTTCCTTGCAATGATCATTTGCAAGTTATGCACAAAAGTTGTGTGTGTAGTGCAAAACTGTTATTCGTTCGACTTGCTTTGACATAAGTTATTGACTTGAAATGACTCATTGAAATGATTTTAAGGTTAAACGAATGCACACTTTCCTTGCAATGATCATTTACATGTTATGCACAAAACTTGTGTCTGTAGTGCAAAACTAGAAGTCGTTCGACTTGCTTTGAAATAAGTTATTGACTTGAAATGACTCATTGAAATGATTTTAAGGTTAAACGAATGCACACTTTCCTTGCAATGATCATTCGCAAGTTATGCACGAAAGTTGTGTCTGTAGTGCAAAAATAGAATTCGTTCGAATTGCTTTGAAATAAGTTATTGACTTGAAATGACTCGTTGAAATGATTTTAAGGTTAAACGATGAAAACGCTTTCCTTGCAATGTTCATTTGCAAGTTATGCACAGAAGTTGTGTCTGTAGTGCAAAACTAGAATTCGTTCGACTTGCTTTGAAATAAGTTATTGACTTGAAATGACTCATTAAAATAATTTTAAGGTTAAACGAATGCAGACTTTCCTTGCAATGATCATTTGCAAGTTATGCACAAAAGTTGTGTCTGTAGTGCAAAACTAGAATTCGTACGAATTGCTTTGACATAAGTTATTGACTTGAAATGACTTATTGAAATGATTTTAAGGTCAAACGAATGCCCACTTTCCTTGGAATGATCATTTGCAAGTTATGCACAAAACTTGTGTTTGTAGTGCAAAAATAGAATTCGTTCGAATTGCTTTGAAATAAGTTACTGACTTGAAATGACTTATCGAAATGATTTTAAGGTTAAACGAATGCACACATTCCTTGCAATGATCATTTGCAAGTTATGCACAAAAGTTGTGTGTGTAGTGCAAAACTGTTATTCGTTCGACTTGCTTTGACATAAGTTATTGACTTGAAATGACTCATTGAAATTATTTAGAGGTTAAACGAATACACACTTTCCTTGCAATGATCATTTGCATGTTATGCACAAAACTTGTGTCTGTAGTGCAAAAATAAAATTCGTTCGACTTGCTTTGAAATAAGTGATTGACTTGAAATGACTCATTGAAATGATTTTAAGGTTAAACGAATGCACACTTTCCTTGCAATGATCATTTGCAAGTTATGCACAAAAGTTGTGTCTGTAGTGCAAAACTAGAATTCGTTCGACATGCTTTGAAATAAGTTATTGACTTGAAATGACTCGTTGAAATGATTTTAAGGTTAAACGATGAAAACGCTTTCCTTGCAATGTTCATTTGCAAGTTATGCACAGAAGTTGCGTCTGTAGTGCAAAACTAGAATTCGTTCGACTTGCTTTGAAATAAGTTATTGACTTGAAATGACTCATTAAAATTATTTTAAGGTTAAACGAATGCAGACTTTCCTTGCAATGATCATTTGCAAGTTATGCACAAAAGTTGTGTCTGTAGTGCAAAAATAGAATTCGTTCGAATTGCTTTCAAATAAGTGATTGACTTGAAATGACTTATTGAAATGATTTTAAGGTTAAACGAATGCACACTTTCCTTGCAATGATCATTTGCATGTTATGCACAAAACTTGTGTCTGTAGTGCAAAACTAGAATTCGTTCGACTTGCTTTGAAATAAGTTATTGACTTGTAATGACTCATTGAAATTATTTTAAGGTTAAACGAATGCACACTTTCCTTGCAATGATCATTTGCAAGTTACGCACAAAAGTTGTGTGTGTAGTGCAAAACTGTTATTCGTTCAACTTGCTTTGACATAAGTTATTGACTTGAAATGACTCATTGAAATGATTTTAAGGTTAAACGAATGCACACTTTCCTTGCAATGTTCATTTGCAAATTATGCACAGAAGTTGTGTCTGTAGTGCAAAAATAGAATTCGGTCGAATTGCTTTGAAATAAGTTATTGACTTGAAATGACTTATTGAAATGATTTTAAGGTTAAACGAATGCACACTTTCCTTGCAATGATCATTTGCAAGTTACGCACAAAAGTTGTGTGTGTAGTGCAAAACTGTTATTCGTTCAACTTGCTTTGACATAAGTTATTCACTTGAAATGACTCATTGAAATGATTTTAAGGTTAAACGAATGCACACTTTCCTTGCAATGATCATTTGCATGTTATGCACAAAACTTGTGTCTGTAGTGCAAAACTAGAATTCGTTCGACTTGCTTTGAAATAAGTGATTGACTTGAAATGACTCATTGAAATGATTTTAAGGTTAAACGAATGCACACTTTCCTTGCAATGATCATTTGCAAGTTATGCACAAAAGTTGTGTCTGTAGTGCAAAACTAGAATGCGTACGAATTGCTTTGACATAAGTTATTGACTTGAAATGACTTATTGAAATGATTTTAAGGTCAAACGAATGCCCACTTTCCTTGAAAGATCATTTGCAAGTTATGCACAAAACTTGTGTTTGTAGTGCAAAAATAGAATTCGTTCGAATTGCTTTGAAATAAGTTACTGACTTGAAATGACTTATCGAAATGATTTTAAGGTTAAACGAATGCACACTTTCCTTGCAATGATCATTTGCAAGTTATGCACAAAAGTTGTGTGTGTAGTGCAAAACTGTTATTCGTTCGACTTGCTTTGACATAAGTTATTGACTTGAAATGACTCATTGAAATGATTTTAAGGTTAAACGAATGCACACTTTCCTTGCAATGATCATTTGCAAGTTATGCACAAAAGTTGTGTTTGTAGTGCAAAACTAGAATTCGTTCGACTTGCTTTGAAATAAGTTATTGACTTGAAATGACTCATTAAAATTATTTTAAGGTTAAACGAAAGCAGACTTTCCTTGCAATGATCATTTGCAAGTTATGCACAAAAGTTGTGTCTGTAGTGCAAAACTAGAATTCGTACGAATTGCTTTGACATAAGTTATTGACTTGAAATGACTTATTGAAATGATTTTAAGGTCAAACGAATGCCCACTTTCCTTGGAATGATCATTTGCAAGTTATGCACAAAACTTGTGTTTGTAGTGCAAAAATAGAATTCGTTCGAATTGCTTTGAAATAAGTTACTGACTTGAAATGACTTATCGAAATGATTTTAAGGTTAAACGAATGCACACTTTCCTTGCAATGATCATTTGCAAGTTATGCACAAAAGTTGTGTGTGTAGTGCAAAACTGTTATTCGTTCGACTTGCTTTGACATAAGTTATTGACTTGAAATGACTCATTGAAATTATTTTAAGGTTAAACGAATGCACACTTTCCTTGCAATGATCATTTGCATGTTATGCACAAAACTTGTGTCTGTAGTGCAAAACTAGAATTCGTTCGACTTGCTTTGAAATAAGTGATTGACTTGAAATGACTCATTGAAATGATTTTAAGGTTAAACGAATGCACACTTTCCTTGCAATGATCATTTGCAAGTTATGCACAAAAGTTGTGTTTGTAGTGCAAAACTAGAATTCGTTCGACTTGCTTTGAAATAAGTTATTGACTTGAAATGACTCATTAAAATTATTTTAAGGTTAAACGAATGCAGACTTTCCTTGCAATGATCATTTGCAAGTTATGCACAAAAGTTGTGTCTGTAGTGCAAAAATAGAATTCGTTCGAATTGCTTTCAAATAAGTTATTGAATAGATTTTAGGGTTAAACGAATGCACACTTTCCTTGGAATGATCATTTGCAAGTTATGCACAAAAGTTGTGTGTGTAGTGCAAAACTGTTATTCGTTCAACTTGCTTTGACATAAGTTATTGACTTGAAATGACTCATTGAAATTATTTTAAGGTTAAACGAATGCACACTTTCCTTGCAATGATCATTTGCATGTTATGCACAAAACTTGTGTCTGTAGTGCAAAAATAGAATTCGTTCGAATTGCTTTCAAATAAGTGATTGACTTGAAATGACTTATTGAAATGATTTTAAGGTTAAACGAATGCACACTTTCCTTGCAATGATCATTTGCATGTTATGCACAAAACTTGTGTCTGTAGTGCAAAACTAGAATTCGTTCGACTTGCTTTGAAATAAGTTATTGACTTGAAATGACTCATTAAAATTATTTTAAGGTTAAACGAATGCAGACTTTCCTTGCAATGATCATTTGCAAGTTATGCACAAAAGTTGTGTCTGTAGTGCAAAAATAGAATTCGTTCGAATTGCTTTCAAATAAGTGATTGACTTGAAATGACTTATTGAAATGATTTTAAGGTTAAACGAATGCACACTTTCCTTGCAATGATCATTTGCATGTTATGCACAAAACTTGTGTCTGTAGTGCAAAACTAGAATTCGTTCGACTTGCTTTGAAATAAGTTATTGACTTGTAATGACTCATTGAAATTATTTTAAGGTTAAACGAATGCACACTTTCCTTGCAATGATCATTTGCAAGTTACGCACAAAAGTTGTGTGTGTAGTGCAAAACTGTTATTCGTTCAACTTGCTTTGACATAAGTTATTGACTTGAAATGACTCATTGAAATGATTTTAAGGTTAAACGAATGCACACTTTCCTTGCAATGTTCATTTGCAAATTATGCACAGAAGTTGTGTCTGTAGTGCAAAAATAGAATTCGGTCGAATTGCTTTGAAATAAGTTATTGACTTGAAATGACTTATTGAAATGATTTTAAGGTTAAACGAATGCACACTTTCCTTGCAATGATCATTTGCAAGTTACGCACAAAAGTTGTGTGTGTAGTGCAAAACTGTTATTCGTTCAACTTGCTTTGACATAAGTTATTCACTTGAAATGACTCATTGAAATGATTTTAAGGTTAAACGAATGCACACTTTCCTTGCAATGATCATTTGCATGTTATGCACAAAACTTGTGTCTGTAGTGCAAAACTAGAATTCGTTCGACTTGCTTTGAAATAAGTGATTGACTTGAAATGACTCATTGAAATGATTTTAAGGTTAAACGAATGCACACTTTCCTTGCAATGATCATTTGCAAGTTATGCACAAAAGTTGTGTCTGTAGTGCAAAACTAGAATGCGTACGAATTGCTTTGACATAAGTTATTGACTTGAAATGACTTATTGAAATGATTTTAAGGTCAAACGAATGCCCACTTTCCTTGAAAGATCATTTGCAAGTTATGCACAAAACTTGTGTTTGTAGTGCAAAAATAGAATTCGTTCGAATTGCTTTGAAATAAGTTACTGACTTGAAATGACTTATCGAAATGATTTTAAGGTTAAACGAATGCACACTTTCCTTGCAATGATCATTTGCAAGTTATGCACAAAAGTTGTGTGTGTAGTGCAAAACTGTTATTCGTTCGACTTGCTTTGACATAAGTTATTGACTTGAAATGACTCATTGAAATGATTTTAAGGTTAAACGAATGCACACTTTCCTTGCAATGATCATTTGCAAGTTATGCACAAAAGTTGTGTTTGTAGTGCAAAACTAGAATTCGTTCGACTTGCTTTGAAATAAGTTATTGACTTGAAATGACTCATTAAAATTATTTTAAGGTTAAACGAAAGCAGACTTTCCTTGCAATGATCATTTGCAAGTTATGCACAAAAGTTGTGTCTGTAGTGCAAAACTAGAATTCGTACGAATTGCTTTGACATAAGTTATTGACTTGAAATGACTTATTGAAATGATTTTAAGGTCAAACGAATGCCCACTTTCCTTGGAATGATCATTTGCAAGTTATGCACAAAACTTGTGTTTGTAGTGCAAAAATAGAATTCGTTCGAATTGCTTTGAAATAAGTTACTGACTTGAAATGACTTATCGAAATGATTTTAAGGTTAAACGAATGCACACTTTCCTTGCAATGATCATTTGCAAGTTATGCACAAAAGTTGTGTGTGTAGTGCAAAACTGTTATTCGTTCGACTTGCTTTGACATAAGTTATTGACTTGAAATGACTCATTGAAATTATTTTAAGGTTAAACGAATGCACACTTTCCTTGCAATGATCATTTGCATGTTATGCACAAAACTTGTGTCTGTAGTGCAAAACTAGAATTCGTTCGACTTGCTTTGAAATAAGTGATTGACTTGAAATGACTCATTGAAATGATTTTAAGGTTAAACGAATGCACACTTTCCTTGCAATGATCATTTGCAAGTTATGCACAAAAGTTGTGTTTGTAGTGCAAAACTAGAATTCGTTCGACTTGCTTTGAAATAAGTTATTGACTTGAAATGACTCATTAAAATTATTTTAAGGTTAAACGAATGCAGACTTTCCTTGCAATGATCATTTGCAAGTTATGCACAAAAGTTGTGTCTGTAGTGCAAAAATAGAATTCGTTCGAATTGCTTTCAAATAAGTTATTGAATAGATTTTAGGGTTAAACGAATGCACACTTTCCTTGGAATGATCATTTGCAAGTTATGCACAAAAGTTGTGTGTGTAGTGCAAAACTGTTATTCGTTCGACTTGCTTTGACATAAGTTATTGACTTGGAATGACTCATTGAAATTATTTTAAGGTTAAACGAATGCACACTTTCCTTGCAATGATCATTTGCATGTTATGCACAAAACTTGTGTCTGTAGTGCAAAACTAGAATTCGTTCGACTTGCTTTGAAATAAGTGATTGACTTGAAATGACTCATTGAAATGATTTTAAGGTTAAACGAATGCACACTTTCCTTGCAATGATCATTTGCAAGTTATGCACAAAAGTTGTGTTTGTAGTGCAAAACTAGAATTCGTTCGACTTGCTTTGAAATAAGTTATTGACTTGAAATGACTCATTAAAATTATTTTAAGGTTAAACGAATGCAGACTTTCCTTGCAATGATCATTTGCAAGTTATGCACAAAAGTTGTGTCTGTAGTGCAAAAATAGAATTCGTTCGAATTGCTTTCAAATAAGTTATTGAATAGATTTTAGGGTTAAACGAATGCACACTTTCCTTGGAATGATCATTTGCAAGTTATGCACAAAAGTTGTGTCTGTAGTGCAAAACTAGAATTCGTTCGACTTGTTTTTAAATAAGTTATTGACTTGAAAGGACTCATTGAAATGATTTTAATTTTAAACGAATGCACACTTTCCTTGCAATGATCATTTGCAAGTTATGCACAAACGTTGTGTCTGTAGTGCAAAACTAGAATTCGTTCGAATTGCTTTGAAATAAGTTATTAACGTGCAATGACTCATTGAAATGATTTTAAGGTTAAACGAATGCAAACTTTCCTTGCAATGATCATTTGCAAGTTATGCACAATAGTTGTGTCTGTAGTGCAAAACTAGAATTCGTTCGAATTGCTTTGAAAGAAGTTATTGACTCGAAAGGACTTATTGAAATGATTTTAATTTTAAACAAATGCACACTTTCCTTGAAATGATCATTTGCAAGTTATGCACAAAAGTTGTGTCTGTAGTGCAGAACTAGAATTCATTCGACTTGCTTTGAAATAAGTTATTGAATTGAAAGGACTCATTAAAATGATTTTAAGGTTAAACGAATGCACACTTTCCTTGCAATGATCATTCGCAAGTTATGCACAAAAGTTGTGTCTGTAGTGCAAAAATAGAATTCGTTCGAATTGCTTTGAAATAAGTTATTGACTTGAAATGACTCGTTGAAATGATTTTAAGGTTAAACGATGAAAACACTTTCCTTGCAATGTTCATTTGCAAATTATGCACAGAAGTTGTGTCTGTAGTGCAAAAATAGAATTCGGTCGAATTGCTTTGAAATAAGTTATTGACTTGAAATGACTTATTGAAATGATTTTAAGGTTAAACGAATGCACACTTTCCTTGCAATGATCATTTGCAAGTTACGCACAAAAGTTGTGTGTGTAGTGCAAAACTGTTATTCGTTCAACTTGCTTTGACATAAGTTATTCACTTGAAATGACTCATTGAAATGATTTTAAGGTTAAACGAATGCACACTTTCCTTGCAATGATCATTTGCATGTTATGCACAAAACTTGTGTCTGTAGTGCAAAACTAGAATTCGTTCGACTTGCTTTGAAATAAGTGATTGACTTGAAATGACTCATTGAAATGATTTTAAGGTTAAACGAATGCACACTTTCCTTGCAATGATCATTTGCAAGTTATGCACAAAAGTTGTGTCTGTAGTGCAAAACTAGAATTCGTACGAATTGCTTTGACATAAGTTATTGACTTGAAATGACTTATTGAAATGATTTTAAGGTCAAACGAATGCCCACTTTCCTTGGAATGATCATTTGCAAGTTATGCACAAAACTTGTGTTTGTAGTGCAAAAATAGAATTCGTTCGAATTGCTTTGAAATAAGTTACTGACTTGAAATGACTTATCGAAATGATTTTAAGGTTAAACGAATGCACACTTTCCGTGCAATGATCATTTGCAAGTTATGCACAAAAGTTGTGTGTGTAGTGCAAAACTGTTATTCGTTCGACTTGCTTTGACATAAGTTATTGACTTGAAATGACTCATTGAAATTATTTTAAGGTTAAACGAATGCACACTTTCCTTGCAATGATCATTTGCATGTTATGCACAAAACTTGTGTCTGTAGTGCAAAACTAGAATTCGTTCGACTTGCTTTGAAATAAGTGATTGACTTGAAATGACTCATTGAAATGATTTTAAGGTTAAACGAATGCACACTTTCCTTGCAATGATCATTTGCAAGTTATGCACAAAAGTTGTGTTTGTAGTGCAAAACTAGAATTCGTTCGACTTGCTTTGAAATAAGTTATTGACTTGAAATGACTCATTAAAATTATTTTAAGGTTAAACGAATGCAGACTTTCGTTGCAATGATCATTTGCAAGTTATGCACAAAAGTTGTGTCTGTAGTGCAAAAATAGAATTCGTTCGAATTGCTTTCAAATAAGTTATTGACTTGAAATGACTTATTGAATCGATTTTAAGGTTAAACGAATGCACACTTTCCTTGCAATGATCATTTGCAAGTTATGCACAAAAGTTGTGTCTGTAGTGCAAAACTAGAATTCGTTCGACTTGTTTTTAAATAAGTTATTGACTTGAAAGGACTCATTGAAATGATTTTAATTTTAAACGAATGCACACTTTCCTTGCAATGATCATTTGCAAGTTATGCACAAACGTTGTGTCTGTAGTGCAAAACTAGAATTCGTTCGAATTGCTTTGAAATAAGTTATTAACGTGCAATGACTCATTGAAATGATTTTAAGGTTAAACGAATGCACACTTTCCTTGCAATGATCATTCGCAAGTTATGCACAAAAGTTGTGTCTGTAGTGCAAAACTAGAATTCGTTCGACTTGCTTTGAAATAAGTTATTGGCTTAAAAGGACTCATCGAAATGATTTTAATTTTAAACGAATGCACACTTTCCTTGCAATGATCATTTGCAAGTTATGCACAAAAGTTGTGTTTGTAGTAGAAAACAAGAATTCGTTCGACTTGCTTTGACATAAGTTATTGACTTGAAATGACTCATTGAAATGATTTTAAGGTTAAACGAACGCACACTTTCCTTGCAATGATCATTTGCAAGTTATGCACAAAACTTGTGTCTGTAGTGCAAAACATGAATTCGTTCGACTTGCTTTGAAATAAGTTATTGACTTAAAATGACTCATTGAAATGATTTTAAGGTTAAACGAATGCACACTTTCCTTGCAATGATCATTTGCAAGTTATGCACAAAAGTTGTGTCTGTAGTGCAAAACTTGAATTCGTTCGACTTGCTTTGAAATAAGTTATTTACTTGAAATAACTCATTGAAATGATTTTAAGGTTAAACGAATGCGCACTTTCCTTGCAATGATCATTTGCAAGTTATGCACAAAAGTTGTGTCTGTATTGGAAAACTAGAATTCGTTCGACTTGCTTTGACGTAAGTTATTGACTTGAAATGACCCATTGAAATGATTCTAAGGTTAAACGAATGCACACTTTCCTTGCAATGATCATTTGCATGTTATGCACAAAACTTGTGTCTGTAGTGCAAAACTTGAATTCGTTCGACTCGCTTTGAAATAAGTTATTGAATTGAAATGACTCATTGAAATGATTTTAATTTTAAACGAATGCACACTTTCCTTGCAATGATCATTTGCAAGATATGCACAAAAGTTGTGTGTGTAGTGCAAAACTAGAATTCGTTCGACTTGCTTTGATATAAGTTATTGACTTGAAATGACTCATTGAAATGATTTTAAGGTTAAACGAATGCACCCTTTCCTTGCAATGATCATTCGCAAGTTATGAACAAAAGTTGTGTCTGTAGTGCAAAACTAGAATTCGTTCGACTTGCTTTGGAGTAAGTTATTGACTTGAAATGACTCATTGAAATGATTTTAATTTTAAACGAATGCACACTTTCCTTGCAATGATCATTTGGAAGTTATGCACAAAACTTGTGTTTGTAGTGCAAAAATAGAATTCGTTCGAATTGCTTTGAAATAAGTGATTGACTTGAAATGACTCATTGAAATGATTTTAAGGTGAAACGAATGCACACTTTCCTTGCAATGATCATTTGCAATTTATGCACAAAACTTGTGTTTGTAGTGCAAAAATAGAATTTGTTCGACTTGCTTTGAAATAAGATATCAACTTGCAATGACTCATTGAAATGATTTTAAGGTTAAACGAATGCACACTTTCCTTGCATTGATCATTTGCAAGTTATGCAGAAAACTTGTGTTTGTAGTGAAGAAATAGAATTCGTTCGACTTGCTTTGAAATAAGTTATTGACTTGAAATGACTCATTGAAATGATTTTAAGGTTAAACGAATGCACACTTTCCATGCAATGATCATTCGCAAGTTATGCACAAAAGTGGTGTCTGTACAGGAAAACTAGAATTCGTTCGACATGCTTTGACATAAGTTATTGACTTGAAATGACTCATTGAAATGATTTTAAGGTTAAAGGAATGCACACTTTCCTTGCAATGATCATTTGCAAGTTATGCACAAAATTTGTGTCTGTACTGGAAAACTAGAATTCGTTCGACTTGCTTTGACATAAGTTATTGACTTGAAATGACTCATTGAAATGATTTTAAGGTTAAACGAATGCACACTTTCCCTGCAATGATCATTTGCAAGTTATGCACAAAAGTTGTGTGTGTAGTGCAAAACTAGAATTCGTTCGACTTGCTTTGAAATAAGTTATTGACTTAAAATGACTCATTGAAATGATTTTAAGGTTAAATGAATGCACACTTTCCTTGCAATGATCATTTGCAAGTTATGCACAAAAGTTGTGTCTGTACTGGAAAACTAGAATTCGTTCGACTTGCTTTGACATAACTTATTGACTTGTAATGACTCATTGAAATGATTTTAAGGTTAAACGAATGCACACTTTCCTTGCAATGATCATTTGGAAGTTATGCACAAAACTTGTGTTTGTAGTGCAAAAATAGAATTCGTTCGAATTGCTTTGAAATAAGTGATTGACTTGAAATGCCTCATTGAAATGATTTTAAGGATAAACGAATGCACACTTTCCTTGCAATGATCATTTGCATGTTATGCACAAAACTTGCGTCTGTAGTGCAAAACTTGAATTCGTTCGACTTGCTTTGAAATAAGTTATTGACTTGAAATGACTCATTGAAATGATTTTAAGGTTAAACGAATGCACACTTTCCTTGCAATGATCATTCGCAAGTTATGCACAAAAGTGGTGTCTGTAGTGGAAAACTAGAATTCGTTCGACTTGCTTTGAAATAAGTTATTTACTTGAAATGACTAATTGAAATGATTTTAAGGTTAAATGAATGCACACTTTCCTTGCAATGATCATTTGCATGTTATGCACAAAACTTGTGTCTGTAGTGCAAAACTTGAATTCGTTCGACTTGCTTTGAAATAAGTTATTGACTTGAAATGACTCATTGAAATGATTTTAAGGTTAAACGAATGCACACTTTCCTTGCACTGATCATTCGCAAGTTACGCACAAAAGTTGTGTCTGTAGGGCAAAACTAGAATTCGTTCGAATTGCTTTGAAATAAGTTATTGACTTGATATGAGTCATTGAAATGATTTTAAGGTGAAACGAATGCACACTTTCCTTGCAATGATCATTTGCAAGTTATGCACAAAAGTTGTGTTTGTAGTGCAAAAACAGAATTCATCCGAATTGCTTTGAAATAAGTTATTGACTTGAAATGAGTCATTGAAATGATTTTAAGGTTAAACGAATGCACACTTTCCTTGCAATGATCATTAGCAAGTTATGTAGAAAAGTTGTGTCTGTAGTGGAAAACTAGAATTCGTTCGACTTGCTTTGACATAAGTTATTGACTTGAAATGACTCATTGATATGATTTTAAGGTTAAACGAATGCACACTTTCCATGCAATGATCATTCGCAAGTTATGCACAAAAGTGGTGTCTGTAGTGGAAAACTAGAATTCGTTCGACTTGCTTTGAAATAAGTTATTTACTTGAAATGACTAATTGAAATGATTTTAAGGTTAAATGAATGCACACTTTCCTTGCAATGATCATTTGCAAGTTATGCACAAAAGTTGGGTCTGTAGTGCAAAACTAGAATTCGTTCGACTTGCTTTGACATAAGTTATTGACTTGAAATGACTCATTGAAATGATTTTAAGGTTAAACGAATGCACACTTTCCTTGCAATGATCATTTGCATGTTATGCACAAAATTTGTGTCTGTAGTGCAAAAATAGAATTCGTTCGACTTGCTTTGAAATAAGTTATTTACTTGAAATAACTCATTGAAATGATTTTAAGGTTAAACGAATGCACACTTTCCTTGCAATGATCATTTGCAAGTTATGCACAAAAGTTGTGTCTGTACTGGAAAACTAGAATTCGTTCGACTTGCTTTGACATAAGTTATTGACTTGAAATGACTCATTGAAATGATTTTAAGGTTAAACGAATGCACACTTTCCTTGCAATGATCATTTGCATGTTATGCACAAAACTTGTGTCTGTAGTGCAAAACTTGAATTCGTTCGACTCGCTTTGAAATAAGTTATTGAATTGAAATGACTCATTGAAATGATTTTAATTTTAAACGAATGCACACTTTCCTTGCAATGATCATTTGCAAGTTATGCACAAAAGTTGTGTGTGTAGTGCAAAACTAGAATTCGTTGACTTGCTTTGATATAAGTAATTGACTTGAAATGACTCATTGAAATGATTTTAAGGTTAAACGAATGCACACTTTCCTTGCAATGATCATTCGCAAGTTATGCACAAAAGTTGTGTCTGTAGTGCAAAACTAGAATTCGTTCGACTTGCTTTGGAGTAAGTTATTGACTTGAAATGACTCATTGAAATGATTTTAATTTTAAACGAATGCACACTTTCCTTGCAATGATCATTTGGAAGTTATGCACAAAACTTGTGTTTGTAGTGCAAAAATAGAATTCGTTCGAATTGCTTTGAAATAAGTGATTGACTTGAAATGACTCATTGAAATGATTTTAAGGTGAAACGAGTGCACACTTTCCTTGCAATGATCATTTGCATGTTATGCACAAAACTTGTGTCTGTAGTGCAAAACTTGAATTCGTTTGAATTGCTTTGAAATATGATATTGACTTGAAATGACTGATTGAAATGATTTTAAGGTTAAATGAATGCACACTTTTCTTGAAATGATCATTCGCAAGTTATGCACAAAACTTGTGTTTGTAGTGCAAAAACAGAATTCATCCGAATTGCTTTGAAATAAGTTATTGACTCTAAATGAGTCATTGAAATGATTTTAAGGTTAAACGAATGCACACTTTCGTTGCAATGATCATTTGCAAGTTATGTAGAAAAGTTGTGTTTGTAGTGGAAAACTAGAATTCGTTCGACTTGCTTTGACATAAGTTATTGACTTGAAATGACTCATTGATATGATTTTAAGGTTAAACGAATGCACACTTTCCATGCAATGATCATTCGCAAGTTATGCACAAAAGTAGTGTCTGTAGTGGAAAACTAGAATTCCTTCGACTTGCTTTGAAATAAGTTATTTACTTGAAATGACTAATTGAAATGATTTTAAGGTTAAATGAATGCACACTTTCCTTGCAATGATCATTTGCAGGTTTTGCACAAAAGTTGTGTTTGTAGTGGAAAACTAGAATTCGTTCGACTTGCTTTGAAATAAGTTATTGACTTGAAATGACTCATTGAAATGATTTTAAGGTTAAACGAATGCACACTTTCCTTGCAATGATCATTTGCAAGTTATGCACAAAAGTTGTGTCTGTAGTGCAAAACTAGAATTCATTCGAATTGCTTTGAAATAAGTTATTGAGTTGAAATGACTGATTGAAATGATTTTAAGGTCAAACGAATGCCTACTTTCCTTGCAATGATCATTTGCAAGTTATGCACAAAACTTGTGTTCATAGTGCAAAAATAGAATTCGTTCGAATTGCTATGAAATAAGTTATTGACTTGAAATGACTCATTGAAATGATTTTAAGGTTAAACGAATGCACACTTTCCTTGCAATGATCATTTGCAAGTTATGCACAAAAGTTGTGTTTGTAGTAGAAAACTAGAATTTGTTCGAATTGCTTTGAAATAAGTTATTTACTTGAAATGACTAATTGAAATGATTTTAAGGTTAAATGAATGCACAGTTTCCCTGCAATGATCATTTGCAAGTTATGCACAAAAGTTGGGTCTGTAGTGCAAAACTTGAATTCGTTCGACTTGCTTTGAAATAAGTTATTGACTTGAAATGACTCATTGAAATGATTTTAAGGATAAACGAATGCACACTTTCCTTGCAATGATCATTTGCATGTTATGCACAAAACTTGTGTCTGTAGTGCAAAACATGAATTCGTTCGACTTGCTTTGAAATAAGTTATTGACTTAAAATGACTCATTGAAATGATTTTAAAGTTAAACGAATGCACACTTTCCTTGCAATGATCATTCGCAAGTTATGCACAAAAGTTGTGTCTGTAGTGCAAAACTAGAATTCGTTCGACTTGCTTTGGAGTAAGTTATTGACTTGAAATGACTCATTGAAATGATTTTAATTTTAAACGAATGCACACTTTCCTTGCAATGATCATTTGGAAGTTATGCACAAAACTTGTGTTTGTAGTGCAAAAATAGAATTCGTTCGAATTGCTTTGAAATAAGTGATTGACTTGAAATGACTCATTGAAATGATTTTAAGGTGAAACGAATGCACACTTTCCTTGCAATGATCATTTGCATGTAATGCACAAAACTTGTGTCTGTAGTGCAAAACTTGAATTCGTTTGAATTGCTTTGAAATATGATATTGACTTGAAATGACTGATTGAAATGATTTTAAGGTTAAATGAATGCACACTTTTCTTGAAATGATCATTTGCAAGTTATGCACAAAACTTGTGTTTGTAGTGCAAAAACAGAATTCATCCGAATTGCTTTGAAATAAGTTATTGACTCTAAATGAGTCATTGAAATGATTTTAAGGTTAAACGAATGCACACTTTCCTTGCAATGATCATTTGCAAGTTATGCAGGAAAGTTGTGTTTGTAGTGGAAAACTAGAATTCGTTCGACTTGCTTTGACATAAGTTATTGACTTGAAATGACTCATTGATATGATTTTAAGGTTAAACGAATGCACACTTTCCATGCAATGATCATTCGCAAGTTATGCACAAAAGTGGTGTCTGTAGTGGAAAACTAGAATTCCTTCGACTTGCTTTGAAATAAGTTATTTACTTGAAATGACTAATTGAAATGATTTTAAGGTTAAATGAATGCACAGTTTCCTTGCAATGATCATTTGCAGGTTTTGCACAAAAGTTGTGTTTGTAGTGGAAAACTAGAATTCGTTCGACTTGCTTTGAAATAAGTTATTGACTTGAAATGACTCATTGAAATGATTTTAAGGTTAAAGGAATGCACACTTTCCTTGCAATGATCATTTGCATGTTATGCACAAAACTTGTGTCTGTAGTGCAAAACTTGAATTCGTTCGACTTGCTTTGAAATAAGTTATTGACTTGAAATGACTCATTGAAATGATTTTAAGGTTAAACGAATGCACACTTTCCTTGCAATGATCATTTGCAAGTTATGCACAAAAGTTGTGTCTGTAGTGCAAAACTAGAATTCATTCGAATTGCTTTGAAATAAGTTATTGACTTGAAATGACTGATTGAAATGATTTTAAGGTCAAACGAATGCCTACTTTCCTTGCAATGATCATTTGCAAGTTATGCACAAAACTTGTGTTCATAGTGCAAAAATAGAATTCGTTCGAATTGCTATGAAATAAGTTATTGACTTGAAATGACTCATTGAAATGATTTTAAGGTTAAACGAATGCACACTTTCCTTGCAATGATCATTTGCAAGTTATGCACAAAAGTTGTGTTTGTAGTAGAAAACTAGAATTTGTTCGAATTGCTTTGAAATAAGTTATTTACTTGAAATGACTAATTGAAATGATTTTAAGGTTAAATGAATGCACACTTTCCCTGCAATGATCATTTGCAAGTTATGCACAAAAGTTGGGTCTGTAGTGCAAAACTTGAATTCGTTCGACTTGCTTTGAAATAAGTTATTGACTTGAAATGACTCATTGAAATGATTTTAAGGATAAACGAATGCACACTTTCCTTGCAATGATCATTTGCATGTTATGCACAAAACTTGTGTCTGTAGTGCAAAACATGAATTCGTTCGACTTGCTTTGAAATAAGTTATTGACTTAAAATGACTCATTGAAATGATTTTAAGGTTAAACGAATGCACACTTTCCTTGCAATGATCATTTGCAAGTTATGCACAAAAGTTGTGTCTGTAGTGCAAAACTTGAATTCGTTCGACTTGCTTTGAAATAAGTTATTTACTTGAAATAACTCATTGAAATGATTTTAAGGTTAAACGAATGCACACTTTCCTTGCAATGATCATTTGCAAGTTATGCACAAAAGTTGTGTCTGTACTGGAAAACAAGAATTCGTTCGACTTGCTTTGACATAAGTTATTGACTTGAAATGACTCATTGAAATGATTTTAAGGTTAAACGAATGCACACTTTCCTTGCAATGATCATTTGCATGTTATGCACAAAACTTGTGTCTGTAGTGCAAAACATGAATTCGTTCGACTTGCTTTGAAATAAGTTATTGACTTTAAATGACTCATTGAAATGATTTTAAGGATAAACGAATGCACACTTTCCTTGCAATGATCATTTGCATGTTATGCTCAAAACTTGTGTCTGTAGTGCAAAACTTGAATTCGTTCGACTTGCTTTGAAATAAGTTATTGAATTGAAATGACTCATTGAAATGATTTTAATTTTAAACGAATGCACACTTTCCTTGCAATGATCATTTGCAAGTTATGCACAAAAGTTGTGTGTGTTGTGCAAAACTAGAATTCGTTCGACTTGCTTTGATATAAGTTATTGACTTGAAATGACTCATTGAAATGATTTTAAGGTTAAACGAATGCACCCTTTCCTTGCAATGATCATTCGCAAGTTATGCACAAAAGTTGTGTCTGTAGTGCAAAACTAGAATTCGTTCGACTTGCTTTGGAGTAAGTTATTGACTTAAAATGACTCATTGAAATGATTTTAATTTTAAACGAATGCACACTTTCCTTGCAAGGATCATTTGGAAGTTATGCACAAAACTTGTGTTTGTAGTGCAAAAATAGAATTCGTTCGAATTGCTTTGAAATAAGTGATTGACTTGAAATGACTCATTGAAATGATTTTAAGGTGAAACGAATGCACACTTTCCTTGCAATGATCATTTGCAAGTTATGCACAAAAGTTGTGTTTGTAGTAGAAAACTAGAATTTGTTCGAATTGCTTTGAAATAAGTTATTTACTTGAAATGACTCATTGAAATGATTTTAAGGTTAAACGAATGCACACTTTCCTTGCAATGATCATTTGCAAGTTATGCACAAAAGTTGTGTTTGTAGTAGAAAACTAGAATTTGTTCGAATTGCTTTGAAATAAGTTATTTACTTGAAATGACTAATTGAAATGATTTTAAGGTTAAATGAATGCACACTTTCCCTGCAATGATCATTTGCAAGTTATGCACAAAAGTTGGGTCTGTAGTGCAAAACTTGAATTCGTTCGACTTGCTTTGAAATAAGTTATTGACTTGAAATGACTCATTGAAATGATTTTAAGGATAAACGAATGCACACTTTCCTTGCAATGATCATTTGCATGTTATGCACAAAACTTGTGTCTGTAGTGCAAAACTTGAATTCGTTCGACTTGCTTTGAAATAAGTTATTGACTTGAAATGACTCATTGAAATGATTTTAAGGATAAACGAATGCACACTTTCCTTGCAATGATCATTTGCATGTTATGCACAAAACTTGTGTCTGTAGTGCAAAACTTGAATTCGTTCGACTTGCTTTGAAATAAGTTATTGACTTGAAATGACTCATTGAAATGATTTTAAGGTTAAACGAATGCACACTTTCCTTGCACTGATCATTCGCAAGTTACGCACAAAAGTTGTGTCTGAAGTGCAAAACTAGAATTCGTTCGAATTGCTTTGAAATAAGTTATTGACTTGATATGACTGATTGAAATGATTTTAAGGTTAAACGAATGCACACTTTCCTTGCAATGATCATTTGCAAGTTATGCACAAAAGTTGTGTCTGTAGTGCAAAACTAGAATTCGTTCGACTTGCTTTGGAGTAAGTTATTGACTTGAAATGACTCATTGAAATGATTTTAATTTTAAACGAATGCACACTTTCCTTGCAATGATCATTTGGAAGTTATGCACAAAACCTGTGTTTGTAGTGCAAAAATAGAATTCGTTCGAATTGCTTTGAAATAAGTGATTGACTTGAAATGCCTCATTGAAATGATTTTAAGGATAAATGAATGCACACTTTCCTTGCAATGATCATTTGCATGTTATGCACAAAACTTGTGTCTGTAGTGCAAAACTTGAATTCGTTCGACTTGCTTTGAAATAAGTTATTGGCTTGAAATGACTCATTGAAATGATTTTAAGGATAAACGAATGCACACTTTCCTTGCAATGATCATTTGCATGTTATGCACAAAACTTGTGTCTGTAGTGAAAAACTTGAATTCGTTCGACTTGCTTTGAAATAAGTTATTGACTTGAAATGACTCATTGAAATGATTTTATGGTTAAACGAATGCACACTTTCCTTGCAATGATCATTCGCAAGTTATGCACAAAAGTTGTGTCTGAAGTGCAAAACTAGAATTCGTTCGAATTGCTTTGAAATAAGTTATTGACTTGATATGACTGATTGAAATGATTTTAAGGTTAAACGAATGCACACTTTCCTTGCAATGATCATTTGCAAGTTATGCACAAAAGTTGTGTCTGTACTGGAAAACTAGAATTCGTTCGACTTGCTTTGAATTAAGTTATTGACTTGAAATGACTCATTGAAATGATTTTAAGGTTAAACGAATGCACACTTTCCTTGCAATGATCATTTGCATGTTATGCACAAAACTTGTGTCTGTAGTGCAAAACATGAATTCGTTCGACTTGCTTTGAAATAAGTTATTGACTTTAAATGACTCATTGAAATGATTTTAAGGATAAACGAATGCACACTTTCCTTGCAATGATCATTTGCATGTTATGCTCAAAACTTGTGTCTGTAGTGCAAAACTTGAATTCGTTCGACTTGCTTTGAAATAAGTTATTGACTTGAAATGACTCATTGAAATGATTTTAAGGTTAAACGAATGCACACTTTCCTTGCAATGATCATTTGCATGTTATGCACAAAACTTGTGTCTGTAGTGCAAAACTTGAATTCGTTCGACTCGCTTTGAAATAAGTTATTGAATTGAAATGACTCATTGAAATGATTTTAATTTTAAACGAATGCACACTTTCCTTGCAATGATCATTTGCAAGTTATGCACAAAAGTTGTGTGTGTAGTGCAAAACTAGAATTCGTTCGACTTGCTTTGATATAAGTTATTGACTTGAAATGACTCATTGAAATGATTTTAAGGTTAAACGAATGCACCCTTTCCTTGCAATGATCATTCGCAAGTTATGCACAAAAGTTGTGTCTGTAGTGCAAAACTAGAATTCGTTCGACTTGCTTTGGAGTAAGTTATTGACTTGAAATGACTCATTGAAATGATTTTAATTGTAAACGAATGCACACTTTCCTTGCAATGATCATTTGGAAGTTATGCACAAAACCTGTGTTTGTAGTGCAAAAATAGAATTCGTTCGAATTGCTTTGAAATAAGTGATTGACTTGAAATGCCTCATTGAAATGATTTTAAGGATAAACGAATGCACACTTTCCTTGCAATGATCATTTGCATGTTATGCACAAAACTTGTGTCTGTAGTGCAAAACTTGAATTCGTTCGACTTGCTTTGAAATAAGTTATTGGCTTGAAATGACTCATTGAAATGATTTTAAGGATAAACGAATGCACACTTTCCTTGCAATGATCATTTGCATGTTATGCACAAAACTTGTGTCTGTAGTGCAAAACTTGAATTCGTTCGACTTGCTTTGAAATAAGTTATTGGCTTGAAATGACTCATTGAAATGATTTTAAGGATAAACGAATGCACACTTTCCTTGCAATGATCATTTGCATGTTATGCACAAAACTTGTGTCTGTAGTGAAAAACTTGAATTCGTTCGACTTGCTTTGAAATAAGTTATTGACTTGAAATGACTCATTGAAATGATTTTATGGTTAAACGAATGCACACTTTCCTTGCAATGATCATTCGCAAGTTATGCACAAAAGTTGTGTCTGAAGTGCAAAACTAGAATTCGTTCGAATTGCTTTGAAATAAGTTATTGACTTGATATGACTGATTGAAATGATTTTAAGGTTAAACGAATGCACACTTTCCTTGCAATGATCATTTGCAAGTTATGCACAAAAGTTGTGTCTGTACTGGAAAACTAGAATTCGTTCGACTTGCTTTGAATTAAGTTATTGACTTGAAATGACTCATTGAAATGATTTTAAGGTTAAACGAATGCACACTTTCCTTGCAATGATCATTTGCATGTTATGCACAAAACTTGTGTCTGTAGTGCAAAACATGAATTCGTTCGACTTGCTTTGAAATAAGTTATTGACTTTAAATGACTCATTGAAATGATTTTAAGGATAAACGAATGCACACTTTCCTTGCAATGATCATTTGCATGTTATGCTCAAAACTTGTGTCTGTAGTGCAAAACTTGAATTCGTTCGACTTGCTTTGAAATAAGTTATTGACTTGAAATGACTCATTGAAATGATTTTAAGGTTAAACGAATGCACACTTTCCTTGCAATGATCATTTGCATGTTATGCACAAAACTTGTGTCTGTAGTGCAAAACTTGAATTCGTTCGACTCGCTTTGAAATAAGTTATTGAATTGAAATGACTCATTGAAATGATTTTAATTTTAAACGAATGCACACTTTCCTTGCAATGATCATTTGCAAGTTATGCACAAAAGTTGTGTGTGTAGTGCAAAACTAGAATTCGTTCGACTTGCTTTGATATAAGTTATTGACTTGAAATGACTCATTGAAATGATTTTAAGGTTAAACGAATGCACCCTTTCCTTGCAATGATCATTCGCAAGTTATGCACAAAAGTTGTGTCTGTAGTGCAAAACTAGAATTCGTTCGACTTGCTTTGGAGTAAGTTATTGACTTGAAATGACTCATTGAAATGATTTTAATTGTAAACGAATGCACACTTTCCTTGCAATGATCATTTGGAAGTTATGCACAAAACCTGTGTTTGTAGTGCAAAAATAGAATTCGTTCGAATTGCTTTGAAATAAGTGATTGACTTGAAATGCCTCATTGAAATGATTTTAAGGATAAACGAATGCACACTTTCCTTGCAATGATCATTTGCATGTTATGCACAAAACTTGTGTCTGTAGTGCAAAACTTGAATTCGTTCGACTTGCTTTGAAATAAGTTATTGGCTTGAAATGACTCATTGAAATGATTTTAAGGATAAACGAATGCACACTTTCCTTGCAATGATCATTTGCATGTTATGCACAAAACTTGTGTCTGTAGTGCAAAACTTGAATTCGTTCGACTTGCTTTGAAATAAGTTATTGACTTGAAATGACTCATTGAAATGATTTTATGGTTAAACGAATGCACACTTTCCTTGCAATGATCATTCGCAAGTTATGCACAAAAGTTGTGTCTGAAGTGCAAAACTAGAATTCGTTCGAATTGCTTTGAAATAAGTTATTGACTTGATATGACTCATTGAAATGATTTTAAGGTTAAACGAATGCACACTTTCCTTGCAATGATCATTTGCAAGTTATGCACAAAAGTTGTGTCTGTACTGGAAAACTAGAATTCGTTCGACTTGCTTTGACATAAGTTATTGACTTGAAATGACTCATTGAAATGATTTTAAGGTTAAACGAATGCACACTTTCCTTGCAATGATCATTTGCATGTTATGCACAAAACTTGTGTCTGTAGTGCAAAACATGAATTCGTTCGACTTGCTTTGAAATAAGTTATTGACTTTAAATGACTCATTGAAATGATTTTATGGATAAACGAATGCACACTTTCCTTGCAATGATCATTTGCATGTTATGCTCAAAACTTGTGTCTGTAGTGCAAAACTTGAATTCGTTCGACTTGCTTTGAAATAAGTTATTGACTTGAAATGACTCATTGAAATGATTTTAAGGTTAAACGAATGCACACTTTCCTTGCAATGATCATTTGCATGTTATGCACAAAACTTGTGTCTGTAGTGCAAAACTTGAATTCGTTCGACTCGCTTTGAAATAAGTTATTGAATTGAAATGACTCATTGAAATGATTTTAATTTTAAACGAATGCACACTTTCCTTGCAATGATCATTTGCAAGTTATGCACAAAAGTTGTGTGTGTAGTGCAAAACTAGAATTCGTTCGACTTGCTTTGATATAAGTTATTGACTTGAAATGACTCATTGAAATGATTTTAAGGTTAAACGAATGCACCCTTTCCTTGCAATGATCATTCGCAAGTTATGCACAAAAGTTGTGTCTGTAGTGCAAAACTAAAATTCGTTCGACTTGCTTTGGAGTAAGTTATTGACTTAAAATGACTCATTGAAATGATTTTAATTTTAAACGAATGCACACTTTCCTTGCAAGGATCATTTGGAAGTTATGCACAAAACTTGTGTTTGTAGTGCAAAAATAGAATTCGTTCGAATTGCTTTGAAATAAGTGATTGACTTGAAATGACTCATTGAAATGATTTTAAGGAGAAACGAATGCACACTTTCCTTGCAATGATCATTTGCAAGTTATGCACAAAAGTTGTGTTTGTAGTAGAAAACTAGAATTTGTTCGAATTGCTTTGAAATAAGTTATTTACTTGAAATGACTAATTGAAATGATTTTAATGTTAAATGAATGCACACTTTCCCTGCAATGATCATTTGCAAGTTATGCACAAAAGTTGGGTCTGTAGTGCAAAACTTGAATTCGTTCGACTTGCTTTGAAATAAGTTATTGACTTGAAATGACTCATTGAAATGATTTTAAGGATAAACGAATGCACACTTTCCTTGCAATGATCATTTGCATGTTATGCACAAAACTTCTGTCTGTAGTGCAAAACTTGAATTCGTTCGACTTGCTTTGAAATAAGTGATTGACTTGAAATGACTCATTGAAATGATTTTAAGGATAAACGAATGCACACTTTCCTTGCAATGATCATTTGCATGTTATGCACAAAACTTGTGTCTGTAGTGCAAAACTTGAATTCGTTCGACTTGCTTTGAAATAAGTTATTGACTTGAAATGACTCATTGAAATGATTTTAAGGTTAAACGAATGCACACTTTCCTTGCACTGATCATTCGCAAGTTACGCACAAAAGTTGTGTCTGTAGTGCAAAACTAGAATTCGTTCGAATTGCTTTGGAGTAAGTTATTGACTTGAAATGACTCATTGAAATGATTTTAATTTTAAACGAATGCACACTTTCCTTGCAATGATCATTTGGAAGTTATGCACAAAACTTGTGTTTGTAGTGCAAAAATAGAATTCGTTCGAATTGCTTTGAAATAAGTGATTGACTTGAAATGCCTCATTGAAATGATTTTAAGGATAAACGAATGCACACTTTCCTTGCAATGATCATTTGCATGTTATGCACAAAACTTGTGTATGTAGTGCAAAACTTGAATTCGTTCGACTTGCTTTGAAATAAGTTATTGGCTTGAAATGACTCATTGAAATGATTTTAAGGATAAACGAATGCACACTTTCCTTGCAATGATCATTTGCATGTTATGCACAAAACTTGTGTCTGTAGTGCAAAACTTGAATTCGTTCGACTTGCTTTGAAATAATTTATTGACTTGAAATGACTCATTGAAATGATTTTAAGGTTAAACGAATGCACACTTTCCTTGCAATGATCATTCGCAAGTTATGCACAAAAGTTGTGTCTGTAGTGCAAAACTAGAATTCGTTCGAATTGCTTTGAAATAAGTTATTGACTTGATATGACTCATTGAAATGATTTTAAGGTTAAACGAATGCACACTTTCCTTGCAATGATCATTTGCAAGTTATGCACAAAAGTTGTGTCTGTACTGGAAAACTAGAATTCGTTCGACTTGCTTTGACATAAGTTATTGACTTGAAATGACTCATTGAAATGATTTTAAGGTTAAACGAATGCACACTTTCCTTGCAATGATCATTTGCATGTTATGCACAAAACTTGTGTCTGTAGTGCAAAACATGAATTCGTTCGACTTGCTTTGAAATAAGTTATTGACTTTAAATGACTCATTGAAATGATTTTAAGGATAAACGAATGCACACTTTCCTTGCAATGATCATTTGCATGTTATGCTCAAAACTTTTGTCTGTAGTGCAAAACTTGAATTCGTTCGACTTGCTTTGAAATAAGTTATTGACTTGAAATGACTCATTGAAATGATTTTAAGGTTAAACAATGCACACTTTCCTTGCAATGATCATTTGCATGTTATGCACAAAACTTGTGTCTGTAGTGCAAAACTTGAATTCGTTCGACTCGCTTTAAAATAAGTTATTGAATTGAAATGACTCATTGAAATGATTTTAATTTTAAACGAATGCACACTTTCCTTGCAATGATCATTTGCAAGTTATGCACAAAAGTTGTGTGTGTAGTGCAAAACTAGAATTCGTTCGACTTGCTTTGATATAAGTTATTGACTTGAAATGACTCATTGAAATGATTTTAAGGTTAAACGAATGCACCCTTTCCTTGCAATGATCATTTGCATGTTATGCACAAAACTTGTGTGTGTAGTGCAAAACTAGAATTCGTTCGACTTGCTTTGATATAAGTTATTGACTTGAAATGACTCATTGAAATGATTTTAAGGTTAAACGAATGCACCCTTTCCTTGCAATGATCATTCGCAAGTTATGCACAAAAGTTGTGTCTGTAGTGCAAAACTAAAATTCGTTCGACTTGCTTTGGAGTAAGTTATTGACTTAAAATGACTCATTGAAATGATTTTAATTTTAAACGAATGCACACTTTCCTTGCAAGGATCATTTGGAAGTTATGCACAAAACTTGTGTTTGTAGTGCAAAAATAGAATTCGTTCGAATTGCTTTGAAATAAGTGATTGACTTGAAATGACTCATTGAAATGATTTTAAGGTGAAACGAATGCACACTTTCCTTGCAATGATCATTTGCAAGTTATGCACAAAAGTTGTGTTTGTAGTAGAAAACTAGAATTTGTTCGAATTGCTTTGAAATAAGTTATTTACTTGAAATGACTCATTGAAATGATTTTAAGGTTAAACGAATGCACACTTTCCTTGCAATGATCATTTGCAAGTTATGCACAAAAGTTGTGTTTGTAGTAGAAAACTAGAATTTGTTCGAATTGCTTTGAAATAAGTTATTTACTTGAAATGACTAATTGAAATGATTTTAAGGTTAAACGAATGCACACTTTCCTTGCAAGGATCATTTGGAAGTTATGCACAAAACTTGTGTTTGTAGTGCAAAAATAGAATTCGTTCGAATTGCTTTGAAATAAGTGATTGACTTGAAATGACTCATTGAAATGATTTTAAGGTGAAACGAATGCACACTTTCCCTGCAATGATCATTTGCAAGTTATGCACAAAAGTTGGGTCTGTAGTGCAAAACTTGAATTCGTTTGACTTGCTTTGAAATAAGTTATTGACTTGAAATGACTCATTGAAATGATTTTAAGGATAAACGAATGCACACTTTCCTTGCAATGATCATTTGCATGTTATGCACAAAACTTGTGTCTGTAGTGCAAAACTTGAATTCGTTCGACTTGCTTTGAAATAAGTTATTGACTTGAAATGACTCATTGAAATGATTTTAAGGATAAACGAATGCCCACTTTCCTTGCAATGATCATTTGCATGTTATGCACAAAACTTGTGTCTGTAGTGCAAAACTTGAATTCGTTCGACTTGCTTTGAAATAAGTTATTGACTTGAAATGACTCATTGAAATGATTTTAAGGTTAAACGAATGCACACTTTCCTTGCACTGATCATTCGCAAGTTACGCACAAAAGTTGTGTCTGTAGTGCAAAACTAGAATTCGTTCGAATTGCTTTGAAATAAGTTATTGACTTGATATGAGTCATTGAAATGATTTTAAGGTGAAACGAATGCACACTTTCCTTGCAATGATCATTTGCAAGTTATGCACAAAAGTTGTGTGTGTAGTACAAAACTAGAATTCGTTCGACTTGCTTTGATATAAGTTATTGACTTGAAATGACACATTGAAATGATTTTAAGGTTAAACGAATGCACCCTTTCCTTGCAATGATCATTCGCAAGTTATGCACAAAAGTTGTGTCTGTAGTGCAAAACTAGAATTCGTTCGACTTGCTTTGGAGTAAGTTATTGACTTGAAATGACTCATTGAAATGATTTTAATTTTAAACGAATGCACACTTTCCTTGCAATGATCATTTGGAAGTTATGCACAAAACTTGTGTCTGTAGTGCAAAAATAGAATTCGTTCGAATTGCTTTGAAATAAGTGATTGACTTGAAATGCCTCATTGAAATGATTTTAAGGATAAACGAATGCACACTTTCCTTGCAATGATCATTTGCATGTTATGCACAAAACTTGTGTCTGTAGTGCAAAACTTGAATTCATTCGACTTGCTTTGAAATAAGTTATTGACTTGAAATGACTCATTGAAATGATTTTAAGGTTAAACGAATGCACACTTTCCTTGCAATGATCATTCGCAAGTTATGCACAAAAGTTGTGTCTGTAGTGCAAAACTAGAATTCGTTCGACTTGCTTTGGAGTAAGTTATTGACTTGAAATGACTCATTGAAATGATTTTAATTTTAAACGAATGCACACTTTCCTTGCAATGATCATTTGGAAGTTATGCACAAAACTTGTGTTTGTAGTGCAAAACATGAATTCGTTCGACTTGCTTTGAAATAAGTTATTGGCTTGAAATGACTCATTGAAATGATTTTAAGGATAAACGAATGCACACTTTCCTTGCAATGATCATTTGCATGTTATGCACAAAACTTGTGTCTGTAGTGCAAAACTTGAATTCGTTCGACTTGCTTTGAAATAAGTTATTGACTTGAAATGACTCATTGAAATGATTTTAAGGTTAAACGAATGCACACTTTCCTTGCAATGATCATTCGCAAGTTATGCACAAAAGTTGTGTCTGTAGTGCAAAACTAGAATTCGTTCGAATTGCTTTGAAATAAGTTATTGACTTGATATGACTCATTGAAATGATTTTAAGGTTAAACGAATGCACACTTTCCTTGCAATGATCATTTGCAAGTTATGCACAAAAGTTGTGTCTGTACTGGAAAACTAGAATTCGTTCGACTTGCTTTGACATAAGTTATTGACTTGAAATGACTCATTGAAATGATTTTAAGGTTAAACGAATGCACACTTTCCTTGCAATGATCATTTGCATGTTATGCACAAAACTTGTGTCTGTAGTGCAAAACATGAATTCGTTCGACTTGCTTTGAAATAAGTTATTGACTTTAAATGACTCATTGAAATGATTTTAAGGATAAACGAATGCACACTTTCCTTGTAATGATCATTTGCATGTTAAGCTCAAAACTTTTGTCTGTAGTGCAAAACTTGAATTCGTTCGACTTGCTTTGAAATAAGTTATTGACTTGAAATGACTCATTGAAATGATTTTAAGGTTAAACAATGCACACTTTCCTTGCAATGATCATTTGCATGTTATGCACAAAACTTGTGTCTGTAGTGCAAAACTTGAATTCGTTCGACTCGCTTTGAAATAAGTTATTGAATTGAAATGACTCATTGAAATGATTTTAATTTTAAACGAATGCACACTTTCCTTGCACTGATCATTCGCAAGTTACGCACAAAAGTTGTGTCTGTAGTGCAAAACTAGAATTCGTTCGAATTGCTTTGAAATAAGTTATTGACTTGATAAGAGTCATTGAAATGATTTTAAGGTGAAACGAATGCACACTTTCCTTGCAATGATCATTTGCAAGTTATGCACAAAAGTTGTGTGTGTAGTGCAAAACTAGAATTCGTTCGACTTGCTTTGATATAAGTTATTGACTTGAAATGACTCATTGAAATGATTTGAAGGTTAAACGAATGCACCCTTTCCTTGCAATGATCATTCGCAAGTTATGCACAAAATTTGTGTCTGTAGTGCAAAACTAGAATTCGTTCGACTTGCTTTGGAGTAAGTTATTGACTTGAAATGACTCATTGAAATGATTTTAATTTTAAACGAATGCACACTTTCCTTGCAATGATCATTTGGAAGTTATGCACAAAACTTGTGTTTGTAGTGCAAAAATAGAATTCGTTCGAATTGCTTTGAAATAAGTGATTGACTTGAAATGCCTCATTGAAATGATTTTAAGGATAAACGAATGCACACTTTCCTTGCAATGATCATTTGCATGTTATGCACAAAACTTGTGTCTGTAGTGCAAAACTTGAATTCGTTCGACTTGCTTTGAAATAAGTTATTGGCTTGAAATGACTCATTGAAATGATTTTAAGGATAAACGAATGCACACTTTCCTTGCAATGATCATTTGCATGTTATGCACAAAACTTGTGTCTATAGTGCAAAACTTGAATTCGTTCGACTTGCTTTGAAATAAGTTATTGACTTGAAATGACTCATTGAAATGATTTTAAGGTTAAACGAATGCACACTTTCCTTGCAATGATCATTCGCAAGTTATGCACAAAAGTTGTGTCTGTAGTGCAAAACTTGAATTCGTTCGAATCGCTTTGAAATAAGTTATTGAATTGAAATGACTCATTGAAATGATTTTAAGGTTAAAAGAATGCACACTTTCCTTGCAATGATCATTTGCCAGTTATGCACAAAAGTTGTGTCTGTACTGGAAAACTAGAATTCGTTCGACTTGCTTTGATATAAGTTATTGACTTGAAATGACTCATTGAAATGATTTTACGGTTAAACGAATGCACCCTTTCCTTGCAATGATCATTCGCAAGTTATGCACAAAAGTTGTGTCTGTAGTGCAAAACTTGAATTCGTTCGACTTGCTTTGAAATAAGTTATTGACTTGAAATGACTCATTGAAATGATTTTAATTTTAAACGAATGCACACTATCCTTGCAATGATCATTTGGAAGTTATGCACAAAACTTGTGTTTGTAGTGCAAAAATAGAATTCGTTCGAATTGCTTTGAAATAAGTGATTGACTTGAAATGCCTCATTGAAATGATTTCAAGGATAAACGAATGCACACTTTCCTTGCAATGATCATTTGCATGTTATGCACAAAACTTGTGTCTGTAGTGCAAAACTTGAATTCGTTCGACTTGCTTTGAAATAAGTTATTGACTTGAAATGACTCATTGAAATGATTTTAAGGATAAACGAATGCACACTTTCCTTGCAATGATCATTTGCATGTTATGCACAAAACTTGTGTCTGTAGTGCAAAACTTGAATTCGTTCGACTTGCTTTGAAATAAGTTATTGACTTGAAATGACTCATTGAAATGATTTTAAGGTTAAACGAATGCACACTTTCCTTGCAATGATCATTCGCAAGTTATGCACAGAAGTTGTGTCTGTAGTGCAAAACTAGAATTCGTTCGAATTGCTTTGAAATAAGTTATTGACTTGATATGACTCATTGAAATGATTTTAAGGTTAAACGAATGCACACTTTCCTTGCAATGATCATTTGGAAGTTATGCACAAAACTTGTGTTTGTAGTGCAAAAATAGAATTCGTTCGAATTGCTTTGAAATAAGTGATTGACTTGAAATGCCTCATTGAAATGATTTTAAGGATAAACGAATGCACACTTTCCTTGCAATGATCATTTGCATGTTATGCACAAAACTTGTGTCTGTAGTGCAAAACTTGAATTCGTTCGACTTGCTTTGAAATAAGTTATTGACTTCAAATGACTCATTGAAATGATTTTAAGGATAAACGAATGCACACTTTCCTTGCAATGATCATTTGCATGTTATGCACAAAACTTGTGTCTGTAGTGCAAAACTTGAATTCGTTCGACTTGCTTTGAAGTAACTTATTGACTTGAAATGACTCATTGAAATGATTTTAATTTTAAACGAGTGCACACTTTCCTTGCAATGATCATTTGCAAGTTATGCACAAAAGTTGTGTCTGTAGTGCAAAACTAGAATACGTTCGACTTGCTTTGAAATAAGTTATTGGCTTGAAATGACTCATTGAAATGATTTTAAGGTTAAACGAATGCACACTTTCCTTGCAATGATCATTTGCAAGTTATGCACAAAAGTTGTGTCTGTAGTGCAAAACTAGAATTCGTTCGACTTGCTTTGAAATAAGATATTGACTTGAAATGACTCATTGAAATGATTTTAAGGTTAAACGAATGCACACTTTCCTTGCAATGATCATTTGCAAGTTATGCACAAAAGTTGTGTCTGTAGTGCAAAACTAGAATTCGTTCGACTTGCTTTGAAGTAACTTATTGACTTGAAATGACTCATTGAAATGATTTTAATTTTAAACGAGTGCATACTTTCCTTGGAATGATCATTTGCATGTTATGCACAAAACTTGTGTCTGTAGTGCAAAACACGAATTCGTTCGACTTGCTTTGAAATAAGTTATTGACTTAAAATGACTCATTGAAATGATTTTAAGGTTAAACGAATGCACACTTTCCTTGCAATGATCATTTGCAAGTTATGCACAAAAGTTGTGTCTGTAGTGCAAAACTTGAATTCGTTCGACTTGCTTGGAAATAAGTTATTTACTTGAAATAACTCATTGAAATGATTTTAAGGTTAAACGAATGCACACTTTCCTTGCAATGATCATTTGCAAGTTATGCACAAAAGTTGTGTCTGTACTGGAAAACTAGAATTCGTTCGACTTGCTTTGACATAAGTTATTGACTTGAAATGACTCATTGAAATGATTTTAAGGTTAAACGACAGCACACTTTCCTTGCAAAGATCATTTGCATGTTATGCACAAAACTTGTGTCTGTAGTGCAAAACTTGAATTCGTTCGACTCGCTTTGAAATAAGTTATTGAATTGAAATGACTCAATGAAATGATTTTAATTTTAAACGAATGCACACTTTCCTTGCAATGATCATTTGCAAGTTATGCACAAAAGTTGTGTGTGTAGTGCAAAACTAGAATTCGTTCGACTTGCTTTGAAATAAGTTATTGACTTGAAATGACTCATTGAAATGATTTTACGGTTAAACGAATGCACACTTTCCTTGCAATGATCATTTGCATGTTATGCACAAAACTTGTGTCTGTAGTGCAAAACATGAATTCGTTCGACTTGCTTTGAAATAAGTTATTGACTTGAAATGACTCATTGAAATTATTTTAAGGTTAAACGAATGCACACTTTCCTTGCAATGATCATTTGCATGTTATGCACAAAACTTGTGTCTGTAGTGCAAAACATGAATTCGTTCGACTTGCTTTGAAATAAGTTATTGACTTGAAATGACTCATTGAAATTATTTTAAGGTTAAACGAATGCACACTTTCCTTGCAATGATCATTTGCAAGTTATGCACAAAAGTTGTGTCTGTAGTGCAAAACTTGAATTCGTTCGACTTGCTTTGAAATAAGTTATTTACTTGAAATAACTCATTGAAATGATTTTAAGGTTAAACGAATGCACACTTTCCTTGCAATGATCATTTGCAAGTTATGCACAAAACTTGTGTCTGTAGTGCAAAACATGAATTCGTTCGACTTGCTTTGAAATAAGTTATTGACTTGAAATGACTCATTGAAATTATTTTAAGGTTAAACGAATGCACACTTTCCTTGCAATGATCATTTGCAAGTTATGCACAAAAGTTGTGTCTGTAGTGCAAAACTTGAATTCGTTCGACTTGCTTTGAAATAAGTTATTGACTTGAAATGACTCATTGAAATGATTTTAAGGATAAACGAATGCACACTTTCCTTGCAATGATCATTTGCATGTTATGCACAAAACTTGTGTCTGTAGTGCAAAACTTGAATTCGTTCGACTTGCTTTGAAATAAGTTATTGACTTGAAATGACTCATTGAAATGATTTTAAGGTTAAACGAATGCACACTTTCCTTGCAATGATCATTCGCAAGTTATGCACAAAAGTTGTGTCTGTAGTGCAAAACTAGAATTCGTTCGAATTGCTTTGAAATAAGTTATTGACTTGATATGACTCATTGAAATGATTTTAAGGTTAAACGAATGCACACTTTCCTTGCAATGATCATTTGGAAGTTATGCACAAAACTTGTGTTTGTCGTGCAAAAATAGAATTCGTTCGAATTGCTTTGAAATAAGTGATTGACTTGAAATGCCTCATTGAAATAATTTTAAGGATAAACGAATGCACTCTTTCCTTGCAATGATCATTTGCATGTTATGCACAAAACTTGTGTCTGTAGTGCAAAACTTGAATTCGTTCGACTTGCTTTGAAATAAGTTATTGACTTGAAATGACTCATTGAAATGATTTTAAGGATAAACGAATGCACACTGTCCTTGCAATGATCATTTGCAAGTTATGCACAAAAGTTGTGTCTGTAGTGCAAAACTTGAATTCGTTCGACTTGCTTTGAAATAAGTTATTTACTTGAAATAACTCATTGAAATGATTTTAAGGTTAAACGAATGCACACTTTCCTTGCAATGATCATTTGCAAGTTATGCACAAAACTTGTGTCTGTACTGGAAAACTAGAATTCGTTCGACTTGCTTTGAAATAAGTGATTGACTTGAAATGACTAATTGAAATGATTTTAAGGTTAAATGAATGCACACTTTCCTTCCAATGATCATTCGCAAGTTATGCACAAAAGTTGTGTCTGTAGTGCAAAACTAGAATTCGTTCGAATTGCTTTGAAATAAGTTATTGACTTGATATGACTCATTGAAATGATTTTAAGGTTAAACGAATGCACACTTTCCTTGCAATGATCATTTGCATGTTATGCACAAAACTTGTGTCTGTAGTGCAGAACTTGAATTCGTTCGACTTGCTTTGAAATAAGTTATTGACTTGAAATGACTCATTGAAATGATTTTAAGGTTAAACGAATGCACACTTTCCTTGCAATGATCATTCGCAAGTTATGCACAAAAGTTGTGTCTGTAGTGCAAAACTAGAATTCGTTCGAATTGCTTTGATATAAGTTATTGACTTGAAATGACTCATTGAAATGATTTTAAGGTTAAACGAATGCACCCTTTCCTTGCAATGATCATTCGCAAGTTATGCACAAAAGTTGTGTCTGTAGTGCAAAACTTGAATTCGTTCGACTTGCTTTGAAATAAGTTATTGACTTGAAATGACTCATTGAAATGATTTTAATTTTAAACGAATGCACACTTTCCTTGCAATGATCATTTGGAAGTTATGCACAAAACTTGTGTTTGTAGTGCAAAAATAGAATTCGTTCGAATTGCTTTGAAATAAGTGATTGACTTGAAATGCCTCATTGAAATGATTTTAAGGTTAAACGAATGCACACTTTCCTTGCAATGATCATTTGGAAGTTATGCACAAAACTTGTGTTTGTCGTGCAAAAATAGAATTCGTTCGAATTGCTTTGAAATAAGTGATTGACTTGAAATGCCTCATTGAAATAATTTTAAGGATAAACGAATGCACTCTTTCCTTGCAATGATCATTTGCATGTTATGCACAAAACTTGTGTCTGTAGTGCAAAACTTGAATTCGTTCGACTTGCTTTGAAATAAGTTATTGACTTGAAATGACTCATTGAAATGATTTTAAGGATAAACGAATGCACACTGTCCTTGCAATGATCATTTGCAAGTTATGCACAAAAGTTGTGTCTGTAGTGCAAAACTTGAATTCGTTCGACTTGCTTTGAAATAAGTTATTTACTTGAAATAACTCATTGAAATGATTTTAAGGTTAAACGAATGCACACTTTCCTTGCAATGATCATTTGCAAGTTATGCACAAAACTTGTGTCTGTACTGGAAAACTAGAATTCGTTCGACTTGCTTTGAAATAAGTGATTGACTTGAAATGACTAATTGAAATGATTTTAAGGTTAAATGAATGCACACTTTCCTTCCAATGATCATTCGCAAGTTATGCACAAAAGTTGTGTCTGTAGTGCAAAACTAGAATTCGTTCGAATTGCTTTGAAATAAGTTATTGACTTGATATGACTCATTGAAATGATTTTAAGGTTAAACGAATGCACACTTTCCTTGCAATGATCATTTGCATGTTATGCACAAAACTTGTGTCTGTAGTGCAGAACTTGAATTCGTTCGACTTGCTTTGAAATAAGTTATTGACTTGAAATGACTCATTGAAATGATTTTAAGGTTAAACGAATGCACACTTTCCTTGCAATGATCATTTGCATGTTATGCACAAAACTTGTGTCTGTAGTGCAAAACATGAATTCGTTCGACTTGCTTTGAAATAAGTTATTGGCTTGAAATGACTCATTGAAATGATTTTAAGGTTAAACGAATGCACACTTTCCTTGTAATGATCATTTGCAAGTTCTGCACAAAAGTTGTGTCTGTAGTGCAAAACTTGAATTCGTTCGACTTGCTTTGAAATAAGTTATTTACTTGAAATAACTCATTGAAATGATTTTAAGGTTAAACGAATGCACACTTTCCTTGCAATGATCATTTGCAAGTTATGCACAAAACTTGTGTCTGTAGTGCAAAACATGAATTCGTTCGACTTGCTTTGAAATAAGTTATTGACTTGAAATGACTCATTGAAATTATTTTAAGGTTAAACGAATGCACACTTTCCTTGCAATGATCATTTGCAAGTTATGCACAAAAGTTGTGTCTGTAGTGCAAAACTTGAATTCGTTCGACTTGCTTTGAAATAAGTTATTGACTTGAAATGACTCATTGAAATGATTTTAAGGATAAACGAATGCACACTTTCCTTGCAATGATCATTTGCATGTTATGCACAAAACTTGTGTCTGTAGTGCAAAACTTGAATTCGTTCGACTTGCTTTGAAATAAGTTATTGACTTGAAATGACTCATTGAAATGATTTTAAGGTTAAACGAATGCACACTTTCCTTGCAATGATCATTCGCAAGTTATGCACAAAAGTTGTGTCTGTAGTGCAAAACTAGAATTCGTTCGAATTGCTTTGAAATAAGTTATTGACTTGATATGACTCATTGAAATGATTTTAAGGTTAAACGAATGCACACTTTCCTTGCAATGATCATTTGGAAGTTATGCACAAAACTTGTGTTTGTCGTGCAAAAATAGAATTCGTTCGAATTGCTTTGAAATAAGTGATTGACTTGAAATGCCTCATTGAAATAATTTTAAGGATAAACGAATGCACTCTTTCCTTGCAATGATCATTTGCATGTTATGCACAAAACTTGTGTCTGTAGTGCAAAACTTGAATTCGTTCGACTTGCTTTGAAATAAGTTATTGACTTGAAATGACTCATTGAAATGATTTTAAGGATAAACGAATGCACACTGTCCTTGCAATGATCATTTGCAAGTTATGCACAAAACTTGTGTCTGTAGTGCAAAACTTGAATTCGTTCGACTTGCTTTGAAATAAGTTATTTACTTGAAATAACTCATTGAAATGATTTTAAGGTTAAACGAATGCACACTTTCCTTGCAATGATCATTTGCAAGTTATGCACAAAACTTGTGTCTGTACTGGAAAACTAGAATTCGTTCGACTTGCTTTGAAATAAGTGATTGACTTGAAATGACTAATTGAAATGATTTTAATGTTAAATGAATGCACACTTTCCTTCCAATGATCATTCGCAAGTTATGCACAAAAGTTGGGTCTGTAGTGCAAAACTTGAATTCGTTCGACTTGCTTTGAAATAAGTTATTGACTTGAAATGACTCATTGAAATGATTTTAAGGATAAACGAATGCACACTTTCTTTGCAATGATCATTTGCATGTTATGCACAAAACTTGTGTCTGTAGTGCAAAACATGAATTCGTTCGACTTGCTTTGAAATAAGTTATTGACTTGAAATGACTCATTGAAATGATTTTAAAGTTAAACGAATGCACACTTTCCTTGCAATGATCATTTGCAAGTTATGCACAAAAGTTGTGTCTGTAGTGCAAAACTTGAATTCGTTCGACTTGCTTTGAAATAAGTTATTTACTTGGAATAACTCATTGAAATTATTTTAAGGTTAAACGAATGCACACTTTCCTTGTAATGATCATTTGCAAGTTCTGCACAAAAGTTGTGTCTGTACTGGAAAACTAGAATTCGTTCGACTTGCTTTGAAATAAGTTATTGACTTGAAATGACTCATTGAAATGATTTTAAGGTTAAACGAATCCACACTTTCCTTGCAATGATCATTTGCATGTTATGCACAAAACTTGTGTCTGTAGTGCAAAACTTGAATTCGTTCGACTCGCTTTGAAATAAGTTATTGAATTGAAATGACTCATTGAAATGATTTTAATTTTAAACAAATGCACACTTTCCTTGCAATGATCATTTGCAAGTTATGCACAAAAGTTGTGTCTGTAGTGCAAAACTAGAATTCGTTCGACTTGCTTTGATATAAGTTATTGACTTGAAATGACTCATTGAAATGATTTTAAGGTTAAACGAATGCACCCTTTCCTTGCAATGATCATTCGCAAGTTATGCACAAAAGTTGTGTCTGTAGTGCAAAACTTGAATTCGTTCGACTTGCTTTGAAATAAGTTATTGACTTGAAATGACTCATTGAAATGATTTTAATTTTAAACGAATGCACACTTTCCTTGCAATGATCATTTGGAAGTTATGCACAAAACTTGTGTTTGTAGTGCAAAAATAGAATTCGTTCGAATTGCTTTGAAATAAGTGATTGACTTGAAATGCCTCATTGAAATGATTTCAAGGATAAACGAATGCACACTTTCCTTGCAATGATCATTTGCATGTTATGCACAAAACTTGTGTCTGTAGTGCAAAACTTGAATTCGTTCGACTTGCTTTGAAATAAGTTATTGACTTGAAATGACTCATTGAAATGATTTTAAGGATAAACGAATGCACACTTTCCTTGCAATGATCATTTGCATGTTATGCACAAAACTTGTGTCTGTAGTGCAAAACTTGAATTCGTTCGACTTGCTTTGAAATAAGTTATTGACTTGAAATGACTCATTGAAATGATTTTAAGGTTAAACGAATGCACACTTTCCTTGCAATGATCATTCGCAAGTTATGCACAAAAGTTGTGTCTGTAGTGCAAAACTAGAATTCGTTCGAATTGCTTTGAAATAAGTTATTGACTTGATATGACTCATTGAAATGATTTTAAGGTTAAACGAATGCACACTTTCCTTGCAATGATCATTTGGAAGTTATGCACAAAACTTGTGTTTGTCGTGCAAAAATAGAATTCGTTCGAATTGCTTTGAAATAAGTGATTGACTTGAAATGCCTCATTGAAATAATTTTAAGGATAAACGAATGCACACTTTCCTTGCAATGATCATTTGCATGTTATGCACAAAACTTGTGTCTGTAGTGCAAAACTTGAATTCGTTCGACTTGCTTTGAAATAAGTTATTGACTTGAAATGACTCATTGAAATGATTTTAAGGATAAACGAATGCACACTTTCCTTGCAATGATCATTTGCATGTTATGCACAAAACTTGTGTCTGTAGTGCAAAACTTGAATTCGTTCGACTTGCTTTGAAATAAGTTATTGACTTGAAATGACTCATTGAAATGATTTTGAGGTTAAACGAATGCACACTTTCCTTGCAATGATCATTTGCATGTTATGCACAAAACTTGTGTCTGTAGTGCAAAACATGAATTCGTTCGACTTGCTTTGAAATAAGTTATTGACTTGAAATGACTCATTGAAATTATTTTAAGGTTAAACAAATGCACACTTTCCTTGCAATGATCATTTGCAAGTTATGCACAAAAGTTGTGTCTGTAGTGCAAAACTTGAATTCGTTCGACTTGCTTTGAAATAAGTTATTTACTTGAAATAACTCATTGAAATGATTTTAAGGTTAAACGAATGCACACTTTCCTTGCAATGATCATTTGCAAGTTATGCACAAAACTTGTGTCTGTACTGGAAAACTAGAATTCGTTCGACTTGCTTTGAAATAAGTGATTGACTTGAAATGACTAATTGAAATGATTTTAAGGTTAAATGAATGCACACTTTCCTTCCAATGATCATTCGCAAGTTATGCACAAAAGTTGTGTCTGTAGTGCAAAACTAGAATTCGTTCGAATTGCTTTGAAATAAGTTATTGACTTGATATGACTCATTGAAATGATTTTAAGGTTAAACGAATGCACACTTTCCTTGCAATGATCATTTGCATGTTATGCACAAAACCTGTGTCTGTAGTGCAGAACTTGAATTCGTTCGACTTGCTTTGAAATAAGTTATTGACTTGAAATGACTCATTGAAATGATTTTAAGGTTAAACGAATGCACACTTTCCTTGCAATGATCATTTGCAAGTTATGCACAAAACTTGTGTCTGTAGTGCAAAACTTGAATTCGTTCGACTTGCTTTGAAATAAGTTATTGACTTGAAATGACTCATTGAAATGATTTTAAGGTTAAAAGAATGCACACTTTCCTTGCAATGATCATTTGCCAGTTATGCACAAAAGTTGTGTCTGTACTGGAAAACTAGAATTCGTTCGACTTGCTTTGATATAAGTTATTGACTTGAAATGACTCATTGAAATGATTTTACGGTTAAACGAATGCACCCTTTCCTTGCAATGATCATTCGCAAGTTATGCACAAAAGTTGTGTCTGTAGTGCAAAACTTGAATTCGTTCGACTTGCTTTGAAATAAGTTATTGACTTGAAATGACTCATTGAAATGATTTTAATTTTAAACGAATGCACACTATCCTTGCAATGATCATTTGGAAGTTATGCACAAAACTTGTGTTTGTAGTGCAAAAATAGAATTCGTTCGAATTGCTTTGAAATAAGTGATTGACTTGAAATGCCTCATTGAAATGATTTCAAGGATAAACGAATGCACACTTTCCTTGCAATGATCATTTGCATGTTATGCACAAAACTTGTGTCTGTAGTGCAAAACTTGAATTCGTTCGACTTGCTTTGAAATAAGTTATTGACTTGAAATGACTCATTGAAATGATTTTAAGGATAAACGAATGCACACTTTCCTTGCAATGATCATTTGCATGTTATGCACAAAACTTGTGTCTGTAGTGCAAAACTTGAATTCGTTCGACTTGCTTTGAAATAAGTTATTGACTTGAAATGACTCATTGAAATGATTTTAAGGTTAAACGAATGCACACTTTCCTTGCAATGATCATTCGCAAGTTATGCACAAAAGTTGTGTCTGTAGTGCAAAACTAGAATTCGTTCGAATTGCTTTGAAATAAGTTATTGACTTGATATGACTCATTGAAATGATTTTAAGGTTAAACGAATGCACACTTTCCTTGCAATGATCATTTGGAAGTTATGCACAAAACTTGTGTTTGTAGTGCAAAAATAGAATTCGTTCGAATTGCTTTGAAATAAGTGATTGACTTGAAATGCCTCATTGAAATGATTTTAAGGATAAACGAATGCACACTTTCCTTGCAATGATCATTTGCATGTTATGCACAAAACTTGTGTCTGTAGTGCAAAACTTGAATTCGTTCGACTTGCTTTGAAATAAGTTATTGACTTCAAATGACTCATTGAAATGATTTTAAGGATAAACGAATGCACACTTTCCTTGCAATGATCATTTGCATGTTATGCACAAAACTTGTGTCTGTAGTGCAAAACTTGAATTCGTTCGACTTGCTTTGAAGTAACTTATTGACTTGAAATGACTCATTGAAATGATTTTAATTTTAAACGAGTGCACACTTTCCTTGCAATGATCATTTGCAAGTTATGCACAAAAGTTGTGTCTGTAGTGCAAAACTAGAATACGTTCGACTTGCTTCGAAATAAGTTATTGGCTTGAAATGACTCATTGAAATGATTTTAAGGTTAAACGAATGCACACTTTCCTTGCAATGATCATTTGCAAGTTATGCACAAAAGTTGTGTCTGTAGTGCAAAACTAGAATTCGTTCGACTTGCTTTGAAATAAGATATTGACTTGAAATGACTCATTGAAATGATTTTAAGGTTAAACGAATGCACACTTTCCTTGCAATGATCATTTGCAAGTTATGCACAAAAGTTGTGTCTGTAGTGCAAAACTAGAATTCGTTCGACTTGCTTTGAAGTAACTTATTGACTTGAAATGACTCATTGAAATGATTTTAATTTTAAACGAGTGCATACTTTCCTTGGAATGATCATTTGCATGTTATGCACAAAACTTGTGTCTGTAGTGCAAAACACGAATTCGTTCGACTTGCTTTGAAATAAGTTATTGACTTAAAATGACTCATTGAAATGATTTTAAGGTTAAACGAATGCACACTTTCCTTGCAATGATCATTTGCAAGTTATGCACAAAAGTTGTGTCTGTAGTGCAAAACTTGAATTCGTTCGACTTGCTTGGAAATAAGTTATTTACTTGAAATAACTCATTGAAATGATTTTAAGGTTAAACGAATGCACACTTTCCTTGCAATGATCATTTGCAAGTTATGCACAAAAGTTGTGTCTGTACTGGAAAACTAGAATTCGTTCGACTTGCTTTGACATAAGTTATTGACTTGAAATGACTCATTGAAATGATTTTAAGGTTAAACGACAGCACACTTTCCTTGCAAAGATCATTTGCATGTTATGCACAAAACTTGTGTCTGTAGTGCAAAACTTGAATTCGTTCGACTCGCTTTGAAATAAGTTATTGAATTGAAATGACTCAATGAAATGATTTTAAGGTTTAACGAATGCACACTTTCCTTTCAATGATCATTTGCATGTTATGCACAAAACTTGTGTCTGTAGTGCAAAACATGAATTCGTTCGACTTGCTTTGAAATAAGTTATTGACTTGAAATGACTCAGTGAAATGATTTTAAGGTTAAACGAATGCACACTTTCCTTGCAATGATCATTTGCAAGTTATGCACAAAAGTTGTGTCTGTACTGGAAAACTAGAATTCGTTCGACTTGCTTTGAAATAAGTTATTGACTTGAAATGACTCATTGAAATTATTTTAAGGTTAAACGAATCCACACTTTCCTTGCAATGATCATTTGCATGTTATGCACAAAACTTGTGTCTGTAGTGCAAAACTTGAATTCGTTCGACTCGCTTTGAAATAAGTTATTGAATTGAAATGACTCATTGAAATGATTTTAATTTTAAACGAATGCACACTTTCCTTGCAATGATCATTTGCAAGTTATGCACAAAAGTTGTGTGTGTAGTGCAAAACTAGAATTCGTTCGACTTGCTTTGATATAAGTTATTGACTTGAAATGACTCATTGAAATGATTTTAAGGTTAAACGAATGCACCATTTCCTTGCAATGATCATTCGCAAGTTATGCACAAAAGTTGTGTCTGTAGTGCAAAACTAGAATTCGTTCGACTTGCTTTGGAGTAAGTTCTTGACTTGAAATGACTCATTGAAATGATTTTAATTTTAAACGAATGCACACTTTCCTTGCAATGATCATTTGGAAGTTATGCACAAAACTTGTGTTTGTAGTGCAAAAATAGAATTCGTTCGAATTGCTTCGAAATAAGTGATTGACTTGAAATGCCACATTGAAATGATTTTAAGGATAAACGAATGCACACTTTCCTTGCAATGATAATTTGCATGTTATGCACAAAACTTGTGTTTGTAGTGCAAAACTTGAATTCGTTCGACTTCCTTTGAAATAAGTTATTGACTTGAAATGACTCATTGAAATGATTTTAAGGTTAAACGAATGCACACTTTCCTTGCAATGATCATTTGCAAGTTATGCACAAAAGTTGTGTCTGTACTAGAAAACTAGAATTCGTTCGACTTGCTTTGACATAAGTTATTGACTTGAAATGACTCATTGAAATGATTTTAGGTTAAACGAATGCACACTTTCCTTGCAATGATCATTTGCAAGTTATGCACAAAAGTTGTGTGTGTAGTGCAAAACTAGAATTCGTTCAACTTGCTTTGACATAAGTTATTGACTTGAAATGACTCATTGAAATGATTTTGAGGTTAAACGAATGCACACTTTCCTTGCAATGATCATTTGCATGTTATGCACAAAACTTGTGTCTGTAGTGCAAAACATGAATTCGTTCGACTTGCTTTGAAATAAGTTATTGACTTGAAATGACTCATTGAAATTATTTTAAGGTTAAACGAATGCACACTTTCCTTGCAATGATCATTTGCAAGTTATGCACAAAAGTTGTGTCTGTAGTGCAAAACTTGAATTCGTTCGACTTGCTTTGAAATAAGTTATTTACTTGAAATAACTCATTGAAATGATTTTAAGGTTAAACGAATGCACACTTTCCTTGCAATGATCATTTGCAAGTTATGCACAAAACTTGTGTCTGTACTGGAAAACTAGAATTCGTTCGACTTGCTTTGAAATAAGTGATTGACTTGAAATGACTAATTGAAATGATTTTAAGGTTAAATGAATGCACACTTTCCTTCCAATGATCATTCGCAAGTTATGCACAAAAGTTGGGTCTGTAGTGCAAAACTTGAATTCGTTCGACTTGCTTTGAAATAAGTTATTGACTTGAAATGACTCATTGAAATGATTTTAAGGATAAACGAATGCACACTTTCTTTGCAATGATCATTTGCATGTTATGCACAAAACTTGTGTCTGTAGTGCAAAACATGAATTCGTTCGACTTGCTTTGAAATAAGTTATTGACTTGAAATGACTCATTGAAATGATTTTAAGGTTAAACGAATGCACACTTTCCTTGCAATGATCATTTGCAAGTTATGCACAAAAGTTGTGTCTGTAGTGCAAAACATGAATTCGTTCGACTTGCTTTGAAATAAGTTATTTACTTGGAATAACTCATTGAAATTATTTTAAGGTTAAACGAATGCACACTTTCCTTGTAATGATCATTTGCAAGTTCTGCACAAAAGTTGTGTCTGTACTGGAAAACTAGAATTCGTTCGACTTGCTTTGAAATAAGTTATTGACTTGAAATGACTCATTGAAATGATTTTAAGGTTAAACGAATCCACACTTTCCTTGCAATGATCATTTGCATGTTATGCACAAAACTTGTGTCTGTAGTGCAAAACTTGAATTCGTTCGACTCGCTTTGAAATAAGTTATTGAATTGAAATGACTCATTGAAATGATTTTAATTTTAAACAAATGCACACTTTCCTTGCAATGATCATTTGCAAGTTATGCACAAAAGTTGTGTGTGTAGTGCAAAACTAGAATTCGTTCGACTTGCTTTGATATAAGTTATTGACTTGAAATGACTCATTGAAATGATTTTAAGGTTAAACGAATGCACCCTTTCCTTGCAATGATCATTCGCAAGTTATGCACAAAAGTTGTGTCTGTAGTGCAAAAGTAGAATTCGTTCGACTTGCTTTGGAGTAAGTTCTTGACTTGAAATGACTCATTAAAATGATTTTAATTTTAAACGAATGCACACTTTCCTTGCAATGATCATTTGGAAGTTATGCACAAAACTTGTGTTTGTAGTGCAAAAATAGAATTCGTTCGAATTGCTTCGAAATAAGTGATTGACTTGAAATGCCACATTGAAATGATTTTAAGGATAAACGAATGCACACTTTCCTTGCAATGATAATTTGCATGTTATGCACAAAACTTGTGTTTGTAGTGCAAAACTTGAATTCGTTCGACTTCCTTTGAAATAAGTTATTGACTTGAAATGACTCATTGAAATGATTTTAAGGTTAAACGAATGCACACTTTCCTTGCAATGATCATTTGCAAGTTATGCACAAAAGTTGTGTCTGTACTAGAAAACTAGAATTCGTTCGACTTGCTTTGACATAAGTTATTGACTTGAAATGACTCATTGAAATGATTTTAGGTTAAACGAATGCACACTTTCCTTGCAATGATCATTTGCAAGTTATGCACAAAAGTTGTGTGTGTAGTGCAAAACTAGAATTCGTTCAACTTGCTTTGACATAAGTTATTGACTTGAAATGACTCATTGAAATGATTTTAAGGTTTAACGAATGCACACTTTCCTTTCAATGATCATTTGCATGTTATGCACAAAACTTGTGTCTGTAGTGCAAAACATGAATTCGTTCGACTTGCTTTGAAATAAGTTATTGACTTGAAATGACTCAGTGAAATGATTTTAAGGTTAAACGAATGCACACTTTCCTTGCAATGATCATTTGCAAGTTATGCACAAAAGTTGTGTCTGTACTGGAAAACTAGAATTCGTTCGACTTGCTTTGAAATAAGTTATTGACTTGAAATGACTCATTGAAATTATTTTAAGGTTAAACGAATCCACACTTTCCTTGCAATGATCATTTGCATGTTATGCACAAAACTTGTGTCTGTAGTGCAAAACTTGAATTCGTTCGACTCGCTTTGAAATAAGTTATTGAATTGAAATGACTCATTGAAATGATTTTAATTTTAAACGAATGCACACTTTCCTTGCAATGATCATTTGCAAGTTATGCACAAAAGTTGTGTGTGTAGTGCAAAACTAGAATTCGTTCGACTTGCTTTGATATAAGTTATTGACTTGAAATGACTCATTGAAATGATTTTAAGGTTAAACGAATGCACCATTTCCTTGCAATGATCATTCGCAAGTTATGCACAAAAGTTGTGTCTGTAGTGCAAAACTAGAATTCGTTCGACTTGCTTTGGAGTAAGTTCTTGACTTGAAATGACTCATTGAAATGATTTTAATTTTAAACGAATGCACACTTTCCTTGCAATGATCATTTGGAAGTTATGCACAAAACTTGTGTTTGTAGTGCAAAAATAGAATTCGTTCGAATTGCTTCGAAATAAGTGATTGACTTGAAATGCCACATTGAAATGATTTTAAGGATAAACGAATGCACACTTTCCTTGCAATGATAATTTGCATGTTATGCACAAAACTTGTGTTTGTAGTGCAAAACTTGAATTCGTTCGACTTCCTTTGAAATAAGTTATTGACTTGAAATGACTCATTGAAATGATTTTAAGGTTAAACGAATGCACACTTTCCTTGCAATGATCATTTGCAAGTTATGCACAAAAGTTGTGTCTGTACTAGAAAACTAGAATTCGTTCGACTTGCTTTGACATAAGTTATTGACTTGAAATGACTCATTGAAATGATTTTAGGTTAAACGAATGCACACTTTCCTTGCAATGATCATTTGCAAGTTATGCACAAAAGTTGTGTGTGTAGTGCAAAACTAGAATTCGTTCAACTTGCTTTGACATAAGTTATTGACTTGAAATGACTCATTGAAATGATTTTGAGGTTAAACGAATGCACACTTTCCTTGCAATGATCATTTGCATGTTATGCACAAAACTTGTGTCTGTAGTGCAAAACATGAATTCGTTCGACTTGCTTTGAAATAAGTTATTGACTTGAAATGACTCATTGAAATTATTTTAAGGTTAAACGAATGCACACTTTCCTTGCAATGATCATTTGCAAGTTATGCACAAAAGTTGTGTCTGTAGTGCAAAACTTGAATTCGTTCGACTTGCTTTGAAATAAGTTATTTACTTGAAATAACTCATTGAAATGATTTTAAGGTTAAACGAATGCACACTTTCCTTGCAATGATCATTTGCAAGTTATGCACAAAACTTGTGTCTGTACTGGAAAACTAGAATTCGTTCGACTTGCTTTGAAATAAGTGATTGACTTGAAATGACTAATTGAAATGATTTTAAGGTTAAATGAATGCACACTTTCCTTCCAATGATCATTCGCAAGTTATGCACAAAAGTTGGGTCTGTAGTGCAAAACTTGAATTCGTTCGACTTGCTTTGAAATAAGTTATTGACTTGAAATGACTCATTGAAATGATTTTAAGGATAAACGAATGCACACTTTCTTTGCAATGATCATTTGCATGTTATGCACAAAACTTGTGTCTGTAGTGCAAAACATGAATTCGTTCGACTTGCTTTGAAATAAGTTATTGACTTGAAATGACTCATTGAAATGATTTTAAGGTTAAACGAATGCACACTTTCCTTGCAATGATCATTTGCAAGTTATGCACAAAAGTTGTGTCTGTAGTGCAAAACTTGAATTCGTTCGACTTGCTTTGAAATAAGTTATTTACTTGGAATAACTCATTGAAATTATTTTAAGGTTAAACGAATGCACACTTTCCTTGTAATGATCATTTGCAAGTTCTGCACAAAAGTTGTGTCTGTACTGGAAAACTAGAATTCGTTCGACTTGCTTTGAAATAAGTTATTGACTTGAAATGACTCATTGAAATGATTTTAAGGTTAAACGAATCCACACTTTCCTTGCAATGATCATTTGCATGTTATGCACAAAACTTGTGTCTGTAGTGCAAAACTTGAATTCGTTCGACTCGCTTTGAAATAAGTTATTGAATTGAAATGACTCATTGAAATGATTTTAATTTTAAACAAATGCACACTTTCCTTGCAATGATCATTTGCAAGTTATGCACAAAAGTTGTGTGTGTAGTGCAAAACTAGAATTCGTTCGACTTGCTTTGATATAAGTTATTGACTTGAAATGACTCATTGAAATGATTTTAAGGTTAAACGAATGCACCCTTTCCTTGCAATGATCATTCGCAAGTTATGCACAAAAGTTGTGTCTGTAGTGCAAAAGTAGAATTCGTTCGACTTGCTTTGGAGTAAGTTCTTGACTTGAAATGACTCATTAAAATGATTTTAATTTTAAACGAATGCACACTTTCCTTGCAATGATCATTTGGAAGTTATGCACAAAACTTGTGTTTGTAGTGCAAAAATAGAATTCGTTCGAATTGCTTCGAAATAAGTGATTGACTTGAAATGCCACATTGAAATGATTTTAAGGATAAACGAATGCACACTTTCCTTGCAATGATAATTTGCATGTTATGCACAAAACTTGTGTTTGTAGTGCAAAACTTGAATTCGTTCGACTTCCTTTGAAATAAGTTATTGACTTGAAATGACTCATTGAAATGATTTTAAGGTTAAACGAATGCACACTTTCCTTGCAATGATCATTTGCAAGTTACGCACAAAAGTTGTGTCTGTACTAGAAAACTAGAATTCGTTCGACTTGCTTTGACATAAGTTATTGACTTGAAATGACTCATTGAAATGATTTTAGGTTAAACGAATGCACACTTTCCTTGCAATGATCATTTGCAAGTTATGCACAAAAGTTGTGTGTGTAGTGCAAAACTAGAATTCGTTCAACTTGCTTTGACATAAGTTATTGACTTGAAATGACTCATTGAAATGATTTTAAGGTTTAACGAATGCACACTTTCCTTTCAATGATCATTTGCATGTTATGCACAAAACTTGTGTCTGTAGTGCAAAACATGAATTCGTTCGACGTGCTTTGAAATAAGTTATTGACTTGAAATGACTCAGTGAAATGATTTTAAGGTTAAACGAATGCACACTTTCCTTGCAATGATCATTTGCAAGTTATGCACAAAAGTTGTGTCTGTACTGGAAAACTAGAATTCGTTCGACTTGCTTTGAAATAAGTTATTGACTTGAAATGACTCATTGAAATTATTTTAAGGTTAAACGAATCCACACTTTCCTTGCAATGATCATTTGCATGTTATGCACAAAACTTGTGTCTGTAGTGCAAAACTTGAATTCGTTCGACTCGCTTTGAAATAAGTTATTGAATTGAAATGACTCATTGAAATGATTTTAATTTTAAACGAATGCACACTTTCCTTGCAATGATCATTTGCAAGTTATGCACAAAAGTTGTGTGTGTAGTGCAAAACTAGAATTCGTTCGACTTGCTTTGATATAAGTTATTGACTTGAAATGACTCATTGAAATGATTTTAAGGTTAAACGAATGCACCCTTTCCTTGCAATGATCATTCGCAAGTTATGCACAAAAGTTGTGTCTGTAGTGCAAAACTAGAATTCGTTCGACTTGCTTTGGAGTAAGTTCTTGACTTGAAATGACTCATTGAAATGATTTTAATTTTAAACGAATGCACACTTTCCTTGCAATGATCATTTGGAAGTTATGCACAAAACTTGTGTTTGTAGTGCAAAAATAGAATTCGTTCGAATTGCTTCGAAATAAGTGATTGACTTGAAATGCCACATTGAAATGATTTTAAGGATAAACGAATGCACACTTTCCTTGCAATGATAATTTGCATGTTATGCACAAAACTTGTGTTTGTAGTGCAAAACTTGAATTCGTTCGACTTCCTTTGAAATAAGTTATTGACTTGAAATGACTCATTGAAATGATTTTAAGGTTAAACGAATGCACACTTTCCTTGCAATGATCATTTGCAAGTTATGCACAAAAGTTGTGTCTGTACTAGAAAACTAGAATTCGTTCGACTTGCTTTGACATAAGTTATTGACTTGAAATGACTCATTGAAATGATTTTAGGTTAAACGAATGCACACTTTCCTTGCAATGATCATTTGCAAGTTATGCACAAAAGTTGTGTGTGTAGTGCAAAACTAGAATTCGTTCAACTTGCTTTGACATAAGTTATTGACTTGAAATGACTCATTGAAATGATTTTAAGGTTTAACGAATGCACACTTTCCTTTCAATGATCATTTGCATGTTATGCACAAAACTTGTGTCTGTAGTGCAAAACATGAATTCGTTCGACTTGCTTTGAAATAAGTTATTGACTTGAAATGACTCAGTGAAATGATTTTAAGGTTAAACGAATCCACACTTTCCTTGCAATGATCATTTGCAAGTTATGCACAAAAGTTGTGTCTGTAGTGCAAAACTAGAATTCGTTCGACCTGCTTTGAAATAAGTTATTGACTTGAAATGACTCATTGAAATGATTTTAATTTTAAACGAATGCAAACTTTCCTTGCAATGATCATTTGCAAGTTATGCACAAAAGTTGTGTTTGTAGTGCAAAAATAGAATTCGTTCGAATTGCTTTGAAATAAGTTATTGACTTGAAATGACTCATTGAAATGATTTTAAGGTTAAACGAATGCATACTTTCCTTGCAATAATTATTTGCATGTTATGCACAAAACTTGTATTTGTAGTGCAAAAATAGAATTCGTTCGACTTGCTTTGATATAAGTTATTGACTTGAAATGACTGATTGAAATGATTTTAAGGTCAAACGAATGCCCACTTTCCTTGGAATGCTCATTTGCAATTTATGCAGAAAACTTGTGTCTGTAGTGCAAAAATAGAATTCGTTCGAATTGCTTTGAAATAAGTTATTGACTTGAAATGACTCATTGAAATGATTTAAGGTTAAACGAATGCACTCTTTCCTTGCAACGATCATTTGCAGGTTATGCACAAAAGTTGTGTTTGTAGTGTAATACTAGAATTCGTTCGACTTGCTTTGACATAAGCTATTGACTTGAAATGACTCATTGAAACGATTTTAAGGTTAAACGAATGCACACTTTCCTTGCAATGATCATTTCCAAGTTATGCACAAAAGTTGTGTCTGTACTGGAAAACTAGAATTCGTTCGACTCGCTTTGACATAAGTTATTGGCTTGAAATGACTCATTGAAATGATTTTAAGGTTAAACGAATGCACACTTTCCCTGCAATGATCATTTGCAAGTTATGCACAAAATTTGTGTGTAGTGCAAAACTAGAATTCGTTCGACTTGCTTTGACATAAGTTATTGACTTGAAATGACCCATTGAAATGATTTTAAGGATAAACGAATGCACACTTTCCTTGCAATGATCATTTGCATGTTATGCACAAAACTTGTGTCTGTAGTGCAAAACTAGAATTCGTTCGACTTGCTTTGAAATAAGTTATTGACTTGAAATGACTCATTTAAATGATTTTAAGGTTAAACGAATGGACACTTTCCTTGCATTGATCATTTGCAAGTTATGCACAAAAGTTGTGTTTGTAGTGCAAAAATAGAATTCGTTTGAATTGCTTTGAAATATGATATTGACTTGAAATGAAGTTATGAAATGATTTTAAGGTTAAATGAATGCACACTTTTCTTGAAATGATCATTTGCAAGTTATGCACAGAACTTGTGTGTGTAGTGCAAAACTAGAATTCGTCCGAATTGCTTTGAAATAAGATATTGACTTGAAATGACTCATTGAAATGATTTTAAGGTTAAACGAATGCACACTTTCCTTGCAATGATCATTTGCAAGTTATGGAGAAAAGTTGTGTTTGTAGTGGAAAAACAGAATTCGTTCGACTTGCTTTGACATAAGTTATTGACTTGAAATGACTCATTGAAATGATTTTAAGGATAAACGAATGCACACTTTCCTTGCAATGATCATTTGCAAGTTATGGAGAAAAGTTGTGTTTGTAGTGGAAAACTAGAATTCGTTCGACTTGCTTTGACATAAGTTATTGACTTGAAATGACTCATTGAAATGATTTTAAGGATAAACGAATGCACACTTTCCTTGCAATGATCATTTCCAAGTTATGCACAAAAGTTGTGTCTGTACTGGAAAACTAGAATTCGTTCGACTCGCTTTGACATAAGTTATTGACTTGAAATGACTCATTGAAATGATTTTAAGGTTAAACGAATGCACACTTTCCCTGCAATGATCATTTGCAAGTTATGCACAAAATTTGTGTGTAGTGCAAAACTAGAATTCGTTCGACTTGCTTTGACATAAGTTATTGACTTGAAATGACCCATTGAAATGATTTTAAGGATAAACGAATGCACACTTTCCTTGCAATGATCATTTGCATGTTATGCACAAAACTTGTGTCTGTAGTGCAAAACTAGAATTCGTTCGACTTGCTTTGAAATAAGTTATTGACTTGAAATGACTCATTTAAATGATTTTAAGGTTAAACGAATGGACACTTTCCTTGCATTGATCATTTGCAAGTTATGCACAAAAGTTGTGTTTGTAGTGCAAAAATAGAATTCGTTTGAATTGCTTTGAAATATGATATTGACTTGAAATGACTGATTGAAATGATTTTAAGGTTAAATGAATGCACACTTTTCTTGAAATGATCATTTGCAAGTTATGCACAGAACTTGTGTTTGTAGTGCAAAAACAGAATTCGTCCGAATTGCTTTGAAATAAGTTATTGACTTGAAATGACTCATTGAAATGATTTTAAGGTTAAACGAATGCACACTTTCCTTGCAATGATCATTTGCAAGTTATGCACAAAAGTTGTGTTTGTAGTAGAAAACTAGAATTCGTTCGACTTGCTTTGACATAAGTTATTGACTTGAAATGACTCATTGAAATGATTTTGAGGTTAAACGAATGCACACTTTCCTTGCAATGATCATTTGCAAGTTATGCACAAAAGTTGTGTCTGTAGTGCAAAACTAGAATTCGTTCGACTTTCTTGGAGTAAGTTATTGACTTGAAATGACTCATTGAAATGATTTTAATTTTAAACGAATGCACACTTTCCTTGCAATGATCATTTGGAAGTTATGCACAAAACTTGTGTTTGTAGTGCAAAAATAGAATTCGTTCGAATTGCTTCGAAATAAGTGATTGACTTCAAATGCCTCATTGAAATGATTTTAAGGGTAAATGAATGCACACTTTCCTTGCAATGATCATTTGCATGTTATGCACAAAACTTGTGTCTGTAGTGCAAAACTTGAATTCGTTCGACTTGCTTTGAAATAAGTTATTTACTTGAAATAACTCATTGAAATGATTTTGAGGTTAAACGAATGCACACTTTCCTTGCAATGATCATTTGCAAGTTATGCACAAAAGTTGTGTCTGTACTGGAAAACTAGAATTCGTTCGACTTGCTTTGACATAAGTTATTGACTTGAAAAGACTCATTGAAATGATTTTAAGGTTAAACGAATGCACACTTTTACTTGCAATGATCATTTGCAAGTTATGCACAAAACTTGTGTCTGTAGTGCAAAACTAGAATTCGTTCGACTTGCTTGGAGTAAGTTATTGACTTGAAATGACTCATTGAAATGATTTTAAGGTTAAACGAATGCACACATTCCTTGCAATGATCATTTGCAAGTTATGCACAAAAGTTGTGTCTGTACTGGAAAACTAGAATTCGTTTGACTTGCTTTAATATAAGTTATTGACTTGAAATGACTCATTGAAATGATTTTAAGGTTAAACGAATGCACACTTTCCTTGCAATGATCATTCGCAAGTTATGCACAAAAGTTGTGTCTGTAGTGCAAAACTCGAATTCGTTCAACTTGCTTTGACATAAGTTATTGACTTGAAATGACTCATTGAAATGATTTTAAGGTTTAACGAATGCACACTTTCCTTTCAATGATCATTTGCATGTTATGCACAAAACTTGTGTCTGTAGTGCAAAACATGAATTCGTTCGACGTGCTTTGAAATAAGTTATTGACTTGAAATGACTCAGTGAAATGATTTTAAGGTTAAACGAATGCACACTTTCCTTGCAATGATCATTTGCAAGTTATGCACAAAAGTTGTGTCTGTACTGGAAAACTAGAATTCGTTCGACTTGCTTTGAAATAAGTTATTGACTTGAAATGACTCATTGAAATTATTTTAAGGTTAAACGAATCCACACTTTCCTTGCAATGATCATTTGCAAGTTATGCACAAAAGTTGTGTCTGTAGTGGAAAACTAGAATTCGTTCGACTTGCTTTGATATAAGTTATTGACTTGAAATGACTCATTGAAATGATTTTGAGGTTAAACGAATGCACACTTTCTTTGCAATGATCATTTGCATGTTATGCACAAAACTTGTGTCTGTAGTGCAAAACTTGAATTCGTTCGACTTGCTTTGAAATAAGTTATTGACTTGAAATGACTCATTGAAATGATTTTAATTTTAAACGAATGCACACTTTCCTTGCAATGAGCATTTGCAAGTTATGCACAAAAGTTGTGTGTGTAGTGCAAAACTAGAATTCGTTCGACTTGCTTTGATATAAGTTATTGCCTTGAAATGACTCATTGAAATGATTTTAATTTTAAACGAATGCACACTTTCCTTGCAATGATCATTTGGAAGTTATGCACAAAAGTTGTGTGTGTAGTGCAAAACTAGAATTCGTTCGACTTGCTTTGATATAAGTTATTGACTTGAAATGACTCATTGAAATGATTTTAAGGTTAAACGAATGCACACTTTCCTTGCAATGATCATTCGCAAGTTATGCACAAAAGTTGTGTCTGTAGTGCAAAACTCGAATTCGTTCGAATTGCTTTGAAATAAGTTATTGACTTGAAATGACTGATGGAAATGATTTTAAGGATAAACGAATGCACACTTTCCTTGCAATGATCATTTGCAAGTTATGCACAAAAGTTGTGTCTGTAGTGCAAAACTAGAATTCGTTCGACTTGCTTGGAGTAAGTTATTGACTTGGAATGACTCATTGAAATGATTTTAAGAATAAACGAATGCACACTTTCCTTGCAATGATCATTTGCAAGTTATGCACAAAAGTTGTGTCAGTAGTGCAAAACTAGAATTCGTTCGAATTGCTTTGAAATAAGTTATTGACTTGATATGACTCATTGAAATGATTTTAAGGTTAAACGAATGCACACTTTCCTTGCAATGATGATTTGCAAGTTATGCACAAAGGTTTTGTCTGTAGTGCAAAACTTGAATTCGTTCGACTTGCTTTGAAATAAGTTATTGACTTGAAATGACTCATTGAAATGATTTTAAGGTTAAACGAATGCACACTTTCCTTGCAATGATCATTTCCAAGTTATGCACAAAAGTTGTGTCTGTACTGGAAAACTAGAATTCGTTCGACTTGCTTTGACATAAGTTATTGACTTGAAATGACTCATTGAAATGATTTTAGGTTAAACGAATGCACACTTTCCTTGCAATGATCATTTGCAAGTTATGCACAAAAGTTGTGTGTGTAGTGCAAAACTAGAATTCGTTCAACTTGCTTTGACATAAGTTATTGACTTGAAATGACTCATTGAAATGATTTTAAGGTTTAACGAATGCACACTTTCCTTTCAATGATCATTTGCATGTTATGCACAAAACTTGTGTCTGTAGTGCAAAACATGAATTCGTTCGACGTGCTTTGAAATAAGTTATTGACTTGAAATGACTCAGTGAAATGATTTTAAGGTTAAACGAATGCACACTTTCCTTGCAATGATCATTTGCAAGTTATGCACAAAAGTTGTGTCTGTACTGGAAAACTAGAATTCGTTCGACTTGCTTTGAAATAAGTTATTGACTTGAAATGACTCATTGAAATGATTTTAAGGTTAAACAAATGCACACTTTCCTTGCAATGATCATTTGCAAGTTATGCACAAAAGTTGTGTGTGTAGTGCAAAACTAGAATTCGTTCGACTTGCTTTGATATAAGTTATTGACTTGAAATGACTCATTGAAATGATTTTAAGGTTAAACGAATGCACCCTTTCCTTGCAATGATCATTCGCAAGTTATGCACAAAAGTTGTGTCTGTAGTGCAAAAGTAGAATTCGTTCGACTTGCTTTGGAGTAAGTTCTTGACTTGAAATGACTCATTAAAATGATTTTAATTTTAAACGAATGCACACTTTCCTTGCAATGATCATTTGGAAGTTATGCACAAAACTTGTGTTTGTAGTGCAAAAATAGAATTCGTTCGAATTGCTTCGAAATAAGTGATTGACTTGAAATGCCACATTGAAATGATTTTAAGGATAAACGAATGCACACATTCCTTGCAATGATAATTTGCATGTTATGCACAAAACTTGTGTTTGTAGTGCAAAACTTGAATTCGTTCGACTTCCTTTGAAATAAGTTATTGACTTGAAATGACTCATTGAAATGATTTTAAGGTTAAACGAATGCACACTTTCCTTGCAATGATCATTTGCAAGTTACGCACAAAAGTTGTGTCTGTACTAGAAAACTAGAATTCGTTCGACTTGCTTTGACATAAGTTATTGACTTGAAATGACTCATTGAAATGATTTTAGGTTAAACGAATGCACACTTTCCTTGCAATGATCATTTGCAAGTTATGCACAAAAGTTGTGTGTGTAGTGCAAAACTAGAATTCGTTCAACTTGCTTTGACATAAGTTATTGACTTGAAATGACTCATTGAAATGATTTTAAGGTTTAACGAATGCACACTTTCCTTTCAATGATCATTTGCATGTTATGCACAAAACTTGTGTCTGTAGTGCAAAACATGAATTCGTTCGACGTGCTTTGAAATAAGTTATTGACTTGAAATGACTCAGTGAAATGATTTTAAGGTTAAACGAATGCACACTTTCCTTGCAATGATCATTTGCAAGTTATGCACAAAAGTTGTGTCTGTACTGGAAAACTAGAATTCGTTCGACTTGCTTTGAAATAAGTTATTGACTTGAAATGACTCATTGAAATTATTTTAAGGTTAAACGAATCCACACTTTCCTTGCAATGATCATTTGCATGTTATGCACAAAACTTGTGTCTGTAGTGCAAAACTTGAATTCGTTCGACTCGCTTTGAAATAAGTTATTGAATTGAAATGACTCATTGAAATGATTTTAATTTTAAACGAATGCACACTTTCCTTGCAATGATCATTTGCAAGTTATGCACAAAAGTTGTGTGTGTAGTGCAAAACTAGAATTCGTTCGACTTGCTTTGATATAAGTTATTGACTTGAAATGACTCATTGAAATGATTTTAAGGTTAAACGAATGCACCCTTTCCTTGCAATGATCATTCGCAAGTTATGCACAAAAGTTGTGTCTGTAGTGCAAAACTAGAATTCGTTCGACTTGCTTTGGAGTAAGTTCTTGACTTGAAATGACTCATTGAAATGATTTTAATTTTAAACGAATGCACACTTTCCTTGCAATGATCATTTGGAAGTTATGCACAAAACTTGTGTTTGTAGTGCAAAAATAGAATTCGTTCGAATTGCTTCGAAATAAGTGATTGACTTGAAATGCCACATTGAAATGATTTTAAGGATAAACGAATGCACACTTTCCTTGCAATGATAATTTGCATGTTATGCACAAAACTTGTGTTTGTAGTGCAAAACTTGAATTCGTTCGACTTCCTTTGAAATAAGTTATTGACTTGAAATGACTCATTGAAATGATTTTAAGGTTAAACGAATGCACACTTTCCTTGCAATGATCATTTGCAAGTTATGCACAAAAGTTGTGTCTGTACTAGAAAACTAGAATTCGTTCGACTTGCTTTGACATAAGTTATTGACTTGAAATGACTCATTGAAATGATTTTAGGTTAAACGAATGCACACTTTCCTTGCAATGATCATTTGCAAGTTATGCACAAAAGTTGTGTGTGTAGTGCAAAACTAGAATTCGTTCAACTTGCTTTGACATAAGTTATTGACTTGAAATGACTCATTGAAATGATTTTAAGGTTTAACGAATGCACACTTTCCTTTCAATGATCATTTGCATGTTATGCACAAAACTTGTGTCTGTAGTGCAAAACATGAATTCGTTCGACTTGCTTTGAAATAAGTTATTGACTTGAAATGACTCAGTGAAATGATTTTAAGGTTAAACGAATCCACACTTTCCTTGCAATGATCATTTGCAAGTTATGCACAAAAGTTGTGTCTGTAGTGCAAAACTAGAATTCGTTCGACCTGCTTTGAAATAAGTTATTGACTTGAAATGACTCATTGAAATGATTTTAATTTTAAACGAATGCAAACTTTCCTTGCAATGATCATTTGCAAGTTAGGCACAAAAGTTGTGTTTGTAGTGCAAAAATAGAATTCGTTCGAATTGCTTTGAAATAAGTTATTGACTTGAAATGACTCATTGAAATGATTTTAAGGTTAAACGAATGCACACTTTCCTTGCAATAATTATTTGCATGTTATGCACAAAACTTGTATTTGTAGTGCAAAAATAGAATTCGTTCGACTTGCTTTGATATAAGTTATTGACTTGAAATGACTGATTGAAATGATTTTAAGGTCAAACGAATGCCCACTTTCCTTGGAATGCTCATTTGCAATTTATGCAGAAAACTTGTGTCTGTAGTGCAAAAATAGAATTCGTTCGAATTGCTTTGAAATAAGTTATTGACTTGAAATGACTCATTGAAATGATTTAAGGTTAAACGAATGCACTCTTTCCTTGCAACGATCATTTGCAGGTTATGCACAAAAGTTGTGTTTGTAGTGTAATACTAGAATTCGTTCGACTTGCTTTGACATAAGCTATTGACTTGAAATGACTCATTGAAACGATTTTAAGGTTAAACGAATGCACACTTTCCTTGCAATGATCATTTCCAAGTTATGCACAAAAGTTGTGTCTGTACTGGAAAACTAGAATTCGTTCGACTCGCTTTGACATAAGTTATTGGCTTGAAATGACTCATTGAAATGATTTTAAGGTTAAACGAATGCACACTTTCCCTGCAATGATCATTTGCAAGTTATGCACAAAATTTGTGTGTAGTGCAAAACTAGAATTCGTTCGACTTGCTTTGACATAAGTTATTGACTTGAAATGACCCATTGAAATGATTTTAAGGATAAACGAATGCACACTTTCCTTGCAATGATCATTTGCATGTTATGCACAAAACTTGTGTCTGTAGTGCAAAACTAGAATTCGTTCGACTTGCTTTGAAATAAGTTATTGACTTGAAATGACTCATTTAAATGATTTTAAGGTTAAACGAATGGACACTTTCCTTGCATTGATCATTTGCAAGTTATGCACAAAAGTTGTGTTTGTAGTGCAAAAATAGAATTCGTTTGAATTGCTTTGAAATATGATATTGACTTGAAATGAAGTTATGAAATGATTTTAAGGTTAAATGAATGCACACTTTTCTTGAAATGATCATTTGCAAGTTATGCACAGAACTTGTGTGTGTAGTGCAAAACTAGAATTCGTCCGAATTGCTTTGAAATAAGATATTGACTTGAAATGACTCATTGAAATGATTTTAAGGTTAAACGAATGCACACTTTCCTTGCAATGATCATTTGCAAGTTATGGAGAAAAGTTGTGTTTGTAGTGGAAAAACAGAATTCGTTCGACTTGCTTTGACATAAGTTATTGACTTGAAATGACTCATTGAAATGATTTTAAGGATAAACGAATGCACACTTTCCTTGCAATGATCATTTGCAAGTTATGGAGAAAAGTTGTGTTTGTAGTGGAAAACTAGAATTCGTTCGACTTGCTTTGACATAAGTTATTGACTTGAAATGACTCATTGAAATGATTTTAAGGATAAACGAATGCACACTTTCCTTGCAATGATCATTTCCAAGTTATGCACAAAAGTTGTGTCTGTACTGGAAAACTAGAATTCGTTCGACTCGCTTTGACATAAGTTATTGACTTGAAATGACTCATTGAAATGATTTTAAGGTTAAACGAATGCACACTTTCCCTGCAATGATCATTTGCAAGTTATGCACAAAATTTGTGTGTAGTGCAAAACTAGAATTCGTTCGACTTGCTTTGACATAAGTTATTGACTTGAAATGACCCATTGAAATGATTTTAAGGATAAACGAATGCACACTTTCCTTGCAATGATCATTTGCATGTTATGCACAAAACTTGTGTCTGTAGTGCAAAACTAGAATTCGTTCGACTTGCTTTGAAATAAGTTATTGACTTGAAATGACTCATTTAAATGATTTTAAGGTTAAACGAATGGACACTTTCCTTGCATTGATCATTTGCAAGTTATGCACAAAAGTTGTGTTTGTAGTGCAAAAATAGAATTCGTTTGAATTGCTTTGAAATATGATATTGACTTGAAATGACTGATTGAAATGATTTTAAGGTTAAATGAATGCACACTTTTCTTGAAATGATCATTTGCAAGTTATGCACAGAACTTGTGTTTGTAGTGCAAAAACAGAATTCGTCCGAATTGCTTTGAAATAAGTTATTGACTTGAAATGACTCATTGAAATGATTTTAAGGTTAAACGAATGCACACTTTCCTTGCAATGATCATTTGCAAGTTATGCACAAAAGTTGTGTTTGTAGTAGAAAACTAGAATTCGTTCGACTTGCTTTGACATAAGTTATTGACTTGAAATGACTCATTGAAATGATTTTGAGGTTAAACGAATGCACACTTTCCTTGCAATGATCATTTGCAAGTTATGCACAAAAGTTGTGTCTGTAGTGCAAAACTAGAATTCGTTCGACTTTCTTGGAGTAAGTTATTGACTTGAAATGACTCATTGAAATGATTTTAATTTTAAACGAATGCACACTTTCCTTGCAATGATCATTTGGAAGTTATGCACAAAACTTGTGTTTGTAGTGCAAAAATAGAATTCGTTCGAATTGCTTCGAAATAAGTGATTGACTTCAAATGCCTCATTGAAATGATTTTAAGGGTAAATGAATGCACACTTTCCTTGCAATGATCATTTGCATGTTATGCACAAAACTTGTGTCTGTAGTGCAAAACTTGAATTCGTTCGACTTGCTTTGAAATAAGTTATTTACTTGAAATAACTCATTGAAATGATTTTGAGGTTAAACGAATGCACACTTTCCTTGCAATGATCATTTGCAAGTTATGCACAAAAGTTGTGTCTGTACTGGAAAACTAGAATTCGTTCGACTTGCTTTGACATAAGTTATTGACTTGAAAAGACTCATTGAAATGATTTTAAGGTTAAACGAATGCACACTTTTACTTGCAATGATCATTTGCAAGTTATGCACAAAACTTGTGTCTGTAGTGCAAAACTAGAATTCGTTCGACTTGCTTGGAGTAAGTTATTGACTTGAAATGACTCATTGAAATGATTTTAAGGTTAAACGAATGCACACATTCCTTGCAATGATCATTTGCAAGTTATGCACAAAAGTTGTGTCTGTACTGGAAAACTAGAATTCGTTTGACTTGCTTTAATATAAGTTATTGACTTGAAATGACTCATTGAAATGATTTTAAGGTTAAACGAATGCACACTTTCCTTGCAATGATCATTCGCAAGTTATGCACAAAAGTTGTGTCTGTAGTGCAAAACTCGAATTCGTTCGAATTGCTTTGAAATAAGTTATTGACTTGAAATGACTGATGGAAATGATTTTAAGGATAAACGAATGCACACTTTCCTTGCAATGATCATTTGCAAGTTATGCACAAAAGTTGTGTCTGTAGTGGAAAACTAGAATTCGTTCGACTTGCTTTGATATAAGTTATTGACTTGAAATGACTCATTGAAATGATTTTGAGGTTAAACGAATGCACACTTTCTTTGCAATGATCATTTGCATGTTATGCACAAAACTTGTGTCTGTAGTGCAAAACTTGAATTCGTTCGACTTGCTTTGAAGTAAGTTATTGACTTGAAATGACTCATTGAAATGATTTTAAGGTTAAACGAATGCACACATTCCTTGCAATGATCATTTGCAAGTTATGCACAAAAGTTGTGTCTGTACTGGAAAACTAGAATTCGTTTGACTTGCTTTAATATAAGTTATTGACTTGAAATGACTCATTGAAATGATTTTAAGGTTAAACGAATGCACACTTTCCTTGCAATGATCATTCGCAAGTTATGCACAAAAGTTGTGTCTGTAGTGCAAAACTCGAATTCGTTCGAATTGCTTTGAAATAAGTTATTGACTTGAAATGACTGATGGAAATGATTTTAAGGATAAACGAATGCACACTTTCCTTGCAATGATCATTTGCAAGTTATGCACAAAAGTTGTGTCTGTAGTGGAAAACTAGAATTCGTTCGACTTGCTTTGATATAAGTTATTGACTTGAAATGACTCATTGAAATGATTTTGAGGTTAAACGAATGCACACTTTCTTTGCAATGATCATTTGCATGTTATGCACAAAACTTGTGTCTGTAGTGCAAAACTTGAATTCGTTCGACTTGCTTTGAAATAAGTTATTGACTTGAAATGACTCATTGAAATGATTTTAATTTTAAACGAATGCACACTTTCCTTGCAATGAGCATTTGCAAGTTATGCACAAAAGTTGTGTGTGTAGTGCAAAACTAGAATTCGTTCGACTTGCTTTGATATAAGTTATTGACTTGAAATGACTCATTGAAATGATTTTAATTTTAAACGAATGCACACTTTCCTTGCAATGATCATTTGGAAGTTATGCACAAAAGTTGTGTGTGTAGTGCAAAACTAGAATTCGTTCGACTTGCTTTGATATAAGTTATTGACTTGAAATGACTCATTGAAATGATTTTAAGGTTAAACGAATGCACACTTTCCTTGCAATGATCATTCGCAAGTTATGCACAAAAGTTGTGTCTGTAGTGCAAAACTCGAATTCGTTCGAATTGCTTTGAAATAAGTTATTGACTTGAAATGACTGATGGAAATGATTTTAAGGATAAACGAATGCACACTTTCCTTGCAATGATCATTTGCAAGTTATGCACAAAAGTTGTGTCTGTAGTGCAAAACTAGAATTCGTTCGACTTGCTTGGAGTAAGTTATTGACTTGGAATGACTCATTGAAATGATTTTAAGAATAAACGAATGCACACTTTCCTTGCAATGATCATTTGCAAGTTATGCACAAAAGTTGTGTCAGTAGTGCAAAACTAGAATTCGTTCGAATTGCTTTGAAATAAGTTATTGACTTGATATGACTCATTGAAATGATTTTAAGGTTAAACGAATGCACACTTTCCTTGCAATGATGATTTGCAAGTTATGCACAAAGGTTTTGTCTGTAGTGCAAAACTTGAATTCGTTCGACTTGCTTTGAAATAAGTTATTGACTTGAAATGACTCATTGAAATGATTTTAAGGTTAAACGAATGCACACTTTCCTTGCAATGATCATTTCCAAGTTATGCACAAAAGTTGTGTCTGTACTGGAAAACTAGAATTCGTTCGACTCGCTTTGACATAAGTTATTGACTTGAAATGACTCATTGAAATGATTTTAAGGTTAAACGAATGCACAGTTTCCCTGCAATGATCATTTGCAAGTTATGCACAAAATTTGTGTGTAGTGCAAAACTAGAATTCGTTCGACTTGCTTTGACATAAGTTATTGACTTGAAATGACCCATTGAAATGATTTTAAGGATAAACGAATGCACACTTTCCTTGCAATGATCATTTGCATGTTATGCACAAAACTTGTGTCTGTAGTGCAAAACTAGAATTCGTTCGATTTGCTTTGAAATAAGTTATTGACTTGAAATGACTCATTTAAATGATTTTAAGGTTAAACGAATGGACACTTTCCTTGCATTGATCATTTGGAAGTTATGCACAAAAGTTGTGTTTCTAGTGCAAAAATAGAATTCGTTTGAATTGCTTTGAAATATGATATTGACTTGAAATGACTGATTGAAATGATTTTAAGGTTAAATGAATGCACACTTTTCTTGAAATGATCATTTGCAAGTTATGCACAGAACTTGTGTTTGTAGTGCAAAAACAGAATTCGTCCAAATTGCTTTGAAATAAGTTATTGACTTGAAATGACTCATTGAAATGATTTTAAGGTTAAACGAATGCACACTTTCCTTGCAATGATCATTTGCAAGTTATGGAGAAAAGTTGTGTTTGTAGTGGAAAACTAGAATTCGTTCGACTTGCTTTGACATAAGTTATTGACTTGAAATGACTCATTGAAATGATTTTAAGGATAAACGAATGCACACTTTCCTTGCAATGATCATTTGCATGTTATGCACAAAAGTCGTGTGTGTAGTGCAAAACTAGAATTCGTTCGACTTGCTTTGACATAAATTATTGACTTGAAATGACTCATTGAAATGATTTTAAGGTTAAACGAATGCACACTTTCCCTGCAATGATCATTTGCAAGTTATGCACAAAATTTGTGTGTAGTGCAAAACTAGAATTCGTTCGACTTGCTTTGACATAAGTTATTGACTTGAAATGACCCATTGAAATGATTTTAAGGATAAACGAATGCACACTTTCCTTGCAATGATCATTTGCATGTTATGCACAAAACTTGTGTCTGTAGTGCAAAACTAGAATTCGTTCGACTTCCTTTGAAATAAGTTATTGACTTGAAATGACTCATTGAAATGATTTTAAGGTTAAACGAATGCACACTTTCCTTGCAATGATCATTTGCAAGTTATGCACAAAAGTTGTGTCTGTACTGGAAAACTAGAATTCGTTCGACTTGCTTTGACATAAGTTATTGACTTGAAATGACTCATTGAAATGATTTTAAGGTTAAACGAATGCACACTTTCCTTGCAATGATCATTTGCAAGTTATGCACAAAAGTTGTGTGTGTAGTGCAAAACTAGAATTCGTTCGACTTGGTTTGACATAAGTTATTGACTTGAAATGACTCATTGAAATGATTTTAAGGTTTAACGAATGCACACTTTTCTTGCAATGATCATTTGCATGTTATGCACAAAACTTGTGTCTGTAGTGCAAAACATGAATTCGTTCAACTTGCTTTGAAATAAGTTAATGACTTGAAATGACTCATTGAAATGATTTTAAGGTTAAACGAATGCACACTTTCCTTGCAATGATCATTTGCAAGTTATGCACAAAAGTTGTGTTTGTAGTAGAAAACTAGAATTCGTTCGACTTGCTTTGACATAAGTTATTGACTTGAAATGACTCATTGAAATGATTTTGAGGTTAAACGAATGCACACTTTCCTTGCAATGATCATTTGCAAGTTATGCACAAAAGTTGTGTCTGTAGTGCAAAACTAGAATTCGTTCGACTTTCTTGGAGTAAGTTATTGACTTGAAATGACTCATTGAAATGATTTTAATTTTAAACGAATGCACACTTTCCTTGCAATGATCATTTGGAAGTTATGCACAAAACTTGTGTTTGTAGTGCAAAAATAGAATTCGTTCGAATTGCTTCGAAATAAGTGATTGACTTCAAATGCCTCATTGAAATGATTTTAAGGGTAAATGAATGCACACTTTCCTTGCAATGATCATTTGCATGTTATGCACAAAACTTGTGTCTGTAGTGCAAAACTTGAATTCGTTCGACTTGCTTTGAAATAAGTTATTTACTTGAAATAACTCATTGAAATGATTTTGAGGTTAAACGAATGCACACTTTCCTTGCAATGATCATTTGCAAGTTATGCACAAAAGTTGTGTCTGTACTGGAAAACTAGAATTCGTTCGACTTGCTTTGACATAAGTTATTGACTTGAAATGACTCATTGAAATGATTTTAAGGTTAAACGAATGCACACTTTCCTTGCAATGATCATTTGCAAGTTATGCACAAAAGTTGTGTCTGTAGTGCAAAACTAGAATTCGTTCGACTTGCTTGGAGTAAGTTATTGACTTGAAATGACTCATTGAAATGATTTTAAGGTTAAACGAATGCACACATTCCTTGCAATGATCATTTGCAAGTTATGCACAAAAGTTGTGTCTGTACTGGAAAACTAGAATTCGTTCGACTTGCTTTGATATAAGTTATTGACTTGAAATGACTCATTGAAATGATTTTAAGGTTAAACGAATGCACACTTTCCTTGCAATGATCATTCGCAAGTTATGCACAAAAGTTGTGTCTGTAGTGCAAAACTCGAATTCGTTCGAATTGCTTTGAAATAAGTTATTGACTTGAAATGACTGATGGAAATGATTTTAAGGATTAACGAATGCACACTTTCCTTGCAATGATCATTTGCAAGTTATGCACAAAAGTTGTGTCTGTAGTGGAAAACTAGAATTCGTTCGACTTGCTTTGATATAAGTTATTGACTTGAAATGACTCATTGAAATGATTTTGAGGTTAAACGAATGCACACTTTCTTTGCAATGATCATTTGCATGTTATGCACAAAACTTGTGTCTGTAGTGCAAAACTTGAATTCGTTCGACTTGCTTTGACATAAGTTATTGACTTGAAATGACTCATTGAAATGATTTTAATTTTAAACGAATGCACACTTTCCTTGCAATGAGCATTTGCAAGTTATGCACAAAAGTTGTGTGTGTAGTGCAAAACTAGAATTCGTTCGACTTGCTTTGATATAAGTTATTGACTTGAAATGACTCATTGAAATGATTTTAATTTTAAACGAATGCACACTTTCCTTGCAATGATCATTTGGAAGTTATGCACAAAACTTGTGTTTGTAGTGCAAAAATAGAATTCGTTCGAATTGGTTTGAAATAAGTGATTGACTTGAAATGCCTCATTGAAATGATTTTAAGGGTAAATGAATGCACACTTTCCTTGCAATGATCATTTGCATGTTATGCACAAAACTTGTGTCTGTAGTGCAAAACTTGAATTCGTTCGACTTGCTTTGAAATAAGTTATTTACTTGAAATAACTCATTGAAATGATTTTGAGGTTAAACGAATGCACACTTTCCTTGCAATGATCATTTGCAAGTTATGCACAAAAGTTGTGTCTGTACTGGAAAACTAGAATTCGTTCGACTTGCTTTGACATAAGTTATTGACTTGAAATGACTCATTGAAATGATTTTAAGGTTAAACGAATGCACACTTTCCTTGCAATGATCATTTGCAAGTTATGCACAAAAGTTGTGTCTGTAGTGCAAAACTAGAATTCGTTCGACTTGCTTGGAGTAAGTTATTGACTTGAAATGACTCATTGAAATGATTTTAAGGTTAAACGAATGCACACATTCCTTGCAATGATCATTTGCAAGTTATGCACAAAAGTTGTGTCTGTACTGGAAAACTAGAATTCGTTCGACTTGCTTTGATATAAGTTATTGACTTGAAATGACTCATTGATATGATTTTAAGGTTAAACGAATGCACACTTTCCTTGCAATGATCATTCGCAAGTTATGCACAAAAGTTGTGTCTGTAGTGCAAAACTCGAATTCGTTCGAATTGCTTTGAAATAAGTTATTGACTTGAAATGACTGATGGAAATGATTTTAAGGATTAACGAATGCACACTTTCCTTGCAATGATCATTTGCAAGTTATGCACAAAAGTTGTGTCTGTAGTGGAAAACTAGAATTCGTTCGACTTGCTTTGATATAAGTTATTGACTTGAAATGACTCATTGAAATGATTTTGAGGTTAAACGAATGCACACTTTCTTTGCAATGATCATTTGCATGTTATGCACAAAACTTGTGTCTGTAGTGCAAAACTTGAATTCGTTCGACTTGCTTTGAAATAAGTTATTTACTTGAAATAACTCATTGAAATGATTTTGAGGTTAAACGAATGCACACTTTCCTTGCAATGATCATTTGCAAGTTATGCACAAAAGTTGTGTCTGTACTGGAAAACTAGAATTCGTTCGACTTGCTTTGACATAAGTTATTGACTTGAAATGACTCATTGAAATGATTTTAAGGTTAAACGAATGCACACTTTCCTTGCAATGATCATTTGCAAGTTATGCACAAAAGTTGTGTCTGTAGTGCAAAACTAGAATTCGTTCGACTTGCTTGGAGTAAGTTATTGACTTGAAATGACTCAATGAAATGATTTTAATTTTAAACGAATGCACACTTTCCTTGCAATGAGCATTTGCAAGTTATGCACAAAAGTTGTGTGTGTAGTGCAAAACTAGAATTCGTTCGACTTGCTTTGATATAAGTTATTGACTTGAAATGACTCATTGAAATGATTTTAGTTTTAAACGAATGCACACTTTCCTTGCAATGATCATTTGGAAGTTATGCACAAAACTTGTGTTTGTAGTGCAAAAATAGAAATCGTTCGAATTGCTTTGAAATAAGTGATTGACTTGAAATGCCTCATTGAAATGATTTTAAGGGTAAACGAATGCACACTTTCCTTGCAATGATCATTTGCATGTTATGCACAAAACTTGTGTCTGTAGTGCAAAACTTGAATTCGTTCGACTTGCTTTGAAATAAGTTATTTACTTGAAATAACTCACTGAAATGATTTTGAGGTTAAACGAATGCACACTTTCCTTGCAATGATCATTTGCAAGTTATGCACAAGAGTTGTGTCTGTACTGGAAAACTAGAATTCGTTCGACTTGCTTTGACATAAGTTATTGACTTGAAATGACTCATTGAAATGATTTTAATTTTAAACGAATGAACACTTTCCTTGCAATGATCATTTGCAAGTTATGCACAAAAGTTGTGTGTGTAGTGCAAAACTAGAATTCGTTCGACTTGCTTTGATATAAGTTATTGACTTGAAATGACTCATTGAAATGATTTTAAGGTTAAACGAATGCACACATTCCTTGCAATGATCATTCGCAAGTTATGCACAAAAGTTGTGTCTGTAGTGCAAAACTCGAATTCGTTCGAATTGCTTTGAAATAAGTTATTGACTTGAAATGACTGATGGAAATGATTTTAAGGGTAAACGAATGCACACTTTCCTTGCAATGATCATTTGCATGTTATGCACAAAACTTGTGTCTGTAGTGCAAAACTTGAATTCGTTCGACTGGCTTTGAAATAAGTTATTTACTTGAAATAACTCATTGAAATGATTTTGAGGTTAAACGAATGCACACTTTCCTTGCAATGATCATTTGCAAGATATGCACAAAAGTTGTGTCTGTACTGGAAAACTAGAATTCGTTCGACTTGCTTTGACATAAGTTATTGACTTGAAATGACTCATTGAAATGATTTTAAGGTTAAACGAATGCACACTTTCCTTGCAATGATCATTTGCAAGTTATGCACAAAAGTTGTGTCTGTACTGGAAAACTAGAATTCGTTCGACTTGCTTTGACATAAGTTATTGACTTGAAATGACTCATTGAAATGATTTTAATTTAAACGAATGAACACTTTCCTTGCAATGATCATTTGCAAGTTATGCACAAAAGTTGTGTGTGTAGTGCAAAACTAAAATTCGTTCGACTTGCTTTGATATAAGTTATTGACTTGAAATGACTCATTGAAATGATTTTAAGGTTAAACGAATGCACACTTTCCTTGCAATGATCATTCGCAAGTTATGCACAAAAGTTGTGTCTGTAGTGCAAAACTCGAATTCGTTCGAATTGTTTTGAAATAAGTTATTGACTTGAAATGACTGATGGAAATGATTTTAAGGGTAAACGAATGCACACTTTCCTTGCAATGATCATTTGCATGTTATGCACAAAACTTGTGTCTGTAGTGCAAAACTTGAATTCGTTCGACTGGCTTTGAAATAAGTTATTTACTTGAAATAACTCATTGAAATGATTTTGAGGTTAAACGAATGCACACTTTCCTTGCAATGATCATTTGCAAGATATGCACAAAAGTTGTGTCTGTACTGGAAAACTAGAATTCGTTCGACTTGCTTTGACATAAGTTATTGACTTGAAATGACTCATTGAAATGATTTTAAGGTTAAACGAATGCACACTTTCCTTGCAATGATCATTTGCAAGTTATGCACAAAAGTTGTGTCTGTACTGGAAAACTAGAATTCGTTCGACTTGCTTTGACATAAGTTATTGACTTGAAATGACTCATTGAAATGATTTTAATTTAAACGAATGAACACTTTCCTTGCAATGATCATTTGCAAGTTATGCACAAAAGTTGTGTGTGTAGTGCAAAACTAAAATTCGTTCGACTTGCTTTGATATAAGTTATTGACTTGAAATGACTCATTGAAATGATTTTAAGGTTAAACGAATGCACACTTTCCTTGCAATGATCATTCGCAAGTTATGCACAAAAGTTGTGTCTGTAGTGCAAAACTCGAATTCGTTCGAATTGCTTTGAAATAAGTTATTGACTTGAAATGACTGATGGAAATGATTTTAAGGGTAAACGAATGCACACTTTCCTTGCAATGATCATTTGCATGTTATGCACAAAACTTGTGTCTGTAGTGCAAAACTTGAATTCGTTCGACTGGCTTTGAAATAAGTTATTTACTTGAAATAACTCATTGAAATGATTTTGAGGTTAAACGAATGCACACTTTCCTTGCAATGATCATTTGCAAGATATGCACAAAAGTTGTGTCTGTACTGGAAAACTAGAATTCGTTCGACTTGCTTTGACATAAGTTATTGACTTGAAATGACTCATTGAAATGATTTTAAGGTTAAACGAATGCACACTTTCCTTGCAATGATCATTTGCAAGTTATGCACAAAAGTTGTGTCTGTACTGGAAAACTAGAATTTGTTCGACTTGCTTTGACATAAGTTATTGACTTGAAATGACTCATTGAAATGATTTTAATTTAAACGAATGAACACTTTCCTTGCAATGATCATTTGCAAGTTATGCACAAAAGTTGTGTGTGTAGTGCAAAACTAAAATTCGTTCGACTTGCTTTGATATAAGTTATTGACTTGAAATGACTCATTGAAATGATTTTAAGGTTAAACGAATGCACACTTTCCTTGCAATGATCATTCGCAAGTTATGCACAAAAGTTGTGTCTGTAGTGCAAAACTCGAATTCGTTCGAATTGCTTTGAAATAAGTTATTGACTTGAAATGACTGATGGAAATGATTTTAAGGATAAACGAATGCACACTTTCCTTGCAATGATCATTTGCAAGTTATGCACAAAAGTTGTGTCTGTAGTGCAAAACTAGAATTCGTTCGACTTGCTTGGAGTAAGTTATTGACTTGGAATGACTCATTGAAATGATTTTAAGAATAAACGAATGCACACTTTCCTTGCAATGATCATTTGCAAGTTATGCACAAAAGTTGTGTCAGTAGTGCAAAACTAGAATTCGTTCGAATTGCTTTGAAATAAGTTATTGACTTGATATGACTCATTGAAATGATTTTAAGGTTAAACGAATGCACACTTTCCTTGCAATGATGATTTGCAAGTTATGCACAAATGTTTTGTCTGTAGTGCAAAACTTGAATTCGTTCGACTTGCTTTGAAATAAGTTATTTACTTGAAATAACTCATTGAAATGCTTTTGAGGTTAAACGAATGCACACTTTCCTTGCAATGATCATTTGCAAGATATGCACAAAAGTTGTGTCTGTACTGGAAAACTAGAATTCGTTCGACTTGCTTTGACATAAGTTATTGACTTGAAATGACTCATTGAAATGATTTTAAGGTTAAACGAATGCACACTTTCCTTGCAATGATCATTTGCATGTTATGCACAAAACTTGTGTCTGTAGTGCAAAACTTGAATTCGTTCGAGTTGCTTTGAAATAAGTTATTGACTTGAAATGACTCATTGAAATGATTTTAATTTTAAACGAATGCACACTTTCCTTGCAATGATCATTTGCAAGTTATGCACAAAAGTTGTGTGTGTAGTGCAAAACTAGAATTCGTTCGACTTGCTTTGATATAAGTTATTGACTTGAAATGACTCATTGAAATGATTTTAAGGTTAAACGAATGCACACTTTCCTTGCAATGATCATTCGCAAGTTATGCACAAAAGTTGTGTGTGTAGTGCAAAACTAGAATTCGTTCGAATTGCTTTGAAATAAGTTATTGACTTGAAATGACTGATTGAAATGATTTTAAGGATAAACGAATGCACACTTTCCTTGCAATGATCATTTGCAAGTTATGCACAAAAGTTGTGTCTGTAGTGCAAAACTAGAATTCGTTCGACTTGCTTTGGAGTAAGTTATTGACTTGAAATGACTCATTGAAATGATTTTAATTTTAAACGAATGCACACTTTCCTTGCAATGATCATTTGGAAGTTATGCACAAAACTTGTGTTTGTAGTGCAAAAATAGAATTCGTTCGAATTGCTTTGAAATAAGTGATTGACTTGAAATGCCTCATTGAAATGATTTTAAGGGTAAACGAATGCACACTTTCCTTGCAATGATCATTTGCATGTTATGCACAAAACTTGTGTCTGTAGTGGAAAACTTGAATTTGTTCGACTTGCTTTGAAATAAGTTATTTACTTGAAATAACTCATTGAACTGATTTTGAGGTTAAACGAATGCACACTTTCCTTGCAATGATCATTTGCATGTTATGCACAAAACTTGTGTCTATAGTGCAAAACTTGAATTCGTTCGACTTGCTTTGAAATAAGTTATTGACTTAAAATGACTCATTGAAATGATTTTAAGGATAAACGAATGCACACTTTCCTTGCAATGATCATTTGCATGTTATGCACAAAACTTGTGTCTGTAGTGCAAAACTTGAATTCGTTCGACTCGCTTTGAAATAAGTTATTGAATTGAAATGACTCATTGAAATGACTCATTGAAATGACTCATTGAAATGATTTTAAGGTTAAACGGATGCACACTTTCCTTGCAGTGATCATTTGCAAGTTATGCACAAAAGTTGTGTCTGTAGTGCAAAACTAAAATTCGTTCGACTAGCTTTGAAATAAGTTATTTACTTGAAATAACTCATTGAAATGATTTTAAGGTTAAACGAATGCACACTTTCCTTGCAATGATCATTTGCAAGTTATGCACAAAAGTTGTGTCTGTACTGGAAAACTAGAATTCGTTCGACTTGCTTTGACATAAGTTATTGACTTGAAATGACTCATTGAAATGATTTTAAGGTTAAACGAATGCACACTTTCTTTGCAATGATCATTTGCATGTTATGCACAAAACTTGTGTCTGTAGTGCAAAACTTGAATTCGTTCGAGTTGCTTTGAAATAAGTTATTGACTTGAAATGACTCATTGAAATGATTTTAATTTTAAACGAATGCACACTTTCCTTGCAATGATCATTTGCAAGTTATGCACAAAAGTTGTGTGTGTAGTGCAAAACTAGAATTCGTTCGACTTGCTTTGATATAAGTTATTGACTTGAAATGACTCATTGAAATGATTTTAAGGTTAAACGAATGCACACTTTCCTTGCAATGATCATTTGCATGTTATGCACAAAACTTGTGTCTGTAGTGCAAAACTTGAATTCGTTCGACTCGCTTTGAAATAAGTTATTGAATTGAAATGACTCATTGAAATGATTTTAATTTTAAACGAATGCACACTTTCTTTGCAATGATCATTTGCAAGTTATGCACAAAAGTTGTGTGTGTAGTGCAAAACTAGAATTCGTTCGACTTGCTTTGATATAAGTTATTGACTTGAAATGACTCATTGAAATGATTTTAAGGTTAAACGAATGCACACTTTCCTTGCAATTATCATTCGCAAGTTATGCACAAAAGTTGTGTCTGTAGTGCAAAACTAGAATTCGTTCGACTTGCTTTGGAATAAGTTATTGACATGAAATGACTCATTGAAATGATTTTAATTTTAAACGAATGCACACTTTCCTTGCAATGATCATTTGGAAGTTATGCACTAAACTTGTGTTTGTAGTGCAAAAATAGAATTCGTTCGAATTGCTTTGAAATAAGTGATTGACTTGAAATGATTTTAAGGATAAACGAATGCACACTTTCCTTGCAATGATCATTTGCATTTTATGCACAAAACTTGTGTCTGTAGTGCAAAACTTGAATTCGTTCGACTTGCTTTGAAATAAGTTATTGACTTGAAATTACTCATTGAAATGATTTTAAGGACAAACCAAAGCACACTTTCCTTGCAATGATCATTTGCATGTTATGCACAAAACTTGTGTCTGTAGTGCAAAACTTGAATTCGTTCGACTCGCTTTGAAATAAGTTATTGAATTGAAATGACTCATTGAAATGATTTTAAGGTTAAACGGATGCACACTTTCCTTGCAGTGATCATTTGCAAGTTATGCACAAAAGTTGTGTCTGTAGTGCAAAACTAGAATTCGTTCGACTAGCTTTGAAATAAGTTATTTACTTGAAATGACTCATTGAAATGATTTTAAGGTTAAACGAATGCACACTTTCCTTGCAATGATCATTTGCAAGTTATGCACAAAAGTTGTGTCTGTACTGGAAAACTAGAATTCGTTCGACTTGCTTTGACATAAGTTATTGACTTGAAATGACTCATTGAAATCATTTTAAGGTTAAACGAATGCACACTTTCTTTGCAATGATCATTTGCATGTTATGCACAAAACTTGTGTCTGTAGTGCAAAAACCTGAATTCGTTCGACTTGCTTTGAAATAAGTTATTGACTTGAAATGACTCATTGAAATGATTTTAATTTTAAACGAATGCACACTTTCCTTGCAATGATCATTTGCAAGTTATGCACAAAAGTTGTGTGTGTAGTGCAAAACTAGAATTCGTTCGACTTGCTTTGATATAAGTTATTGACTTGAAATGACTCATTGAAATGATTTTAAGGTTAAACGAATGCACACTTTCCTTGCAATGATCATTTGCATGTTATGCACAAAACTTGTGTCTGTAGTGCAAAACTTGAATTCGTTCGACTTGCTTTGAAATAAGTTATTTACTTGAAATGACTCATTGAAATGATTTTAATTTTAAACGAATGCACACTTTCCTTGCAATGATCATTTGCAAGTTATGCACAAAAGTTGTGTGTGTAGTGCAAAACTAGAATTCGTTCGACTTGCTTTGATATAAGTTATTGACTTGAAATGACTCATTGAAATGATTTTAAGGTTAAACGAATGCACACTTTCCTTGCAATGATCATTTGCATGTTATGCACAAAACTTGTGTCTGTAGTGCAAAACTTGAATTCGTTCGACTCGCTTTGAAATAAGTTATTGAATTGAAATGACTCATTGAAATGATTTTAATTTTAAACGAATGCACACTTTCTTTGCAATGATCATTTGCAAGTTATGCACAAAAGTTGTGTGTGTAGTGCAAAACTAGAATTCGTTCGACTTGCTTTGATATAAGTTATTGACTTGAAATGACTCATTGAAATGATTTTAAGGTTAAACGAATGCACACCCTCCTTGCAATTATCATTCGCAAGTTATGCACAAAAGTTGTGTCTGTAGTGCAAAACTAGAATTCGTTCGACTTGCTTTGGAGTAAGTTATTGACATGAAATGACTCATTGAAATGATTTTAATTTTAAACGAATGCACACTTTCCTTGCAATGATCATTTGGAAGTTATGCACAAAACTTGTGTTTGTAGTGCAAAAATAGAATTCGTTCGAATTGCTTTGAAATAAGTGATTGACTTGAAATGATTTTAAGGATAAACGAATGCACACTTTCCTTGCAATGATCATTTGCATTTTATGCACAAAACTTGTGTCTGTAGTGCAAAACTTGAATTCGTTCGACTTGCTTTGAAATAAGTTATTGACTTGAAATGACTCATTGAAATGATTTTAAGGACAAACCAAAGCACACTTTCCTTGCAATGATCATTTGCATGTTATGCACAAAACTTGTGTCTGTAGTGCAAAACTTGAATTCGTTCGACTCGCTTTGAAATAAGTTATTGAATTGAAATGACTCATTGAAATGATTTTAAGGTTAAACGGATGCACACTTTCCTTGCAGTGATCATTTGCAAGTTATGCACAAAAGTTGTGTCTGTAGTGCAAAACTAGAATTCGTTCGACTAGCTTTGAAATAAGTTATTTACTTGAAATGACTCATTGAAATGATTTTAACGTTAAACGAATGCACACTTTCCTTGCAATGATCATTTGCAAGTTATGCACAAAAGTTGTGTCTGTACTGGAAAACTAGAATTCGTTCGACTTGCTTTGACATAAGTTATTGACTTGAAATGACTCATTGAAATCATTTTAAGGTTAAACGAATGCACACTTTCTTTGCAATGATCATTTGCATGTTATGCACAAAACTTGTGTCTGTAGTGCAAAACCTGAATTCGTTCGACTTGCTTTGAAATAAGTTATTGACTTGAAATGACTCATTGAAATGATTTTAATTTTAAACGAATGCACACTTTCCTTGCAATGATCATTTGCAAGTTATGCACAAAAGTTGTGTGTGTAGTGCAAAACTAGAATTCGTTCGACTTGCTTTGATATAAGTTATTGACTTGAAATGACTCATTGAAATGATTTTAAGGTTAAACGAATGCACACTTTCCTTGCAATGATCATTTGCATGTTATGCACAAAACTTGTGTCTGTAGTGCAAAACTTGAATTCGTTCGACTTGCTTTGAAATAAGTTATTTACTTGAAATAACTCATTGAAATGATTTTGAGGTTAAACGAATGCACACTTTCCTTGCAATGATCATTTGCAAGTTATGCACAAAAGTTGTGTCTGTACTGGAAAACTAGAATTCGTTCGACTTGCTTTGACATAAGTTATTGACTTGAAATGACTCATTGAAATGATTTTAAGGTTAAACGAATGCACACTTTCCTTGCAATGATCATTCGCAAGTTATGCACAAAAGTTGTGTCTGTAATGCAAAACTCGAATTCGTTCGAATTGCTTTGAAATAAGTTATTGACTTGAAATGACTGATGGAAATGATTTTAAGGATAAACGAATGCACACTTTCCTTGCAATGATCATTTGCAAGTTATGCACAAAAGTTGTGTCTGTAGTGGAAAACTAGAATTCGTTCGACTTGCTTTGATATAAGTTATTGACTTGAAATGACTCATTGAAATGATTTTGAGGTTAAACGAATGCACACTTTCTTTGCAATGATCATTTGCATGTTATGCACAAAACTTGTGTCTGTAGTGCAAAACTTGAATTCGTTCGACTTGCTTTGAAATAAGTTATTGACTTGAAATGACTCATTGAAATGATTTTAATTTTAAACGAATGCACACTTTCCTTGCAATGAGCATTTGCAAGTTATGCACAAAAGTTGTGTGTGTAGTGCAAAACTAGAATTCGTTCGACTTGCTTTGATATAAGTTATTGACTTGAAATGACTCATTGAAATGATTTTAATTTTAAACGAATGCACACTTTCCTTGCAATGATCATTTGGAAGTTATGCACAAAAGTTGTGTGTGTAGTGCAAAACTAGAATTCGTTCGACTTGCTTTGATATAAGTTATTGACTTGAAATGACTCATTGAAATGATTTTAAGGTTAAACGAATGCACACTTTCCTTGCAATGATCATTCGCAAGTTATGCACAAAAGTTGTGTCTGTAGTGCAAAACTCGAATTCGTTCGAATTGCTTTGAAATAAGTTATTGACTTGAAATGACTGATGGAAATGATTTTAAGGATAAACGAATGCACACTTTCCTTGCAATGATCATTTGCAAGTTATGCACAAAAGTTGTGTCTGTAGTGCAAAACTAGAATTCGTTCGACTTGCTTGGAGTAAGTTATTGACTTGGAATGACTCATTGAAATGATTTTAAGAATAAACGAATGCACACTTTCCTTGCAATGATCATTTGCAAGTTATGCACAAAAGTTGTGTCAGTAGTGCAAAACTAGAATTCGTTCGAATTGCTTTGAAATAAGTTATTGACTTGATATGACTCATTGAAATGATTTTAAGGTTAAACGAATGCACACTTTCCTTGCAATGATGATTTGCAAGTTATGCACAAAGGTTTTGTCTGTAGTGCAAAACTTGAATTCGTTCGACTTGCTTTGAAATAAGTTATTGACTTGAAATGACTCATTGAAATGATTTTAAGGTTAAACGAATGCACACTTTCCTTGCAATGATCATTTCCAAGTTATGCACAAAAGTTGTGTCTGTACTGGAAAACTAGAATTCGTTCGACTCGCTTTGACATAAGTTATTGACTTGAAATGACTCATTGAAATGATTTTAAGGTTAAACGAATGCACACTTTCCCTGCAATGATCATTTGCAAGTTATGCACAAAATTTGTGTGTAGTGCAAAACTAGAATTCGTTCGACTTGCTTTGACATAAGTTATTGACTTGAAATGACCCATTGAAATGATTTTAAGGATAAACGAATGCACACTTTCCTTGCAATGATCATTTGCATGTTATGCACAAAACTTGTGTCTGTAGTGCAAAACTAGAATTCGTTCGACTCGCTTTGAAATAAGTTATTGAATTGAAATGACTCATTGAAATGATTTTAAGGTTAAACGGATGCACACTTTCCTTGCAGTGATCATTTGCAAGTTATGCACAAAAGTTGTGTCTGTAGTGCAAAACTAGAATTCGTTCGACTAGCTTTGAAATAAGTTATTTACTTGAAATGACTCATTGAAATGATTTTAAGGTTAAACGAATGCACACTTTCCTTGCAATGATCATTTGCAAGTTATGCACAAAAGTTGTGTCTGTACTGGAAAACTAGAATTCGTTCGACTTGCTTTGACATAAGTTATTGACTTGAAATGACTCATTGAAATCATTTTAAGGTTAAACGAATGCACACTTTCTTTGCAATGATCATTTGCATGTTATGCACAAAACTTGTGTCTGTAGTGCAAAAACCTGAATTCGTTCGACTTGCTTTGAAATAAGTTATTGACTTGAAATGACTCATTGAAATGATTTTAATTTTAAACGAATGCACACTTTCCTTGCAATGATCATTTGCAAGTTATGCACAAAAGTTGTGTGTGTAGTGCAAAACTAGAATTCGTTCGACTTGCTTTGATATAAGTTATTGACTTGAAATGACTCATTGAAATGATTTTAAGGTTAAACGAATGCACACTTTCCTTGCAATGATCATTTGCATGTTATGCACAAAACTTGTGTCTGTAGTGCAAAACTTGAATTCGTTCGACTTGCTTTGAAATAAGTTATTTACTTGAAATGACTCATTGAAATGATTTTAATTTTAAACGAATGCACACTTTCCTTGCAATGATCATTTGCAAGTTATGCACAAAAGTTGTGTGTGTAGTGCAAAACTAGAATTCGTTCGACTTGCTTTGATATAAGTTATTGACTTGAAATGACTCATTGAAATGATTTTAAGGTTAAACGAATGCACACTTTCCTTGCAATGATCATTTGCATGTTATGCACAAAACTTGTGTCTGTAGTGCAAAACTTGAATTCGTTCGACTCGCTTTGAAATAAGTTATTGAATTGAAATGACTCATTGAAATGATTTTAATTTTAAACGAATGCACACTTTCTTTGCAATGATCATTTGCAAGTTATGCACAAAAGTTGTGTGTGTAGTGCAAAACTAGAATTCGTTCGACTTGCTTTGATATAAGTTATTGACTTGAAATGACTCATTGAAATGATTTTAAGGTTAAACGAATGCACACCCTCCTTGCAATTATCATTCGCAAGTTATGCACAAAAGTTGTGTCTGTAGTGCAAAACTAGAATTCGTTCGACTTGCTTTGGAGTAAGTTATTGACATGAAATGACTCATTGAAATGATTTTAATTTTAAACGAATGCACACTTTCCTTGCAATGATCATTTGGAAGTTATGCACAAAACTTGTGTTTGTAGTGCAAAAATAGAATTCGTTCGAATTGCTTTGAAATAAGTGATTGACTTGAAATGATTTTAAGGATAAACGAATGCACACTTTCCTTGCAATGATCATTTGCATTTTATGCACAAAACTTGTGTCTGTAGTGCAAAACTTGAATTCGTTCGACTTGCTTTGAAATAAGTTATTGACTTGAAATGACTCATTGAAATGATTTTAAGGACAAACCAAAGCACACTTTCCTTGCAATGATCATTTGCATGTTATGCACAAAACTTGTGTCTGTAGTGCAAAACTTGAATTCGTTCGACTCGCTTTGAAATAAGTTATTGAATTGAAATGACTCATTGAAATGATTTTAAGGTTAAACGGATGCACACTTTCCTTGCAGTGATCATTTGCAAGTTATGCACAAAAGTTGTGTCTGTAGTGCAAAACTAGAATTCGTTCGACTAGCTTTGAAATAAGTTATTTACTTGAAATGACTCATTGAAATGATTTTAACGTTAAACGAATGCACACTTTCCTTGCAATGATCATTTGCAAGTTATGCACAAAAGTTGTGTCTGTACTGGAAAACTAGAATTCGTTCGACTTGCTTTGACATAAGTTATTGACTTGAAATGACTCATTGAAATCATTTTAAGGTTAAACGAATGCACACTTTCTTTGCAATGATCATTTGCATGTTATGCACAAAACTTGTGTCTGTAGTGCAAAACCTGAATTCGTTCGACTTGCTTTGAAATAAGTTATTGACTTGAAATGACTCATTGAAATGATTTTAATTTTAAACGAATGCACACTTTCCTTGCAATGATCATTTGCAAGTTATGCACAAAAGTTGTGTGTGTAGTGCAAAACTAGAATTCGTTCGACTTGCTTTGATATAAGTTATTGACTTGAAATGACTCATTGAAATGATTTTAAGGTTAAACGAATGCACACTTTCCTTGCAATGATCATTTGCATGTTATGCACAAAACTTGTGTCTGTAGTGCAAAACTTGAATTCGTTCGACTTGCTTTGAAATAAGTTATTTACTTGAAATAACTCATTGAAATGATTTTGAGGTTAAACGAATGCACACTTTCCTTGCAATGATCATTTGCAAGTTATGCACAAAAGTTGTGTCTGTACTGGAAAACTAGAATTCGTTCGACTTGCTTTGACATAAGTTATTGACTTGAAATGACTCATTGAAATGATTTTAAGGTTAAACGAATGCACACTTTCCTTGCAATGATCATTCGCAAGTTATGCACAAAAGTTGTGTCTGTAATGCAAAACTCGAATTCGTTCGAATTGCTTTGAAATAAGTTATTGACTTGAAATGACTGATGGAAATGATTTTAAGGATAAACGAATGCACACTTTCCTTGCAATGATCATTTGCAAGTTATGCACAAAAGTTGTGTCTGTAGTGGAAAACTAGAATTCGTTCGACTTGCTTTGATATAAGTTATTGACTTGAAATGACTCATTGAAATGATTTTGAGGTTAAACGAATGCACACTTTCTTTGCAATGATCATTTGCATGTTATGCACAAAACTTGTGTCTGTAGTGCAAAACTTGAATTCGTTCGACTTGCTTTGAAATAAGTTATTGACTTGAAATGACTCATTGAAATGATTTTAATTTTAAACGAATGCACACTTTCCTTGCAATGAGCATTTGCAAGTTATGCACAAAAGTTGTGTGTGTAGTGCAAAACTAGAATTCGTTCGACTTGCTTTGATATAAGTTATTGACTTGAAATGACTCATTGAAATGATTTTAATTTTAAACGAATGCACACTTTCCTTGCAATGATCATTTGGAAGTTATGCACAAAAGTTGTGTGTGTAGTGCAAAACTAGAATTCGTTCGACTTGCTTTGATATAAGTTATTGACTTGAAATGACTCATTGAAATGATTTTAAGGTTAAACGAATGCACACTTTCCTTGCAATGATCATTCGCAAGTTATGCACAAAAGTTGTGTCTGTAGTGCAAAACTCGAATTCGTTCGAATTGCTTTGAAATAAGTTATTGACTTGAAATGACTGATGGAAATGATTTTAAGGATAAACGAATGCACACTTTCCTTGCAATGATCATTTGCAAGTTATGCACAAAAGTTGTGTCTGTAGTGCAAAACTAGAATTCGTTCGACTTGCTTGGAGTAAGTTATTGACTTGGAATGACTCATTGAAATGATTTTAAGAATAAACGAATGCACACTTTCCTTGCAATGATCATTTGCAAGTTATGCACAAAAGTTGTGTCAGTAGTGCAAAACTAGAATTCGTTCGAATTGCTTTGAAATAAGTTATTGACTTGATATGACTCATTGAAATGATTTTAAGGTTAAACGAATGCACACTTTCCTTGCAATGATGATTTGCAAGTTATGCACAAAGGTTTTGTCTGTAGTGCAAAACTTGAATTCGTTCGACTTGCTTTGAAATAAGTTATTGACTTGAAATGACTCATTGAAATGATTTTAAGGTTAAACGAATGCACACTTTCCTTGCAATGATCATTTCCAAGTTATGCACAAAAGTTGTGTCTGTACTGGAAAACTAGAATTCGTTCGACTCGCTTTGACATAAGTTATTGACTTGAAATGACTCATTGAAATGATTTTAAGGTTAAACGAATGCACACTTTCCCTGCAATGATCATTTGCAAGTTATGCACAAAATTTGTGTGTAGTGCAAAACTAGAATTCGTTCGACTTGCTTTGACATAAGTTATTGACTTGAAATGACCCATTGAAATGATTTTAAGGATAAACGAATGCACACTTTCCTTGCAATGATCATTTGCATGTTATGCACAAAACTTGTGTCTGTAGTGCAAAACTAGAATTCGTTCGACTTGCTTTGAAATAAGTTATTGACTTGAAATGACTCATTTAAGTGATTTTAAGGTTAAACGAATGGACACTTTCCTTGCATTGATCATTTGGAAGTTATGCACAAAAGTTGTGTTTCTAGTGCAAAAATAGAATTCGTTTGAATTGCTTTGAAATATGATATTGACTTGAAATGACTGATTGAAATGATTTTAAGGTTAAATGAATGCACACTTTTCTTGAAATGATCATTTGCAAGTTATGCACAGAACTTGTGTTTGTAGTGCAAAAACAGAATTCGTCCGAATTGCTTTGAAATAAGTTATTGACTTGAAATGACTCATAGAAATGATTTTAAGGTTAAACGAATGCACACTTTCCTTGCAATGATCATTTGCAAGTTATGGAGAAAAGTTGTGTTTGTAGTGGAAAACTAGAATTCGTTCGACTTGCTTTGACATAAGTTATTGACTTGAAATGACTCATTGAAATGATTTTAAGGATAAACGAATGCACACTTTCCTTGCAATGATCATTTGCATGTTATGCACAAAAGTCGTGTGTGTAGTGCAAAACTAGAATTCGTTCGACTTGCTTTGACATAAATTATTGACTTGAAATGACTCATTGAAATGATTTTAAGGTTAAACGAATGCAAACTTTCCCTGCAATGATCATTTGCAAGTTATGCACAAAATTTGTGTGTAGTGCAAAACTAGAATTCGTTCGACTTGCTTTGACATAAGTTATTGACTTGAAATGACCCATTGAAATGATTTTAAGGATAAACGAATGCACACTTTCCTTGCAATGATCATTTGCATGTTATGCACAAAACTTGTGTCTGTAGTGCAAAACTAGAATTCGTTCGACTTCCTTTGAAATAAGTTATTGACTTGAAATGACTCATTGAAATGATTTTAAGGTTAAACGAATGCACACTTTCCTTGCAATGATCATTTGCAAGTTATGCACAAAAGTTGTGTCTGTACTGGAAAACTAGAATTCGTTCGACTGGCTTTGACATAAGTTATTGACTTGAAATGACTCATTGAAATGATTTTAAGGTTAAACGAATGCACACTTTCCTTGCAATGATCATTTGCAAGTTATGCACAAAAGTTGTGTGTGTAGTGCAAAACTAGAATTCGTTCGACTTGGTTTGACATAAGTTATTGACTTGAAATGACTCATTGAAATGATTTTAAGGTTTAACGAATGCACACTTTCCTTGCAATGATAATTTGCATGTTATGCACAAAACTTGTGTCTGTAGTGCAAAACATGAATTCGTTCAACTTGCTTTGAAATAAGTTATTGACTTGAAATGACTCATTGAAATGATTTTAAGGTTAAACGAATGCACACTTTCCTTGCAATGATCATTTGCAAGTTATGCACAATAGTTGTGTTTGTAGTAGAAAACTAGAATTCGTTCGACTTGCTTTGACATAAGTTATTGACTTGAAATGACTCATTGAAATGATTTTGAGGTTAAACGAATGCACACTTTCCTTGCAATGATCATTTGCAAGTTATGCACAAAAGTTGTGTCTGTAGTGCAAAACAAGAATTCGTTCGACTTTCTTGGAGTAAGTTATTGACTTGAAATGACTCATTGAAATGATTTTAATTTTAAACGAATGCACACTTTCCTTGCAATGATCATTTGGAAGTTATGCACAAAACTTGTGTTTGTAGTGCAAAAATAGAATTCGTTCGAATTGCTTCGAAATAAGTGATTGACTTCAAATGCCTCATTGAAATGATTTTAAGGGTAAATGAATGCACACTTTCCTTGCAATGATCATTTGCATGTTATGCACAAAACTTGTGTCTGTAGTGCAAAACTTGAATTCGTTCGACTTGCTTTGAAATAAGTTATTTACTTGAAATAACTCATTGAAATGATTTTGAGGTTAAACGAATGCACACTTTCCTTGCAATGATCATTTGCAAGTTATGCACAAAAGTTGTGTCTGTACTGGAAAACTAGAATTCGTTCGACTTGCTTTGACATAAGTTATTGACTTGAAATGACTCATTGAAATGATTTTAAGGTTAAACGAATGCACACTTTCCTTGCAATGATCATTTGCAAGTTATGCACAAAAGTTGTGTTTGTAGTAGAAAACTAGAATTCGTTCGACTTGCTTTGACATAAGTTATTGACTTGAAATGACTCATTGAAATGATTTTGAGGTTAAACGAATGCACACTTTCCTTGCAATGATCATTTGCAAGTTATGCACAAAAGTTGTGTCTGTAGTGCAAAACTAGAATTCGTTCGACTTTCTTGGAGTAAGTTATTGACTTGAAATGACTCATTGAAATGATTTTAATTTTAAACGAATGCACACTTTCCTTGCAATGATCATTTGGAAGTTATGCACAAAACTTGTGTTTGTAGTGCAAAAATAGAATTCGTTCGAATTGCTTCGAAATAAGTGATTGACTTCAAATGCCTCATTGAAATGATTTTAAGGGTAAATGAATGCACACTTTCCTTGCAATGATCATTTGCATGTTATGCACAAAACTTGTGTCTGTAGTGCAAAACTTGAATTCGTTCGACTTGCTTTGAAATAAGTTATTTACTTGAAATAACTCATTGAAATGATTTTGAGGTTAAACGAATGCACACTTTCCTTGCAATGATCATTTGCAAGTTATGCACAAAAGTTGTGTCTGTAGTGCAAAACTAGAATTCGTTCGACTTGCTTGGAGTAAGTTATTGACTTGAAATGACTCATTGAAATGATTTTAAGGTTAAACGAATGCACACATTCCTTGCAATGATCATTTGCAAGTTATGCACAAAAGTTGTGTCTGTACTGGAAAACTAGAATTCGTTCGACTTGCTTTGATATAAGTTATTGACTTGAAATGACTCATTGAAATGATTTTAAGGTTAAACGAATGCACACTTTCCTTGCAATGATCATTTGCATGTTATGCACAAAACTTGTGTCTGTAGTGCAAAACTTGAATTCGTTCGACTTGCTTTGAAATAAGTTATTTACTTGAAATAACTCATTGAAATGATTTTGAGGTTAAACGAATGCACACTTTCCTTGCAATGATCATTTGCAAGTTATGCACAAAAGTTGTGTCTGTACTGGAAAACTAGAATTCGTTCGACTTGCTTTGACATAAGTTATTGACTTGAAATGACTCATTGAAATGATTTTAAGGTTAAACGAATGCACACTTTCCTTGCAATGATCATTTGCAAGTTATGCACAAAAGTTGTGTCTGTAGTACAAAACTAGAATTCGTTCGACTTGCTTGGAGTAAGTTATTGACTTGAAATGACTCAATGAAATGATTTTAATTTTAAACGAATGCACACTTTCCTTGCAATGAGCATTTGCAAGTTATGCACAAAAGTTGTGTGTGTAGTGCAAAACTAGAATTCGTTCGACTTGCTTTGATATAAGTTATTGACTTGAAATGACTCATTGAAATGATTTTAATTTTAAACGAATGCACACTTTCCTTGCAATGATCATTTGGAAGTTATGCACAAAACTTGTGTTTGTAGTGCAAAAATAGAATTCGTTCGAATTGCTTTGAAATAAGTGATTGACTTGAAATGCCTCATTGAAATGATTTTAAGGGTAAACGAATGCACACTTTCCTTGCAATGATCATTTGCATGTTATGCACAAAACTTGTGTCTGTAGTGCAAAACTTGAATTCGTTCGACTTGCTTTGAAATAAGTTATTTACTTGAAATAACTCATTGAAATGATTTTGAGGTTAAACGAATGCACACTTTCCTTGCAATGATCATTTGCAAGTTATGCACAAAAGTTGTGTCTGTACTGGAAAACTAGAATTCGTTCGACTTGCTTTGACATAAGTTATTGACTTGAAATGACTCATTGAAATGATTTTAAGGTTAAACGAATGCACACTTTCCTTGCAATGATCATTTGCAAGTTATGCACAAAAGTTGTGTCTGTAGTGCAAAACTAGAATTCGTTCGACTTGCTTGGAGTAAGTTATTGACTTGAAATGACTCATTGAAATGATTTTAAAGTTAAACGAATGCACACATTCCTTGCAATGATCATTTGCAAGTTATGCACAAAAGTTGTGTCTGTACTGGAAAACTAGAATTCGTTCGACTTGCTTTGATATAAGTTATTGACTTGAAATGACTCATTGAAATGATTTTAAGGTTAAACGAATGCACACTTTCCTTGCAATGATCATTTGCATGTTATGCACAAAACTTGTGTCTGTAGTGCAAAACTTGAATTCGTTCGACTTGCTTTGAAATAAGTTATTTACTTGAAATAACTCATTGAAATGATTTTGAGGTTAAACGAATGCACACTTTCCTTGCAATGATCATTTGCAAGTTATGCACAAAAGTTGTGTCTGTACTGGAAAACTAGAATTCGTTCGACTTGCTTTGACATAAGTTATTGACTTGAAATGACTCATTGAAATGATTTTAAGGTTAAACGAATGCACACTTTCCTTGCAATGATCATTTGCAAGTTATGCACAAAAGTTGTGTCTGTAGTGCAAAACTAGAATTCGTTCGACTTGCTTGGAGTAAGTTATTGACTTGAAATGACTCAATGAAATGATTTTAATTTTAAACGAATGCACACTTTCCTTGCAATGAGCATTTGCAAGTTATGCACAAAAGTTGTGTGTGTAGTGCAAAACTAGAATTCGTTCGACTTGCTTTGATATAAGTTATTGACTTGAAATGACTCATTGAAATGATTTTAATTTTAAACGAATGCACACTTTCCTTGCAATGATCATTTGGAAGTTATGCACAAAACTTGTGTTTGTAGTGCAAAAATAGAATTCGTTCGAATTGCTTTGAAATAAGTGATTGACTTGAAATGCCTCATTGAAATGATTTTAAGGGTAAACGAATGCACACTTTCCTTGCAATGATCATTTGCATGTTATGCACAAAACTTGTGTCTGTAGTGCAAAACTTGAATTCGTTCGACTTGCTTTGAAATAAGTTATTTACTTGAAATAACTCACTGAAATGATTTTGAGGTTAAACGAATGCACACTTTCCTTGCAATGATCATTTGCAAGTTATGCACAAGAGTTGTGTCTGTACTGGAAAACTAGAATTCGTTCGACTTGCTTTGACATAAGTTATTGACTTGAAATGACTCATTGAAATGATTTTAATTTTAAACGAATGAACACTTTCCTTGCAATGATCATTTGCAAGTTATGCACAAAAGTTGTGTGTGTAGTGCAAAACTAGAATTCGTTCGACTTGCTTTGATATAAGTTATTGACTTGAAATGACTCATTGAAATGATTTTAATTTTAAACGAATGCACACTTTCCTTGCAATGATCATTTGGAAGTTATGCACAAAACTTGTGTTTGTAGTGCAAAAATAGAATTCGTTCGAATTGCTTTGAAATAAGTGATTGACTTGAAATGCCTCATTGAAATGATTTTAAGGGTAAATGAATGCACACTTTCCTTGCAATGATCATTTGCATGTTATGCACAAAACTTGTGTCTGTAGTGCAAAACTTGAATTCGTTCGACTTGCTTTGAAATAAGTTATTTACTTGAAATAACTCATTGAAATGATTTTGAGGTTAAACGAATGCACACTTTCCTTGCAATGATCATTTGCAAGTTATGCACAAAAGTTGTGTCTGTACTGGAAAACTAGAATTCGTTCGACTTGCTTTGACATAAGTTATTGACTTGAAATGACTCATTGAAATGATTTTAATGTTAAACGAATGCACACTTTCCTTGCAATGATCATTTGCAAGTTATGCACAAAAGTTGTGTCTGTAGTGCAAAACTAGAATTCGTTCGACTTGCTTGGAGTAAGTTATTGACTTGAAATGACTCATTGAAATGATTTTAAGGTTAAACGAATGCACACATTCCTTGCAATGATCATTTGCAAGTTATGCACAAAAGTTGTGTCTGTACTGGAAAACTAGAATTCGTTCGAATTGCTTTGAAATAAGTTATTGACTTGAAATGACTGATGGAAATGATTTTAAGGGTAAACGAATGCACACTTTCCTTGCAATGATCATTTGCATGTTATGCACAAAACTTGTGTCTGTAGTGCAAAACTTGAATTCGTTCGACTGGCTTTGAAATAAGTTATTTACTTGAAATAACTCATTGAAATGATTTTGAGGTTAAACGAATGCACACTTTCCTTGCAATGATCATTTGCAAGATATGCACAAAAGTTGTGTCTGTACTGGAAAACTAGAATTCGTTCGACTTGCTTTGACATAAGTTATTGACTTGAAATGACTCATTGAAATGATTTTAAGGTTAAACGAATGCACACTTTCCTTGCAATGATCATTTGCAAGTTATGCACAAAAGTTGTGTCTGTACTGGAAAACTAGAATTCGTTCGACTTGCGTTGACATAAGTTATTGACTTGAAATGACTCATTGAAATGATTTTAATTTAAACGAATGAACACTTTCCTTGCAATGATCATTTGCAAGTTATGCACAAAAGTTGTGTGTGTAGTGCAAAACTAAAATTCGTTCGACTTGCTTTGATATAAGTTATTGACTTGAAATGACTCATTGAAATGATTTTAAGGTTAAACGAATGCACACTTTCCTTGCAATGATCATTCGCAAGTTATGCACAAAAGTTGTGTCTGTAGTGCAAAACTCGAATTCGTTCGAATTGCTTAGAAATAAGTTATTGACTTGAAATGACTGATGGAAATGATTTTAAGGATAAACGAATGCACACTTTCCTTGCAATGATCATTTGCAAGTTATGCACAAAAGTTGTGTCTGTAGTGCAAAACTAGAATTCGTTCGACTTGCTTGGAGTAAGTTATTGACTTGGAATGACTCATTGAAATGATTTTAAGAATAAACGAATGCACACTTTCCTTGCAATGATCATTTGCAAGTTATGCACAAAAGTTGTGTCAGTAGTGCAAAACTAGAATTCGTTCGAATTGCTTTGAAATAAGTTATTGACTTGATATGACTCATTGAAATGATTTTAAGGTTAAACGAATGCACACTTTCCTTGCAATGATGATTTGCAAGTTATGCACAAAGGGTTTGTCTGTAGTGCAAAACTTGAATTCGTTCGACTTGCTTTGAAATAAGTTATTTACTTGAAATAACTCATTGAAATGATTTTGAGGTTAAACGAATGCACACTTTCCTTGCAATGATCATTTGCAAGATATGCACAAAAGTTGTGTCTGTACTGGAAAACTAGAATTCGTTCGACTTGCTTTGACATAAGTTATTGACTTGAAATGACTCATTGAAATGATTTTAAGGTTAAACGAATGCACACTTTCCTTGCAATGATCATTTGCATGTTATGCACAAAACTTGTGTCTGTAGTGCCAAACTTGAATTCGTTCGAGTTGCTTTGAAATAAGTTATTGACTTGAAATGACTCATTGAAATGATTTTAATTTTAAACGAATGCACACTTTCCTTGCAATGATCATTTGCAAGTTATGCACAAAAGTTGTGTGTGTAGTGCAAAACTAGAATTCGTTCGACTTGCTTTGATATAAGTTATTGACTTGAAATGACTCATTGAAATGATTTTAAGGTTAAGCAAATGCACACTTTCCTTGCAATGATCATTCGCAAGTTATGCACAAAAGTTGTGTGTGTAGTGCAAAACTAGAATTCGTTCGAATTGCTTTGAAATAAGTTATTGACTTGAAATGACTGATTGAAATGATTTTAAGGATAAACGAATGCACACTTTCCTTGCAATGATCATTTGCAAGTTATGCACAAAAGTTGTGTCTGTAGTGCAAAACTAGAATTCGTTCGACTTGCTTTGATATAAGTTATTGACTTGAAATGACTCATTGAAATGATTTTAAGGTTAAACGAATGCACACTTTCCTTGCAATGATCATTTGCATGTTATGCATAAAACTTGTGTCTGTAGTGCAAAACTTGAATTCGTTCGACTCGCTTTGAAATAAGTTATTGAATTGAAATGACTCATTGAAATGATTTTAATTTTAAACGAATGCACACTTTCTTTGCAATGATCATTTGCAAGTTATGCACAAAAGTTGTGTGTGTAGTGCAAAACTAGAATTCGTTCGACTTGCTTTGATATAAGTTATTGACTTGAAATGACTCATTGAAATGATTTTAAGGTTAAACGAATGCACACCTTCCTTGCAATTATCATTCGCAAGTTATGCACAAAAGTTGTGTCTGTAGTGCAAAACTAGAATTCGTTCGACTTGCTTTAGAGTAAGTTATTGACATGAAATGACTCATTGAAATGATTTTAATTTTAAACGAATGCACACTTTCCTTGCAATGATCATTTGGAAGTTATGCACAAAACTTGTGTTTGTAGTGCAAAAATAGAATTCGTTCGAATTGCTTTGAAATAAGTGATTGACTTGAAATGATTTTAAGGATAAACGAATGCACACTTTCCTTGCAATGATCATTTGCATTTTATGCACAAAACTTGTGTCTGTAGTGCAAAACTTGAATTCGTTCGACTTGCTTTGAAATAAGTTATTGACTTGAAATGACTCATTGAAATGATTTTAAGGACAAACCAAAGCACACTTTCCTTGCAATGATCATTTGCATGTTATGCACAAAACTTGTGTCTGTAGTGCAAAACTTGAATTCGTTCGACTCGCTTTGAAATAAGTTATTGAATTGAAATGACTCATTGAAATGATTTTAAGGTTAAACGGATGCACACTTTCCTTGCAGTGATCATTTGCAAGTTATGCACAAAAGTTGTGTCTGTAGTGCAAAACTAGAATTCGTTCGACTAGCTTTGAAATAAGTTATTTACTTGAAATGACTCATTGAAATGATTTTAAGGTTAAACGAATGCACACTTTCCTTGCAATGATCATTTGCAAGTTATGCACAAAAGTTGTGTCTGTACTGGAAAACTAGAATTCGTTCGACTTGCTTTGACATAAGTTATTGACTTGAAATGACTCATTGAAATCATTTTAAGGTTAAACGAATGCACACTTTCTTTGCAATGATCATTTGCATGTTATGCACAAAACTTGTGTCTGTAGTGCAAAACCTGAATTCGTTCGACTTGCTTTGAAATAAGTTACTGACTTGAAATGACTCATTGAAATGATTTTAATTTTAAACGAATGCACACTTTCCTTGCAATGATCATTTGCAAGTTATGCACAAAAGTTGTGTGTGTAGTGCAAAACTAGAATTCGTTCGACTTGCTTTGATATAAGTTATTGACTTGAAATGACTCATTGAAATGATTTTAAGGTTAAACGAATGCACACTTTCCTTGCAATGATCATTTGCATGTTATGCACAAAACTTGTGTCTGTAGTGCAAAACTTGAATTCGTTCGACTCGCTTTGAAATAAGTTATTTACTTGAAATAACTCATTGAAATGATTTTGAGGTTAAACGAATGCACACTTTCCTTGCAATGATCATTTGCATGTTATGCACAAAACTTGTGTCTATAGTGCAAAACTTGAATTCGTTCGACTTGTTTTGAAATAAGTTATTGACTTAAAATGACTCATTGAAATGATTTTAAGGATAAACGAATGCACACTTTCCTTGCAATGATCATTTGCATGTTATGCACAAAACTTGTGTCTGTAGTGCAAAACTTGAATTCGTTCGACTCGCTTTGAAATAAGTTATTGAATTGAAATGACTCATTGAAATGACTCATTGAAATGATTTTAAGGTTAAACGGATGCACACTTTCCTTGCAGTGATCATTTGCAAGTTATGCACAAAAGTTGTGTCTGTAGTGCAAAACTAGAATTCGTTCGACTAGCTTTGAAATAAGTTATTTACTTGAAATGACTCATTGAAATGATTTTAAGGTTAAACGAATGCACACTTTCCTTGCAATGATCATTTGCAAGTTATGCACAAAAGTTGTGTCTGTACTGGAAAACTAGAATTCGTTCGACTTGCTTTGACATAAGTTATTGACTTGAAATGACTCATTGAAATGATTTTAAGGTTAAACGAATGCACACTTTCTTTGCAATGATCATTTGCATGTTATGCACAAAACTTGTGTCTGTAGTGCAAAACTTGAATTCGTTCGACTTGCTTTGAAATAAGTTATTGACTTGAAATGACTCATTGAAATGATTTTAATTTTAAACGAATGCACACTTTCCTTGCAATGATCATTTGCAAGTTATGCACAAAAGTTGTGTGTGTAGTGCAAAACTAGAATTCGTTTGACTTGCTTTGATATAAGTTATTGACTTGAAATGACTCATTGAAATGATTTTAAGGTTAAACGAATGCACACTTTCCTTGCAATGATCATTTGCATGTTATGCACAAAACTTGTGTCTGTAGTGCAAAACTTGAATTCGTTCGACTCGCTTTGAAATAAGTTATTGAATTGAAATGACTCATTGAAATGACTCATTGAAATGATTTTAAGGTTAAACGGATGCACACTTTCCTTGCAGTGATCATTTGCAAGTTATGCACAAAAGTTGTGTCTGTAGTGCAAAACTAGAATTCGTTCGACTAGCTTTGAAATAAGTTATTTACTTGAAATGACTCATTGAAATGATTTTAAGGTTAAACGAATGCACACTTTCCTTGCAATGATCATTTGCAAGTTATGCACAAAAGTTGTGTCTGTACTGGAAAACTAGAATTCGTTCGACTTGCTTTGACATAAGTTATTGACTTGAAATGACTCATTGAAATGATTTTAAGGTTAAACGAATGCACACTTTCTTTGCAATGATCATTTGCAGGTTATGCACAAAACTTGTGTCTGTAGTGCAAAACTTGAATTCGTTCGACTTGCTTTGAAATAAGTTATTGACTTGAAATGACTCATTGAAATGATTTTAATTTTAAACGAATGCACACTTTCCTTGCAATGATCATTTGCAAGTTATGCACAAAAGTTGTGTGTGTAGTGCAAAACTAGAATTCGTTCGACTTGCTTTGATATAAGTTATTGACTTGAAATGACTCATTGAAATGATTTTAAGGTTAAACGAATGCACACTTTCCTTGCAATGATCATTTGCATGTTATGCACAAAACTTGTGTCTGTAGTGCAAAACTTGAATTCGTTCGACTCGCTTTGAAATAAGTTATTGAATTGAAATGACTCATTGAAATGATTTTAATTTTAAACGAATGCACACTTTCTTTGCAATGATCATTTGCAAGTTATGCACAAAAGTTGTGTGTGTAGTGCAAAACTAGAATTCGTTCGACTTGCTTTGATATAAGTTATTGACTTGAAATGACTCATTGAAATGATTTTAAGGTTAAACGAATGCACACCTTCCTTGCAATTATCATTCGCAAGTTATGCACAAAAGTTGTGTCTGTAGTGCAAAACTAGAATTCGTTCGACTTGCTTTGGAGTAAGTTATTGACATGAAATGACTCATTGAAATGATTTTAATTTTAAACGAATGCACACTTTCCTTGCAATTATCATTTGGAAGTTATGCACAAAACTTGTGTTTGTAGTGCAAAAATAGAATTCGTTCGAATTGCTTTGAAATAAGTGATTGACTTGAAATGATTTTAAGGATAAACGAATGCACACTTTCCTTGCAATGATCATTTGCATTTTATGCACAAAACTTGTGTCTGTAGTGCAAAACTTGAATTCGTTCGACTTGCTTTGAAATAAGTTATTGACTTGAAATGACTCATTGAAATGATTTTAAGGACAAACGAATGCACACTTTCCTTGCAATGATCATTTGCATGTTATGCACAAAACTTGTGTCTGTAGTGCAAAACATGAATTCGTTCGACTCGCTTTGAAATAAGTTATTGAATTGAAATGACTCATTGAAATGATTTTAAGGTTAAACGGATGCACACTTTCCTGGCAGTGATCATGTGCAAGTTATGCACAAAAGTTGTGTCTATAGTGCAAAACTAGAATTCGTTCGACTATCTTTGAAATAAGTTATTTACTTGAAATGACTCATTGAAATGATTTTAAGGTTAAACGAATGCACACTTTCTTTGCAATGATCATTTGCATGTTATGCACAAAACTTGTGTCTGTAGTGCAAAACTTTAATTCGTTCGACTTGCTTTGAAATAAGTTATTGACTTGAAATGACTCATTGAAATGATTTTAATTTTAAACGAATGCACACTTTCCTTGCAATGATCATTTGCAAGTTATGCACAAAAGTTGTGTGTGTAGTGCAAAACTAGAATTCGTTCGACTTGCTTTGATATAAGTTATTGACTTGAAATGACTCATTGAAATGATTTTAAGGTTAAACGAATGCACACTTTCCTTGCAATGATCATTTGCATGTTATGCACAAAACTTGTGTCTGTAGTGCAAAACTTGAATTCGTTCGACTCGCTTTGAAATAAGTTATTGAATTGAAATGACTCATTGAAATGATTTTAATTTTAAACGAATGCACACTTTCTTTGCAATGATCATTTGCAAGTTATGCACAAAAGTTGTGTGTGTAGTGCAAAACTAGAATTCGTTCGACTTGCTTTGATATAAGTTATTGACTTGAAATGACTCATTGAAATGATTTTAAGGATAAACGAATGCACACTTTCCTTGCAATGATCATTTGCAAGTTATGCACAAAACTTGTGTTTGTAGTGCAAAAATAGAATTCGTTCGAATTGCTTTGAAATAAGTGATTGACTTGAAATGATTTTAAGGATAAACGAATGCACACTTTCCTTGCAATGATCATTTGCATTTTATGCACAAAACTTGTGTCTGTAGTGCAAAACTTGAATTCGTTCGACTTGCTTTGAAATAAGTTATTGACTTGAAATGACTCATTGAAATGATTTTAAGGACAAACGAATGCACACTTTCCTTGCAATGATCATTTGCATGTTATGCACAAAACTTGTGTCTGTAGTGTAAAACTTGAATTCGTTCGACTCGCTTTGAAATAAGTTATTGAATTGAAATGACTCATTGAAATGATTTTAATTTTAAACGAATGCACACTTTCTTTGCAATGATCATTTGCAAGTTATGCACAAAAGTTGTGTGTGTAGTGCAAAACTAGAATTCGTTCGACTTGCTTTGATATAAGTTATTGACTTGAAATGACTCATTGAAATGATTTTAAGGATAAACGAATGCACACTTTCCTTGCAATGATCATTTGCAAGTTATGCACAAAACTTGTGTTTGTAGTGCAAAAATAGAATTCGTTCGAATTGCTTTGAAATAAGTGATTGACTTGAAATGATTTTAAGGATAAACGAATGCACACTTTCCTTGCAATGATCATTTGCATTTTATGCACAAAACTTGTGTCTGTAGTGCAAAACTTGAATTCGTTCGACTTGCTTTGAAATAAGTTATTGACTTGAAATGACTCATTGAAATGATTTTAAGGACAAACGAATGCACACTTTCCTTGCAATGATCATTTGCATGTTATGCACAAAACTTGTGTCTGTAGTGCAAAACTTGAATTCGTTCGACTCGCTTTGAAATAAGTTATTGAATTGAAATGACTCATTGAAATGATTTTAAGGTTAAACGGATGCACACTTTCCTTGCAGTGATCATTTGCAAGTTATGCACAAAAGTTGTGTCTGTAGTGGAAAACTAGAATTCGTTCGACTAGCTTTGAAATAAGTTATTGACTTGAAATGACTCATTGAAATGATTTTAAGGTTAAACGAATGCACACTTTCCTTGCAATGATCATTTGCAAGTTATGCACAAAAGTTGTGTCTGTACTGGAAAACTAGAATTCGTTCGACTTGCTTTGACATAAGTTATTGACTTGAAATGACTCATTGAAATGATTTTAAGGATAAACGAATGCACACTTTCCTTGCAATGATCATTTGCAAGTTATGCACAAAAGTTGTGTGTGTAGTGCAAAACTAGAATTCGTTCGACTTGCTTTGATATAAGTTATTGACTTGAAATGACTCATTGAAATGATTTTAAGGTTAAACGAATGCACACTTTCCTTGCAATGATCATTCGCAAGTTATGCACAAAAGTTGTGTCTGTAGTGCAAAACTAGAATTCGTTCGAATTGCTTTGAAATAAGTTATTGACTTGAAATGACTGATTGAAATGATTTTAAGGATAAACGAATGCACACTTTCCTTGCAATGATCATTTGCAAGTTATGCACAAAAGTTGTGTCTGTAGTGCAAAACTAGAATTCGTTCGACTTGCTTTGGAGTAAGTTATTGACTTGAAATGACTCATTGAAATGATTTTAATTTTAAACGAATGCACACTTTCCTTGCAATGATCATTTGGAAGTTATGCACAAAACTTGTGTTTGTAGTGCAAAAATAGAATTCGTTCGAATTGCTTTGAAATAAGTGATTGACTTGAAATGCCTCATTGAAATGACTTTAAGGGTAAACGAATGCACACTTTCCTTGCAATGATCATTTGCATGTTATGCACAAAACTTGTGTCTGTAGTGCAAAACTTGAATTCGTTCGACTTGCTTTAAAATAAGTTATTTACTTGAAATAACTCATTGAAATGATTTTGAGGTTAAACGAATGCACACTTTCCTTGCGATGATCATTTGCAAGTTATGCACAAAAGTTGTGTCTGTACTGGAAAACTAGAATTCGTTCGACTTGCTTTGACATAAGTTATTGACTTGAAATGACTCATTGAAATGATTTTAAGGTTAAACGAATGCACACTTTCCTTGCAATGATCATTTGCATGTTATGCACAAAACTTGTGTCTGTAGTGCAAAACTTGAATTCGTTCGACTCGCTTTGAAATAAGTTATTGAATTGAAATGACTCATTGAAATGACTCATTGAAATGATTTTAAATTTAAACGAATGCACACTTTCCTTGCAATGATCATTTGCAAGTTATGCACAAAAGTTGTGTGTGTAGTGCAAAACTAGAATTCGTTCGACTTGCTTTGACATAAGTTATTGACTTGAAATGACTCATTGAAATGATTTTAAGGTTAAAGGAATGCACACTTTCCTTGCAATGATCATTTGCAAGTTATGCACAAAAGTTGTGTCTGTACTGGAAAACTAGAATTCGTTCGACTTGCTTTGACATAAGTTATTGACTTGAAATGACTCATTGAAATGATTTTAAGGTTAAACGAATGCACACTTTCTTTGCAATGATCATTTGCATTGTATGCACAAAACTTGTGTCTGTAGTGCAAAACTTGAATTCGTTCGACTTGCTTTGAAATAAGTTATTGACTTGAAATGACTCATTGAAATGATTTTAATTTTAAACGAATGCACACTTTCCTTGCAATGATCATTTGCAAGTTATGCAGAAAAGTTGTGTGTGTAGTGCAAAACTAGAATTCGTTCGACTTGCTTTGATATAAGTTATTGACTTGAAATGACTCATTGAAATGATTTTAAGGTTAAACGAATGCACACTTTCCTTGCAATGATCATTTGCATGTTATGCACAAAACTTGTGTCTGTAGTGCAAAACTTGAATTCGTTCGACTCGCTTTGAAATAAGTTATTGAATTGAAATGACTCATTGAAATGATTTTAATTTTAAACGAATGCACACTTTCTTTGCAATGATCATTTGCAAGTTATGCACAAAAGTTGTGTGTGTAGTGCAAAACTAGAATTCGTTCGACTTGCTTTGATATAAGTTATTGACTTGAAATGACTCATTGAAATGATTTTAAGGTTAAACGAATGCACACCTTCCTTGCAATTATCATTCGCAAGTTATGCACAAAAGTTGTGTCTGTAGTGCAAAACTAGAATTCGTTCGACTTGCTTTGGAGTAAGTTATTGACATGAAATGACTCATTGAAATGATTTTAATTTTAAACGAATGCACACTTTCCTTGCAATGATCATTTGGAAGTTATGCACAAAACTTGTGTTTGTAGTGCAAAAATAGAATTCGTTCGAATTGCTTTGAAATAAGTGATTGACTTGAAATGATTTTAAGGATAAACGAATGCACACTTTCCTTGCAATGATCATTTGCATGTTATGCACAAAACTTGAATTCGTTCGACTTGCTTTGAAATAAGTTATTGAATTGAAATGACTCATTGAAATGATTTTAAGGTTAAACGGATGCACACTTTCCTTGTAGTGATCATTTGCAAGTTATGCACAAAAGTTGTGTCTGTAGTGCAAAACTAGAATTCGTTCGACTAGCTTTGAAATAAGTTATTTACTTGAAATGACTCATTGAAATGATTTTAAGGTTAAACGAATGCACACTTTCCTTGCAATGATCATTTGCAAGTTATGCACAAAAGTTGTGTCTGTACTGGAAAACTAGAATTCGTTCGACTAGCTTTGACATAAGTTATTGACTTGAAATGACTCATTGAAATGATTTTAAGGTTAAACGACTGCACACTTTCCTTGCAATGATCATTTGCAAGTTATGCACAAAACTTGTGTTTGTAGTGCAAAAATAGAATTCTTTCGAATTGCTTTGAAATAAGTTATTGACTTGAAATGACTGATTGAAATGATTTTAAGGATAAACGAATGCACACTTTCCTTGCAATGATCATTCGCAAGTGATGCACAAAAGTTGTGTCTGTAGTGCAAAACTAGAATTCGTTCGACTTGCTTTGGAGTAAGTTATTGACTTGAAATGACTCATTGAAATGATTTTAATTTTAAACGAATGCACACTTTCCTTGCAATGATCATTTGGAAGTTATGCACAAAACTTGTGTTTGTAGTGCAAAAATAGAATTCGTTCGAATTGCTTTGAAATAAGTGATTGACTTCAAATGCCTCATTGAAATGATTTTAAGGATAAACGAATGCACACTTTCCTTGCAATGATCATTTGCATGTTATGCACAAAAGTTGTGTGTGTAGTGCAAAACTAGAATTCGTTCGACTTGCTCCGAAATAAGTTATTGACTTGAAATGACTCATCGAAATGATTTTAAGGTTAAACAAATGCACACTTTCCTTGCAATGATCATTTGCAAGTTATGCACAAAAGTTGTGTCTGTAGTGCAAAACTAGAATTCGTTTGACTTGCTTTGAAATAAGTTATTTACTTGAAATAACTCATTGAAATGATTTTAAGGTTAAACGAATGCACACTTTCCTTGCAATGATCATTTGCAAGTTATGCACAAAAGTTGTGTCTGTACTGGAATACTAGAATTCGTTCGAATTGCTTTGACATAAGTTATTGACTTGAAATGACTCATTGAAATGATTTTGAGGTTAAACGAATGCACACTTTCCTTGCAATGATCATTTGCAAGTTATGCACAAAAGTTGTGTGTGTAGTGCAAAACTAGAATTCGTTCGACTTGCTTTGACATAAGTTATTGACTTGAAATCACTCATTGAAATGATTTTAAGGTTAAACGAATGCACACTTTCCTTGCAATGATCATTTGCATGTTATGCACAAAACTTGTGTCTGTAGTGCAAAACATGAATTCGTTCGACTTGCTTTGAAATAAGTTATGGACTTGAAATGACTCATTGAAATGATTTTAAGGTTAAACGAATGCACACTTTCCTTGCAATGATCATTTGCAAGTTATGCACAAAAGTTGTGTCTGTACTGGAAAACTAGAATTCGTTCGACTTGCTTTGACAGAAGTTATTGACTTGAAATGACTCATTGAAATGATTTTAAGGTTAAACGAATGCACACTTTCTTTGCAATGATCATTTGCATGTTATGCACAAAACTTGTGTCTGTAGTGCAAAACTTGAATTCGTTCGACTTGCTTTGAAATAAGTTATTGAATTGAAATGACTCATTGAAATGATTTTAATGTTAAACCAATGCACACTTTCCTTGCAATGATCATTTGCATGTTATGCACAAAACTTGTGTCTGTAGTGCAAAACATGAATTCGTTCGACTTGCTTTGAAATAAGTTATTGACTTGAATTGACTCATTGAAATGATTTTAAGGATAAACGAATGCACACTTTCCTTGCAATGATCATTTGCATGTTATGCACAAAAGTTGTGTCTGTAGTGCAAAACTAGAATTCGTTCGACTTCCTCCGAAATAAGTTATTGACTTGAAATGACTCATCGAAATGATTTTAATGTTAAACGAATGCACACTTTCCTTGCATTGATCATTTGCAAGTTATGCTCAAAAGTTGTGTCTGTAGTGCAAAACTAGAATTCGTTGGACTTGCTTTGAAATAAGTTATTTACTTGAAATAACTCATTGAAATGATTTTAAGGTTAAACGAATGCACACTTTCCTTGCAATGATCATTTGCAAGTTATGCACAAAAGTTGTGTCGGTACTGGAAAACTAGAATTCGTTCGAATTGCTTTGACATAAGTTATTGACTTGAAATGACTCATTGAAATGATTTTGAGGTTAAACGAATGCACACTTTCCTTGCAATGATCATTTGCAAGTTATGCACAAAAGTTGTGTCTGTAGTGCAAAACTAGAATTCGTTTGACTTGCTTTGAAATAAGTTATTTACTTGAAATAACTCATTGAAATGATTTTAAGGTTAAACGCATGCACACTTTCCTTGCAATGATCATTTGCAAGTTATGCACAAAAGTTGTGTCTGTACTAGAAAACTAGAATTCGTTCTAATTGCTTTGACATAAGTTATTGACTTGAAATGACTCATTGAAATGATTTTGAGGTTAAACGAATGCACACTTTCCTTGCAATGATCATTTTCAAGTTATGCACAAAAGTTGTGTGTGTAGTGCAAAACTAGTATTCGTTCGACTTGTTTTGATATAAGTTATTGACTTGAAATGACTCATTGAAATGATTTTAAGGTTAAACGAATGCACACTTTCCTTGCAATGATCATTCGCAAGTTATGCACAAAAGTTGTGTCTGTAGTGCAAAACTAGAATTCGTTCGAATTGCTTTGAAAGATGTTATTGACTTGAAATGACTGATTGAAATGATTTTAAGGATAAACGAATGCACACTTTGCGTGCGATGATCATTTGCAAGTTATGCACAAAAGTTGTGTCTGTACTGGAAAACTAGAATTCGTTCGACATGCTTTGACATAAGTTATTGACTCGAAATGACTCATTGAAATGATTTTAAGGTTAAACGAATGCACACTTTCCTTGCAATGATCATTTGCATGTTATGCACAAAAGTTGTGTGTGTAGTGCAAAACTAGAATTCGTTCGACTTGCTTTGACATAAGTTATTGACTTGAAATGACTCATTGAAATGATTTTAAGGTTAAACGAATGCACACTTTCCTTGCAATGATCATTTGCATGTTATGCACAAAACTTGTGTCTGTAGTGCAAAACATGAATTCGTTCGACTTGCTTTGAAATAAGTTATTGACTTGAAATGACTCATTGAAATGATTTTAAGGATAAACGAATGCACACTTTCCTTGCAATGATCATTTGCATGTTATGCACAAAAGTTGTGTGTGTAGTGCAAAACTAGAATTCGTTCGACTTGCTTTGATATAAGTTATTGACTTGAAATGACTCATTGAAATGATTTTAAGGTTAAACGACTGCACACTTTCCTTGCAATTATCATTTGCAAGTTATGCACAAAACTTGTGTTTGTAGTGCAAAAATAGAATTCTTTCGAATTGCTTTGAAATAAGTTATTGACTTGAAATGACTGATTGAAATGATTTTAAGGATAAACGAATGCACACTTTCCTTGCAATGATCATTCGCAAGTTATGCACAAAAGTTGTGTCTGTAGTGCAAAACTAGAATTCGTTCGACTTGCTCTAGAGTAAGTTATTGACTTGAAATGACTCATTGAAATGATTTTAATTTTAAACGAATGCACACTTTCCTTGCAATGATCATTTGGAAGTTACGCACAAAACTTGTGTTTGTAGTGCAAAAATAGAATTCGTTCGAATTGCTTTGAAATAAGTGATTGACTTGAAATGCCTCATTGAAATGATTTTAAGGATAAACGAATGCACACTTTCCTTGCAATGATCATTTGCAAGTTATGCACAAAACTTGTGTCTGTACTGGAAAACTAGAATTCGTTCGAATTGCTTTGACATAAGTTATTGACTTGAAATGACTCATTGAAATGATTTTGAGGTTAAACGAATGCACACTTTCCTTGCAATGATCATTTGCAAGTTATGCACAAAAGTTGTGTGTGTAGTGCAAAACTAGAATTCGTTCGACTTGCTTTGATATAAGTTATTGACTTGAAATGACTCATTGAAATGATTTTAATTTTAAACGAATGCACACTTTCCTTGCAATGATGATTTAGAAGTTATGCACAAAACTTGTGTTTGTAGTGCAAAAATAGAATTCGTTCGAATTGCTTTGAAATAAGTGATTGACTTGAAATGCCTCATTGAAATGATTTTAAGGAAAAACGAATGCACACTTTCCTTGCAATGATCATTTGCATGTTATGCACAAAAGTTGTGTGTGTAGTGCAAAACTAGAATTCGTTCGACTTGCTTTGATATAAGTTATTGACTTGAAATGACTCATTGAAATGATTTTAAGGTTAAACGACTGCACACTTTCCTTGCAATGATCATTTGCAAGTTATGCACAAAACTTGTGTTTGTAGTGCAAAAATAGAATTCTTTCGAATTGCTTTGAAATAAGTTATTGACTTGAAATGACTGATTGAAATGATTTTAAGGATAAACGAATGCACACTTTCCTTGCAATGATCATTCGCAAGTGATGCACAAAAGTTGTGTCTGTAGTGCAAAACTAGAATTCGTTCGACTTGCTTTGGAGTAAGTTATTGACTTGAAATGACTCATTGAAATGATTTTAATTTTAAACGAATGCACACTTTCCTTGCAATGATCATTTGGAAGTTATGCACAAAACTTGTGTTTGTAGTGCAAAAATAGAATTCGTTCGAATTGCTTTGAAATAAGTGATTGACTTCAAATGCCTCATTGAAATGATTTTAAGGATAAACGAATGCACACTTTCCTTGCAATGATCATTTGCATGTTATGCACAAAAGTTGTGTGTGTAGTGCAAAACTAGAATTCGTTCGACTTGCTCCGAAATAAGTTATTGACTTGAAATGACTCATCGAAATGATTTTAAGGTTAAACAAATGCACACTTTCCTTGCAATGATCATTTGCAAGTTATGCACAAAAGTTGTGTCTGTAGTGCAAAACTAGAATTCGTTTGACTTGCTTTGAAATAAGTTATTTACTTGAAATAACTCATTGAAATGATTTTAAGGTTAAACGAATGCACACTTTCCTTGCAATGATCATTTGCAAGTTATGCACAAAAGTTGTGTCTGTACTGGAAAACTAGAATTCGTTCGAATTGCTTTGACATAAGTTATTGACTTGAAATGACTCATTGAAATGATTTTGAGGTTAAACGAATGCACACTTTCCTTGCAATGATCATTTGCAAGTTATGCACAAAAGTTGTGTGTGTAGTGCAAAACTAGAATTCGTTCGACTTGCTTTGACATAAGTTATTGACTTGAAATCACTCATTGAAATGATTTTAAGGTTAAACGAATGCACACTTTCCTTGCAATGATCATTTGCATGTTATGCACAAAACTTGTGTCTGTACTGGATAACTAGAATTCGTTCGACTTGCTTTGACATAAGTTATTGACTTGAAATGACTCATTGAAATGATTTTAAGGTTAAACGAATGCACACTTTCCTTGCAATGATCATTTGCATGTTATGCACAAAACTTGTGTCTGTAGTGCAAAACTTGAATTCGTTCGACTCGCTTTGAAATAAGTTATTGAATTGAAATGACTCATTGAAATGATTTTAATTTTAAACGAATGCACACTTTGCTTGCAATGATCATTTGCAAGTTATGCACAAAAGTTGTGTGTGTAGTGCAAAACTAGAATTCGTTCGACTTGCTTTGATATAAGTTATAGACTTGAAATGACTCATTGAAATGATTTTAAGGTTAAACGAATGCACACTTTCCTTGCAATGATCATTCGCAAGTTATGCACAAAAGTTGTGTCTGTAGTGCAAAACTAGAATTCGTTCGAATTGCTTTGAAATAAGTTATTGACTTGAAATGACTCATTGAAATGATTTTAAGGACAAACGAATGCACACTTTGCTTGCAATGATCATTTGCAAGTTATGCACAAAAGTTGTGTCTGTACTGGAAAACTAGAATTCGTTAGACTTGCTTTGACATAAGTTATTGACTCGAAATGACTCATTGAAATGATTTTAAGGTTAAACGAATGCACACTTTCCTTGCAATGATCATTTGCTTGTTATGCACAAAAGTTGTGTGTGTAGTGCAAAACTAGAATTCGTTCGACTTGCTTTGACATAAGTTATTGACTTGAAATGACTCATTGAAATGATTTTAAGAATAAACCAATGAACACTTTCCTTGCAATGATCATTTGCAAGTTATGCACAAAAGTTGTGTCTGTACTGGAAAACTAGAATTCGTTCGAATTGCTTTGACATAAGTTATTGACTTGAAATGACTCATTGAAATGATTTTGAGGTTAAACGAATGCACACTTTCCTTGCAATGATCATTTGCAAGTTATGCACAAAAGTTGTGTGTGTAGTGCGAAACTAGAATTCGTTCGACTTGCTTTGATATAAGTTATTGACTTGAAATGACTCATTGAAATGATTTTAAGGTTAAACGACTGCACACTTTCCTTGCAATGATCATTTGCAAGTTATGCAAAAAAGTTGTGTCTTTAGTGGAAAACTAGAATTCGTTCGAATTGCTTTGAAATTAGTTATTGACTTGAATTGACTCATTGAAATGATTTTAAGGATAAACGAATGCACACTTTCCTTGCAATGATCATTTGCAAGTTATGCACAAAATATGTGTCTGTAGTGCCAAAGTAGAATTCGTTCGACTTGCTTTGACATAAGTTATTGACTTGAAATGACTCATTGAAATGATTTTAAGGTTAAACGAATGCACACTTTCCTTGCAATGATCATTTGCAAGTTATGCACAAAAGTTGTGTCTGTAGTGCAAAACTAGAATTCGTTTGACTTGCTTTGACATAAGTTATTGACTTGAAATGACTCATTGAAATGATTTTAAGGTTAAACGAATGCACACTTTCCTTGCAATGATCATTTGCAAGTTATGCACAAAACTTGTGTTTGTAGTGGAAAACTAGAATTCTTTCGAATTGCTTTGAAATAAGTTATTTACTTGAAATAACTCATTGAAATGATTTTAAGGTTAAACGAATGCACACTTTCCTTGCAATGATCATTTGCAAGTTATGCACAAAAGTTGTGTCTGTACTGGAAAACTAGAATTCGTTCGAATTGCTTTGACATAAGTTATTGACTTGAAATGACTCATTGAAATGATTTTGAGGTTAAACGAATGCACACTTTCCTTGCAATGATCATTTGCAAGTTATGCACAAAAGTTGTGTGTGTAGTGCAAAACTAGAATTCGTTCGACTTGCTTTGACATAAGTTATTGACTTGAAATCACTCATTGAAATGATTTTAAGGTTAAACGAATGCACACTTTCCTTGCAATGATCATTTGCATGTTATGCACGAAACTTGTGTCTGTAGTGCAAAACATGAATTCGTTCGACTTGCTTTGAAATAAGTTATGGACTTGAAATGACTCATTGAAATGATTTTAAGGTTAAACGAATGCACACTTTCCTTGCAATGATCATTTGCAAGTTATGCACAAAAGTTGTGTCTGTACTGGAAAACTAGAATTCGTTCGACTTGCTTTGACATAAGTTATTGACTTGAAATGACTCATTGAAATGATTTTAAGGTAAACGAATGCATACTTTCCTTGCAATGATCATTTGCAAGTTATGCACAAAAGTTGTGTCTGTACTGGATAACTAGAATTCGTTCGACTTGCTTTGACATAAGTTATTGACTTGAAATGACTCATTGAAATGATTTTAAGGTTAAACGAATGCACACTTTCCTTGCAATGATCATTTGCATGTTATGCACAAAAGTTGTGTCTGTACTGGATAACTAGAATTCGTTCGACTTGCTTTGACATAAGTTATTGACTTGAAATGACTCATTGAAATGATTTTAAGGTTAAACGAATGCACACTTTCCTTGCAATGATCATTTGCAAGTTATGCACAAAAGTTGTGTCTGTACTGGAAAACTAGAATTCGTTCGACTTGCTTTGACATAAGTTATTGACTTGAAATGACTCATTGAAATGATTTTAAGGTAAACGAATGCACACTTTCCTTGCAATGATCATTTGCAAGTTATGCACAAAAGTTGTGTCTGTACTGGATAACTAGAATTCGTTCGACTTGCTTTGACATAAGTTATTGACTTGAAATGACTCATTGAAATGATTTTAAGGTTAAACGAATGCACACTTTCCTTGCAATGATCATTTGCATGTTATGCACAAAACTTGTGTCTGTAGTGCAAAACTTGAATTCGTTCGACTCGCTTTGAAATAAGTTATTGAATTGAAATGACTCATTGAAATGATTTTAATTTTAAACGAATGCACACTTTGCTTGCAATGATCATTTGCAAGTTATGCACAAAAGTTGTGTGTGTAGTGCAAAACTAGAATTCGTTCGACTTGCTTTGATATAAGTTATAGACTTGAAATGACTCATTGAAATGATTTTAAGGTTAAACGAATGCACACTTTCCTTGCAATGATCATTCGCAAGTTATGCACAAAAGTTGTGTCTGTAGTGCAAAACTAGAATTCGTTCGAATTGCTTTGAAATAAGTTATTGACTTGAAATGACTCATTGAAATGATTTAAAGGACAAACGAATGCACACTTTGCTTGCAATGATCATTTGCAAGTTATGCACAAAAGTTGTGTCTGTACTGGAAAACTAGAATTCGTTAGACTTGCTTTGACATAAGTTATTGACTCGAAATGACTCATTGAAATGATTTTAAGGTTAAACGAATGCACACTTTCCTTGCAATGATCATTTGCATGTTATGCACAAAAGTTGTGTGTGTAGTGCAAAACTAGAATTCGTTCGACTTGCTTTGACATAAGTTATTGACTTGAAATGACTCATTGAAATGATTTTAAGAATAAACCAATGAACACTTTCCTTGCAATGATCATTTGCAAGTTATGCACAAAAGTTGTGTCTGTACTGGAAAACTAGAATTCGTTCGAATTGCTTTGACATAAGTTATTGACTTGAAATGACTCATTGAAATGATTTTGAGGTTAAACGAATGCACACTTTCCTTGCAATGATCATTTGCAAGTTATGCACAAAAGTTGTGTGTGTAGTGCGAAACTAGAATTCGTTCGACTTGCTTTGATATAAGTTATTGACTTGAAATGACTCATTGAAATGATTTTAAGGTTAAACGACTGCACACTTTCCTTGCAATGATCATTTGCAAGTTATGCAAAAAAGTTGTGTCTTTAGTGGAAAACTAGAATTCGTTCGAATTGCTTTGAAATTAGTTATTGACTTGAATTGACTCATTGAAATGATTTTAAGGATAAACGAATGCACACTTTCCTTGCAATGATCATTTGCAAGTTATGCACAAAATATGTGTCTGTAGTGCCAAAGTAGAATTCGTTCGACTTGCTTTGACATAAGTTATTGACTTGAAATGACTCATTGAAATGATTTTAAGGTTAAACGAATGCACACTTTCCTTGCAATGATCATTTGCAAGTTATGCACAAAAGTTGTGTCTGTAGTGCAAAACTAGAATTCGTTTGACTTGCTTTGACATAAGTTATTGACTTGAAATGACTCATTGAAATGATTTTAAGGTTAAACGAATGCACACTTTCCTTGCAATGATCATTTGCAAGTTATGCACAAAAGTTGTGTCTGTACTGGAAAACTAGAATTTGTTCGACTTGCTTTGACATATGTTATTGACTTGAAATGACTCATTGAAATGATTTTAAGGTAAACGAATGCATACTTTCCTTGCAATGATCATTTGCAAGTTATGCACAAAACTTGTGTTTGTAGTGCAAAAATAGAATTCTTTCGAATTGCTTTGAAATAAGTTATTTACTTGAAATAACTCATTGAAATGATTTTAAGGTTAAACGAATGCACACTTTCCTTGCAATGATCATTTGCAAGTTATGCACAAAAGTTGTGTCTGTACTGGAAAACTAGAATTCGTTCGAATTGCTTTGACATAAGTTATTGACTTGAAATGACTCATTGAAATGATTTTGAGGTTAAACGAATGCACACTTTCCTTGCAATGATCATTTGCAAGTTATGCACAAAAGTTGTGTGTGTAGTGCAAAACTAGAATTCGTTCGACTTGCTTTGACATAAGTTATTGACTTGAAATCACTCATTGAAATGATTTTAAGGTTAAACGAATGCACACTTTCCTTGCAATGATCATTCGCAAGTTATGCACAAAAGTTGTGTCTGTAGTGCAAAACTAGAATTCGTTCGAATTGCTTTGAAATAAGTTATTGACTTGAAATGACTCATTGAAATGATTTAAAGGACAAACGAATGCACACTTTGCTTGCAATGATCATTTGCAAGTTATGCACAAAAGTTGTGTCTGTACTGGAAAACTAGAATTCGTTAGACTTGCTTTGACATAAGTTATTGACTCGAAATGACTCATTGAAATGATTTTAAGGTTAAACGAATGCACACTTTCCTTGCAATGATCATTTGCATGTTATGCACAAAAGTTGTGTGTGTAGTGCAAAACTAGAATTCGTTCGACTTGCTTTGACATAAGTTATTGACTTGAAATGACTCATTGAAATGATTTTAAGAATAAACCAATGAACACTTTCCTTGCAATGATCATTTGCAAGTTATGCACAAAAGTTGTGTCTGTACTGGAAAACTAGAATTCGTTCGAATTGCTTTGACATAAGTTATTGACTTGAAATGACTCATTGAAATGATTTTGAGGTTAAACGAATGCACACTTTCCTTGCAATGATCATTTGCAAGTTATGCACAAAAGTTGTGTGTGTAGTGCGAAACTAGAATTCGTTCGACTTGCTTTGATATAAGTTATTGACTTGAAATGACTCATTGAAATGATTTTAAGGTTAAACGACTGCACACTTTCCTTGCAATGATCATTTGCAAGTTATGCAAAAAAGTTGTGTCTTTAGTGGAAAACTAGAATTCGTTCGAATTGCTTTGAAATTAGTTATTGACTTGAATTGACTCATTGAAATGATTTTAAGGATAAACGAATGCACACTTTCCTTGCAATGATCATTTGCAAGTTATGCACAAAATATGTGTCTGTAGTGCCAAAGTAGAATTCGTTCGACTTGCTTTGACATAAGTTATTGACTTGAAATGACTCATTGAAATGATTTTAAGGTTAAACGAATGCACACTTTCCTTGCAATGATCATTTGCAAGTTATGCACAAAAGTTGTGTCTGTAGTGCAAAACTAGAATTCGTTTGACTTGCTTTGACATAAGTTATTGACTTGAAATGACTCATTGAAATGATTTTAAGGTTAAACGAATGCACACTTTCCTTGCAATGATCATTTGCAAGTTATGCACAAAACTTGTGTTTGTAGTGCAAAAATAGAATTCTTTCGAATTGCTTTGAAATAAGTTATTTACTTGAAATAACTCATTGAAATGATTTTAAGGTTAAACGAATGCACACTTTCCTTGCAATGATCATTTGCAAGTTATGCACAAAAGTTGTGTCTGTACTGGAAAACTAGAATTCGTTCGAATTGCTTTGACATAAGTTATTGACTTGAAATGACTCATTGAAATGATTTTGAGGTTAAACGAATGCACACTTTCCTTGCAATGATCATTTGCAAGTTATGCACAAAAGTTGTGTGTGTAGTGCAAAACTAGAATTCGTTCGACTTGCTTTGACATAAGTTATTGACTTGAAATCACTCATTGAAATGATTTTAAGGTTAAACGAATGCACACTTTCCTTGCAATGATCATTTGCATGTTATGCACGAAACTTGTGTCTGTAGTGCAAAACATGAATTCGTTCGACTTGCTTTGAAATAAGTTATGGACTTGAAATGACTCATTGAAATGATTTTAAGGTTAAACGAATGCACACTTTCCTTGCAATGATCATTTGCAAGTTATGCACAAAAGTTGTGTCTGTACTCGAAAACTAGAATTCGTTCGACTTGCTTTGACATAAGTTATTGACTTGAAATGACTCATTGAAATGATTTTAAGGTAAACGAATGCATACTTTCCTTGCAATGATCATTTGCAAGTTATGCACAAAAGTTGTGTCTGTACTGGATAACTAGAATTCGTTCGACTTGCTTTGACATAAGTTATTGACTTGAAATGACTCATTGAAATGATTTTAAGGTTAAACACACTTTCCTTGCAATGATCATTTGCATGTTATGCACAAAACTTGTGTCTGTAGTGCAAAACTTGAATTCGTTCGACTCGCTTTGAAATAAGTTATTGAATTGAAATGACTCATTGAAATGATTTTAATTTTGAACGAATGCACACTTTGCTTGCAATGATCATTTGCAAGTTATGCACAAAAGTTGTGTGTGTAGTGCAAAACTAGAATTCGTTCGACTTGCTTTGATATAAGTTATTGACTTGAAATGACTCATTGAAATGATTTTAAGGATAAACGAATGCACACTTTCCTTGCAATGATCATTTGCATGTTATGCACAAAAGTTGTGTCTGTAGTGCAAAACTAGAATTCGTTCGACTTCCTCCGAAATAAGTTATTGACTTGAAATGACTCATCGAAATGATTTTAAGGTTAAACGAATGCACACTTTCCTTGCAATGATCATTTGCAAGTTATGCACAAAAGTTGTGTCTGTAGTGCAAAACTAGAATTCGTTTGACTTGCTTTGACATAAGTTATTGACTTGAAATGACTCATTGAAATGATTTTAAGGTTAAACGAATGCACACTTTCCTTGCAATGATCATTTGCAAGTTATGCACAAAACTTGTGTTTGTAGTGCAAAAATAGAATTCTTTCGAATTGCTTTGAAATAAGTTATTTACTTGAAATAACTCATTGAAATGATTTTAAGGTTAAACGAATGCACACTTTCCTTGCAATGATCATTTGCAAGTTATGCACAAAAGTTGTGTCTGTACTGGAAAACTAGAATTCGTTCGAATTGCTTTGACATAAGTTATTGACTTGAAATGACTCATTGAAATGATTTTGAGGTTAAACGAATGCACACTTTCCTTGCAATGATCATTTGCAAGTTATGCACAAAAGTTGTGTCTGTACTGGAAAACTAGAATTCGTTCGAATTCCTTTGACATAAGTTATTGACTTGAAATGACTCATTGAAATGATTTTGAGGTTAAACGAATGCACACTTTCCTTGCAATGATCATTTGCAAGTTATGCACAAAAGTTGTGTCTGTAGTGCACAACTAGAATTCGTTCGACTTTCTTGGAGTAAGTTATTGACTTGAAATGACTCATTGAAATGATTTTAATTTTAAACGACTGCACACTTTCCTTGCAATGATCATTTGCAAGTTATGCACAAAAGTTGTGTCTTTAGTGGAAAACTAGAATTCGTTCGAATTGCTTTGAAATTAGTTACTGACTTGAATTGACTCATTGAAATGATTTTAAGGATAAACGAATGCACACTTTCCTTGCAATGATCATTTGCAAGTTATGCACAAAATATGTGTCTGTAGTGCCAAAGTAGAATTCGTTCGACTTGCTTTGACATAAGTTATTGACTTGAAATGACTCATTGAAATGATTTTAAGGTTAAACGAATGCACACTTTCCTTGCAATGATCATTTGCAACTTATGCACAAAAGTTGTGTGTGTAGTGCAAAACTAGAATTCGTTCGACTTGGTTTGACATAAGTTATTGACTTGAAATGACTCATTGAAATGATTTTAAGGTTTAACAAATGCACACTTTCCTTGCAATGATCATTTGCATGTTATGCACAAAACTTGTGTCTGTAGTGCAAAACATGAATTCGTTCAACTTGCTTTGAAATAAGTTATTGACTTGAAATGACTCATTGAAATGATTTTAAGGTTAAACGAATGCACACTTTCCTTGCAATGATCATTTGCAAGTTATGCACAAAAGTTGTGTTTGTAGTAGAAAACTAGAATTCGTTCGACTTGCTTTGACATAAGTTATTGACTTGAAATGACTCATTGAAATGATTTTGAGGTTAAACGAATGCACACTTTCCTTGCAATGATCATTTGCAAGTTATGCACAAAAGTTGTGTCTGTAGTGCAAAACTAGAATTCGTTCGACTTTCTTGGAGTAAGTTATTGACTTGAAATGACTCATTGAAATGATTTTAATTTTAAACGACTGCACACTTTCCTTGCAATGATCATTTGCAAGTTATGCACAAAAGTTGTGTCTTTAGTGGAAAACTAGAATTCGTTCGAATTGCTTTGAAATTAGTTATTGACTTGAATTGACTCATTGAAATGATTTTAAGGATAAACGAATGCACACTTTCCTTGCAATGATCATTTGCAAGTTATGCACAAAATATGTGTCTGTAGTGCCAAAGTAGAATTCGTTCGACTTGCTTTGACATAAGTTATTGACTTGAAATGACTCATTGAAATGATTTTAAGGTTAAACGAATGCACACTTTCCTTGCAATGATCATTTGCAAGTTATGCACAAAAGTTGTGTGTGTAGTGCAAAACTAGAATTCGTTCGACTTGGTTTGACATAAGTTATTGACTTGAAATGACTCATTGAAATGATTTTAAGGTTTAACAAATGCACACTTTCCTTGCAATGATCATTTGCATGTTATGCACAAAACTTGTGTCTGTAGTGCAAAACATGAATTCGTTCAACTTGCTTTGAAATAGGTTATTGACTTGAAATGACTCATTGAAATGATTTTAAGGTTAAACGAATGCACACTTTCCTTGCAATGATCATTTGCAAGTTATGCACAAAAGTTGTGTTTGTAGTAGAAAACTAGAATTCGTTCGACTTGCTTTGACATAAGTTATTGACTTGAAATGACTCATTGAAATGATTTTGAGGTTAAACGAATGCACACTTTCCTTGCAATGATCATTTGCAAGTTATGCACAAAAGTTGTGTCTGTAGTGCAAAACTAGAATTCGTTCGACTTTCTTGGAGTAAGTTATTGACTTGAAATGACTCATTGAAATGATTTTAATTTTAAACGAATGCACACTTTCCTTGCAATGATCATTTGCAAGTTATGCACAAAAGTTGTGTCTGTAGTGCAAAACTAGAATTCGTTCGAATTGCTTTGAAATAAGTGATTGACTTGAAATGACTCATTGAAATGATTTTAAGGATAAACGAATGCACACTTTCCTTGCAATGATCATTTGCAAGTTATGCACAAAAGTTGTGTCTGTAGTGCACAACTAGAATTCGTTCGACTTTCTTGGAGTAAGTTATTGACTTGAAATGACTCATTGAAATGATTTTAATTTTAAACGACTGCACACTTTCCTTGCAATGATCATTTGCAAGTTATGCACAAAAGTTGTGTCTTTAGTGGAAAACTAGAATTCGTTCGAATTGCTTTGAAATTAGTTACTGACTTGAATTGACTCATTGAAATGATTTTAAGGATAAACGAATGCACACTTTCCTTGCAATGATCATTTGCAAGTTATGCACAAAATATGTGTCTGTAGTGCCAAAGTAGAATTCGTTCGACTTGCTTTGACATAAGTTATTGACTTGAAATGACTCATTGAAATGATTTTAAGGTTAAACGAATGCACACTTTCCTTGCAATGATCATTTGCAACTTATGCACAAAAGTTGTGTGTGTAGTGCAAAACTAGAATTCGTTCGACTTGGTTTGACATAAGTTATTGACTTGAAATGACTCATTGAAATGATTTTAAGGTTTAACAAATGCACACTTTCCTTGCAATGATCATTTGCATGTTATGCACAAAACTTGTGTCTGTAGTGCAAAACATGAATTCGTTCAACTTGCTTTGAAATAAGTTATTGACTTGAAATGACTCATTGAAATGATTTTAAGGTTAAACGAATGCACACTTTCCTTGCAATGATCATTTGCAAGTTATGCACAAAAGTTGTGTTTGTAGTAGAAAACTAGAATTCGTTCGACTTGCTTTGACATAAGTTATTGACTTGAAATGACTCATTGAAATGATTTTGAGGTTAAACGAATGCACACTTTCCTTGCAATGATCATTTGCAAGTTATGCACAAAAGTTGTGTCTGTAGTGCAAAACTAGAATTCGTTCGAATTGCTTTGAAATAAGTGATTGACTTGAAATGACTCATTGAAATGATTTTAAGGATAAACGAATGCACACTTTCCTTGCAATGATCATTTGCAAGTTATGCACAAAAGTTGTGTCTGTAGTGCACAACTAGAATTCGTTCGACTTTCTTGGAGTAAGTTATTGACTTGAAATGACTCATTGAAATGATTTTAATTTTAAACGACTGCACACTTTCCTTGCAATGATCATTTGCAAGTTATGCACAAAAGTTGTGTCTTTAGTGGAAAACTAGAATTCGTTCGAATTGCTTTGAAATTAGTTACTGACTTGAATTGACTCATTGAAATGATTTTAAGGATAAACGAATGCACACTTTCCTTGCAATGATCATTTGCAAGTTATGCACAAAATATGTGTCTGTAGTGCCAAAGTAGAATTCGTTCGACTTGCTTTGACATAAGTTATTGACTTGAAATGACTCATTGAAATGATTTTAAGGTTAAACGAATGCACACTTTCCTTGCAATGATCATTTGCAACTTATGCACAAAAGTTGTGTGTGTAGTGCAAAACTAGAATTCGTTCGACTTGGTTTGACATAAGTTATTGACTTGAAATGACTCATTGAAATGATTTTAAGGTTTAACAAATGCACACTTTCCTTGCAATGATCATTTGCATGTTATGCACAAAACTTGTGTCTGTAGTGCAAAACATGAATTCGTTCAACTTGCTTTGAAATAAGTTATTGACTTGAAATGACTCATTGAAATGATTTTAAGGTTAAACGAATGCACACTTTCCTTGCAATGATCATTTGCAAGTTATGCACAAAAGTTGTGTTTGTAGTAGAAAACTAGAATTCGTTCGACTTGCTTTGACATAAGTTATTGACTTGAAATGACTCATTGAAATGATTTTGAGGTTAAACGAATGCACACTTTCCTTGCAATGATCATTTGCAAGTTATGCACAAAAGTTGTGTCTGTAGTGCAAAACTAGAATTCGTTCGACTTTCTTGGAGTAAGTTATTGACTTGAAATGACTCATTGAAATGATTTTAATTTTAAACGACTGCACACTTTCCTTGCAATGATCATTTGCAAGTTATGCACAAAAGTTGTGTCTTTAGTGGAAAACTAGAATTCGTTCGAATTGCTTTGAAATTAGTTATTGACTTGAATTGACTCATTGAAATGATTTTAAGGATAAACGAATGCACACTTTCCTTGCAATGATCATTTGCAAGTTATGCACAAAATATGTGTCTGTAGTGCCAAAGTAGAATTCGTTCGACTTGCTTTGACATAAGTTATTGACTTGAAATGACTCATTGAAATGATTTTAAGGTTAAACGAATGCACACTTTCCTTGCAATGATCATTTGCAAGTTATGCACAAAAGTTGTGTGTGTAGTGCAAAACTAGAATTCGTTCGACTTGGTTTGACATAAGTTATTGACTTGAAATGACTCATTGAAATGATTTTAAGGTTTAACAAATGCACACTTTCCTTGCAATGATCATTTGCATGTTATGCACAAAACTTGTGTCTGTAGTGCAAAACATGAATTCGTTCAACTTGCTTTGAAATAGGTTATTGACTTGAAATGACTCATTGAAATGATTTTAAGGTTAAACGAATGCACACTTTCCTTGCAATGATCATTTGCAAGTTATGCACAAAAGTTGTGTTTGTAGTAGAAAACTAGAATTCGTTCGACTTGCTTTGACATAAGTTATTGACTTGAAATGACTCATTGAAATGATTTTGAGGTTAAACGAATGCACACTTTCCTTGCAATGATCATTTGCAAGTTATGCACAAAAGTTGTGTCTGTAGTGCAAAACTAGAATTCGTTCGACTTTCTTGGAGTAAGTTATTGACTTGAAATGACTCATTGAAATGATTTTAATTTTAAACGAATGCACACTTTCCTTGCAATGATCATTTGCAAGTTATGCACAAAAGTTGTGTCTGTAGTGCAAAACTAGAATTCGTTCGAATTGCTTTGAAATAAGTGATTGACTTGAAATGACTCATTGAAATGATTTTAAGGATAAACGAATGCACACTTTCCTTGCAATGATCATTCGCAAGTTATGCACAAAACTTGTGTTTGTAGTGCAAAAATAGAATTCGTTCGAATTGCTTTGAAAAAAGTGATTGACTTGAAATGACTCATTGAAATGATTTTAAGGTTAAACGAATGCACACTTTCCTTGCAATGATCATTTGCATGTTATGCACAAAAGTTGTGTTTGTAGTAGAAAACTAGAATTTGTTCGAATTGCTTTGAAATAAGTTATTGACTTGAAAGGACTCATTGAAATGATTTTAATTTTAAACGAATGCACACTTTCCTTGCAATGATCATTTGCAAGTTATGCACAAAAGTTGTGTCTGTAGTGCAAAACTAGAATTCGTTCGACTTGCTTTGAAATAAGTTATTGACTTGAAATGACTCATTGAAAAGATTTTAAGGTTAAACGAATGCACACTTTCCTTGCAATGATCATTTGCAGGTTATGCACAAAACTTGTGTCTGTAGTGCAAAACTTGAATTCGTTCGACTTGCTTTGAAATAAGTTATTGGCTTGTAATGACTCATTGAAATGATTTTAAGGTTAAACGAATGCACACTTTCCTTGCAATGATCATTTGCAAGGTATGCACAAAAGTTGTGTCTGTAGTGCAAAACTAGAATTCGTTCGAATTGCTTTGAAATAAGTTATTGACTTGAAATGACTGATGGAAATGATTTTAAGGTCAAACGAATGCCCCCTTTCCTTGGAATGATCATTTGCAAGTTATGCACAAAACTTGTGTTCGTAGTGCAAAAATAGAATTCGTTCGAATTGCTATGAAATAAGTCATTGACTTGAAATGACTCATTGAAATGATTTTATGGTTAAACGAATGCACACTTTCCTTGCAATGATCATTTGCAAGTTATGCACAAAAGTTGTGTTTGTAGTAGAAAACTAGAATTTGTTCGAATTGCTTTGAAATAAGTTATTGACTTGAAAGGACTCATTGAAATGATTTTAATTTTAAACGAATGCACACTTTCCTTGCAATGATCATTTGCATGTTATGCACAAAACTTGTGTCTGTGGTCCAAAACATGAATTCGTTCGACTTGCTTTGAAATAAGTTATTGACTTGAAATGACTCATTGAAAAGATTTTAAGGTTAAACGAATGCACACTTTCCTTGCAATGATCATTCGCAAGTTATGCACAAAAGTTGTGTCTGTAGTGCAAAACTAGAATTCGTTCGAATTGCTTTGAAATAAGTTATTGACTTGAAATGACTCATTGAAATGATTTTAAGGTTAAACGAATGCACACTTTCCTTGCAATGATCATTTGCATGTTATGCACAAAAGTTGTGTCTGTAGTGCAAAACTAGAATTCGTTCGACTTCCTTCGAAATAAGTTATTGACTTGAAATGACTCATTGAAATGATTTTAAGGTTAAACGAATGGACACTTTCCTTGCAATGATGATTTGAAAGTTATGCACAAAAGTTGTGTCTGTAGTGCAAAACTAGAATTCGTTCGAATTGCTTTGAAATAAGTTATTGACTTGAAAGGACTCATTGAAATGATTTTAATTTTAAACGAATGCACACTTTCCTTGCAATGATCATTTGCAAGTTATGCACAAAAGTTGTGTCTGTAGTGCAAAACTAGAATTCGTTCGAATTGCTTTGAAATAAGTTATTGACTTGAAAGGACTCATTGAAATGATTTTAATTTTAAACGAATGCACACTTTCCTTGCAATGATCATTTGCAAGTTATGCACAAAAGTTGTGTCTGTAGTGCAAAACTAGAATTCGTTTGACTTCCTTCGAAATAAGTTATTGACTTGAAATGACTCGTTGAAATGATTTTAAGGTTAAACGAATGCACACTTTCCTTGCAATGATCATTTGCAAGTTATGCACAAAAGCTGTGTCTGTAGTGCAAAACTAGAATTCGTTCGACTTGCTTTGAAATAAGTTATTTACTTGAAAACACTCATTGAAATGATTTTAAGGTTAAACGAATGCACACTTTCCTTGCATTGATCATTTGCAAGTTATGCACAAAAGTTGTGTCTGTAGTGCAAAACTAGAATTCGTTTGACTTCCTTCGAAATAAGTTATTGACTTGAAATGACTCATTGAAATGATTTTATGGTTAAACGAATGCACACTTTCCTTGCAATGATCATTTGCAAGTTATGCACAAAAGTTGTGTCTGTAGTGCAAAACTAGAATTCGTTCGACTTGCTTTGAAATAAGTTATTTACTTGAAATAACTCATTGAAATGATTTTAAGGTTAAACGAATGCACACTTTCCTTGCAATGATCATTTGCAAGTTATGCACAAAAGTTGTGTCTGTATTGCAAAACTAGAATTCGTTCGAATTGCTTTGAAATAAGTTATTGACTTGAAATGACTCATTGAAATGATTTTAATTTTAAACGAATGCACACTTTACTTGCAATGATCATTTGCAAGTTATGCACAAAAGTTGTGTCTGTAGTGCAAAACTAGAATTCGTTCGACTTACTTTGAAATAAGTTATTTACTTGATATAACACATTGAAATGATTTTAAGTTAAACGAATGCACACTTTCCTTGCAATGATCATTTGCAAGTTATGCACAAAAGTTGTGTCTGTACTGGAAAACTAGAAATCGTTCGACTTGCTTTGACATAAGTTATTTACTTGAAATAACTCATTGAAATGATTTTAAGGTTAATCGAATGCACACTTTCCTTGCAATGATCATTTCCATGTTATGCACAAAACTTGTGTCTGTAGTGCAAAACTTGAATTCGTTCGACTTGCTTTGAAATAAGTTATTGACTTGAAATGACTCATTGAAATGATTTTAAGGTTAAACGAATGCACACTTTCCTTGCAATGATCATTCGCAAGTTATGCACAAAAGTTGTGTCTGTAGTGCAAAACTAGAATTTGTTCGAATTGCTTTGAAATAAGTTGTTGACTTGAAATGACTGATTGAAATGATTTTAAGGATAAACGAATGCACACTTTCCTTGCAATGATCATTTGCAAGTTATGCACAAAAGTTGTGTCTGTAGTGCAAAACTAGAATTCGTTCGAATTGCTTTGAAATAAGTTATTGACTTGATATGACTCATTGAAATGATTTTAAGGTTAAACGAATGCACACTTTCCTTGCAATGATCATTTGCATGTTATGCACAAAACTTGTGTCTGTAGTGCAAAACTAGAATTCGTTCGACTTGCTTTGAAATAAGTTATTGACTTGAAATGACTCATTGAAATTATTTTAAGTTAAACGAATGCACACTTTCCTTGCAATGATCATTTGCAAGTTATGCACAAAAGTTGTGTCTGTACTGGAAAACTAGAAATCGTTCGACTTGCTTTGACATAAGTTATTTACTTGAAATGACTCATTGAAATGATTTTAAGGTTAAACGAATCCACACTTTCCTTGCAATGAGCATTTGCATGTTATGCACAAAAGTTGTGTGTGTAGTGCAAAACTAGAATTCGTTCGACTTGCTTTCACATAAGTTATTGACTTGAAATGACTTATTGAAATGATTTTATGGTTAAACCAATGCACACTTTCCTTGCAATGATCATTTGCATGTTATGCACAAAACATGTGTCTGTAGTGCAAAACATGAATTCGTTCGACTTGCTTTGAAATAAGTTATTGACTTGAAATGACTCATTGAAATGATTTTAAGGATAAACGAATGCACACTTTGCTTGCAATGGTCATTTGCCTGTTATGCACAAAAGTTATGTCTGTAGTGCGAAACTAGAATTCGTTCGACTTGCTTTGAAATAAGTTATTTACTTGAAATAACTCATTGAAATGATTTTAAGGTTAAACGAATGCACACTTTCCTTGCAATGATCATTTGCATGTTATGCACAAAACTTGTGTCTGTAGTGCGAAACTAGAATTCGTTCGACTTGCTTTGAAATAAGTTATTTACTTGAAATAAGTCATTGAAATGATTTTAAGGTTAAACGAATGCACACTTTCCTTGCAATGATCATTTGCATGTTATGCACAAAACTTGTGTCTGTAGTGCAAAACTTGAATTCGTTCGACTTGCTTTGAAATAAGTTATTTGCTTGAAATAACTCATTGAAATGATTTTAAGGTTAAACGAATGCACACTTTCCTTGCAATGATCATTTGCAAGTTATGCACAAAAGTTGTGTCTGTAGTGCAAAACTAGAATTCGTTCGACTTGCTTTGAAATAAGTTATTTACTTGATATAACACATTGAAATGATTTTAAGGTTAAACGAATGCGCACTTTCCTTGCAATGATCATTTGCAAGTTATGCACAAAAGTTGTGTCTGTACTGGAAAACTAGAAATCGTTCGACTTGCTTTGACATAAGTTATTGACTTGAAATGACTCATTGAAATGATTTTAAGGTTAAACGAATGCACACTTTCCTTGCAATGATCATTTGCATGTTATGCCCAAAACTTGTGTTTGTAGTGCAAAACTTGAATTCGTTCGACTTGCTTTGAAATAATTTATTGACTTGAAATGACTCATTGAAATGATTTTAAGGTTAAACGAATGCACACTTTCCTTGCAATGATCATTTGCAAGTTATGCACAAAAGTTGTGTCTGTACTGGAAAACTAGAATTCGTTCGACTTGCTTTGACATAAGTTATTGACTTGAAATGACTCATTGAAATAATTTTAAGGTTAAACGAATGCACAGTTTCCTTGCAATGATCATTTGCATGTTATGCACAAAACTTGTGTCTGTAGTGCAAAACTAGAATTCGTTCGAATTGCTTTGAAATAAGTTATTGACTTGATATGACTCATTGAAATAATTTTAAGGTAAAACGAATGCACACTTTCCTTGCAATGATCATTTGCATGTTATGCACAAAAGTTGTGTCTGTAGTGCAAAACTAGAATTCGTTCGACTTGCTTTGAAATAAGTTATTTACTTGAAATAACTCATTGAAATGATTTTAAGGTTAATCGAATGCACACTTTCCTTGCAATGATCATTTCCATGTTATGCACAAAACTTGTGTCTGTAGTGCAAAACTTGAATTCGTTCGACTTGCTTTGAAATAAGTTATTGACTTGAAATGACTCATTGAAATGATTTTAAGGTTAAACGAATGCACACTTTCCTTGCAATGATCATTCGCAAGTTATGCACAAAAGTTGTGTCTGTAGTGCAAAACTAGAATTCGTTCGAATTGCTTTGAAATAAGTTGTTGACTTGAAATGACTGATTGAAATGATTTTAAGGATAAACGAATGCACACTTTCCTTGCAATGATCATTTGCGAGTTATGAACAAAAGTTGTGTCTGTAGTGCAAAACTAGAATTCGTTCGAATTGCTTTGAAATAAGTTATTGACTTGATATGACTCATTGAAATAATTTTAAGGTTAAACGAATGCACACTTTCCTTGCAATGATCATTTGCAAGTTATGCACAAAAGTTGTGTCTGTAGTGCAAAACTAGAATTCGTTCGACTTGCTTTGAAATAAGTTATTTACTTGAAATAACTCATTGAAATGATTTTAAGGTTAATCGAATGCACACTTTCCTTGCAATGATCATTTCCATGTTATGCACAAAACTTGTGTCTGTAGTGCAAAACTTGAATTCGTTCGACTTGCTTTGAAATAAGTTATTGACTTGAAATGACTCATTGAAATGATTTTAAGGTTAAACGAATGCACACTTTCCTTGCAATGATCATTCGCAAGTTATGCACAAAAGTTGTGTCTGTAGTGCAAAACTAGAATTCGTTCGAATTGCTTTGAAATAAGTTGTTGACTTGAAATGACTGATTGAAATGATTTTAAGGATAAACGAATGCACACTTTCCTTGCAATGATCATTTGCGAGTTATGAACAAAAGTTGTGTCTGTAGTGCAAAACTAGAATTCGTTCGAATTGCTTTGAAATAAGTTATTGACTTGATATGACTCATTGAAATAATTTTAAGGTTAAACGAATGCACACTTTCCTTGCAATGATCATTTGCAAGTTATGCACAAAAGTTGTGTCTGTAGTGCAAAACTAGAATTCGTTCGACTTGCTTTGAAATAAGTTATTTACTTGAAATAACTCATTGAAATGATTTTAAGGTTAAACGAATGCACACTTTCCTTGCAATGATCATTTGCAAGTTATGCACAAAACTTGTGTTTGTAGTGCAAAAATAGAATTCGTTCGAATTGCTTTGAAACAAGTGATTGACTTGAAATGACTCATTGAAATGATTTTAAGGATAAACGAATGCACACTTTCCTTACAATGATCATTTGCAAGTTATGCACAAAACTTGTGTTCGTAGCGCGAAAATAGAATTCGTTCGAATTGCTTTGAAATACGTAATTTACTTGAAATGACTCATTGAAATGATTTTAAGGATAAACGAATGCACACATTCCTTGCAATGATCATTTGCATGTTATGCACAAAACTAGTGTCTGTAGTGCAAAACTAGAATTCGTTCGACTTGCTTTGACATAAGTTATTGACTTGAAATGACTCATTGAAATGATTTTAAGGTTAAACGAATGCACACTTTCCTTGCAATGATCATTTGCATGTTATGCCCAAAACTTGTGTTTGTAGTGCAAAACTTGAATTCGTTCGACTTGCTTTGAAATAATTTATTGACTTGAAATGACTCATTGAAATGATTTTAAGGTTAAACGAATGCACACTTTCCTTGCAATGATCATTTGCAAGTTATGCACAAAAGTTGTGTCTGTACTGGAAAACTAGAATTCTTTCGACTTGCTTTGAAATATGATATTGACTTGAAATGACTCATTGAATTGATTTTAAGGTTAAACGAATGCACACTTTCCTTGCAATGATCATTTGCAAGTTATGCACAAAAGTTGTATCTGTAGTGCAAAACTAAAATTCGTTCGACTTGCTTTGAAATAAGTTATTGACCTGAAATGACTTATTGAAATGATTTTAATTTTAAACGAATGCACACTTTCCTTGCAATGATCATTTGCATGTTATGCACAAAAGTTGTGTCTGTAGTGCAAAACTAGAATTCGTTCGACTTGCTTTGAAATAAGTTATTTACTTGAAATAACTCATTGAAATGATTTTAAGGTTAATCGAATGCACACTTTCCTTGCAATGATCATTTCCATGTTATGCACAAAACTTGTGTCTGTAGTGCAAAACTTGAATTCGTTCGACTTGCTTTGAAATAAGTTATTGACTTGAAATGACTCATTGAAATGATTTTAAGGTTAAACGAATGCACACTTTCCTTGCAATGATCATTCGCAAGTTATGCACAAAAGTTGTGTCTGTAGTGCAAAACTAGAATTCGTTCGAATTGCTTTGAAATAAGTTGTTGACTTGAAATGACTGATTGAAATGATTTTAAGGATAAACGAATGCACACTTTCCTTGCAATGATCATTTGCGAGTTATGAACAAAAGTTGTGTCTGTAGTGCAAAACTAGAATTCGTTCGAATTGCTTTGAAATAAGTTATTGACTTGATATGACTCATTGAAATAATTTTAAGGTTAAACGAATGCACACTTTCCTTGCAATGATCATTTGCAAGTTATGCACAAAAGTTGTGTCTGTAGTGCAAAACTAGAATTCGTTCGACTTGCTTTGAAATAAGTTATTTACTTGAAATAACTCATTGAAATGATTTTAAGGTTAATCGAATGCACACTTTCCTTGCAATGATCATTTCCATGTTATGCACAAAACTTGTGTCTGTAGTGCAAAACTTGAATTCGTTCGACTTGCTTTGAAATAAGTTATTGACTTGAAATGACTCATTGAAATGATTTTAAGGTTAAACGAATGCACACTTTCCTTGCAATGATCATTCGCAAGTTATGCACAAAAGTTGTGTCTGTAGTGCAAAACTAGAATTCGTTCGAATTGCTTTGAAATAAGTTGTTGACTTGAAATGACTGATTGAAATGATTTTAAGGATAAACGAATGCACACTTTCCTTGCAATGATCATTTGCAAGTTATGCACAAAAGTTGTGTCTGTAGTGCAAAACTAGAATTCGTTCGAATTGCTTTGAAATAAGTTATTGACTTGATATGACTCATTGAAATGATTTTAAGGTTAAACGAATGCACACTTTCCTTGCAATGATCATTTGCATGTTATGCACAAAACTTGTGTCTGTAGTGCAAAACTAGAATTCGTTCGACTTTCTTTGAAATAAGTTATTGACTTGAAATGACTCATTGAAATGATTTTAAGGTTAAACGAATGCACACTTTCCTTGCAATGATCATTTGCAAGTTATGCACAAAACTTGTGTTTGTAGTGCAAAAATAGAATTCGTTCGAATTGCTTTGAAACAAGTGATTGACTTGAAATGACTCATTGAAATGATTTTAAGGATAAACGAATGCACACTTTCCTTACAATGATCATTTGCAAGTTATGCACAAAACTTGTGTTCGTAGCGCGAAAATAGAATTCGTTCGAATTGCTTTGAAATACGTAATTTACTTGAAATGACTCATTGAAATGATTTTAAGGATAAACGAATGCACACATTCCTTGCAATGATCATTTGCATGTTATGCACAAAACTAGTGTCTGTAGTGCAAAACTAGAATTCGTTCGACTTGCTTTGAAATAAGTTATTTACTTGAAATAACTCATTGAAATGATTTTAAGGTTAAACGAATGCACACTTTCCTTGCAATGATCATTTGCAAGTTATGCACAAAAGTTGTGTCTGTAGTGCAAAACTAGAATTCGTTCGAATTGCTTTGAAATAAGTTATTGACTTGAAATGACTGATTGAAATGATTTTAAGGATAAACGAATGCACACTTTCCTTGCAATGATCATTTCCAAGTTATGCACAAAAGTTGTGTCTGTAGTGCAAAACTAGAATTCGTTCGAATTGCTTTGAAATAAGTTATTGACTTGATATGACTCATTGAAATGATTTTAAGGTTAAACGAATGCACACTTTCCTTGCAATGATCATTTGCAAGTTATGAACAAAAGTTGTGTCTGTAGTGCAAAACTAGAATTTGTTCGACTTGCTTTGGAGTAAGTTATTGACTTGAAATGACTCATTGAAATGATTTTAATTTTAAACGAACGCACACTTTCCTTGCAATGATCATTTGCAAGTTGTGCACAAAACTTGTGTTTGTAGTGCAAAAATAGAATTCGTTCGAATTAGTTTGAAATAAGTGATTGACTTGAAATGACACATTGAAATGATTTTAAGGATAAACGAATGCACACTTTCCTTGCAATGATCATTTGCAAGTTATGCACAAAAGTTGTGTCTGTATTGCAAAACTAGAATTCGTTCGAATTGCTTTGAAATAAGTTATTGACTTGAAATGACTCATTGAAATGATTTTAATTTTAAACGAATGCACACTTTACTTGCAATGATCATTTGCAAGTTATGCACAAAAGTTGTGTCTGTAGTGCAAAACTAGAATTCGTTCGACTTGCTTCGAAATAAGTTATTTACTTGAAGTGACTCATTGAAATGATTTTAAGGTTAAACGAATGCACACTTTCCTTGCAATCATCATTTGCAAGTTATGCACAAAAGTTGTGTCTGTAGTGCAAAACTAGAATTTGTTCGAATTGCTTTGAAATAAGTTATTGACTTGAAATGACTCATTGAAATGATTTTAAGGTTAAACGAATGCACACTTTCCTTGCAATGATCATTTGCATGTTATGCACAAAAGTTGTGTTTGTAGTAGAAAACTAGAATTTGTTCGAATTGCTTTGAAATAAGTTATTGACTTGAAAGGACTCATTGAAATGATTTTAATTTTAAACGAATGCACACTTTCCTTGCAATGATCATTTGCAAGTTATGCACAAAAGTTGTGTCTGTAGTGCAAAACTAGAATTCGTTCGACTTGCTTTGAAATAAGTTATTGACTTGAAATGACTCATTGAAAAGATTTTAAGGTTAAACGAATGCACACTTTCCTTGCAATGATCATTTGCAGGTTATGCACAAAACTTGTGTCTGTAGTGCAAAACTTGAATTCGTTCGACTTGCTTTGAAATAAGTTATTGGCTTGTAATGACTCATTGAAATGATTTTAAGGTTAAACGAATGCACACTTTCCTTGCAATGATCATTTGCAAGGTATGCACAAAAGTTGTGTCTGTAGTGCAAAACTAGAATTCGTTCGAATTGCTTTGAAATAAGTTATTGACTTGAAATGACTGATGGAAATGATTTTAAGGTCAAACGAATGCCCCCTTTCCTTGGAATGATCATTTGCAAGTTATGCACAAAACTTGTGTTCGTAGTGCAAAAATAGAATTCGTTCGAATTGCTATGAAATAAGTCATTGACTTGAAATGACTCATTGAAATGATTTTAAGGTTAAACGAATGCACACTTTCCTTGCAATGATCATTTGCAAGTTATGCACAAAAGTTGTGTTTGTAGTAGAAAACTAGAATTTGTTCGAATTGCTTTGAAATAAGTTATTGACTTGAAAGGACTCATTGAAATGATTTTAATTTTAAACGAATGCACACTTTCCTTGCAATGATCATTTGCATGTTATGCACAAAACTTGTGTCTGTGGTGCAAAACATGAATTCGTTCGACTTGCTTTGAAATAAGTTATTGACTTGAAATGACTCATTGAAAAGATTTTAAGGTTAAACGAATGCACACTTTCCTTGCAATGATCATTCGCAAGTTATGCACAAAAGTTGTGTCTGTAGTGCAAAACTAGAATTCGTTCGAATTGCTTTGAAATAAGTTATTGACTTGAAATGACTCATTGAAATGATTTTAAGGTTAAACGAATGCACACTTTCCTTGCAATGATCATTTGCATGTTATGCACAAAAGTTGTGTCTGTAGTGCAAAACTAGAATTCGTTCGACTTCCTTCGAAATAAGTTATTGACTTGAAATGACTCATTGAAATGATTTTAAGGTTAAACGAATGGACACTTTCCTTGCAATGATGATTTGAAAGTTATGCACAAAAGTTGTGTCTGTAGTGCAAAACTAGAATTCGTTCGACTTGCTTTGGAGTAAGTTATTGACTTGAAATGACTCATTGAAATGATTTTAATTTTAAACGAATGCACACTTTCCTTGCAATGATCATTTGCAAGTTATGCACAAAAATTGTGTTTGTAGTGCAATAATAGAATTCGTTCGAATTGCTTTGAAATAAGTAATTTACTTGAAATGACTCATTGAAATGATTTTAAGGATAAACGAATGCACACTTTCCTTGCAATGATCATTTGCAAGTTATGCACAAAAGTTGTGTCTGTAGTGAGAAACTAGAATTCGTTCGACTTGCTTTGGAGTAAGTTATTGACTTGAAATGACTCATTGAAATGATTTTAATTTTAAACAAATGCACACTTTCCTTGCAATGATCATTTGCAAGTTATGCACAAAAATTGTGTTTGTAGTGCAAAAATAGAATTCGTTCGAATTGCTTTGAAATAAGTAATTTACTTGAAATGACTCATTGAAATGATTTTAAGGATAAACGAATGCACACTTTCCTTGCAATGATCATTTGCAAGTTATGCACAAAAGTTGTGTCTGTAGTGCAAAACTAGAATTCGTTCGACTTCCTTCGAAATAAGTTATTGACTTGAAATGACTCATTGAAATGATTTTAAGGTTAAACGAATGCACACTTTCCTTGCAATGATGATTTGAAAGTTATGCACAAAAGTTGTGTCTGCAGTGCAAAACTAGAATTCGTTCGACTTGCTTTGGAGTAAGTTATTGACTTGAAATGACTCATTGAAATGATTTTAATTTTAAACGAATGCACACTTTCCTTGCAATGATCATTTGCAAGTTATGCACAAAAATTGTGTTTGTAGTGCAATAATAGAATTCGTTCGAATTGCTTTGAAATAAGTAATTTACTTGAAATGACTCATTGAAATGATTTTAAGGATAAACGAATGCACACTTTCCATGCAATGATCATTTGCAAGTTATGCACAAAAGTTATGTCTGTAGTGAGAAACTAGAATTCGTTCGACTTGCTTTGGAGTAAGTTATTGACTTGAAATGACTCATTGAAATGATTTTAATTTTAAACAAATGCACACTTTCCTTGCAATGATCATTTGCAAGTTATGTACAAAAATTGTGTTTGTAGTGCAAAAATAGAATTCGTTCGAATTGCTTTGAAATAAGTAATTTACTTGAAATGACTCATTGAAATGATTTTAAGGATAAACGAATGCACACTTTCCTTGCAATGATCATTTGCAAGTTATGCACAAAAGTTGTGTCCGTAGTGCAAAACTAGAATTCGTTCGACTTCCTTCGAAATAAGTTATTGACCTGAAATGACTCATTGAAATGATTTTAAGGTTAAACGAATGCACACTTTCCTTGCAATGATCATTTGCATGTTATGCACAAAATTTGTGTTTGTAGTAGAAAACTAGAATTTGTTCGAATTGCTTTGAAATAAGTTATTGACTTGAAATGACTCATTGAAATGATTTTAAGGTTAAACGAATGCACACTTTCCTTGCAATGATGATTTGAAAGTTATGCACAAAAGTTGTGTCTGCAGTGCAAAACTAGAATTCGTTCGACTTGCTTTGGAGTAAGTTATTGACTTGAAATGACTCATTGAAATGATTTTAATTTTAAACGAATGCACACTTTCCTTGCAATGATCATTTGCAAGTTATGCACAAAAATTGTGTTTGTAGTGCAATAATAGAATTCGTTCGAATTGCTTTGAAATAAGTAATTTACTTGAAATGACTCATTGAAATGATTTTAAGGATAAACGAATGCACACTTTCCATGCAATGATCATTTGCAAGTTATGCACAAAAGTTATGTCTGTAGTGAGAAACTAGAATTCGTTCGACTTGCTTTGGAGTAAGTTATTGACTTGAAATGACTCATTGAAATGATTTTAATTTTAAACAAATGCACACTTTCCTTGCAATGATCATTTGCAAGTTATGTACAAAAATTGTGTTTGTAGTGCAAAAATAGAATTCGTTCGAATTGCTTTGAAATAAGTAATTTACTTGAAATGACTCATTGAAATGATTTTAAGGATAAACGAATGCACACTTTCCTTGCAATGATCATTTGCAAGTTATGCACAAAAGTTGTGTCCGTAGTGCAAAACTAGAATTCGTTCGACTTCCTTCGAAATAAGTTATTGACCTGAAATGACTCATTGAAATGATTTTAAGGTTAAACGAATGCACACTTTCCTTGCAATGATCATTTGCATGTTATGCACAAAATTTGTGTTTGTAGTAGAAAACTAGAATTTGTTCGAATTGCTTTGAAATAAGTTATTGACTTGAAATGACTCATTGAAATGATTTTAAGGTTAAACGAATGCACACTTTCCTTGCAATGATGATTTGAAAGTTATGCACAAAAGTTGTGTCTGCAGTGCAAAACTAGAATTCGTTCGACTTGCTTTGGAGTAAGTTATTGACTTGAAATGACTCATTGAAATGATTTTAATTTTAAACGAGTGCACACTTTCCTTGCAATGATCATTTGCAAGTTATGCACAAAAATTGTGTTTGTAGTGCAATAATAGAATTCGTTCGAATTGCTTTGAAATAAGTAATTTACTTGAAATGACTCATTGAAATGATTTTAAGGATAAACGAATGCACACTTTCCATGCAATGATCATTTGCAAGTTATGCACAAAAGTTATGTCTGTAGTGAGAAACTAGAATTCGTTCGACTTGCTTTGGAGTAAGTTATTGACTTGAAATGACTCATTGCAATGATTTTAATTTTAAACAAATGCACACTTTCCTTGCATTGATCATTTGCAAGTTATGCACAAAAATTGTGTTTGTAGTGCAAAAATAGAATTCGTTCGAATTGCTTTGAAATAAGTAATTTACTTGAAATGACTCATTGAAATGATTTTAAGGATAAACGAATGCACACTTTCCTTGCAATGATCATTTGCAAGTTATGCACAAAAGTTGTGTCCGTAGTGCAAAACTAGAATTCGTTCGACTTCCTTCGAAATAAGTTATTGACTTGAAATGACTCATTGAAATGATTTTACGGTTAAACGAATGCACACTTTCCTTGCAATGATCATTTGCATGTTATGCACAAAAGTTGTGTTTGTAGTAGAAAACTAGAATTTGTTCGAATTGCTTTGAAATAAGTTATTGACTTGAAAGGACTCATTGAAATGATTTTAATTTTAAACGAATGCACACTTTCCTTGCAATGATCATTTGCAAGTTATGCACAAAAGTTGTGTCTGTAGTGCAAAACTAGAATTCGTTCGACTTGCTTTGAAATAAATTATTGACTTGAAATGACTCATTGAAATGATTTTAAGGTTAAACGAATGCACACTTTCCTTGCAATGATCATTTGCGAGTTATGCACAAAAGTTGTGTCTGTAGTGCAAAACTAGAATTCGTTCGACTTGCTCTGAAATAAGTTATTGACTTGAAATGACTCATTGAAATGATTTTAAGGTTAAACGAATGCACACTTTCCTTGCAATGATCATTCGCAAGTTATGCACAAAAGTTGTGTCTGTAGTGCAAAACTAGAATTCGTTCGAATTGCTTTGACATAAGTTATTAACTTGAAATGACTCATTGAAATGATTTTATTTTTAAACGAATGCACACTTTCCGTGCAATGATCATTTGCAAGTTATGCACAAAACTTGTGTTTGTAGTGCAAAAATAGAATTCATTCGAATTGCTTTGAAATAAGTAATTTACTTGAAATGACTCATTGAAATGATTTTAAGGATAAACGAATGCACACTTTCCTTGCAATGATCATTTGCAAGTTATGCACAAAAGTTGTGTCTGTAGTGCAAAACTAGAATTCGTTCGACTTCCTTCGAAATAAGTTATTGACTTGAAATGACTCATTGAAATGATTTTAAGGTTAAACGAATGCACACTTTCCTTGCAATGATCATTTGCATGTTATGCACAAAAGTTGTGTCTGTAGTGCAAAAATAGAATTCATTCAAATTGCTTTGAAATAAGTGATTGAGTTGAAATGACTCATTGAAATGATTTTAAGGATAAACGAGTGCACACTTTCCTTGCATGATCATTTGCAAGTTATGCACAAAAGTTGTGTCTGTAGTGCAAAACTAGAATTCGTTCGACTTGCTTTGAAACAAGTTATTTACTTGAAATAACTCATTGAAATGATTTTAAGGTTAAACGAATGGACACTTTCCTTGCAATGATGATTTGCATGTTATGCACAAAACTTGTCTCGGTAGTGCAAAACTAGAATTCGTTCGAATTGCTTTGAAATAAGTTATTGACTTGATATCACTCATTGAAATGATTTTAAGGTTAAACGAATGCACACTTTCTTTGCAATGATGATTTGCAAGTTATGCACAAAAGTTGTGTCTGTAGTGCAAAACTAGAATTCGTTCGACTTGCTTTGGAGTAAGTTATTGACTTGAAATGACTCATTGAAATGATTTTAATTTTAAACGAATGCACACTTTCCTTGCAATGATCATTTGCAAGTTATGCACAAAACTTGTGTTTGTAGTGCAAAAGTAGAATTCGTTCGAATTGCTTTGAAATAAGTAATTTACTGGAAATGACTCATTGAAATGATTTTAAGGATAAACGAATGCACACTTTTCTTGCAATGATCATTTGCAAGTTATGCACAAAAGTTGTGTCTGTAGTGCGAAACTAGAATTCGTTCGACTTCCTTCGAAATAAGTTATTGACTTGAAATGACTCATTGAAATGATTTTAAGGTTAAACGAATGCACACTTTCCTTGCAATGATCATTTGCATGTTATGCACAAAAGTTGTGTTTGTAGTAGAAAACTAGAATTTGTTCGAATTGCTTTGAAATAAGTTGTTGACTTGAAAGGACTCATTGAAATGATTTTAATTTTAAACGAATGCACACTTTCCTTGCAATGATCATTTGCAAGTTATGCACAAAAGCTGTGTCTGTAGTGCAAAACTAGAATTCGTTCGACTTGCTTTGAAATAAATTATTGACTTGAAATGACTCATTGAAATGATTTTAAGGTTAAACGAATGCACACTTTCCTTGCAATGATCATTTGCGAGTTATGCACAAAAGTTGTGTCTGTAGTGCAAAACTAGAATTCGTTCGACTTGCTCTGAAATAAGTTATTGACTTGAAATGACTCATTGAAATGATTTTAAGGTTAAACGAATGCACACTTTCCTTGCAATGATCATTCGCAAGTTATGCACAAAAGTTGTGTCTGTAGTGCAAAACTAGAATTCGTTCGAATTGCTTTGACATAAGTTATTAACTTGAAAGGACTCATTGGAATGATTTTAATTTTAAACGAATGCACAGTTTCCATGCAATGATCATTTGCGAGTTATGCACAAAAGTTGTGTCTGTAGTGCAAAACTAGAATTCGTTCGACTTGCTTTGAAATAAGTTATTGACTTGAAATGACTCATTGAAATGATTTTAAGCTTAAACGAATGCACACTTTCCTTGCAATGATCATTCGCAAGTTATGCACAAAAGCTGTGTCTGTAGTGCAAAACTAGAATTCGTTCGACTTGCTTTGAAATAAGTTATTTACTTGAAATAACTCATTGAAATGATTTTAATGTTAAACGAACGCACACTTTCCTTGCAATGATCATTTGCATGTTATGCACAAAACTTGTCTCTGTAGTGCAAAACTAGAATTCGTTCGAATTGCTTTGAAATAAGTTATTGACTTCATATGACTCATTGAAATGATTTTAAGGTTAAACGAATGCACACTTTCCTTGCAATGATGATTTGCAAGTTATGCACAAAAGTTGTGTCTGTAGTGCAAAACTAGAATTCGTTCGACTTGCTTTGGAGTAAGTTATTGACTTGAAATGACTCATTGAAATGATTTTAATTTTAAACGAATGCACACTTTCCATGCAATGATCATTTGAAAGTTATGCACAAAACTTGTGTTTGTAGTGCAAAAATAGAATTCGTTCGAATTGCTTTGAAATAAGTAATTTACTTGAAATGACTCATTGAAATGATTTTAAGGATAAACGAATGCACACTTTCCTTGCAATGATCATTTGCAAGTTATGCACAAAAGTTGTGTCTGTAGTGCAAAACTAGAATTCGTTCGACTTCCTTCGAAATAAGTTATTGACTTGAAATGACTCATTGAAATGATTTTAAGGTTAAACGAATGCACACTTTCCTTGCAATGATCATTTGCATGTTGTGCACAAAAGTTGTGTCTGTAGTGCAAAAATAGAATTCATTCAAATTGCTTTGAAATAAGTGATTGAGTTGAAATGACTCATTGAAATGATTTTAAGGATAAACGAGTGCACACTTTCCTTGCAATGATCATTTGCAAGTTATGCACAAAAGTTGTGTCTGTAGTGCAAAACTAGAATTCGTTCGACTTGCTTTGAAACAAGTTATTTACTTGAAATAACTCATTGAAATGATTTTAAGGTTAAACGAATGCACACTTTCCTTGCAATGATGATTTGCATGTTATGCACAAAACTTGTCTCTGTAGTGCAAAACTAGAATTCGTTCGAATTGCTTTGAAATAAGTTATTGACTTGATATCACTCATTGAAATGATTTTAAGGTTAAACGAATGCACACTTTCTTTGCAATGATGATTTGCAAGTTATGCACAAAAGTTGTGTCTGTAGTGCAAAACTAGAATTCGTTCGACTTGCTTTGGAGTAAGTTATTGACTTGAAATGACTCATTGAAATGATTTTAATTTTAAACGAATGCACACTTTCCTTGCAATGATCATTTGCAAGTTATGCACAAAACTTGTGTTTGTAGTGCAAAAGTAGAATTCGTTCGAATTGCTTTGAAATAAGTAATTTACTGGAAATGACTCATTGAAATGATTTTAAGGATAAACGAATGCACACTTTTCTTGCAATGATCATTTGCAAGTTATGCACAAAAGTTGTGTCTGTAGTGCGAAACTAGAATTCGTTCGACTTCCTTCGAAATAAGTTATTGACTTGAAATGACTCATTGAAATGATTTTAAGGTTAAACGAATGCACACTTTCCTTGCAATGATCATTTGCATGTTATGCACAAAAGTTGTGTTTGTAGTAGAAAACTAGAATTTGTTCGAATTGCTTTGAAATAAGTTGTTGACTTGAAAGGACTCATTGAAATGATTTTAATTTTAAACGAATGCACACTTTCCTTGCAATGATCATTTGCAAGTTATGCACAAAAGCTGTGTCTGTAGTGCAAAACTAGAATTCGTTCGACTTGCTTTGAAATAAATTATTGACTTGAAATGACTCATTGAAATGATTTTAAGGTTAAACGAATGCACACTTTCCTTGCAATGATCATTTGCGAGTTATGCACAAAAGTTGTGTCTGTAGTGCAAAACTAGAATTCGTTCGACTTGCTCTGAAATAAGTTATTGACTTGAAATGACTCATTGAAATGATTTTAAGGTTAAACGAATGCACACTTTCCTTGCAATGATCATTCGCAAGTTATGCACAAAAGTTGTGTCTGTAGTGCAAAACTAGAATTCGTTCGAATTGCTTTGACATAAGTTATTAACTTGAAAGGACTCATTGGAATGATTTTAATTTTAAACGAATGCACAGTTTCCATGCAATGATCATTTGCGAGTTATGCACAAAAGTTGTGTCTGTAGTGCAAAACTAGAATTCGTTCGACTTGCTTTGAAATAAGTTATTGACTTGAAATGACTCATTGAAATGATTTTAAGCTTAAACGAATGCACACTTTCCTTGCAATGATCATTCGCAAGTTATGCACAAAAGCTGTGTCTGTAGTGCAAAACTAGAATTCGTTCGACTTGCTTTGAAATAAGTTATTTACTTGAAATAACTCATTGAAATGATTTTAATGTTAAACGAACGCACACTTTCCTTGCAATGATCATTTGCATGTTATGCACAAAACTTGTCTCTGTAGTGCAAAACTAGAATTCGTTCGAATTGCTTTGAAATAAGTTATTGACTTCATATGACTCATTGAAATGATTTTAAGGTTAAACGAATGCACACTTTCCTTGCAATGATGATTTGCAAGTTATGCACAAAAGTTGTGTCTGTAGTGCAAAACTAGAATTCGTTCGACTTGCTTTGGAGTAAGTTATTGACTTGAAATGACTCATTGAAATGATTTTAATTTTAAACGAATGCACACTTTCCATGCAATGATCATTTGAAAGTTATGCACAAAACTTGTGTTTGTAGTGCAAAAATAGAATTCGTTCGAATTGCTTTGAAATAAGTAATTTACTTGAAATGACTCATTGAAATGATTTTAAGGATAAACGAATGCACACTTTCCTTGCAATGATCATTTGCAAGTTATGCACAAAAGTTGTGTCTGTAGTGCAAAACTAGAATTCGTTCGACTTCCTTCGAAATAAGTTATTGACTTGAAATGACTCATTGAAATGATTTTAAGGTTAAACGAATGCACACTTTCCTTGCAATGATCATTTGCATGTTGTGCACAAAAGTTGTGTCTGTAGTGCAAAAATAGAATTCATTCAAATTGCTTTGAAATAAGTGATTGAGTTGAAATGACTCATTGAAATGATTTTAAGGATAAACGAGTGCACACTTTCCTTGCAATGATCATTTGCAAGTTATGCACAAAAGTTGTGTCTGTAGTGCAAAACTAGAATTCGTTCGACTTGCTTTGAAACAAGTTATTTACTTGAAATAACTCATTGAAATGATTTTAAGGTTAAACGAATGCACACTTTCCTTGCAATGATGATTTGCATGTTATGCACAAAACTTGTCTCTGTAGTGCAAAACTAGAATTCGTTCGAATTGCTTTGAAATAAGTTATTGACTTGATATCACTCATTGAAATGATTTTAAGGTTAAACGAATGCACACTTTCTTTGCAATGATGATTTGCAAGTTATGCACAAAAGTTGTGTCTGTAGTGCAAAACTAGAATTCGTTCGACTTGCTTTGGAGTAAGTTATTGACTTGAAATGACTCATTGAAATGATTTTAATTTTAAACGAATGCACACTTTCCTTGCAATGATCATTTGCAAGTTATGCACAAAACTTGTGTTTGTAGTGCAAAAGTAGAATTCGTTCGAATTGCTTTGAAATAAGTAATTTACTGGAAATGACTCATTGAAATGATTTTAAGGATAAACGAATGCACACTTTTCTTGCAATGATCATTTGCAAGTTATGCACAAAAGTTGTGTCTGTAGTGCGAAACTAGAATTCGTTCGACTTCCTTCGAAATAAGTTATTGACTTGAAATGACTCATTGAAATGATTTTAAGGTTAAACGAATGCACACTTTCCTTGCAATGATCATTTGCACGTTATGCACAAAAGTTGTGTCTGTAGTGCAAAAATAGAATTCATTCGAATTGCTTTGAAATAAGTGATTGACTTGAAATGACTCATTGAAATGATTTTAAGGATAAACGAATGCACACTTTCCTTGCAATGATCATTTGCAAGTTATGCACAAAAGTTGTGTGTGTAGTGCAAAACTAGAATTTGTTCGACTGTAAACCATCTAAGACCGAACCGTCTAACCTAGCTAGATCTGAGCTACCTAGATCTTTAAAGATTGAGATGAGTCGATGTCGGTCGATGGTGTGAAAACACTTCCTGATGTCGAATTCCAAGAAAGCTAGAAAGCGGATCTAGACTGAATTGAATCGCGAACTCTTTGGTTGCCGTTACCATAATTACTGGTGAATTCTCCATGCCGTGGAAGGCGCTCCCGCTCCTTACTTAAAGCTAGTAACTCAGCAAAAAGCTGAAAGTTAAGGGGTGGACTTCAACCAAGCCAGCCCTTCTTATGAAGTGGCTATGGAGTTTCCAAAGGAAAAGAAAAAGCCATGGTGTTCATATTTGGCTGCTAAGTACCTCTCCAATGGCAAAAATGGCTTGACCAACCCACCTCTCAAATATCCTGCAGTTTTGGAGTAAGTTATTGACTTGAAATGCCTCTTTGAAATGATTTTAAGGTTAAACGAATGCACACTTTCCTTGCAATGATCATTCGCAAGTTATGCACAAAAGTTGTGTATGTAGTGCAAAACTAGAATTCGTTCGAATTGCTTTGAAATAAGTTATTGACTTGATATAACTCATTGAAATGATTTTAAGGTTAAACGAATGCACACTTTCCTTGCAATGATCATTCGCAAGTTATGCACAAAAGTTGTGTCTCTAGTGCAAAACTAGAATTCGTTCGACTTGCTTTGACATAAGTTATTGACTTGAAATGACTCATTGAAATGATTTTAAGGTTAAACGAATGCACACTTTCCTTGCAATGATCATTTGCAAGTTATGCACAAAAGTTGTGTGTGTAGTGCAAAACTAGAATTCGTTCGACTTGCTTTGACATAAGTTATTGACTTGAAATGACTCATTGAAATGATTTTAAGCTTAAACGAATGCACACTTTCCTTGCAATGATCATTCGCATGTTATGCACAAAACTTGTGTCTGTAGTGCAAAACTTGAATTCGTTCGACTTGCTTTGAAATAAGTTATTGACTTGAAATGACTCATTGAAATGATTTTAAGGATAAACGAATGCACACTTTCCTTGCAATGATCATTTGCAAGTTATGCACAAAAGTTGTGTCTGTAGTGCAAAACTAGAATTCGTTCGACTTGCTTTGGTGTAAGTTATTGACTTGAAATAACTCATTGAAATGACTTTAATTTTAAACGAATGCACACTTTCCTTGCAATGATCATTTGCATGTCATGCACAAAACTTGTCTCTGTAGTGCAAAACTAGAATTCGTTCGAATTGCTTTGAAATAAGTTATTGACTTGATATCACTCATTGAAATGATTTTAAGGTTAAACGAATGCACACTTTCTTTGCAATGATCATTTCCATGTTATGCACAAAAGTTGTGTCTGTAGTGCAAAAATAGAATTCATTCGAATTGCTTTGAAATAAGTGATTGACTTGAAATGACTCATTGAAATGATTTTAAGGTTAAACGAATGCACACTTTCCTTGCAATGATCATTTGCATGTTATGCACAAAACTTGTGTCTGTAGTGCAAAACTTGAATTCGTTCGACTTGCTTTGAAATAAGTTATTGACTTGAAATGACTCATTGAAATGATTTTAAGGTTAACCGAATGCACACTTTCCTTGCAATGATCATTTGCAAGTTATGCACAAAAGTTGTGTCTGTAGTCCAAAACTAGAAATCGTTCGACTTGCTTTGGAGTAAGTTATTGACTTGAAATGACTCATTGAAATGACTTTAATTCTAAACGAATGCACACTTTCGTTGCAATGATCATTTGCAAGTTATGCACAAAACTTGTGTTTGTAGTGCAAAACTAGAATTCGTTCGACTTCCTTCAAAATAAGTTATTGACTTGAAATGACTCATTGAAATGATTTTAAGGTTAAACGAATGCACACTTTCCTTGCAATGATCATTTGCAAGTTATGCACAAAAGTTGTGTCTGTAGTGCAAAACTAGAAATCGTTCGACTTGCTTTGAAATAAGTTATTGACTTGAAATGACTCATCGAAATGATTTTAAGGTTAAACGAATGCATACTTTCCTTGCAATGATCATTCGCAAGTTATGCACAAAAGTTGTGTCTGTAGTGCAAAACTAGAATTCGTTCGAATTGCTTTGAAATAAGTTATTGACTTGAAATGACTCATTGAAATGATTTTAAGGAAAAACAACTGCACACTTTCCTTGCAATGATCATTTGCAAGTTATGCACAAAAGTTGTGTCTGTAGTGCAAAAGAAGAATTCGTTCGAATTGCTTTGAAATAAGTTATTGACTTGATATGACTCATTGAAATGATTTTAAGGTTAAACGAATGCACACTTTCCTTGCAATAAAGATTTGCAAGTTATGCACAAAAGTTCTGTCTGTAGTGCAAAACTAGAATTCGTTCGACTTGCTTTGGAGTAAGTTATTGACTTGAAATGACTCATTGAAATGATTTTAATTTTAAACGAATGCACACTTTGCTTGCAACGATCATTTGCAAGTTATGCACAAAACTTGTGTTTGTAGTGCAAAAATAGAATTCGTTCAAATTGCTTTGAAATAAGTAATTTACTTGAAATGACTCATTGAAATGATTTGAAGGACAAACGAATGCACACTTTCCTTGCAATGATCATTTGCAAGTTATGCACAAAAGTTGTGTCTGTAGTGCAAAACTAGAATTCGTTCGAATTGCTTTTACATAAGTTATTGACTTGAAAGGACTCATTGAAATGATTTTAATTTTAAACGAATGCACACTTTCCTTGCAATGATCATTTGCGAGTTATGCACAAAAGTTGTGTTTGTAGTGCAAAACTAGAATTCGTTCGACTTGCTTTGAAATAAGTTATTGACTTGAAATGACTCATTGAAATGATTTTAAGGTTAAACGAATGCACACTTTCCTTGCAATGATCATTTGCATGTTATGCACACAACTTGTGTCTGTAGTGCAAAACTTGAATTCGTTCAACTTGCTTTGAAATAAGTTATGGACTTGAAATGACTCATTGAAATGATTTTAAGGTTAAACGAATGCACACTTTCCTTGCAATGATCATTCGCAAGTTATGCACAAAAGTTGTGTCTGTAGTGCGAAACTAGAATTCGTTCGACTTCCTCCGAAATAAGTTATTGACTTAAAATGAATCATTGAAATGATTTTAAGGTTAAACGAATGCACACTTTCCTTGTAATGATCATTTGCATGTTATGCACACAACTTGTGTCTGTAGTGCAAAACTTGAATTCGTTCGACTTGCTTTGAAATAAGTTATTGACTTGAAATGACTCATTGAAATGATTTTAAGGTTAAACGAATGCACACTTTCCTTGCAATGATCATTCGCAAGTTATGCACAAAAGTTGTGTCTGTAGTGCGAAACTAGAATTCGTTCGAATTGCTTTGAAATAAGTTATTGACTTGAAATGACTGATTGAAATGATTTTAAGGATAAACAACTGCACACTTTCCTTGCAATGATCATTTGCAAGTTATGCACAAAAGTTGTGTCTGTAGTGCAAAAGAAGAATTCGTTCGAATTGCTTTGAAATAAGTTATTGACTTGATATGACTCATTGAAATGATTTTAAGGTTAAACGAATGCACACTTTCCTTGCAATAAAGATTTGCAAGTTATGCACAAAAGTTGTGTCTGTAGTGCAAAACTAGAATTCGTTCGACTTGCTTTGGAGTAAGTTATTGACTTGAAATGACCCATTGAAATGATTTTAATTTTAAACAAATGCACAATTTCCTTGCAATGATCATTTGCAAGTTATGCACAAAACTTGTGTTTGTAGTGCAAAAATAGAATTCGTTCGAATTGCTTTGAAATAAGTAATTTACTTGAAATGACTCATTGAAATGATTTGAAGGACAAACGAATGCACACTTTCCTTGCAATGATCATTTGCAAGTTATGCACAAAAGTTGTGTCTGTAGTGCAAAACTAGAATTCGTTCGAATTGCTTTGACATAAGTTATTGACTTGAAAGGACTAATTAAAATGATTTTAATTTTAAACGAATGCACACTTTCCTTGCAATCATCATTTGGAAGTTATGCACGAAAGTTGTGTCTGTAGTGCAAAACTAGAATTCATTCGACTTGCTTTGAAATAAGTTATTAACTTGAAATGACTCCATGAAATGATTTTAAGGTTAAACGAATGCACACTTTCCTTGCAATGATCATTTGCATGTTATGCACAAAACTTGTGTATGTAGTGCAAAACTTGAATTCGTTCGACTTGCTTTGAAATAAGTTATTGACTTGAAATGCCTCATTGAAATGATTTTAAGGTTAAACGAATGCACACTTTCCTTGCAATGATCATTCGCAAGTTATGCACAAAAGTTGTGTATGTAGTGCAAAACTAGAATTCGTTCGAATTGCTTTGAAATAAGTTATTGACTTGATATGACTCATTGAAATGATTTTAAGGTTAAACGAATGCACACTTTCCTTGCAATGATCATTCGCAAGTTATGCACAAAAGTTGTGTCTGTAGTGCAAAACTAGAATTCGTTCGACTTGCTTTGGTGTAAGTTATTGACTTGAAATGACTCATTGAAATGACTTTAATTTTAAACGAAGCACACTTTTCTTGCAATGATCATTTGCATGTTATGCACAAAACTTGTCTCTGTAGTGCAAAACTAGAATTCGTTCGAATTGCTTTGAAAGAAGTTATCGACTTGATATGACTCATTGAAATGATTTTGAGGTTAAACGAATGCACACTTTTGCTTGCAATGATGATTTGCAAGTTATGCACAAAAGCTGTGTCTGTAGTGCAAAACTAGAATTCGTTCGACTTGCTTTGGAGTAACTTATTGACTTGAAATGACTCATTGAAATGATTTTAATTTTAAACGAATGCACACCTTCCTTGCAATGATCATTTTCAAGTTATGCACAAAAGTTGTGTCTGTAGTGCAAAACTAGAATTCGTTCGAATTGCTTTGACATAAGTTATTGACTTGAAAGGACTAATTAAAATGATTTTAATTTTAAACGAATGCACACTTTCCTTGCAATGATCATTTGGAAGTTATGCACGAAAGTTGTGTCTGTAGTGCAAAACTAGAATTCATTCGACTTGCTTTGAAATAAGTTATTAACTTGAAATGACTCCATGAAATGATTTTAAGGTTAAACGAATGCACACTTTCCTTGCAATGATCATTCGCATGTTATGCACAAAACTTGTGTCTGTAGTGCAAAACTTGAATTCGTTCGACTTGCTTTGAAATAAGTTATTGACTTGAAATGACTCATTGAAATGATTTTAAGGATAAACGAATGCACACTTTCCTTGCAATGATCATTTGCAAGTTATGCACAAAAGTTGTGTCTGTAGTGCAAAACTAGAATTCGTTCGACTTCCTTCGAAATAAGTTATTGACTTGAAATGACTCATTGAAATGATTTTAAGGTTATACGAATGCACACTTTCCTTGCAATGATCATTTGCATGTTATGCACAAAAGTTGTGTCTGTAGTGCAAAAATAGAATTCATTCAAATTGCTTTGAAATAAGTGATTGACTTGAAATGACTCATTGAAATGATTTTAAGGATAAACGAATGCACACTTTCCTTGCAATGATCATTTGCAAGTTATGCGCAAAAGTTGTGTCTGTAGTGCAAAACTAGAATTCGTTCGACTTGTTTTGGAGTAAGTTATTGACTTGAAATGACTCATTGAAATGACTTTAATTCTAAACGAATGCACACTTTCGTTGCAATGATCATTTGCAAGTTATGCACAAAACTTGTGTTTGTAGTGCAAAACTAGAATTCGTTCGAATTGCTTTGAAATAAGTTATTGACTTGAAATGACTCATTGAAATGATTTTAAGGATAAACGAATGCACACTTTCCTTGCAATGATCATTTGCAAGTTATGCACAAAAGTTGTGTTTGTAGTGCAAAACTAGAATTCGTTCGAATTGCTTTGAAATAAGTTATTGACTTGATATCACTCATTGAAATGATTTTAAGGTTAAACGAATGCACACTTTCCTTGCAATGATCATTTGCAAGTTATGCACAAAAGTTGTGTCTGTAGTGCAAAACTAGAATTCATTCGAATTGCTTTGAAATAAGTGATTGACTTGAAAGGACTCATTCAAATGATTTTAAGGTTAAACGAATGCACACTTTCCTTGCAATGATCATTCGCAAGTTATGCACAAAACTTGTGTCTGTAGTGCAAAACTTGAGGTCGTTCGACTTGCTTTGAAATAAGTTATTGACTTGAAATGACTCATTGAAATGATTTTAAGGTTAAACGAATGCACACTTTCCTTGCAATGATCATTTGCATGTTATGCACAAAACTTGTGTCTGTAGTGCAAAACTTGAATTCGTTCGACTTGCTTTGAAATAAGTTATTGACTTGAAATGACTCATTGAAATGATTTTAAGGATAAACGAATGCACACTTTCCTTGCAATGATCATTTGCAAGTTATGCACAAAAGTTGTGTCTGTAGTGCAAAACTAGAATTCGTTCGAATTGCTTTGACATAAGTTATTGACTTGAAAGGACTCATTGAAATGATTGTAATTTTAAACGAATGCACACTTTCCTTGCAATGATCATTTGCAAGTTATGCACAAAAGTTGTGTCTGTAGTGCAAAACTAGAATTCGTTCGACTTGCTTTGAAATATGTTATTGACTTGAAATGACTCATTGAAATGATTTTAAGGTTAAACGAATGCACACTTTCCTTGCAATGATCATTTGCATGTTATGCACAAAACTTGTGTATGTAGTGCAAAACTTGAATTCGTTCGACTTGCTTTGAAATAAGTTATTGACTTGAAATGCCTCATTCAAATGATTTTAAGGTTAAACGAATACACACTTTCCTTGCAATGATCATTCGCAAGTTATGCACAAAAGTTGTGTCTGTAGTGCAAAACTAGAATTTGTTCGAATTGCTTTGAAATAAGTTATTGACTTGATATGATTCATTGAAATGATTTTAAGGTTAAACGAATGCACACTTTCCTTGCAATGATCATTCGCAAATTATGCACAAAAGTTTTGTCTGTAGTGCAAAACTAGAATTCGTTCGGATTGCTTTGAAATAAGTTATTGACTTGATATGACTCATTGAAATGATTTTAAGGTTAAACCAATGCACACTTTCCTTGCAATGATGATTTGCAAGTTATGCACAAAAGTTGTGTCTGTAGTGCAAAACTAGAATTCGTTCGAATTGCTTTGACATAAGTTATTGACTTGAAAGGACTCATTGAAATGATTTTAATTTTAAACGAATGCACACTTTCCTTGCAATGATCATTTGCGAGTTATGCACAAAAGTTGTGTCTGTAGTGCAAAACTTGAATTCGTTCGAATTGTTTTGAAATAAGTTATTGACTTGATATGACTCATTGAAATGATTTTAAGGTTAAACGAATGCACACTTTCCTTGCAATGATGATTTGCAAGTTATGCACAAAACTTGTGTTTGTAGTGCAAAAATAGAATTCGTTCGAATTGCTTTGAAATAAGTAATTCACTTGAAATGACTCATTGAAATGATTTTAAGGTTAAACGAATGCACACTTTCCTTGCAATGATCATTTGCATGTTATGCACAAAACTTGTGTATGTAGTGCAAAACTTGAATTCGTTCGACTTGCTTTGAAATAAGTTATTGACTTGAAATGCCTCATTGAAATGATTTTATGGTTAAACGAATGCACACTTTCCTTGCAATGATCATTCGCAAGTTATGCACAAAAGTTGTGTCTGTAGTGCAAAACTAGAATTCGTTCGACTTCCTTCGAAATAAGTTATTGACTTGAAATGACTCATTGAAATGATTTTAAGGTTAAACGAATGCACACTTTCCTTGCAATGATCATTTCCATGTTATGCACAAAACTTGAGTCTGTAGTGCAAAACTTGAATTCGTTCGACTTGCTTTGAAATAAGTTATTGACTTGAAATGACTCATTGAAATGATTTTAAGGTTAAAGGAATGCACACTTTCCTTGCAATTATCATTTGCAAGTTACGCACAAAAGTTGTGTCTGTAGTGCAAACCTAGAATTCATTCGACCTGCTTTGAAAAACGTTATTGACTTCAAATGACTCATTGAAATGATTTTAAGGTTAAACGAATGCACACTTTCCTTGCAATGATCATTCGCAAGTTATGCACAAAAGTTGTGTTTGTAGTGCAAAAATAGAATTCGTTCGACCTGCTTTGAAATATGATATTTACTTGAAATGACTGATTGAAATGATTTTAAGGTTAAATGAATGCACACTTTCCTTGGAATGATCATTTGCAAGTTATGCACAAAACTTGTTTTTGTAGTGCAAAAATAGAATTCGTTCGAATTGCTTTGAAATAAGTTATTGACTTGAAATGACTCATTGAAATGATTTTAAGGTTAAACGAATGCACACTTTCCTTGCAATGATCATTTGCAAGTTATGCATAAAAGTTGTGTTTGTAGTAGAAAACTAGAATTCGTTCGAATTGCTTTGAAATAAGTTATTGACTTGAAATGACTCATTGAAATGATTTTAAGGTTACACGAATGCACACTTTCCTTGCAATGATCATTTGCAAGTTATGCACAAAAGTTGTGTCTATTGTGCAATACTAGAAGTCGTTCGAATTGCTGTGAAATAAGTTATTGACTTGAAATGACTCATTGAAATGATTTTAAGGTTAAACGAATGCACACTTTCCTTGCAATGATCATTTGCAAGTTATGCACAAAAGTTGTGTCTGTAGTGCAAAACTAGAATTTGTTCGAATTGCTTTGAAATAAGTTATTGACTTGGAATGACTCATTGAAATGATTTTAAGGTTAAACGAATGCACACTTTCCTTGCAATAATCAGTTGCAAGTTATGCACAAAAGTTGTGTTTGTAGTAGAAAACTAGAATTCGTTCGAATTGCCTTGAAATAAGTTATTGACTTGAAATGACTCATTGAAATGATTTTAAGGTTAAACGAATGCACACTTTCCTTGCAATGATCATTTGCAAGTTATGCACAAAAGTTGTGTCTGTAGTGCAAAACTAGAATTCGTTCGAATTGCTTTGAAATAAGTTATTCAGTTGAAATGATTTTATGGTTAAACGAAAGCACACTTTCCTTGCAATGATTATTTGCATGTTATGCACAAAAGTTGTGTCTGTAGTGCAAAAATAGAATTCGTTCGAATTGCTTTGAAATAAGTAATTTACTTAAAATGACTCATTGAAATGATTTTAAGGATAAACGAATGCACACTTTCCTTGCAATGATCATTCGCAAGTTATGCACAAAAGTTGTGTCTGTAGTGCAAAAATAGAATTCGTTCGAATTGCTTTGAGATAAGTTATTGACTTGAAATGACTCATTGAAATGATTTTAAGGTTAAACGAAAGCACACTTTCCTTGCAATGATCATTTGCAAGTTATGCACAAAAGTTGTATCTGTAGTGCAAAACTAGAATTCGTTCGACTTGCTTTGAAATAAGTTATTGACTTGAAAGGACTCATTGAAATGATTTTAATTTTAAACGAATGCACACTTTCCTTGCAATGATCATTTGCAAGTTATGCACAAAACTTGTGTTTGTAGTGCAAAAATAGAATTCGTTCGAATTGCTTTGGAATAAGTTATTTACTTGAAATGACTCATTAAAATGATTTGAATTTTAAACGAATGCACACTTTCTTGCATTGATCATTTGCAAGTTATGCACAAAACTTGTGTTTGTAGTGCAAAAATAGAATTCGTTCGAATTGCTTTGAAATAAGTTATTGACTTGAAATGACTCATTGAAATAATTTTAAGGTCAAACGAATGCACACTTTCCTTGCAATGATCATTTGCAAGTTATGCACAAAACTTGTGTTTGTAGTGCAAAAATAGAATTCGTTCGAATTGCTTTGAAATAAGTTATTGACTTGAAATGACTGATTGAAATGATTTTAAGGTCAAACGAATGCACACTTTCCTTGCAATGATCATTTGCAAGTTATCCACAAAAGTTGTGTCTGTAGTGCAAAACTAGAATTCGTTCGACTTGCTTCGAAATAAGTTATTGACTTGAAAGGACTCATTGAAATGATTTTAATTTTAAACGAATGCACATTTTCCTTGCAATGATCATTTGCACGTTATGCACAAAACTAGTGTTTGTAGTGCAAAAATAGAATTCGTTCGAATATCTTTGAAATAAGTTATTGACTTGAAATGACTGATTGAAATGATTTTAAGGTCAAACGAATGCACACTTTCCTTGCAATGATCATTTGCAAGTTATCCACAAAAGTTGTGTCATAGTGGAAAACTAGAATTCGTTCGAATTGCTGTGAAATTAGTTATTGACTAGAATTGACTCATTGAAATGATTTTATGGTTAAACGAATGCACACTTTTCTTGCAATGATCATTTGCAAGTTATGCACAAAAGTTGTGACTGTAGTGCAAAATTAGAATTCATTCGACTTGCTTTGAAATAAGTTATTGACTTGAAATGACTCATTGAAATGATTTTAAGGTTAAACGAATGCACACTTTCCTTGCAATGATCATTTGCAAGTTATGCACAAAACTTGTGTTTGTAGTGCAAAAATAGAATTCGTTCGAATTGCTTTGAAATAAGTTATTGACCTGAAATGACTGATTGAAATGATTTTAAGGTCAAACGAATGCACACTTTCCTTGCAATGATCATTTGCAAGTTATGCACAAAACTTGTGTTTGTTGTGCAAAAATAGAATTCGTTCGAATTGATTTGAATTAAGTTATTGACTTGAAATGACTGATTGAAATGATTTTAAGGTTAAACGAATGCACACTTTCCTTGCAATGATCATTTGCATGTTATGCACACAACTTGTTTTTGTAGTGCAAAAATGGAATTCGTTCGAATTGCTTTGAAATTAGTTATTGACTTGAAATAACTCATTAAAATGATTTTAAGGTTAAACGAATGCACACTTTCCTTGCAATGATCATTTGCAAGTTATGCACAAAAGTTGTGTTTGTAGTGCAAAAATAGAATTCGTTCGAATTGCTTTGAAATATGATATTGACTTGAAATGACTCATTGAAATGATTTTAAGGTTAAACGAATGCACACTTTCCTTGCAATGATCATTTGCAAGTTATGCACAAAAGTTGTGTCTGTAGTGCAAAACTAGAATTCGTTCGACTTGCTTTGGAATAAGTTATTGACTTGAAATGACTGATTGAAATGATTTTAAGGTCAAACGAATGCCCACTTTCCTTGGAATGATCATTTGCAAGTTATGCACAAAAGTTGTGTCTGTAGTGCAAAACTAGAATTCGTTCGAATTGCTTTGAAATAAGTTATTCAGTTGAAATGATTTTGAGGTTAAACGAAAGCACACTTTCCTTGCAATGATCATTTGCATGTTATGCACAAAAGTTGTGTCTGTAGTGCAAAAATAGAATTCGTTCGAATTGCTTTGAAATAAGTAATTTACTTAAAATGACTCATTGAAATGATTTTAAGGATAAACGAATGCACACTTTCCTTGCAATGATCATTCGCAAGTTATGCACAAAAGTTGTGTCTGTAGTGCAAAAATAGAATTCTTTCGAATTGCTTTGAAATAAGTTATTGACTTGAAATGACTCATTGAAATGATTTTAAGGTTAAAAGAATGCACACTTTCCTTGGAACGATCATTTGCAAGTTATGCACAAAAGTTGTGTCTGTAGTGCAAAACTAGAATTCTTTCCACTTGCTTTGAGATAAGTTATTGACTTGAAATGACTCATTGAAATGATTTTAAGGTTAAACGAAAGCACACTTTCCTTGCAATGATCATTTGCAAGTTATGCACAAAAGTTGTATCTGTAGTGCAAAACTAGAATTCATTCGACTTGCTTTGAGATAAGTTATTGACTTGAAATGACTCATTGAAATGATTTTAAGGTTAAACGAAAGCACACTTTCCTTGCAATGATCATTTGCAAGTTATGCACAAAACTTGTGTTTGTAGTGCAAAAATAGAATTCGTTCGAATTGCTTTGGAATAAGTTATTTACTTGAAATGACTCATTAAAATGATTTGAATTTTAAACGAATGCACACTTTCTTGCATTGATCATTTGCAAGTTATGCACAAAACTTGTGTTTGTAGTGCAAAAATAGAATTCGTTCGAATTGCTTTGAAATAAGTTATTGACTTGAAATGACTCATTGAAATAATTTTAAGGTCAAACGAATGCACACTTTCCTTGCAATGATCATTTGCAAGTTATGCACAAAACTTGTGTTTGTAGTGCAAAAATAGAATTCGTTCGAATTGCTTTGAAATAAGTTATTGACTTGAAATGACTGATTGAAATGATTTTAAGGTCAAACGAATGCACACTTTCCTTGCAATGATCATTTGCAAGTTATGCACAAAAGTTGTGTCTGTAGTGCAAAACTAGAATTCGTTCGACTTGCTTTGAAATAAGTTATTGACTTGAAAGGACTCATTGAAATGATTTTAATTTTAAACGAATGCACATTTTCCTTGCAATGATCATTTGCACGTTATGCACAAAACTAGTGTTTGTAGTGCAAAAATAGAATTCGTTCGAATATCTTTGAAATAAGTTATTGACTTGAAATGACTGATTGAAATGATTTTAAGGTCAAACGAATGCACACTTTCCTTGCAATGATCATTTGCAAGTTATCCACAAAAGTTGTGTCTGTAGTGGAAAACTAGAATTCGTTCGAATTGCTGTGAAATTAGTTATTGACTAGAATTGACTCATTGAAATGATTTTATGGTTAAACGAATGCACACTTTCCTTGCAATGATCATTTGCAAGTTATGCACAAAAGTTGTGACTGTAGTGCAAAATTAGAATTCATTCGACTTGCCTTGAAATAAGTTATTGACTTGAAATGACTCATTGAAATGATTTTAAGGTTAAACGAATGCACACTTTCCTTGCAATGATCATTTGCAAGTTATGCACAAAACTTGTGTTTGTAGTGCAAAAATAGAATTCGTTCGAATTGCTTTGAAATAAGTTATTGACCTGAAATGACTGATTGAAATGATTTTAAGGTCAAACGAATGCACACTTTCCTTGCAATGATCATTTGCAAGTTATGCACAAAACTTGTGTTTGTTGTGCAAAAATAGAATTCGTTCGAATTGATTTGAATTAAGTTATTGACTTGAAATGACTGATTGAAATGATTTTAAGGTTAAACGAATGCACACTTTCCTTGCAATGATCATTTGCATGTTATGCACAAAAGTTGTGTCTGTAGTGCAAAAATAGAATTCGTTCGAATTGCTTTGAAATAAGTAATTTACTTAAAATGACTCATTGAAATGATTTTAAGGATAAACGAATGCACACTTTCCTTGCAATGATCATTCGCAAGTTATGCACAAAAGTTGTGTCTGTAGTGCAAAAATAGAATTCTTTCGAATTGCTTTGAAATAAGTTATTGACTTGAAATGACTCAATGAAATGATTTTAAGGTTAAAAGAATGCACACTTTCCTTGGAACGATCATTTGCAAGTTATGCACAAAAGTTGTGTCTGTAGTGCAAAACTAGAATTCATTCCACTTGCTTTGAGATAAGTTATTGACTTGAAATGACTCATTGAAATGATTTTAAGGTTAAACGAAAGCACACTTTCCTTGCAATGATCATTTGCAAGTTATGCACAAAAGTTGTATCTGTAGTGCAAAACTAGAATTCGTTCGACTTGCTTTGAAATAAGTTATTGACTTGAAATGACTCATTGAAATGATTTTAATTTTAAACGAATGCACACTTTCCTTGCAATGATCATTTGCAAGTTATGCACAAAACTTGTGTTTGTAGTGCAAAAATAGAATTCGTTCGAATTGCTTTGGAATAAGTTATTTACTTGAAATGACTCATTAAAATGATTTGAATTTTAAACGAAAGCACACTTTCCTTGCAATGATCATTTGCAAGTTATGCACAAAAGTTGTATCTGTAGTGCAAAACTAGAATTCGTTCGACTTGCTTTGAAATAAGTTATTGACTTGAAATGACTCATTGAAATGATTTTAATTTTAAACGAATGCACACTTTCCTTGCAATGATCATTTGCAAGTTATGCACAAAACTTGTGTCTGTAGTGCAAAACTAGAATTCGTTCGAATTGCTTTGAAATAAGTTATTGACTTGGAATGACTGATTGAAATGATTTTAAGGTCAAACGAATGCACACTTTCCTTGCAATGATTATTTGCAAGTTATGCACAAACCTTGTGTTTGTAGTGCAAAATTAGAATTCGTTCGAATTGCTTTGAAATAAGTTATTGACTTGAAATGACTCATTGAAATGATTTTAGGGTTAAACGAATGCACACTTTCCTTGCAATGATCATTTGCAAGTTATGCACAAAAGTTGTGTTTCTAGTGCAAAAATAGAATTCGTTCGAATTGCTTTGAAATAAGCTATTGACTTGAAATGACTGATTGAAATGATTTTAAGGTTAAACGAATGCACACTTTCCTTGCAATGATCATTTGCAAGTTATGCACAAAAGTTGTGTCTGTAGTGCAAAACTAGAATTCTTTCAACTTTCTTTGAAATAAGTTATTGACTTGAAAGGACTCATTGAAATGATTTTAATTTTAAACGAATGCACACTTTCCTTGCAATGATCATTTGCAAGTTATGCACAAAAGTTGTGTCTGTAGTGCAAAACTAGAATTCGTTCGAATTGCTTTGAAATAAGTTATTGACTTGAAATGACTCATTGAAATGATTTTAAGGTTAAACGAATGCACACTTTCCTTGCAATGATCATTTGCAAGTTATGCACAAAAGTTGTGTTTCTAGTGCAAAAATAGAATTCGTTCGAATTGCTTTGAAATAAGCTATTGACTTGAAATGACTGATTGAAATGATTTTAAGGTTAAACGAATGCACACTTTCCTTGCAATGATCATTTGCAAGTTATGCACAAAAGTTGTGTCTGTAGTACAAAACTAGAATTCTTTCAACTTTCTTTGAAATAAGTTATTGACTTGAAAGGACTCATTGAAATGATTTTAATTTTAAACGAATGCACACTTTCCTTGCAATGATCATTTGCAAGTTATGCACAAAACTTGTGTTTGTAGTGCAAAAATATAATTCGTTCGAATTGCTTTGGAATAAGTTATTTACTTGAAATGACTCATTAAAATGATTTGAATTTTAAACGAAAGCACACTTTCCTTGCAATGATCATTTGCAAGTTATGCACAAAAGTTGTATCTGTAGTGCAAAACTAGAATTCGTTCGACTTGCTTTGAAATAAGTTATTGACTTGAAATGACTCATTGAAATGATTTTAATTTTAAACGAATGCACACTTTCCTTGCAATGATCATTTGCAAGTTATGCACAAAACTTGTGTCTGTAGTGCAAAACTAGAATTCGTTCGAATTGCTTTGAAATAAGTTATTGACTTGGAATGACTGATTGAAATGATTTTAAGGTCAAACGAATGCACACTTTCCTTGCAATGATTATTTGCAAGTTATGCACAAACCTTATGTTTGTAGTGCAAAATTAGAATTCGTTCGAATTGCTTTGAAATAAGTTATTGACTTGAAATGACTCATTGAAATGATTTTAGGGTTAAACGAATGCACACTTTCCTTGCAATGATCATTCGCAAGTTATGCACAAAAGTTGTGTCTGTAGTGCAAAAATAGAATTCTTTCGAATTGCTTTGAAATAAGTTATTGACTTGAAATGACTCATTGAAATGATTTTAAGGTTAAACGAAAGCACACTTTCCTTGCAATGATCATTTGGAAGTTATGCACAAAACTTGTGTTTGTAGTGCAAAAATAGAATTCGTTCGAATTGCTTTGGAATAAGTTATTTACTTGAAATGACTCATTAAAATGATTTGAATTTTAAACGAATGCACACTTTCTTGCATTGATCATTTGCAAGTTATGCACAAAACTTGTGTTTGTAGTGCAAAAATAGAATTCGTTCGAATTGCTTTGAAATAAGTTATTGACTTGAAATGACTCATTGAAATAATTTTAAGGTCAAACGAATGCACACTTTCCTTGCAATGATCATTTGCAAGTTATGCACAAAACTTGTGTTTGTAGTGCAAAAATAGAATTCGTTCGAATTGCTTTGAAATAAGTTATTGACTTGAAATGACTGATTGAAATGATTTTAAGGTCAAACGAATGCACACTTTCCTTGCAATGATCATTTGCAAGTTATGCACAAAAGTTGTGTCTGTAGTGCAAAACTAGAATTCGTTCGACTTGCTTTGAAATAAGTTATTGACTTGAAAGGACTCATTGAAATGATTTTAATTTTAAACGAATGCACATTTTCCTTGCAATGATCATTTGCACGTTATGCACAAAACTAGTGTTTGTAGTGCAAAAATAGAATTCGTTCGAATATCTTTGAAATAAGTTATTGACTTGAAATGACTGATTGAAATGATTTTAAGGTCAAACGAATACACACTTTCCTTGCAATGATCATTTGCAAGTTATCCACAAAAGTTGTGTCTGTAGTGGAAAACTAGAATTCGTTCGAATTGCTGTGAAATTAGTTATTGACTAGAATTGACTCATTGAAATGATTTTATGGTTAAACGAATGCACACTTTCCTTGCAATGATCATTTGCAAGTTATGCACAAAAGTTGTGACTGTAGTGCAAAATTAGAATTCATTCGACTTGCCTTGAAATAAGTTATTGACTTGAAATGACTCATTGAAATGATTTTAAGGTTAAACGAATGCACACTTTCCTTGCAATGATCATTTGCAAGTTATGCACAAAACTTGTGTTTGTAGTGCAAAAATAGAATTCGTTCGAATTGCTTTGAAATAAGTTATTGACCTGAAATGACTGATTGAAATGATTTTAAGGTCAAACGAATGCACACTTTCCTTGCAATGATCATTTGCAAGTTATGCACAAAACTTGTGTTTGTTGTGCAAAAATAGAATTCGTTCGAATTGATTTGAATTAAGTTATTGACTTGAAATGACTGATTGAAATGATTTTAAGGTTAAACGAATGCACACTTTCCTTGCAATGATCATTTGCATGTTATGCACAAAAGTTTTGTCTGTAGTGCAAAAATAGAATTCGTTCGAATTGCTTTGAAATAAGTAATTTACTTAAAATGACTCATTGAAATGATTTTAAGGATAAACGAATGCACACTTTCCTTGCAATGATCATTCGCAAGTTATGCACAAAAGTTGTGTCTGTAGTGCAAAAATAGAATTCTTTCGAATTGCTTTGAAATAAGTTATTGACTTGAAATGACTCATTGAAATGATTTTAAGGTTAAAAGAATGCACACTTTCCTTGGAACGATCATTTGCAAGTTATGCACAAAAGTTGTGTCTGTAGTGCAAAACTAGAATTCTTTCCACTTGCTTTGAGATAAGTTATTGACTTGAAATGACTCATTGAAATGATTTTAAGGTTAAACGAAAGCACACTTTCCTTGCAATGATCATTTGCAAGTTATGCACAAAAGTTGTATCTGTAGTGCAAAACTAGAATTCATTCGACTTGCTTTGAGATAAGTTATTGACTTGAAATGACTCATTGAAATGATTTTAAGGTTAAACGAAAGCACACTTTCCTTGCAATGATCATTTGCAAGTTATGCACAAAACTTGTGTTTGTAGTGCAAAAATAGAATTCGTTCGAATTGCTTTGGAATAAGTTATTTACTTGAAATGACTCATTAAAATGATTTGAATTTTAAACGAATGCACACTTTCTTGCATTGATCATTTGCAAGTTATGCACAAAACTTGTGTTTGTAGTGCAAAAATAGAATTCGTTCGAATTGCTTTGAAATAAGTTATTGACTTGAAATGACTCATTGAAATAATTTTAAGGTCAAACGAATGCACACTTTCCTTGCAATGATCATTTGCAAGTTATGCACAAAACTTGTGTTTGTAGTGCAAAAATAGAATTCGTTCGAATTGCTTTGAAATAAGTTATTGACTTGAAATGACTGATTGAAATGATTTTAAGGTCAAACGAATGCACACTTTCCTTGCAATGATCATTTGCAAGTTATGCACAAAAGTTGTGTCTGTAGTGCAAAACTAGAATTCGTTCGACTTGCTTTGAAATAAGTTATTGACTTGAAAGGACTCATTGAAATGATTTTAATTTTAAACGAATGCACATTTTCCTTGCAATGATCATTTGCACGTTATGCACAAAACTAGTGTTTGTAGTGCAAAAATAGAATTCGTTCGAATATCTTTGAAATAAGTTATTGACTTGAAATGACTGATTGAAATGATTTTAAGGTCAAACGAATGCACACTTTCCTTGCAATGATCATTTGCAAGTTATCCACAAAAGTTGTGTCTGTAGTGGAAAACTAGAATTCGTTCGAATTGCTGTGAAATTAGTTATTGACTAGAATTGACTCATTGAAATGATTTTATGGTTAAACGAATGCACACTTTCCTTGCAATGATCATTTGCAAGTTATGCACAAAAGTTGTGACTGTAGTGCAAAATTAGAATTCATTCGACTTGCCTTGAAATAAGTTATTGACTTGAAATGACTCATTGAAATGATTTTAAGGTTAAACGAATGCACACTTTCCTTGCAATGATCATTTGCAAGTTATGCACAAAACTTGTGTTTGTAGTGCAAAAATAGAATTCGTTCGAATTGCTTTGAAATAAGTTATTGACCTGAAATGACTGATTGAAATGATTTTAAGGTCAAACGAATGCACACTTTCCTTGCAATGATCATTTGCAAGTTATGCACAAAACTTGTGTTTGTTGTGCAAAAATAGAATTCGTTCGAATTGATTTGAATTAAGTTATTGACTTGAAATGACTGATTGAAATGATTTTAAGGTTAAACGAATGCACACTTTCCTTGCAATGATCATTTGCATGTTATGCACAAAAGTTGTGTCTGTAGTGCAAAAATAGAATTCGTTCGAATTGCTTTGAAATAAGTAATTTACTTAAAATGACTCATTGAAATGATTTTAAGGATAAACGAATGCACACTTTCCTTGCAATGATCATTCGCAAGTTATGCACAAAAGTTGTGTCTGTAGTGCAAAAATAGAATTCTTTCGAATTGCTTTGAAATAAGTTATTGACTTGAAATGACTCAATGAAATGATTTTAAGGTTAAAAGAATGCACACTTTCCTTGGAACGATCATTTGCAAGTTATGCACAAAAGTTGTGTCTGTAGTGCAAAACTAGAATTCATTCCACTTGCTTTGAGATAAGTTATTGACTTGAAATGACTCATTGAAATGATTTTAAGGTTAAACGAAAGCACACTTTCCTTGCAATGATCATTTGCAAGTTATGCACAAAAGTTGTATCTGTAGTGCAAAACTAGAATTCGTTCGACTTGCTTTGAAATAAGTTATTGACTTGAAATGACTCATTGAAATGATTTTAATTTTAAACGAATGCACACTTTCCTTGCAATGATCATTTGCAAGTTATGCACAAAACTTGTGTTTGTAGTGCAAAAATAGAATTCGTTCGAATTGCTTTGGAATAAGTTATTTACTTGAAATGACTCATTAAAATGATTTGAATTTTAAACGAAAGCACACTTTCCTTGCAATGATCATTTGCAAGTTATGCACAAAAGTTGTATCTGTAGTGCAAAACTAGAATTCGTTCGACTTGCTTTGAAATAAGTTATTGACTTGAAATGACTCATTGAAATGATTTTAATTTTAAACGAATGCACACTTTCCTTGCAATGATCATTTGCAAGTTATGCACAAAACTTGTGTCTGTAGTGCAAAACTAGAATTCGTTCGAATTGCTTTGAAATAAGTTATTGACTTGGAATGACTGATTGAAATGATTTTAAGGTCAAATGAATGCACACTTTCCTTGCAATGATTATTTGCAAGTTATGCACAAACCTTGTGTTTGTAGTGCAAAATTAGAATTCGTTCGAATTGCTTTGAAATAAGTTATTGACTTGAAATGACTCATTGAAATGATTTTAGGGTTAAACGAATGCACACTTTCCTTGCAATGATCATTTGCAAGTTATGCACAAAAGTTGTGTTTCTAGTGCAAAAATAGAATTCGTTCGAATTGCTTTGAAATAAGCTATTGACTTGAAATGACTGATTGAAATGATTTTAAGGTTAAACGAATGCACACTTTCCTTGCAATGATCATTTGCAAGTTATGCACAAAAGTTGTGTCTGTAGTGCAAAACTAGAATTCTTTCAACTTTCTTTGAAATAAGTTATTGACTTGAAAGGACTCATTGAAATGATTTTAATTTTAAACGAATGCACACTTTCCTTGCAATGATCATTTGCAAGTTATGCACAAAAGTTGTGTCTGTAGTGCAAAACTAGAATTCGTTCGAATTGCTTTGAAATAAGTTATTGACTTGAAATGACTCATTGAAATGATTTTAAGGTTAAACGAATGCACACTTTCCTTGCAATGATCATTTGCAAGTTATGCACAAAAGTTGTGTTTCTAGTGCAAAAATAGAATTCGTTCGAATTGCTTTGAAATAAGCTATTGACTTGAAATGACTGATTGAAATGATTTTAAGGTTAAACGAATGCACACTTTCCTTGCAATGATCATTTGCAAGTTATGCACAAAAGTTGTGTCTGTAGTGCAAAACTAGAATTCTTTCAACTTTCTTTGAAATAAGTTATTGACTTGAAAGGACTCATTGAAATGATTTTAATTTTAAACGAATGCACACTTTCCTTGCAATGATCATTTGCAAGTTATGCACAAAACTTGTGTTTGTAGTGCAAAAATATAATTCGTTCGAATTGCTTTGGAATAAGTTATTTACTTGAAATGACTCATTAAAATGATTTGAATTTTAAACGAAAGCACACTTTCCTTGCAATGATCATTTGCAAGTTATGCACAAAAGTTGTATCTGTAGTGCAAAACTAGAATTCGTTCGACTTGCTTTGAAATAAGTTATTGACTTGAAATGACTCATTGAAATGATTTTAATTTTAAACGAATGCACACTTTCCTTGCAATGATCATTTGCAAGTTATGCACAAACCTTGTGTTTGTAGTGCAAAAATAGAATTCGTTCGAATTGCTTTGAAATAAGTTATTGACTTGAAATGACTAATTGAAATGATTTTAAGATTAAACGAATGCACACTTTCCTTGCAATGATCATTTGCAAGTTATGCACAAAAGTTGTGTCTGTAGTGCAAATCTAGAATTCTTTCAACTTGCTTTGAAATAAGTTATTGACTTGAAAGGACTCATTGAAATGATTTGATTTTTAAACGAATGCACACTTTCCTTGCAATGATCATTTGCAAGTTATGCACAAAAGTTGTGTCTGTAGTGCAAAACTAGAATTCGTTCGACATGCTTTGAAATAAGTTATTGACTTGAAATGACTGATTGAAATGATTTTAAGGTTAAACGAATGCACACTTTCCTTGCAATGATCATTTGCAAGTTATGCACAAAAGTTGTGTTTCTAGTGCAAAAATAGAATTCGTTCGAATTGCTTTGAAATAAGCTATTGACTTGAAATGACTCATTGAAATGATTTTAAGGTTAAACGAATGCACACTTTCCTTGCAATGATCATTTGCAAGTTATGCACAAAAGTTGTGTCTGTAGTGCAAAACTAGAATTCTTTCAACTTTCTTTGAAATAAGTTATTGACTTGAAAGGACTCATTGAAATGATTTTAATTTTAAACGAATGCACACTTTCCTTGCAATGATCATTTGCAAGTTATGCACAAACCTTGTGTTTGTAGTGCAAAAATAGAATTCGTTCGAATTGCTTTGAAATAAGTTATTGACTTGAAATGACTAATTGAAATGATTTTAAGATTAAACGAATGCACACTTTCCTTGCAATGATCATTTGCAAGTTATGCACAAAAGTTGTGTCTGTAGTGCAAATCTAGAATTCTTTCAACTTGCTTTGAAATAAGTTATTGACTTGAAAGGACTCATTGAAATGATTTGAATTTTAAACGAATGCACACTTTCCTTGCAATGATCAGTCGCAAGTTATGCACAAAAGTTGTGTCTGTAGTGCAAAAAAAGAATTCGTTCGAATTGCTTTGAAATAAGTTATTGACTTGAAATGACTCATTGAAATGATTTTAAGGTTAAAAGAATGCACACTTTCCTTGCATTGATCATTTGCAAGTTATGCACAAAAGTTGTGTCTGTAGTGCAAAACTAGAATTCGTTCGAATTGCTTTGAAATAAGTTATTGACTTGAAATGACTCATTGAAATGATTTTAAGGTTAAACGAATGCACACTTTCCTTGCAATGATCATTTGCAAGTTATGCACAAAACTTGTGTTTGTAGTGCAAAAATAGAATTCGTTCGAATTGCTTTGAAATAAGATATTGACCTGAAATTACAGATTGAAATGATTTTAAGGTCAAACGAATGCACACTTTCCTTGTAATGATCATTTGCAAGTTATGCACAAAAGTTGTGACTGTAGTGCAAAACTAGAATTCGTTCGACATGCTTTGAAATAAGTTATTGACTTGAAATGACTCATTGAAATGATTTTAAGGTTAAACGAATGCACACTTTTCTTGCAATGATCATTTGCAAGTTATGCACAAAAGTTGTGTTTCTAGTGCAAAAATAGAATTCGTTCGAATTGCTTTGAAATAAGCTATTGACTTGAAATGACTGATTGAAATGATTTTAAGGTTAAACGAATGCACACTTTCCTTGCAATGATCATTTGCAAGTTATGCACAAAAGTTGTGTCTGTAGTGCAAAACTAGAATTCTTTCAACTTTCTTTGAAATAAGTTATTGACTTGAAAGGACTCATTGAAATGATTTTAATTTTAAACGAATGCACACTTTCCTTGCAATGATCATTTGCAAGTTATGCACAAACCTTGTGTTTGTAGTGCAAAAATAGAATTCGTTCGAATTGCTTTGAAATAAGTTATTGACTTGAAATGACTAATTGAAATGATTTTAAGATTAAACGAATGCACACTTTCCTTGCAATGATCATTTGCAAGTTATGCACAAAAGTTGTGTCTGTAGTGCAAATCTAGAATTCTTTCAACTTGCTTTGAAATAAGTTATTGACTTGAAAGGACTCATTGAAATGATTTGAATTTTAAACGAATGCACACTTTCCTTGCAATGATCAGTCGCAAGTTATGCACAAAAGTTGTGTCTGTAGTGCAAAACTAGAATTCGTTCGACATGCTTTGAAATAAGTTATTGACTTGAAATGACTGATTGAAATGATTTTAAGGTTAAACGAATGCACACTTTCCTTGCAATGATCATTTGCAAGTTATGCACAAAAGTTGTGTTTCTAGTGCAAAAATAGAATTCGTTCGAATTGCTTTGAAATAAGCTATTGACTTGAAATGACTCATTGAAATGATTTTAAGGTTAAACGAATGCACACTTTCCTTGCAATGATCATTTGCAAGTTATGCACAAAAGTTGTGTCTGTAGTGCAAAACTAGAATTCTTTCAACTTTCTTTGAAATAAGTTATTGACTTGAAAGGACTCATTGAAATGATTTTAATTTTAAACGAATGCACACTTTCCTTGCAATGATCATTTGCAAGTTATGCACAAACCTTGTGTTTGTAGTGCAAAAATAGAATTCGTTCGAATTGCTTTGAAATAAGTTATTGACTTGAAATGACTAATTGAAATGATTTTAAGATTAAACGAATGCACACTTTCCTTGCAATGATCATTTGCAAGTTATGCACAAAAGTTGTGTCTGTAGTGCAAATCTAGAATTCTTTCAACTTGCTTTGAAATAAGTTATTGACTTGAAAGGACTCATTGAAATGATTTGAATTTTAAACGAATGCACACTTTCCTTGCAATGATCAGTCGCAAGTTATGCACAAAAGTTGTGTCTGTAGTGCAAAAAAAGAATTCGTTCGAATTGCTTTGAAATAAGTTATTGACTTGAAATGACTCATTGAAATGATTTTAAGGTTAAAAGAATGCACACTTTCCTTGCATTGATCATTTGCAAGTTATGCACAAAAGTTGTGTCTGTAGTGCAAAACTAGAATTCGTTCGAATTGCTTTGAAATAAGTTATTGACTTGAAATGACTCATTGAAATGATTTTAAGGTTAAACGAATGCACACTTTCCTTGCAATGATCATTTGCAAGTTATGCACAAAACTTGTGTTTGTAGTGCAAAAATAGAATTCGTTCGAATTGCTTTGAAATAAGATATTGACCTGAAATTACAGATTGAAATGATTTTAAGGTCAAACGAATGCACACTTTCCTTGTAATGATCATTTGCAAGTTATGCACAAAAGTTGTGACTGTAGTGCAAAACTAGAATTCGTTCGACATGCTTTGAAATAAGTTATTGACTTGAAATGACTCATTGAAATGATTTTAAGGTTAAACGAATGCACACTTTTCTTGCAATGATCATTTGCAAGTTATGCACAAAAGTTGTGTTTCTAGTGCAAAAATAGAATTCGTTCGAATTGCTTTGAAATAAGCTATTGACTTGAAATGACTGATTGAAATGATTTTAAGGTTAAACGAATGCACACTTTCCTTGCAATGATCATTTGCAAGTTATGCACAAAAGTTGTGTCTGTAGTGCAAAACTAGAATTCTTTCAACTTTCTTTGAAATAAGTTATTGACTTGAAAGGACTCATTGAAATGATTTTAATTTTAAACGAATGCACACTTTCCTTGCAATGATCATTTGCAAGTTATGCACAAACCTTGTGTTTGTAGTGCAAAAATAGAATTCGTTCGAATTGCTTTGAAATAAGTTATTGACTTGAAATGACTAATTGAAATGATTTTAAGATTAAACGAATGCACACTTTCCTTGCAATGATCATTTGCAAGTTATGCACAAAAGTTGTGTCTGTAGTGCAAATCTAGAATTCTTTCAACTTGCTTTGAAATAAGTTATTGACTTGAAAGGACTCATTGAAATGATTTGAATTTTAAACGAATGCACACTTTCCTTGCAATGATCAGTCGCAAGTTATGCACAAAAGTTGTGTCTGTAGTGCAAAACTAGAATTCGTTCGACATGCTTTGAAATAAGTTATTGACTTGAAATGACTGATTGAAATGATTTTAAGGTTAAACGAATGCACACTTTCCTTGCAATGATCATTTGCAAGTTATGCACAAAAGTTGTGTTTCTAGTGCAAAAATAGAATTCGTTCGAATTGCTTTGAAATAAGCTATTGACTTGAAATGACTCATTGAAATGATTTTAAGGTTAAACGAATGCACACTTTCCTTGCAATGATCATTTGCAAGTTATGCACAAAAGTTGTGTCTGTAGTGCAAAACTAGAATTCTTTCAACTTTCTTTGAAATAAGTTATTGACTTGAAAGGACTCATTGAAATGATTTTAATTTTAAACGAATGCACACTTTCCTTGCAATGATCATTTGCAAGTTATGCACAAACCTTGTGTTTGTAGTGCAAAAATAGAATTCGTTCGAATTGCTTTGAAATAAGTTATTGACTTGAAATGACTAATTGAAATGATTTTAAGATTAAACGAATGCACACTTTCCTTGCAATGATCATTTGCAAGTTATGCACAAAAGTTGTGTCTGTAGTGCAAATCTAGAATTCTTTCAACTTGCTTTGAAATAAGTTATTGACTTGAAAGGACTCATTGAAATGATTTGAATTTTAAACGAATGCACACTTTCCTTGCAATGATCAGTCGCAAGTTATGCACAAAAGTTGTGTCTGTAGTGCAAAAAAAGAATTCGTTCGAATTGCTTTGAAATAAGTTATTGACTTGAAATGACTCATTGAAATGATTTTAAGGTTAAAAGAATGCACACTTTCCTTGCATTGATCATTTGCAAGTTATGCACAAAAGTTGTGTCTGTAGTGCAAAACTAGAATTCGTTCGAATTGCTTTGAAATAAGTTATTGACTTGAAATGACTCATTGAAATGATTTTAAGGTTAAACGAATGCACACTTTCCTTGCAATGATCATTTGCAAGTTATGCACAAAACTTGTGTTTGTAGTGCAAAAATAGAATTCGTTCGAATTGCTTTGAAATAAGATATTGACCTGAAATTACAGATTGAAATGATTTTAAGGTCAAACGAATGCACACTTTCCTTGTAATGATCATTTGCAAGTTATGCACAAAAGTTGTGACTGTAGTGCAAAACTAGAATTCGTTCGACATGCTTTGAAATAAGTTATTGACTTGAAATGACTCATTGAAATGATTTTAAGGTTAAACGAATGCACACTTTTCTTGCAATGATCATTTGCAAGTTATGCACAAAAGTTGTGTTTCTAGTGCAAAAATAGAATTCGTTCGAATTGCTTTGAAATAAGCTATTGACTTGAAATGACTGATTGAAATGATTTTAAGGTTAAACGAATGCACACTTTCCTTGCAATGATCATTTGCAAGTTATGCACAAAAGTTGTGTCTGTAGTGCAAAACTAGAATTCTTTCAACTTTCTTTGAAATAAGTTATTGACTTGAAAGGACTCATTGAAATGATTTTAATTTTAAACGAATGCACACTTTCCTTGCAATGATCATTTGCAAGTTATGCACAAACCTTGTGTTTGTAGTGCAAAAATAGAATTCGTTCGAATTGCTTTGAAATAAGTTATTGACTTGAAATGACTAATTGAAATGATTTTAAGATTAAACGAATGCACACTTTCCTTGCAATGATCATTTGCAAGTTATGCACAAAAGTTGTGTCTGTAGTGCAAATCTAGAATTCTTTCAACTTGCTTTGAAATAAGTTATTGACTTGAAAGGACTCATTGAAATGATTTGAATTTTAAACGAATGCACACTTTCCTTGCAATGATCAGTCGCAAGTTATGCACAAAAGTTGTGTCTGTAGTGTAAAAAAAGAATTCGTTCGAATTGCTTTGAAATAAGTTATTGACTTGAAATGACTCATTGAAATGATTTTAAGGTTAAAAGAATGCACACTTTCCTTGCATTGATCATTTGCAAGTTATGCACAAAAGTTGTGTCTGTAGTGCAAAACTAGAATTCGTTCGACTTGCTTTCAAGTAAGTTATTGACTTGAAATGACTCATTGAAATGATTTTTATTTTAAACGAATGCACACTTTCCTTGCAATGATCATTTGCAAGTTATGCACAAAAGTTGTGTCTGTAGTGCAAAACTAGAATTCGTTCGACTTGCTTCGAAATAAGTTATTGACTTGAAAGGACTCATTGAAATGATTTTAATTTTAAATGAATTCACACTTTCCTTGCAATGATCATTTGCAAGTTATGCACAAAAGTTGTGTCTGTAGTGGAAAACTAGAATTCGTTCGACTTGCTTTGAGATAAGTTATTGACTTGTAATGACTCATTGAAATGATTTTAAGGTTAAACGAATACCCACTTTCCTTTGAATGATAATTTGAAAGTTATGCACAAAACTTGTGTTTGTAGTGCAAAATTAGAATTCGTTCGAATTGCTTTGAAATAAGTTATTGACTTGAAATGACTCATTGAAATGATTTTAAGGTTAAACGAATGCACAGTTTCCTTCCAATGATCATTTGCAAGTTATGCACAAAAGTTGTGTTTGTAGTGCAAAAATAGAATTCGTTCGGATTGCTTTGAAATAAGTTATTGACTTGAAATGACTGATTGAAATGATTTTAAGGTCAAACGAATGCACACTTTCCTTGCAATGATTATTTGCAAGTTTTGCACAAACCTTGTGTTTGTAGTGCAAAAATAGAATTCGTTCGAATTGCTTTGAAATAAGTTATTGACTTGAAATGACTGATTGAAATGATTTTAAGGTCAAACGAATGCACACTTTCCTTGCAATGATCATTTGCAAGTTTTGCACAAACCTTGTGTTTGTAGTGCAAAAATAGAATTCGTTCGAATTGCTTTGAAATAAGTTATTGACTTGAAATGACTCATTGAAATGATTTTAAGGTTAAAAGAATGCACACTTTCCTTGGAACGATCATTTGCAAGTTATGCACAAAAGTTGTGTCTATAGTCCAAAACTAGAATTCATTCGACTTGCTTTGAGATAAGTTATTGACTTGAAATGACTCATTGAAATGATTTTAAGGTTAAACGAAAGCACACTTTCCTTGCAATGATCATTTGCAAGTTATGCACAAAAGTTGTATCTGTAGTGCAAAACTAGAATTCGTTCGACTTGCTTTGAAATAAGTTATTGACTTGAAAGGACTCATTGAAATGATTTTAATTTTAAACGAATGCACACTTTCCTTGCATTGATCATTTGCAAGTTATGCACAAAAGTTGTGTCTGTAGTGCGAACCTAGAATTCGTTCGAATTGCTTTGAAATAAGTTATTGACTTGAAATGACTCATTGAAATGATTTTAACGTTAAACGAATGCACACTTTCCTTGCAATGATCATTTGCAAGTTATGCACAAAACTTTTGTTTGTAGTGCAAAACTAGAATTCGTTCAACTTGTTTTGAAATAAGTTATTGACTTGAAATGACTGATTGAATTGATTTTAAGGTCAAACGAATGCACACTTTCCTTGGAATGATCATTTGCAAGTTATGCACAAAAGTTGTGTCTGTAGTGCAAAAGTAGAATTCGTTCGACTTGCTTTGAAGTAAGTTATTGACTTGAAACGACTCATTGAAATGATTTTAATTTTAAACGAATGCACAGTTTCCTTGCAATGATCATTTGCAAGTTATGCACAAAACTTGTGTTTGTAGTGCAAAAATAGAATTCGTTCGAATTGCTTTGAAATAAGTTATTAACTTGAAATGACTGATTGAAATGATTTTAAGGTCAAACGAATGCACACTTTCCTTGCAATGATCATTTGCAAGTTATGCACAAAAGTTGTGTCTGTAGTGCAAAAATAGAATTCGTTCGAATTGCTTTGAAATAAGTTATTGACTTGAAATGACTCATTGAAATGATTTTAAGGTTAAACGGCTGCACACTTTCCTTGCAATGATCATTTGCAAGTTATGCACAAAAGTTGTGTCTGTAGTGGAAAACTAGAATTCGTTCGACTTGCTTTGAGATAAGTTATTGACTTGAAATGACTCATTGAAATGATTTTAAGGTTAAACGAATACCGACTTTCCTTTGAATGATAATTTGAAAGTTATGCACAAAACTTGTGTTTGTAGTGCAAAATTAGAATTCGTTCGAATTGCTTTGAAATAAGTTATTGACTTGAAATGACTCATTGAAATGATTTTAAGGTTAAACGAATGCACAGTTTCCTTGCAATGATCATTTGCAAGTTATGCACAAAAGTTGTGTTTGTAGTGCAAAAATAGAATTCGTTCGGATTGCTTTGAAATAAGTTATTGACTTGAAATGACTGATTGAAATGATTTTAAGGTCAAACGAATGCACACTTTCCCTGCAATGATCATTTGCAAGTTATGCACTAAAGTTGTGTCTGTAGTGCAAAACAAGAATTCGTTCGACTTGCTTTGAAATAAGTTATTGACTTGAAATGACTCATTGAAATGATTTTAAGGTTAAACGAATGCACACTTTCCTTGCAATGATCATTTGCAAGTTATGCACAAAAGTTGTGTCTGTAGTGCAAAACTAGAATTCGTTTGACTTGCTTTGAAGTAAGTTATTGACTTGAAATGACTCATTGAAATGATTTTAAGGTTAAACGAATACCCACTTTCCTTGGAATGATAATTTGAAAGTTATGCACAAAAGTTGTGTCTGTAGTGGAAAACTAGAATTCGTTCGACTTGCTTTGAAATAAGTCATTGACTTGAAATGACTCATTGAAATGATTTTAATTTTTAACGAATGCACACTTTCCTTGCAATGATCATTTGCAAGTTATGCACAAAAGTTGTGTCTGTAGTGCAAAAATAGAATTCGTTCGAATTGCTTTGAATTAAGTTATTAACTTGAAATGGCTCATTGAAATGATTTTAAGGTTAAACGAATGCACACTTTCCTTGCAATGATCATTTGCAAGTTATGCACAAAAGTTGTTCTGTAGTGCAAAAATAGAATTCGTTCGAATTGCTTTGAATTAAGTTATTAACTTGAAATGACTCATTGAAATGATTTTAAGGTTAAACGAATGCACACTTTCCTTGCAATGATCATTTGCAAGTTATGCACAAAAGTTGTGTCTGTAGTGGAAAACTACAATTCGTTCGACTTGCTTTGGAATAAGTTATTGACTTGAAAGGACTCATTGAAATGATTTTAATTTTAAACGAACGCACACTTTCCTTGCAATTATCATTTGCAAGTTATGCACAAAACTTGTGTTTGTAGTGCAAAAATAGAATTCGTTCGAATTGCTTTGAAATAAGTTATTGACTTGAAATGACTGATTGAAATGATTTTAAGGTTAAACGAATGCACACTTTCCTTGCAATGATCATTTGCAAGTTATGCACAAAAGTTGTGTCTGTAGTGCAAAACTAGAATTCGTTCGACTTGCTTTGAATTAAGTTATTGACTTGAAATGACTCATTGAAATGATTTTAATGTTAAACGAATGCACACTTTCCTTGCAATGATCATTTGCAAGTTATGCACAAAAGTTGTGTCTGTAGTGGAAAACTAGAATTCGTTCGAATTGCTTTGAAATTAGTTATTGACTTGAATTGACTCATTGAAATGATTTTAAGGTTAAACGAATGCACACTTTCCTTGCAATGATCATTTGCAAGTTATGCACAAAAGTTGTGTCTGTAGTGCAAAACTAGAATTTGTTCGACTTGCTTTGAATTAAGTTATTGACTTGAAATGACTCATTGAAATGATTTTAATGTTAAACGAATGCACACTTTCCTTGCAATGATCATTTGCAAGTTATGCACAAAAGTTGTGTCTGTAGTGCAAAACTAGAATTCGTTCGACTTGCTTTGAAATAAGTTATTGACTTGAAAGGACTCATTGAAATGATTTTAATTTTAAATGAATGCACACTTTCCTTGCAATGATCATTTGCAAGTCATGCACAAAAGTTGTGTCTGTAGTGCAAAACTAGAATTCGTTCGACTTGCTTTGAAATAAGTTATTGACTTGAAAGGACTCATTGAAATGATTTTAATTTTAAACGAACGCACACTTTCCTTGCAATGATCATTTGCAAGTTATGCACAAAAGTTGTGTCTGTAGTGGAAAACTAGAATTCGTTCGACTTGCTTTGAAATAAGTTATTGACTTGAAATGACTCATTGAAATGATTTTAATTTTAAACGAACGCACACTTTCCTTGCAATGATCATTTGCAAGTTATGCACAAAACTTGTGTTTGTAGTGCAAAAATAGAATTCGTTCGAATTGCTTTGAAATAAGTTATTGACTTGAAATGACTGATTGAAATGATTTTAAGGTCAAACGAATGCACACTTTCCTTGCAATGATCATTTGCAAGTTATGCACAAAAGTTGTGTCTATAGTGCAAAACTAGAATTCGTTCGAATTGCTTTGAAATTAGTTATTGACTTGAATTGACTCATTGAAATGATTTTAAGGTTAAACGAATGCACACTTTCCTTGCAATGATCATTTGCAAGTTATGCACAAAAGTTGTGTCTGTAGTGCAAACATAGAATTCGTTCGAATTGCTTTGAATTAAGTTATTGACTCGAATTGACTCATTGAAATGATTTTAAGGTTAAACGAATGCACACTTTCCTTGCAATGATAATTTGCAAGTTATGCACAAAAGTTGTGTCTGTAGTGCAAAATTAGAATTCGTTCGAATTGCTTTGAATTAAGTTATTGACTTGAAATGACTCATTGAATTGATTTTAAGGTTAAACGAATGCACAGTTTCCTTGCAATGATCATTTGCAAGTTATGCACAAAACTTGTGTCTGTAGTGCAAAAATAGAATTCGTTCGAATTGCTTTGTAATAAGTTATTGACTTGAAATGACTGATTAAAATGATTTTAAGGTTAAACGAATGCACACTTTCCTTGCAATGATCATTTGCAAGTTATGCACAAAAGTTGTGTCTGTAGTGCAAAAATAGAATTCGTTCGAATTGTTTTGAATTAAGTTATTGACTTGAAATGACTCATTGAAATGATTTTAATTTTAAACGAATGCACACTTTCCTTGCAATGATCATTTGCAAGTTATGCACAAAAGTTGTGTCTGTAGTGCAAAACTAGAATTCGTTCGACTTGCTTTGAGATAAGTTATTGACTTGAAATGACTCATGGAAACGATTTTAAGGTTAAACGAATGCACACTTTCCTTGGAATGATAATTTGAAAGTTATGCACAAAACTTGTGTTTGTAGTGCAAAAGTAGAATTCGTTCGAATTGCTTTGGAATAAGTTATTTACTTGAAATGACTCATTGAAATGATTTTAAGGTTAAACGAATGCACAGTTTCCTTGCAACGATCATTTGCAAGTTATGCACAAAAGTTGTGTTTGTAGTGCAAAAATAGAATTCGTTCGAATTGCTTTGTAATAAGTTATTGACTTGAAATGACTCATTGAAATGATTTTAAGGTCAAACGAATGCACACTTTCCTTGCAATGATCATTTGCAAGTTATGCACAAAAGTTGTGTCTGTAGTGCAAAAATAGAATTCGTTCGAATTGTTTTGAATTAAGTTATTGACTTGAAATGACTCATTGAAATGATTTTAAGGTTAAACGAATGCACACTTTCCTTGCAATGATCATTTGCAAGTTATGCACAAAAGTTGTGTCTGTAGTGCAAAACTAGAATTCGTTCGACTTGCTTTGGAATAAGTTATTGACTTGAAAGGACTCATTGAAATGATTTTAATTTTAAACGAATGCACACTTTCCTTGCAATGATCATTTGCAAGTTATGCACAAAAGTTGTATCTGTAGTGCAAAAATAGAATTCGTTCGAATTGCTTTGAATTAAGTTATTGACTTGAAATGACTCATTGAAATGATTTTAAGGTTAAAGGAATGCACACTTTCCTTGCAATGATCATTTGCAAGTTATGCACAAAAGTTGTGTCTGTAGTGGAAAACTAGAATTCGTTCGAATTGCTTTGAAATTAGTTATTGATTGAATTGACTCATTGAAGTGATTTTAAGGCTAAACGAATGCACACTTTCCTTGCAATGATCATTTGCAAGTTATGCACAAAAGTTGTGTCTGTAGTGCAAAACTAGAATTCGTTCGACTTGCTTTGAAATAAGTTATTGACTTGAAAGGACTCATTGAAATGATTTTGATTTTAAAAGAATGCACACTTTCCTTGCAATGATCATTTGCAAGTCATGCACAAAGGTTGTGTCTGTAGTGGAAAACTAGAATTCGTTCGACTTGCTTTGAAATAAGTTATTGACTTGAAAGGACTCATTGAAATGATTTTAATTTTAAACGAATGCACACTTTCCTTGCAATGATCATTTGCAAATTATGCACAAAAGTTGTGTCTGTAGTGGAAAACTAGAATTCGTTCGACTTGCTTTGAAATAAGTCATTGACTTGAAATGACTCATTGAAATGATTTTAATTTTAAACGAATGCACACTTTCCTTGCAATGATCATTTGCAAGTTATGCACAAAATTTGTGTCTGTAGTGCAAAAATAGAATTCGTTCGAATTGCTTTGAATTAAGTTATTAACTTGAAATGACTCATTGAAATGATTTTAAGGTTACACGAATGCACACTTTCCTTGCAATGATCATTTGCAAGTTATGCACAAAAGTTGTGTCTGTAGTGCAAAAATAGAATTCGTTCGAATTGCTTTGAATTAAGTTATTAACTTGAAATGACTCATTGAAATGATTTTAAGGTTAAACGAATGCACACTTTCCTTGCAATGATCATTTGCAAGTTATGCACAAAAGTTGTGTCTGTAGTGGAAAACTAGAATTCGTTCGAATTGCTTTGAAATTAGTTATTGACTTGAATTGACTCATTGAAATAATTTTAAGGTTAAACGAATGCACACTTTCCTTGCAATGATCATTTGCAAGTTATGCACAAAAGTTGTGTCTGTAGTGCAAAACTAGAATTCGTTCGACTTGCTTTGGAATAAGTTATTGACTTGAAAGGACTCATTGAAATGATTTTAATTTTAAACGAATGCGCACTTTCCTTGCAATGATCATTTGCAAGTTATGCACAAAAGTTGTGTCTGTAGTGCAAAAATAGAATTCGTTCGAATTGCTTTGAATTAAGTTAATGACTTGAAATGACCCATTGAAATGATTTTAAGGTTAAACGAATGCACACTTTCTTTGCAATGATCATTTGCAAGTTATGCACAAAAGTTGTGTCTGTAGTGCAAAACTAGAATTCGTTCGAATTGCTTTGAAATTAGTTATTGACTTGAATTGACTCATTGAAATGATTTTAAGGTTAAACGAATGCACACTTTCCTTGCAATGATCATTGGCAAGTTATGCAGAAAAGTTGTGTCTGTCGTGCAAAACTAGAATTCATTCGACTTGCTTTGAGATAAGTTATTGACTTGAAATGACTCATGGAAACGATTTTAAGGTTAAACGAATACCCACTTTCCTTGGAATGATAATTTGAAAGTTATGCACAAAACTTGTGTTTGTAGTGCAAAATTAGAATTCGTTCGAATTGCTTTGGAATAAGTTATTTACTTGAAATGACTCATTGAAATGATTTTAAGGTTAAACGAATGCACAGTTTCCTTGCAACCATCATTTGCAAGTTATGCACAAAACTTGTGTTTGTAGTGCAAAAATAGAATTCGTTCGAATTGCTTTGCAATAAGTTATTGACTTTGAAATGACTGATTGAAATGATTTTAAGGTCAAACGAATGCACACTTTCCTTGCAATGATCATTTGCAAGTTATGCACAAAAGTTGTGTCTGTAGTGCAAAAATAGAATTCGTTCGAATTGTTTTGAATTAAGTTATTGACTTGAAATGACCCATTGAAATGATTTTAAGGTCAAACGAATGCACACTTTCCTTGCAATGATCATTTGCAAGTTATGCACAAAAGTTGTGTCTGTAGTGCAAAACTAGAATTCGTTCGAATTGCTTTGAAATTAGTTATTGACTTGAATTGACTCATTGAAATGATTTTAAGGTTAAACGAATGCACACTTTCCTTGCAATGATCATTGGCAAGTTATGCAGAAAAGTTGTGTCTGTAGTGCAAAACTAGAATTCATTCGACTTGCTTTGAGATAAGTTATTGACTTGAAATGACTCATGGAAACGATTTTAAGGTTAAACGAATACCCACTTTCCTTGGAATGATAATTTGAAAGTTATGCACAAAACTTGTGTTTGTAGTGCAAAATTAGAATTCGTTCGAATTGCTTTGGAATAAGTTATTTACTTGAAATGACTCATTGAAATGATTTTAAGGTTAAACGAATGCACAGTTTCCTTGCAACGATCATTTGCAAGTTATGCACAAAACTTGTGTTTGTAGTGCAAAAATAGAATTCGTTCGAATTGCTTTGTAATAAGTTATTGACTTGAAATGACTGATTGAAATGATTTTAAGGTCAAACGAATGCACACTTTCCTTGCAATGATCATTTGCAAGTTATGCACAAAAGTTGTGTCTGTAGTGCAAAAATAGAATTCGTTCGAATTGTTTTGAATTAAGTTATTGACTTGAAATGACTCATTGAAATGATTTTAAGGTTAAACGAATGCACACTTTCCTTGCAATGATCATTTGCAAGTTATGCACAAAAGTTGTGTCTGTAGTGGAAAACTAGAATTCGTTCGAATTGCTTTGAAATTAGTTATTGACTTGAATTGACTCATTGAAATGATTTTAAGGTTAAACGAATGCACACTTTCCTTGCAATGATCATTTGCAAGTTATGCACAAAAGTTGTGTCTGTAGTGCAAAACTAGAATTCGTTCGACTTGCTTTGAAATAAGTTATTGACTTGAAAGGACTCATTGAAATGATTTTAATTTTAAACGAATGCACACTTTCCTTGCAATGATCATTTGCAAGTCATGCACAAAAGTTGTGTCTGTAGTGGAAACCTAGAATTCGTTCGACTTCCTTTGAAATAAGTTATTGACTTGAAAGGACTCATTGAAATGATTTTAATTTTAAACGAATGCACACTTTCCTTGCAATGATCATTTGCAAGTTATGCACAAAAGTTGTGTCTGTAGTGGAAAACTAGAATTCGTTCGACTTGCTTTGAAATAAGTTATTGACTTGAAATGACTCATTGAAATGATTTTAAGGTTAAACGAATACCCACTTTCCTTGGAATGATAATTTGAAAGTTATGCACAAAACTTGTGTTTGTAGTGCAAAATTAGAATTCGTTCGAATTGCTTTGAAATAAGTTATTTACTTGAAATGACTCATTGAAATGATTTTAAGGTTAAACGAATGCACGGTTTCCTTGCAATGATCATTTGCAAGTTATGCACAAAACTTGTGTTTGTAGTGCAAAAATAGAATTCGTTCGAATTGCTTTGAAATAAGTTATTGACTTGAAATGACTGATTGAAATGATTTTAAGTCAAACGAATGCACACTTTCCTTGCAATGATCATTTGCAAGTTATGCACAAAAGTTGTGTCTATAGTGGAAAACTAGAATTCGTTCGAATTGCTTTGAAATTAGTTATTGACTTGAATTGACTCATTGAAATGATTTTAAGGTTAAACGAATGCACACTTTCCTTGCAATGATCATTTGCAAGTTATGCACAAAAGTTGTGTCTGTAGTGCAAAACTAGAATTCGTTCGACTTGCTTTGGAATAAGTTATTGACTTGAAAGGACTCATTGAAATGATTTTAATTTTAAACGAATGCACACTTTCCTTGCAATGATCATTTGCAAGTTATGCACAAAAGTTGTGTCTGTAGTGGAAAACTAGAATTCGTTCGAATTGCTTTGAATTAAGTTATTGACTTGAAATGACTCATTGAAATGATTTTAAGGTTAAACGAATGCACACTTTCCTTGCAATGATCATTTGCAAGTTATGCACAAAAGTTGTGTCTGTAGTGGAAAACTAGAATTCGTTCGACTTGCTTTGAAATAAGTTATTGACTTGAAAGGACTCATTGAAATGATTTTAATTTTAAACGAATGCACACTTTCCTTGCAATGATCATTTGCAAGTTATGCACAAAAGTTGTGTCTGTAGTGGAAAACTAGAATTCGTTCGACTTGCTTTGAAATAAGTTATTGACTTGAAAGGACTCATTGAAATGATTTTAATTTTAAACGAATGCACACTTTCCTTGCAATGATCATTTGCAAGTTATGCACAAAAGTTGTGTCTGTAGTGGAAAACTAGAATTCATTCGACTTGCTTTGAGATAAGTTATTGACTTGAAATGACTCATGGAAATGATTTTAAGGTTAAACGAATACCCACTTTCCTTGGAATGATAGTTTGAAAGTTATGCACAAAAAATTTGTGTTTGTAGTGCAAAATTAGAATTCGTTCGAATTGCTTTGGAATAAGTTATTTACTTGAAATGACTCATTGAAATGATTTTAAGGTTAAACGAATGCAAAGTTTCCTTGCAATGATCATTTGCAAGTTATGCACAAAACTTGTGTTTGTAATGCAAAAATAGAATTCGTTCGAATTGCTTTGTAATAAGTTATTGACTTGAAATGACTGATTGAAATGATTTTAAGGTCAAACGAATGCACTTTTTACTTGCATTTGCAAGTTATGCACAAAAGTTGTGTCTGTAGTGCAAAAATAGAATTCGTTCGAATTGTTTTGAATTTAGTTATTGACTTGAAATGACTCATTGAAATGATTTTAAGGTTAAACGAATGCACACTTTCCTTGCAATGATCATTTGCAAGTTATGCACAAAAGTTGTGTCTGTAGTGGAAAACTAGAATTCGTTCGAATTGCTTTGAAATTAGTTATTGACTTGAATTGACTAATTGAAATGATTTTAAGGTTAAACGAATGCACACTTTCCTTGCAATGATCATTTGCAAGTTATGCACAAAAGTTGTGTCTGTAGTGCAAAACTAGAATTCGTTCGACTTGCTTTGAAATAAGTTATTGACTTGAAAGGACTCATTGAAATGATTTTAATTTTAAACGAATGCACACTTTCCTTGCAATGATCATTTGCAAGTCATGCACAAAAGTTGTGTTTGTAGTGGAAAACTAGAATTCGTTCGACTTGCTTTGAAATAAGTTATTGACTTGAAAGGACTCATTGAAATGATTTTAATTTTAAACGAATGCACACTTTCCTTGCAATGATCATTTGCAAGTTATGCACAAAAGTTGTGTCTGTAGTGGAAAACTAGAATTCGTTCGACTTGCTTTGAAATAAGTTAATGACTTGAAATGACTCATTGAAATGATTTTAAGGTTAAACGAATACCCACTTTCCTTGGAATGATAATTTGAAAGTTATGCACAAAACTTGTGTTTGTAGTGCAAAATTAGAATTCGTTCGAATTGCTTTGAAATAAGTTATTTACTTGAAATGACTCATTGAAATGATTTTAAGGTTAAACGAATGCACAGTTTCCTTGCAATGATTATTTGCAAGTTATGCACAAAACTTGTGTTTGTAGTGCAAAAATAGAATTCGTTCGAATTGCTTTGAAATAAGTTATTTACATGAAATGACTCATTGAAATGATTTTAAGGTTAAACGAATGCACAGTTTCCTTGCAATGATCATTTGCAAGTTATGCACAAAAGTTGTGTCTGTAGTGCAAAAATAGAATTCGTTCGAATTGCTTTGAATTAAGTTATTGGCTTGAAATGACTCATTGAAATGATTTTAAGGTTAAACGAATGCACACTTTCCTTGCAATGATAATTTGCAAGTTATGCACAAAAGTTGTGTCTGTAGTGGAAAACTAGAATTCGTTCGAATTGCTTTGAAATTAGTTATTGACTTGAATTGACTCATTGAAATGATTTTAAGGTTAAACGAATGCACACTTTCCTTGCAATGATCATTTGGAAGTTATGCACAAAAGTTGTGTCTGTAGTGGAAAACTAGAATTCGTTCGAATTGCTTTGAAATTAGTTATTGACTTGAATTGACTCATTGAAATGATTTTAAGGTTAAACGAATGCACACTTTCCTTGCAATGATCATTTGCAAGTTATGCACAAAAGTTGTGTCTGTAGTGCAAAACAAGAATTCGTTCGACTTGCTTTGAAATAAGTTATTGACTTGAAAGGACTCATTGAAATGATTTTAATTATAATTTAATGCACACTTTCCTTGCAATGATCATTTGCAAGTTATGCACAAAAGTTGTGTCTGTAGTGCAAAACTAGAATTCGTTCGAATTGCTTTGAAATTAGTTATTGACTTGAATTGACTCATTGAAATGATTTTAAGGTTAAACGAATGCACACTTTCGTTGCAATGATCATTGGCAAGTTATGCAGAAAAGTTGTGTCTGTAGTGCAAAACTAGAATTCATTCGACTTGCTTTGAGATAAGTTATTGACTTGAAATGACTCATGGAAATGATTTTAGGGTTAAACGAATACCCACTTTCCTTGGAATGATAATTTGAAAGTTATGCACAAAACTTGTGTTTGTAGTGCAAAATTAGAATTCGTTCGAATTGCTTTGGAATAAGTTATTTACTTGAAATGACTCATTGAAATGATTTTAAGGTTAAACGAATGCAAAGTTTCCTTGCAATGATCATTTGCAAGTTATGCACAAAACTTGTGTTTGTAATGCAAAAATAGAATTCGTTCGAATTGCTTTGTAATAAGTTATTGACTTGAAATGACTGATTGAAATGATTTTAAGGTCAAACGAATGCACTTTTTCCTTGCAATGATCATTTGCAAGTTATGCACAAAAGTTGTGTCTGTAGTGCAAAAATAGAATTCGTTCGAATTGTTTTGAATTTAGTTATTGACTTGAAATGACTCATTGAAATGATTTTAAGGTTAAACGAATGCACACTTTCCTTGCAATGATCATTTGCAAGTTATGCACAAAAGTTGTGTCTGTAGTGGAAAACTAGAATTCGTTCGAATTGCTTTGAAATTAGTTATTGACTTGAATTGACTCATTGAAATGATTTTAAGGTTAAACGAATGCACACTTTCCTTGCAATGATCATTTGCAAGTTATGCACAAAAGTTGTGTCTGTAGTGCAAAACTAGAATTCGTTCGACTTGCTTTGAAATAAGTTATTGACTTGAAAGGACTCATTGAAATGATTTTAATTTTAAACGAATGCACACTTTCCTTGCAATGATCATTTGCAAGTCATGCACAAAAGTTGTGTTTGTAGTGGAAAACTAGAATTCGTTCGACTTGCTTTGAAATAAGTTATTGACTTGAAAGGACTCATTGAAATGATTTTAATTTTAAACGAATGCACACTTTCCTTGCAATGATCATTTGCAAGTTATGCACAAAAGTTGTGTCTGTAGTGGAAAACTAGAATTCGTTCGACTTGCTTTGAAATAAGTTAATGACTTGAAATGACTCATTGAAATGATTTTAAGGTTAAACGAATACCCACTTTCCTTGGAATGATAATTGAAAGTTATGCACAAAACTTGTGTTTGTAGTGCAAAATTAGAATTCGTTCGAATTGCTTTGAAATAAGTTATTTACTTGAAATGACTCATTGAAATGATTTTAAGGTTAAACGAATGCACAGTTTCCTTGCAATGATTATTTGCAAGTTATGCACAAAACTTGTGTTTGTAGTGCAAAAATAGAATTCGTTCGAATTGCTTTGAAATAAGTTATTTACATGAAATGACTCATTGAAATGATTTTAAGGTTAAACGAATGCACAGTTTCCTTGCAATGATCATTTGCAAGTTATGCACAAAAGTTGTGTCTGTAGTGCAAAAATAGAATTCGTTCGAATTGCTTTGAATTAAGTTATTGGCTTGAAATGACTCATTGAAATGATTTTAAGGTTAAACGAATGCACACTTTCCTTGCAATGATAATTTGCAAGTTATGCACAAAAGTTGTGTCTGTAGTGGAAAACTAGAATTCGTTCGAATTGCTTTGAAATTAGTTATTGACTTGAATTGACTCATTGAAATGATTTTAAGGTTAAACGAATGCACACTTTCCTTGCAATGATCATTTGGAAGTTATGCACAAAAGTTGTGTCTGTAGTGGAAAACTAGAATTCGTTCGAATTGCTTTGAAATTAGTTATTGACTTGAATTGACTCATTGAAATGATTTTAAGGTTAAACGAATGCACACTTTCCTTGCAATGATCATTTGCAAGTTATGCACAAAAGTTGTGTCTGTAGTGCAAAACAAGAATTCGTTCGACTTGCTTTGAAATAAGTTATTGACTTGAAAGGACTCATTGAAATGATTTTAATTATAATTTAATGCACACTTTCCTTGCAATGATCATTTGCAAGTTATGCACAAAAGTTGTGTCTGTAGTGCAAAACTAGAATTCGTTCGAATTGCTTTGAAATTAGTTATTGACTTGAATTGACTCATTGAAATGATTTTAAGGTTAAACGAATGCACACTTTCGTTGCAATGATCATTGGCAAGTTATGCAGAAAAGTTGTGTCTGTAGTGCAAAACTAGAATTCATTCGACTTGCTTTGAGATAAGTTATTGACTTGAAATGACTCATGGAAATGATTTTAGGGTTAAACGAATACCCACTTTCCTTGGAATGATAATTTGAAAGTTATGCACAAAACTTGTGTTTGTAGTGCAAAATTAGAATTCGTTCGAATTGCTTTGGAATAAGTTATTTACTTGAAATGACTCATTGAAATGATTTTAAGGTTAAACGAATGCAAAGTTTCCTTGCAATGATCATTTGCAAGTTATGCACAAAACTTGTGTTTGTAATGCAAAAATAGAATTCGTTCGAATTGCTTTGTAATAAGTTATTGACTTGAAATGACTGATTGAAATGATTTTAAGGTCAAACGAATGCACTTTTTCCTTGCAATGATCATTTGCAAGTTATGCACAAAAGTTGTGTCTGTAGTGCAAAAATAGAATTCGTTCGAATTGTTTTGAATTTAGTTATTGACTTGAAATGACTCATTGAAATGATTTTAAGGTTAAACGAATGCACACTTTCCTTGCAATGATCATTTGCAAGTTATGCACAAAAGTTGTGTCTGTAGTGGAAAACTAGAATTCGTTCGAATTGCTTTGAAATTAGTTATTGACTTGAATTGACTCATTGAAATGATTTTAAGGTTAAACGAATGCACACTTTCCTTGCAATGATCATTTGCAAGTTATGCACAAAAGTTGTGTCTGTAGTGCAAAACTAGAATTCGTTCGACTTGCTTTGAAATAAGTTATTGACTTGAAAGGACTCATTGAAATGATTTTAATTTTAAACGAATGCACACTTTCCTTGCAATGATCATTTGCAAGTCATGCACAAAAGTTGTGTTTGTAGTGGAAAACTAGAATTCGTTCGACTTGCTTTGAAATAAGTTATTGACTTGAAAGGACTCATTGAAATGATTTTAATTTTAAACGAATGCACACTTTCCTTGCAATGATCATTTGCAAGTTATGCACAAAAGTTGTGTCTGTAGTGGAAAACTAGAATTCGTTCGACTTGCTTTGAAATAAGTTAATGACTTGAAATGACTCATTGAAATGATTTTAAGGTTAAACGAATACCCACTTTCCTTGGAATGATAATTTGAAAGTTATGCACAAAACTTGTGTTTGTAGTGCAAAATTAGAATTCGTTCGAATTGCTTTGAAATAAGTTATTTACTTGAAATGACTCATTGAAATGATTTTAAGGTTAAACGAATGCACAGTTTCCTTGCAATGATTATTTGCAAGTTATGCACAAAACTTGTGTTTGTAGTGCAAAAATAGAATTCGTTCGAATTGCTTTGAAATAAGTTATTTACATGAAATGACTCATTGAAATGATTTTAAGGTTAAACGAATGCACAGTTTCCTTGCAATGATCATTTGCAAGTTATGCACAAAAGTTGTGTCTGTAGTGCAAAAATAGAATTCGTTCGAATTGCTTTGAATTAAGTTATTGGCTTGAAATGACTCATTGAAATGATTTTAAGGTTAAACGAATGCACACTTTCCTTGCAATGATAATTTGCAAGTTATGCACAAAAGTTGTGTCTGTAGTGGAAAACTAGAATTCGTTCGAATTGCTTTGAAATTAGTTATTGACTTGAATTGACTCATTGAAATGATTTTAAGGTTAAACGAATGCACACTTTCCTTGCAATGATCATTTGGAAGTTATGCACAAAAGTTGTGTCTGTAGTGGAAAACTAGAATTCGTTCGAATTGCTTTGAAATTAGTTATTGACTTGAATTGACTCATTGAAATGATTTTAAGGTTAAACGAATGCACACTTTCCTTGCAATGATCATTTGCAAGTTATGCACAAAAGTTGTGTCTGTAGTGGAAAACTAGAATTCGTTCGAATTGCTTTGAAATTAGTTATTGACTTGAATTGAGTCATTGAAATGATTTTAAGGTTAAACGAATGCACACTTTCCTTGCAATGATCATTTGCAAGTTATGCACAAAAGTTGTGTCTGTAGTGCAAAACTAGAATTCGTTCGACTTGCTTTGAATTATGTTATTGACTTGAAATGACTCATTGAAATGATTTTAAGGTTAAACGAATGCACACTTTCCTTGCAATGATCATTTGCAAGTTATGCACAAAAGTTGTGTCTATAGTGGAAAACTAGAATTCGTTCAACTTGCTTTGAAATAAGTTATTGACTTGAAAGGACTCATTGAAATGATTTTAATTTTAAACGAATGCACACTTTCCTTGCAATGATCATTCGCAAGTCATGCACAAAAGTTGTGTCTGTAGTGGAAAACTAGAATTCGTTCGACTTGCTTTGAAATAAGTTATTGACTTCAAAGGACTCATTGAAATGATTTTAATTTTAAACGAATGCACACTTTCCTTGCAATGATCATTTGCAAGTTATGCACAAAAGTTGTGTCTGTAGTGGAAAACTAGAATTCGTTCGACTTGCTTTGAAATAAGTTATTGACTTGAAATGACTCATTGAAATGATTTTAAGGTTAAACGAATACCCACTTTCCTTGGAATGATAATTTGAAAGTTATGCACAAAACTTGTGTTTGTAGTGCAAAATTAGAATTCGTTCGAATTGCTTTGAAATAAGTTATTTACTTGAAATGACTCATTGAAATGATTTTAAGGTTAAACGAATGCACAGTTTCCTTGCAATGATCATTTGCAAGTTATGCACAAAACTTGTGTTTGTAGTGCAAAAATAGAATTCGTTTGAATTGCTTTGAAATAAGTTATTGACTTGAAATGACTGATTGAAATGATTTTAAGGTCAAACGAATGCACACTTTCCTTGCAATGATCATTTGCAAGTTATGCACAAAAGTTGTGTCTATAGTGCAAAACTAGAATTCGTTCGACTGGCTTTGAAATAAGTTATTGACTTGAAAGGACTCATTGAAATGATTTTAAGGTTAAACGAATGCACACTTTCCTTGCAATGATCATTTGCAAGTTATGCACAAAAGTTGTGTCTGTAGTGGAAAACTAGAATTCGTTCGACTTGCTTTGAAATAAGTTATTGACTTGAAAGGACTCATTGAAATGATTTTAATTTTAAACGAATGCACACTTTCCTTGCAATGATCATTTGCAAGTCATGCACAAAAGTTGTGTCTGTAGTGGAAAACTAGAATTCGTTCGACTTCCTTTGAAATAAGTTATTGACTTGAAAGGACTCATTGAAATGATTTTAATTTTAAACGAATGCACACTTTCCTTGCAATGATCATTTGCAAGTTATGCACAAAAGTTGTGTCTGTAGTGGAAAACTAGAATTCGTTCGACTTGGTTTGAAATAAGTTATTGACTTGAAATGACTCATTGAAATGATTTTAAGGTTAAATGAATACCCACTTTCCTTGGAATGATAATTTGAAAGTTATGCACAAAACTTGTGTTTGTAGTGCAAAATTAGAATTCGTTCGAATTGCTTTGAAATAAGTTATTTATTTGAAATGACTCATTGAAATGATTTTAAGGTTAAACGAATGCACAGTTTCCTTGCAATGATCATTTGCAAGTTATGCACAAAAGTTGTGTCTGTAGTGCAAAACTAGAATTCGTTCGACTTGCTTTGAATTAAGTTATTGACTTGAAATGACTCATTGAAATGATTTTAAGGTTAAACGAATGCACACTTTCCTTGCAATGATCATTTGCAAGTTATGCACAAAAGTTGTGTCTGTAGTGCAAAAATAGAATTCGTTCGAATTGCTTTGAATTAAGTTATTAACTTGAAATGACTCATTGAAATGATTTTAATTTTAAACGAATGCACACTTTCCTTGCAATGATCATTTGCAAGTTATGCACAAAAGTTGTGTCTGTAGTGCAAAAATAGAATTCGTTCGAATTGCTTTGAATTAAGTTATTGACTTGAAATGACTCATTGAAATGATTTTAAGGTTAAACGAATGCACACTTTCCTTGCAATGATAATTTGCAAGTTATGCACAAAAGTTGTGTCTGTAGTGGAAAACTAGAATTCGTTCGAATTGCTTTGAAATTAGTTATTGACTTGAATTGACTCATTGAAATGATTTTAAGGTTAAACGAATGCACACTTTCCTTGCAATGATCATTTGGAAGTTATGCACAAAAGTTGTGTCTGTAGTGGAAAACTAGAATTCGTTCGAATTGCTTTGAAATTAGTTATTGACTTGAATTGACTCATTGAAATGATTTTAAGGTTAAACGAATGCACACTTTCCTTGCAATGATCATTTGGAAGTTATGCACAAAAGTTGTGTCTGTAGTGGAAAACTAGAATTCGTTCGAATTGCTTTGAAATTAGTTATTGACTTGAATTGACTCATTGAAATGATTTTAAGGTTAAACGAATGCACACTTTCCTTGCAATGATCATTTGCAAGTTATGCACAAAAGTTGTGTCTGTAGTGGAAAACTAGAATTCGTTCGAATTGCTTTGAAATTAGTTATTGACTTGAATTGAGTCATTGAAATGATTTTAAGGTTAAACGAATGCACACTTTCCTTGCAATGATCATTTGCAAGTTATGCACAAAAGTTGTGTCTGTAGTGCAAAACTAGAATTCGTTCGACTTGCTTTGAATTATGTTATTGACTTGAAATGACTCATTGAAATGATTTTAAGGTTAAACGAATGCACACTTTCCTTGCAATGATCATTTGCAAGTTATGCACAAAAGTTGTGTCTATAGTGGAAAACTAGAATTCGTTCAACTTGCTTTGAAATAAGTTATTGACTTGAAAGGACTCATTGAAATGATTTTAATTTTAAACGAATGCACACTTTCCTTGCAATGATCATTCGCAAGTCATGCACAAAAGTTGTGTCTGTAGTGGAAAACTAGAATTCGTTCGACTTGCTTTGAAATAAGTTATTGACTTCAAAGGACTCATTGAAATGATTTTAATTTTAAACGAATGCACACTTTCCTTGCAATGATCATTTGCAAGTTATGCACAAAAGTTGTGTCTGTAGTGGAAAACTAGAATTCGTTCGACTTGCTTTGAAATAAGTTATTGACTTGAAATGACTCATTGAAATGATTTTAAGGTTAAACGAATACCCACTTTCCTTGGAATGATAATTTGAAAGTTATGCACAAAACTTGTGTTTGTAGTGCAAAATTAGAATTCGTTCGAATTGCTTTGAAATAAGTTATTTACTTGAAATGACTCATTGAAATGATTTTAAGGTTAAACGAATGCACAGTTTCCTTGCAATGATCATTTGCAAGTTATGCACAAAACTTGTGTTTGTAGTGCAAAAATAGAATTCGTTTGAATTGCTTTGAAATAAGTTATTGACTTGAAATGACTGATTGAAATGATTTTAAGGTCAAACGAATGCACACTTTCCTTGCAATGATCATTTGCAAGTTATGCACAAAAGTTGTGTCTATAGTGCAAAACTAGAATTCGTTCGACTGGCTTTGAAATAAGTTATTGACTTGAAAGGACTCATTGAAATGATTTTAAGGTTAAACGAATGCACACTTTCCTTGCAATGATCATTTGCAAGTTATGCACAAAAGTTGTGTCTGTAGTGGAAAACTAGAATTCGTTCGACTTGCTTTGAAATAAGTTATTGACTTGAAAGGACTCATTGAAATGATTTTAATTTTAAACGAATGCACACTTTCCTTGCAATGATCATTTGCAAGTCATGCACAAAAGTTGTGTCTGTAGTGGAAAACTAGAATTCGTTCGACTTCCTTTGAAATAAGTTATTGACTTGAAAGGACTCATTGAAATGATTTTAATTTTAAACGAATGCACACTTTCCTTGCAATGATCATTTGCAAGTTATGCACAAAAGTTGTGTCTGTAGTGGAAAACTAGAATTCGTTCGACTTGGTTTGAAATAAGTTATTGACTTGAAATGACTCATTGAAATGATTTTAAGGTTAAATGAATACCCACTTTCCTTGGAATGATAATTTGAAAGTTATGCACAAAACTTGTGTTTGTAGTGCAAAATTAGAATTCGTTCGAATTGCTTTGAAATAAGTTATTTATTTGAAATGACTCATTGAAATGATTTTAAGGTTAAACGAATGCACAGTTTCCTTGCAATGATCATTTGCAAGTTATGCACAAAAGTTGTGTCTGTAGTGCAAAACTAGAATTCGTTCGACTTGCTTTGAATTAAGTTATTGACTTGAAATGACTCATTGAAATGATTTTAAGGTTAAACGAATGCACACTTTCCTTGCAATGATCATTTGCAAGTTATGCACAAAAGTTGTGTCTGTAGTGCAAAAATAGAATTCGTTCGAATTGCTTTGAATTAAGTTATTAACTTGAAATGACTCATTGAAATGATTTTAATTTTAAACGAATGCACACTTTCCTTGCAATGATCATTTGCAAGTTATGCACAAAAGTTGTGTCTGTAGTGCAAAAATAGAATTCGTTCGAATTGCTTTGAATTAAGTTATTGACTTGAAATGACTCATTGAAATGATTTTAAGGTTAAACGAATGCACACTTTCCTTGCAATGATAATTTGCAAGTTATGCACAAAAGTTGTGTCTGTAGTGGAAAACTAGAATTCGTTCGAATTGCTTTGAAATTAGTTATTGACTTGAATTGACTCATTGAAATGATTTTAAGGTTAAACGAATGCACACTTTCCTTGCAATGATCATTTGGAAGTTATGCACAAAAGTTGTGTCTGTAGTGGAAAACTAGAATTCGTTCGAATTGCTTTGAAATTAGTTATTGACTTGAATTGACTCATTGAAATGATTTTAATGTTAAACGAATGCACACTTTCCTTGCAATGATCATTTGCAAGTTATGAACAAAAGTTGTGTCTGTAGTGCAAAACTATAATTCGTTCGACTTGCTTTGAAATAAGTTATTGACTTGAAAGGACTCATTGAAATGATTTTAATTATAATTTAATGCACACTTTCCTTGCAATGATCATTTGCAAATTATGCACAAAAGTTGTGTCTGTAGTGCAAAACTAGAATTCGTTCGAATTGCTTTGAAATTAGTTATTGACTTGAATTGACTCATTGAAATGATTTTAAGGTTAAACGAATGCACACTTTCGTTGCAATGATCATTGGCAAGTTATGCAGAAAAGTTGTGTCTGTAGTGCAAAAATAGAATTCTTTCGAATTGTTTTGAATTAAGTTATTGACTTGAAATGACTCATTGAAATGATTTTAAGGTTAAACGAATGCACACTTTCCTTGCAATGATCATTTGCAAGTTATGCACAAAAGTTGTGTCTGTAGTGGAAAACTAGAATTCGTTCGAATTGCTTTGAAATTAGTTATTGACTTGAATTGACTCATTGAAATGATTTTAAGGTTAAACGAATGCACACTTTCCTTGCAATGATCATTTGCAAGTTATGCACAAAAGTTGTGTCTGTAGTGCAAAACTAGAATTCGTTCGACTTGCTTTGAAATAAGTTATTGACTTGAAAGGACTCATTGAAATGATTTTAATTTTAAACGAATGCACACTTTCCTTGCAATGATCATTTGCAAGTCATGCACAAAAGTTGTGTCTGTAGTGGAAAACTAGAATTCGTTCGACTTCCTTTGAAATAAGTTATTGACTTGAAAGGACTCATTGAAATGATTTTAATTTTAAACGAATGCACACTTTCCTTGCAATGATCATTTGCAAGTTATGCACAAAAGTTGTGTCTGTAGTGGAAAACTAGAATTCGTTCGACTTGGTTTGAAATAAGTTATTGACTTGAAATGACTCATTGAAATGATTTTAAGGTTAAACGAATACCCACTTTCCTTGGAATGATAATTTGAAAGTTATGCACAAAACTTGTGTTTGTAGTGCAAAATTAGAATTCGTTCGAATTGCTTTGAAATAAGTTATTTATTTGAAATGACTCATTGAAATGATTTTAAGGTTAAACGAATGCACACTTTCCTTGCAATGATCATTTGCAAGTTATGCACAAAAGTTGTGTCTGTAGTGCAAAACTAGAATTCGTTCGACTTGCTTTGAATTAAGTTATTGACTTGAAATGACTCATTGAAATGATTTTAAGGTTAAACGAATGCACACTTTCCTTGCAATGATCATTTGCAAGTTATGCACAAAAGTTGTGTCTGTAGTGCAAAAATAGAATTCGTTCGAATTGCTTTGAATTAAGTTATTATCTTGAAATGACTCATTGAAATGATTTTAATTTTAAACGAATGCACACTTTCCTTGCAATGATCATTTGCAAGTTATGCACAAAAGTTGTGTCTGTAGTGCAAAAATAGAATTCGTTCGAATTGCTTTGAATTAAGTTATTGACTTGAAATGACTCATTGAAATGATTTTAAGGTTAAACGAATGCACACTTTCCTTGCAATGATCATTTGCAAGTTATGCACAAAAGTTGTGTCTGTAGTGGAAAACTAGAATTCGTTCGAATTGCTTTGAAATTAGTTATTGACTTGAATTGACTCATTGAAGTGATTTTAAGGTTAAACGAATGCACACTTTCCTTGCAATGATCATTTGCAAGTTATGCACAAAAGTTGTGTCTGTAGTGCAAAACTAGAATTCGTTCGACTTGCTTTGAAATAAGTTATTGACTTGAAAGGACTCATTGAAATGATTTTGATTTTAAAAGAATGCACACTTTCCTCGCAATGATCATTTGCAAGTCATGCACAAAGGTTGTGTCTGTAGTGGAAAACTAGAATTCGTTCGACTTGCTTTGAAATAAGTTATTGACTTGAAAGGACTCATTGAAATGATTTTAATTTTAAACGAATGCACACTTTCCTTGCAATGATCATTTGCAAATTATGCACAAAAGTTGTGTCTGTAGTGGAAAACTAGAATTCGTTCGACTTGCTTTGAAATAAGTCATTGACTTGAAATGACTCATTGAAATGATTTTAATTTTAAACGAATGCACACTTTCCTTGCAATGATCATTTGCAAGTTATGCACAAAAGTTGTGTCTGTAGTGCAAAAATAGAATTCGTTCGAATTGCTTTGAATTAAGTTATTAACTTGAAATGACTTATTGAAATGATTTTAAGGTTAAACGAATGCACACTTTCCTTGCAATGATCATTTGCAAGTTATGCACAAAAGTTGTGTCTGTAGTGCAAAAATAGAATTCGTTCGAATTGCTTTGAATTAAGTTATTAACTTGAAATGACTCATTGAAATGATTTTAAGGTTAAACGAATGCACAGTTTCCTTGCAATGATCATTTGCAAGTTATGCACAAAACTTGTGTTTGTAGTGCAAAAATAGAATTCGTTTGAATTGCTTTGAAATAAGTTATTGACTTGAAATGACTCATTGAAATGATTTTAAGGTTAAACGAATGCACACTTTCCTTGCAATGATCATTTGTAAGTTATGCACAAAAGTTGTGTCTGTAGTACAAAAATAGAATTCGTTCGAATTGCTTTGAATTAAGTTATTGACTTGAAAGGACTCATTGAAATAATTTTAATTTTAAACGAATGCACACTTTCCTTGCAATGATCATTTGCAAGTTATGCACAAAAGTTGTGTCTGTAGTGCAAAAATAGAATTCGTTCGAATTGCTTTGAATTAAGTTATTGACTTGAAATGACTCATTGAAATGATTTTAAGGTTAAACGAATGCACACTTTCCTTGCAATGATCATTTGCAAGTTATGCACAAAAGTTGTGTCTGTAGTGCAAAACTAGAATTCGTTCGACTTGCTTTGAATTAAGTTATTGACTTGAAATGACTCATTGAAGTGATTTTAAGGTTAAACGAATGCACACTTTCCTTGCAATGATCATTTGCAAGTTATGCACAAAAGTTGTGTCTGTAGTGGAAAACTAGAATTCGTTCGACTTGGTTTGAAATAAGTTATTGACTTGAAATGACTCATTGAAATGATTTTAAGGTTAAACGAATACCCACTTTCCTTGGAATGATAATTTGAAAGTTATGCACAAAACTTGTGTTTGTAGTGCAAAATTAGAATTCGTTCGAATTGCTTTGAAATAAGTTATTTATTTGAAATGACTCATTGAAATGATTTTATGGTTAAACGAATGCACAGTTTCCTTGCAATGATCATTTGCAAGTTATGCACAAAAGTTGTGTCTGTAGTGCAAAACTAGAATTCGTTCGACTTGCTTTGAATTAAGTTATTGACTTGAAATGACTCATTGAAATGATTTTAAGGTTAAACGAATGCACACTTTCCTTGCAATGATCATTTGCAAGTTATGCACAAAAGTTGTGTCTGTAGTGCAAAAATAGAATTCGTTCGAATTGCTTTGAATTAAGTTATTAACTTGAAATGACTCATTGAAATGATTTTAATTTTAAACGAATGCACACTTTCCTTGCAATGATCATTTGCAAGTTATGCACAAAAGTTGTGTCTGTAGTGCAAAAATAGAATTCGTTCGAATTGCTTTGAATTAAGTTATTGACTTGAAATGACTCATTGAAATGATTTTAAGGTTAAACGAATGCACACTTTCCTTGCAATGATCATTTGCAAGTTATGCACAAAAGTTGTGTCTGTAGTGCAAAAATAGAATTCGTTCGAATTGCTTTGAATTAAGTTATTAACTTGAAATGACTCATTGAAATGATTTTAAGGTTAAACGAATGCACACTTTCCTTGCAATGATCATTTGCAAGTTATGCACAAAAGTTGTGTCTGCAGTGCAAAACTAGAATTCGTTCGACTTGCTTTGGAATAAGTTATTGACTTGGAAGGACTCATTGAAATGATTTTAATTTTAAACGAATGCACACTTTCCTTGCAATGATCATTTGCAAGTTATGCACAAAAGTTGTGTCTGTAGTGGAAAACTAGAATTCGTTCGACTTGCTTTGAAATTAGTTATTAACTTGGATTGACTCATTGAAATGATTTTAAGGTTAAACGAATGCACACTTTCCTTGCAATGATCATTGGCAAGTTATGCAGAAAAGTTGTGTCTGTAGTGCAAAACTAGAATTCATTCGACTTGCTTTGAGATAAGTTATTGACTTGAAATGACTCATGGAAATGATTTTAAGGTTAAACGAATACCCACTTTCCTTGGAATGATAATTTGCAAGTTATGCACAAAACTTGTGTTTGTAGTGCAAAATTAGAATTCGTTCGAATTGCTTTGAAATAAGTTATTTACTTGAAATGACTCATTGAAATGATTTTAAGGTTAAACGAATGCACAGTTTCCTTGCAATGATCATTTGCAAGTTATGCACAAAACTTGTGTTTGTATTGCAAAAATAGAATTCGTTCGAATTGCTTTGAAATAAGTTATTGACTTGAAATGACTGATTGAAATGATTTTAAGGTCAAACGAATGCACACTTTCCTTGCAATGATCATTTGCAAGTTATGCACAAAAGTTGTGTCTATAGTGCAAAACTAGAATTCGTTCGACTTGCTTTGAAATAAGTTATTGACTTGAAAGGACTCATTGAAATGATTTTAAGGTTAAACGAATGCACACTTTCCTTGCAATGATCATTTGCAAGTTATGCACAAAAGTTGTGTCTGTAGTGCAAAACTAGAATTCGTTCGACTTGCTTTGAAATAAGTTATTGACTTGAAAGGACTCATTGAAATGATTTTAATTTTAAACGAATGCACACTTTCCTTGCAATGATCATTTGCAAGTTATGCACAAAAGTTGTGTCTGTAGTGCAAAACTAGAATTCGTTCGAATTGCTTTGAAATTAGTTATTGACTTGAAAGGACTCATTGAAATGATTTTAATTTTAAACGAATGCACACTTTCCTTGCAATGATCATTTGCAAGTTATGCACAAAAGTTGTGTCTGTAGTGGAAAGCTAGAATTCGTTCGAATTGCTTTGAAATTAGTTATTGACTTGAATTGACTCATTGAAATGATTTTAAGGTTAAACGAATGCACACTTTCCTTGCAATGATCATTTGGAAGTTATGCACAAAAGTTGTGTCTGTAGTGGAAAACTAGAATTCGTTCGAATTGCTTTGAAATTAGTTATTGACTTGAATTGACTCATTGAAATGATTTTAAGGTTAAACGAATGCACACTTTCCTTGCAATGATCATTTGGAAGTTATGCACAAAAGTTGTGTCTGTAGTGCAAAACTAGAATTCGTTCGACTTGCTTTGAAATAAGTTATTGACTTGAAAGGACTCATTGAAATGATTTTAATTTTAAACGAATGCACACTTTCCTTGCAATGATCATTTGCAAGTTATGCACAAAAGTTGTGTCTGTAGTGCAAAACTAGAATTTGTTCGAATTGCTTTGAAATTAGTTATTGACTTGAATTGACTCATTGAAATGATTTTAAGGTTAAACGAATGCACACTTTCCTTGCAATGATCATTGGCAAGTTATGCACAAAAGTTGTGTCTGTAGTGCAAAACTAGAATTCGTTCGACTTGCTTTGAATTAAGTTATTGACTTGAAATGACTCATTGAAATGATTTTAAGGTTAAACGAATGCACACTTTCCTTGCAATGATCATTTGCAAGTTATGCACAAAAGTTGTGTCTGTAGTGGAAAACTAGAATTCGTTCGACTTGCTTTGAAATAAGTTATTGACTTGAAAGGACTCATTGAAATGATTTTAATTTTAAACGAATGCACACTTTCCTTGCAATGATCATTTGCAAGTTATGCACAAAAGTTGTGTCTGTAGTGGAAAGCTAGAATTCGTTCGAATTGCTTTGAAATTAGTTATTGACTTGAATTGACTCATTGAAATGATTTTAAGGTTAAACGAATGCACACTTTCCTTGCAATGATCATTTGGAAGTTATGCACAAAAGTTGTGTCTGTAGTGGAAAACTAGAATTCGTTCGAATTGCTTTGAAATTAGTTATTGACTTGAATTGACTCATTGAAATGATTTTAAGGTTAAACGAATGCACACTTTCCTTGCAATGATCATTTGGAAGTTATGCACAAAAATGTGTCTGTAGTGCAAAACTAGAATTCGTTCGACTTGCTTTGAAATAAGTTATTGACTTGAAAGGACTCATTGAAATGATTTTAATTTTAAACGAATGCACACTTTCCTTGCAATGATCAATTGCAAGTTATGCACAAAAGTTGTGTCTGTAGTGCAAAACTAGAATTCGTTCGAATTGCTTTGAAATTAGTTATTGACTTGAATTGACTCATTGAAATGATTTTAAGGTTAAACGAATGCACACTTTCCTTGCAATGATCATTGGCAAGTTATGCACAAAAGTTGTGTCTGTAGTGCAAAACTAGAATTCGTTCGACTTGCTTTGAATTAAGTTATTGACTTGAAATGACTCATTGAAATGATTTTAAGGTTAAACGAATGCACACTTTCCTTGCAATGATCATTTGCAAGTTATGCACAAAAGTTGTGTCTGTAGTGGAAAACTAGAATTCATTCGACTTGCTTTGAAATAAGTTATTGACTTGAAAGGACTCATTGAAATGATTTAATTTTAAACGAATGCACACTTTCCTTGCAATGATCATTTGCAAGTCATGCACAAAAGTTGTGTCTGTAGTGGAAAACTAGAATTCGTTCGACTTGCTTTGAAATAAGTTATTGACTTGAAAGGACTCATTGAAATGATTTTAATTTTAAACGAATGCACACTTTCCTTGCAATGATCATTTGCAAGTTATGCACAAAAGTTGTGTCTGTAGTGGAAAACTAGAATTCGTTCGACTTGCTTTGAAATAAGTTATTGACTTGAAATGACTCATTGAAATGATTTTAAGGTTAAACGAATACCCACTTTCCTTGGAATGATAATTTGAAAGTTATGCACAAAACTTGTGTTTGTAGTGCAAAATTAGAATTCGTTCGAATTGCTTTGAAATAAGTTATTTACTTGAAATGACTCATTGAAATGATTTTAAGGTTAAACGAATGGACACTTTCCTTGCAATGATCATTTGCAAGTTATGCACAAAACTTGTGTTTGTAGTGCAAAAATAGAATTCGTTCGAATTGCTTTGAAATAAGTTATTGACTTGAAATGACTGATTGAAATGATTTTAAGGTCAAACGAATGCACACTTTCCTTGCAATGATCATTTGCAAGTTGTGCACAAAAGTTGTGTCTATAGTGCAAAACTAGAATTCGTTCGACTTGCTTTGAAATAAGTTATTGACTTGAAAGGACTCATTGAAATGATTTTAAGGTTAAACGAATGCACACTTTCCTTGCAATGATCATTTGCAAGTTATGCACAAAAGTTGTGTCTGTAGTGGAAAACTGGAATTCGTTCGAATTGCTTTGAAATTAGTTATTGACTTGAAATGACTCATTGAAATGATTTTAAGGTTAAACGAATACCCACTTTCCTTGGAATGTTAATTTGAAAGTTATGCACAAAACTTGTGTTTGTAGTGCAAAATTAAAATTCGTTCGAATTGCTTTGAAATAAGTTATTTACTTGAAATGACTCATTGAAATGATTTTAAGGTTAAACGAATGCACAGTTTCCTTGCAATGCTCATTTGCAAGTTATGCACAAAACTTGTGTTTGTAGTGCAAAAATAGAATTCGTTCGAATTGCTTTGAAATAAGTTATTGACTTGAAATGACTCATTGAAATGATTTTAAGGTTAAACGAATGCACACTTTCCTTGCAATGATCATTTGCAAGTTATGCACAAAAGTTGTGTCTGTAGTGGAAAACTAGAATTCGTTCGAATTGCTTTGAAATTAGTTATTGACTTGAATTGACTCATTGAAATGATTTTAAGGTTAAACGAATGCACACTTTCCTTGCAATGATCATTTGCAAGTTATGCACAAAAGTTGTGTCTGTAGTGGAAAACTAGAATTCGTTCGAATTGCTTTGAAATTAGTTATTGACTTGAATTGACTCATTGAAATGATTTTAAGGTTAAACGAGTGCACACTTTCCTTGCAATGATAATTTGCAAGTTATGCACAAAAGTTGTGTCTGTAGTGCAAAAATAGAATTCGTTCGAATTGCTTTGAATTAAGTTATTGACTTGAAATGACTCATTGAAATGATTTTAAGGTTAAACGAATGCACACTTTCCTTGCAATGATCATTTGCAAGTTATGCACAAAAGTTGTGTCTGTAGTGGAAAACTAGAATTCGTTCGAATTGCTTTGAAATTAGTTATTGACTTGAATTGACTCATTGAAATGATTTTAAGGTTAAACGAATGCACACTTTCCTTGCAATGATCATTTGCAAGTTATGCACAAAAGTTGTGTCCATAGTGCAAAACTATAATTCGTTCGACTTGCTTTGAAATAAGTTATTGACTTGAAAGGACTCATTGAAATGATTTTAATTTTAAACGAATGCACACTTTCCTTGCAATGATCATTTGCAAGTCATGCACAAAAGTTGTGTCTGTAGTGGAAAACTAGAATTCGTTCGACTTGCTTTGAAATAAGTTATTGACTTGAAAGGACTCATTGAAATGATTTTAATTTTAAACGAATGCACACTTTCCTTGCAATGATCATTTGCAAGTTATGCACAAAAGTTGTGTCTGTAGTCGAAAACTAGAATTCGTTCGACTTGCTTTGAAATAAGTTATTGACTTGAAATGACTCATTGAAATGATTTTAAGGTTAAACGAATACCCACTTTCCTTGGAATGATAATTTGAAAGTTATGCACAAAACTTGTGTTTGTAGTGCAAAATTAGAATTCGTTCGAATTGCTTTGAAATAAGTTATTTACTTGAAATGACTCACTGAAATGATTTTAAGGTTAAACAAATGCACAGTTTCCTTGCAATGCTCATTTGCAAGTTATGCACAAAACTTGTGTTTGTAGTGCAAAAATAGAATTCGTTCGAATTGCTTTGAAATAAGTTATTGACTTGAAATGACTGATTGAAATGATTTTAAGGTCAAACGAATGCACACTTTCCTTGCAATGATCATTTGCAAGTTATGCACAAAAGTTGTGTCTATAGTGCAAAACTAGAATTCGTTCGACTTGCTTTGAAATAAGTTATTGACTTGAAAGGACTCATTGAAATGATTTTAAGGTTAAACGAATGCACACTTTCCTTGCAATGATCATTTGCAAGTTATGCACAAAAGTTGTGTCTGTAGTGCAAAACTAGAATTCGTTCGACTTGCTTTGAAATAAGTTATTGACTTGAAAGGACTCATTGAAATGATTTTAATTTTAAACGAATGCACACTTTCCTTGCAATGATCATTTGCAAGTTATGCACAAAAGTTGTGTTTGTAGTGCAAAAATAGAATTCGTTCGAATTGCTTTGAATTAAGTTATTGACTTGAAATGACTCATTGAAATGATTTTAAGGTTAAACGAATGCACACTTTCCTTGCAATGATAATTTGCAAGTTATGCACAAAAAATGTGTCTGTAGTGCAAAACTAGAATTCGTTCGACTTGCTTTGAAATAAGTTATTGACTTGAAAGGACTCATTGAAATGATTTTAATTTTAAACGAATGCACACTTTCCTTGCAATGATCATTTGCAAGTCATGCACAAAAGTTGTGTCTGTAGTGGAAAACTAGAATTCGTTCGACTTGCTTTGAAATAAGTTATTGACTTGAAATGACTCATTGAAATGATTTTAAGGTTAAACGAATACCCACTTTCCTTGGAATGATAATTTGAAAGTTATGCACAAAACTTGTGTTTGTAGTGCAAAATTAGAATTCGTTCGAATTGCTTTGAAATAAGTTATTTACTTGAAATGACTCATTGAAATGATTTTAAGGTTAAATGAATGCACAGTTTCCTTGCAATGATCATTTGCAAGTTATGCACAAAACTTGTGTTTGTAGTGCAAAAATAGAATTCGTTCGAATTGCTTTGAAATAAGTTATTGACTTGAAATGACTGATTGAAATGATTTTAAAGTCAAACGAATGCACACTTTCCTTGCAATGATCATTTGCAAGTTGTGCACAAAAGTTGTGTCTATAGTGCAAAACTAGAATTCGTTCGACTTGCTTTGAAATAAGTTATTGACTTGAAAGGACTCATTGAAATGATTTTAAGGTTAAACGAATGCACACTTTCCTTGCAATGATCATTTGCAAGTTATGCACAAAAGTTGTGTCTGTAGTGCAAAAATAGAATTCGTTCGAATTGCTTTGAATTAAGTTATTGACTTGAAATGACTCATTGAAATGATTTTAAGGTTAAACGAATGCACACTTTCCTTGCAACGATCATTTGCAAGTTATGCACAAAAGTTGTGTCTGTAGTGGAAAACTGGAATTCGTTCGAATTGCTTTGAAATTAGTTATTGACTTGAATTGACTCATTGAAATGATTTTAAGGTTAAACGAATGCACACTTTCCTTGCAATGATCATTTGCAAGTTATGCACAAAAGTTGTGTCCATAGTGCAAAACTATAATTCGTTCGACTTGCTTTGAAATAAGTTATTGACTTGAAAGGACTCATTGAAATGATTTTAATTTTAAACGAATGCACACTTTCCTTGCAATGATCATTTGCAAGTCATGCACAAAAGTTGTGTCTGTAGTGGAAAACTAGAATTCGTTCGACTTGCTTTGAAATAAGTTATTGACTTGAAAGGACTCATTGAAATGATTTTAATTTTAAACGAATGCACACTTTCCTTGCAATGATCATTTGCAAGTTATGCACAAAAGTTGTGTCTGTAGTCGAAAACTAGAATTCGTTCGAATTGCTTTGAAATTAGTTATTGACTTGAATTGAGTCATTGAAATGATTTTAAGGTTAAACGAATGCACACTTTCCATGCAATGATCATTCGCAAGTTATGCACAAAAGTGGTGTCTGTAGTGGAAAACTAGAATTCGTTTGACTTGCTTTGAAGTAAGTTATTGACTTGAAATGACTCATTGAAATGATTTTAATTTTAAACGACTGCACATTTTCCTTGCAATGATCATTTGCAAGTTATGCACAAAAGTTGTGTCTATAGTGCAAAACTAGAATTCATTCGACTTGATTTGAGATAAGTTATTGACTTGAAATGACTCATTGAAATGATTTTAAGGTTAAACGAAAGCCCACTTTCCTTGCAATGATCATTTGCAAGTTATGCACAAAAGTTGTGTCTGTACTAGAAAACTAGAATTCGTTCGACTTGCTTTGAAGTAAGTTATTGACTTGAAATGACTCATTGAAATGATTTTAATTTTAAACGAATGCACACATTCCTCGCAATGATCATTTGCAAGTTATGCACAAAAGTTGTGTCTGTAGTGGAAAACTAGAATTCATTCGACTTGCTTTGAGATAAGTTATTGACTTGAAATGACTCATTGAAATGATTTTAAGGTTAAACGAAAGCACACTTTCCTTGCAATGATCATTTGCAAGTTATGCACAAAAGTTGTGGCTGTACTAGAAAACAAGAATTCGTTCGACTTGCTTTGAAGTAAGTTATTGACTTGAAATGACTCATTGAAATGATTTTAATTTTAAACGAATGCACACTTTCCTTGCAATGATCATTTGCAAGTTATGCACAAAAGTTGTGTCTGTAGTGGAAAACTAGAATTCGTTCGACTTGTTTTGAAATAGGTTATTGACTTGGAATGACTCATTGAAATGATTTTAAGGTTAAACGAATACCCACTTTCCTTGGAATGATAATTTGCAAGTTATGCACAAAAGTTGTGTCTGTAGTGCAAAACTAGAATTCATTCGACTTGCTTTGAGATAAGTTATTGACTTGAAATGACTCATTGAAATGATTTTCAGATTAAACGAAAGCACACTTTCCTTGCAATGATCATTTGCAAGTTATGCACAAAAGTTGTGTCTGTACTGGAAAACTAGAATACGTTCGACTTGCTTTGACATAAGTTAGTGACTTGAAATGAGTCATTGAAATGATTTTAAGGTTAAACGAATGCACACTTTCCATGCAATGATCATTCGCAAGTTATGCACAAAAGTGGTGTCTGTAGTGGAAAACTAGAATTCGTTTGACTTGCTTTGAAGTAAGTTATTGACTTGAAATGACTCATTGAAATGATTTTAATTTTAAACGACTGCACACTTTCCTTGCAATGATCATTTGCAAGTTATGCACAAAAGTTGTGTCTATAGTGCAAAACTAGAATTCATTCGACTTGTTTTGAGATAAGTTATTGACTTGAAATGACTCATTGAAATGATTTTAAGGTTAAACGAAAGCCCACTTTCCTTGCAATGATCATTTGCAAGTTATGCACAAAAGTTGTGTCTGTACTAGAAAACTAGAATTCGTTCGACTTGCTTTGAAGTAAGTTATTGACTTGAAATGACTCATTGAAATGATTTTAATTTTAAACGAATGCACACTTTCCTTGCAATGATCATTTGCAAGTTATGAACAAAAGTTGTGTCTGTAGTGCAAAACTAGAATTCATTCGACTTGCTTTCAGATAAGTTATTGACTTGAAATGACTCATTGAAATGATTTTAAGGTTAAACGAAAGCACACTTTCCTTGCAATGATCATTTGCAAGTTATGCACAAAAGTTGTGTCTGTACTAGAAAACTAGAATTCGTTCGACTTGCTTTGAAGTAAGTTATCGACTTGAAATGACTCATTGAAATGATTTTAATTTTAAACGAATGCACACTTTCCTTGCAATGATCATTTGCAAGTTATGCACAAAAGTTGTGTCTGTAGTGGAAAACTAGAATTCGTTCGACTTGCTTTGAAGTAAGTTATTGACTTGAAATGACTCATTGAAATGATTTTAATTTTAAACGACTGCACACTTTCCTTGCAATGATCATTTGCAAGTTATGCACAAAAGTTGTGTCTATAGTGCAAAACTAGAATTCATTCGACTTGTTTTGAGATAAGTTATTGACTTGAAATGACTCATTGAAATGATTTTAAGGTTAAACAAAAGCCCACTTTCCTTGCAATGATCATTTGCAAGTTATGCACAAAAGTTGTGTCTGTACTAGAAAACTAGAATTCGTTCGACTTGCTTTGAAGTAAGTTATTGACTTGAAATGACTCATTGAAATGATTTTAATTTTAAACGAATGCACACTTTCCTTGCAATGATCATTTGCAAGTTATGCACAAAAGTTGTGTCTGTAGTGCAAAACTAGAATTCATTCGACTTGCTTTGAGATAAGTTATTGACTTGAAATGACTCATTGAAATGATTTTAAGGTTAAACGAAAGCACACTTTCCTTGCAATGATCATTTGCAAGTTATGCACAAAAGTTGTGTATGTACTAGAAAACTAGAATTCGTTCGACTTGCTTTGAAGTAAGTTATCGACTTGAAATAACTCATTGAAATGATTTTAATTTTAAACGAATGCACACTTTCCTTGCAATGATCATTTGCAAGTTATGCAACAGAATTGTGTCTGTAGTGCAAAACTAGAATTCGTTCGACTTGCTTTGAAATAAGTTATTGACTTGAAAGGACTCATTGAAATGATTTTAATTTTAAACGAATGCACACTTTCCTTGCAATGATCATTTCCAAGTTATGCAGAAAAGTTGTGTCTGTAGTGCAAAACTAGAATTCGTTCGACTTGCTTTGAAATAAGTTATTGACTTGAAAGGACTCATCTAAATAATTTTAATTTTAAACGAATGCACACTTTCCTTGCAATGATCATTTGCAAGTTATGCACAAAAGTTGTGTCTGTAGTGCAAAACTAAAATTTGTTCGAATTGCTTTGAAGTAAGTTATTGACTTGAAATGACTCATTGAAATGATTTTAATTTTAAACGAATGCACACTTTCCTTGCAATGATCATTTGCAAGTTATGCACAAAACTTGTGTTTGTAGTGCAAAAATAGAATTCGTTCGAATTGCTTTGAAATAAGTTATTGACTTGAAATGACTGATTGAAATGATTTTAAGGTCAAACGAATGCACACTTTCCTTGCAATGATCATTTGCAAGTTATGCACAAAAGTTGTGTTTGTAGTGCAAAAATAGAATTCGTTCGAATTGCTTTGAAATAAGTTATTGACTTGAAATGACTGATTGAAATGATTTTAAGGTCAAACGAATGCACACCTTCCTTGCAATGATCATTTGCAAGTTATGCACAAAACTTGTGTTTGTAGTGCAAAAATAGAATTCGTTCGAATTGCTTTGAAATAAGTTATTGACTTGAAATGACTGATTGAAATGATTTTAAGGTCAAACGAAAGCACACTTTCCTTGCAATGATCATTTGCAAGTTATGCACAAAAGTTGTGTCTGTAGTGCAAAACTAGAATTCGTTCGACTTGCTTTGAAATAAGTTATTGACTTGAAAGGACTCATTGAAATGATTTTAATTTTAAACGAATGCACACTTTCCTTGCAATGATCATTTGCAAGTTATGCACAAAAGTTGTGTCTGTAGTGCAAAACTAAAATTTGTTCGAATTGCTTTGAAGTAAGTTATTGACTTGAAATGACTCATTGAAATGATTTTAATTTTAAACGAATGCACACTTTCCTTGCAATGATCATTTGCAAGTTATGCACAAAACTTGTGTTTGTAGTGCAAAAATAGAATTCGTTCGAATTGCTTTGAAATAAGTTATTGACTTGAAATGACTGATTGAAATGATTTTAAGGTCAAACGAATGCACACTTTCCTTGCAATGATCATTTGCAAGTTATGCACAAAAGTTGTGTTTGTAGTGCAAAAATAGAATTCGTTCGAATTGCTTTGAAATAAGTTATTGACTTGAAATGACTGATTGAAATGATTTTAAGGTCAAACGAATGCACACCTTCCTTGCAATGATCATTTGCAAGTTATGCACAAAACTTGTGTTTGTAGTGCAAAAATAGAATTCGTTCGAATTGCTTTGAAATAAGTTATTGACTTGAAATGACTGATTGAAATGATTTTAAGGTCAAACGAATGCACACTTTCCTTGCAATGATCATTTGCAAGTTATGCACAAAAGTTGTGTCTGTAGTGCAAAACTAAAATTTGTTCGAATTGCTTTGAAGTAAGTTATTGACTTGAAATGACTCATTGAAATGATTTTAATTTTAAACGAATGCACACTTTCCTTGCAATGATCATTTGCAAGTTATGCACAAAACTTGTGTTTGTAGTGCAAAAATAGAATTCGTTCGAATTGCTTTGAAATAAGTTATTGACTTGAAATGACTCATTGAAATGATTTTAGTTTTAAACGAATGCACACTTTCCTTGCAATGATCATTTGCAAGTCATGCACAAAAGTTGTGTCTGTAGTGGAAAACTAGAATTCGTTCGACTTCCTTTGAAATAAGTTATTGACTTGAAAGGACTCATTGAAATGATTTTAATTTTAAACGAATGCACACTTTCCTTGCAATGATCATTTGCAAGTTATGCACAAAAGTTGTGTCTATAGTGCAAAACTAGAATTCATTCGACTTGTTTTGAGATAAGTTATTGACTTGAAATGACTCATTGAAATGATTTTAAGGTTAAACGAAAGCCCACTTTCCTTGCAATGATCATTTGCAAGTTATGCACAAAAGTTGTGTCTGTACTAGAAAACTAGAATTCGTTCGACTTGCTTTGAAGTAAGTTATTGACTTGAAATGACTCATTGAAATGATTTTAATTTTAAACGAATGCACACTTTCCTTGCAATGATCATTTGCAAGTTATGCACAAAAGTTGTGTCTGTAGTGCAAAACTAGAATTCGTTCGACTTGCTTTGAAATAAGTTATTGACTTGAAAGGACTCATCTAAATGATTTTAATTTTAAACGAATGCACACTTTCCTTGCAATGATCATTTGCAAGTTATGCACAAAAGTTGTGTCTGTAGTGCAAAACTAAAATTTGTTCGAATTGCTTTGAAGTAAGTTATTGACTTGAAATGACTCATTGAAATGATTTTAATTTTAAACGAATGCACACTTTCCTTGCAATGATCATTTGCAAGTTATGCACAAAACTTGTGTTTGTAGTGCAAAAATAGAATTCGTTCGAATTGCTTTGAAATAAGTTATTGACTTGAAATGACTGATTGAAATGATTTTAAGGTCAAACGAATGCACACTTTCCTTGCAATGATCATTTGCAAGTTATGCACAAAAGTTGTGTTTGTAGTGCAAAAATAGAATTCGTTCGAATTGCTTTGAAATAAGTTATTGACTTGAAATGACTGATTGAAATGATTTTAAGGTCAAACGAATGCACACCTTCCTTGCAATGATCATTTGCAAGTTATGCACAAAACTTGTGTTTGTAGTGCAAAAATAGAATTCGTTCGAATTGCTTTGAAATAAGTTATTGACTTGAAATGACTGATTGAAATGATGTTAAGGTCAAACGAATGCACACTTTCCTTGCAATGATCATTTGCAAGTTATGCACAAAAGTTGTGTCTGTAGTGCAAAACTAGAATTCGTTCGACTTGCTTTGAAATAAGTTATTGACTTGAAAGGACTCATTGAAATGATTTTAATTTTAAACGAATGCACACTTTCCTTGCAATGATCATTTGCAAGTTATGCACAAAAGTTGTGTCTGTAGTGCAAAACTAAAATTTGTTCGAATTGCTTTGAAGTAAGTTATTGACTTGAAATGACTCATTGAAATGATTTTAGTTTTAAACGAATGCACACTTTCCTTGCAATGATCATTTGCAAGTCATGCACAAAAGTTGTGTCTGTAGTGGAAAACTAGAATTCGTTCGACTTCCTTTGAAATAAGTTATTGACTTGAAAGGACTCATTGAAATGATTTTAATTTTAAACGAATGCACACTTTCCTTGCAATGATCATTTGCAAGTTATGCACAAAAGTTTTGTCTATAGTGCAAAACTAGAATTCATTCGACTTGTTTTGAGATAAGTTATTGACTTGAAATGACTCATTGAAATGATTTTAAGGTTAAACGAAAGCCCACTTTCCTTGCAATGATCATTTGCAAGTTATGCACAAAAGTTGTGTCTGTACTAGAAAACTAGAATTCGTTCGACTTGCTTTGAAGTAAGTTATTGACTTGAAATGACTCATTGAAATGATTTTAATTTTAAACGAATGCACACTTTCCTTGCAATGATCATTTGCAAGTTATGCACAAAAGTTGTGTCTGTAGTGCAAAACTAGAATTCATTCGACTTGCTTTGAGATAAGTTATTGACTTGAAATGACTCATTGAAATGATTTTAAGGTTAAACGAAAGCACACTTTCCTTGCAATGATCATTTGCAAGTTATGCACAAAAGTTGTGTATGTACTAGAAAACTAGAATTCGTTCGACTTGCTTTGAAGTAAGTTATCGACTTGAAATGACTCATTGAAATGATTTTAATTTTAAACGAATGCACACTTTCCTTGCAATGATCATTTGCAAGTTATGCAACAGAGTTGTGTCTGTAGTGCAAAACTAGAATTCGTTCGACTTGCTTTGAAATAAGTTATTGACTTGAAAGGACTCATCTAAATGATTTTAATTTTAAACGAATGCACACTTTCCTTGCAATGATCATTTGCAAGTTATGCACAAAACTTGTGTTTGTAGTGCAAAAATAGAATTCGTTCGAATTGCTTTGAAATAAGTTATTGACTTGAAATGACTGATTGAAATGATTTTAAGGTCAAACGAATGCACACTTTCCTTGCAATGATCATTTGCAAGTTATGCACAAAAGTTGTGTCTGTAGTGCAAAACTAAAATTTGTTCGAATTGCTTTGAAGTAAGTTATTGACTTGAAATGACTCATTGAAATGATTTTAATTTTAAACGAATGCACACTTTCCTTGCAATGATCATTTGCAAGTTATGCACAAAACTTGTGTTTGTAGTGCAAAAATAGAATTCGTTCGAATTGCTTTGAAATAAGTTATTGACTTGAAATGACTGATTGAAATGATTTTAAGGTCAAACGAATGCACACTTTCCTTGCAATGATCATTTGCAAGTTATGCACAAAAGTTGTGTTTGTAGTGCAAAAATAGAATTCGTTCGAATTGCTTTGAAATAAGTTATTGACTTGAAATGACTGATTGAAATGATTTTAAGGTCAAACGAATGCACACCTTCCTTGCAATGATCATTTGCAAGTTATGCACAAAACTTGTGTTTGTAGTGCAAAAATAGAATTCGTTCGAATTGCTTTGAAATAAGTTATTGACTTGAAATGACTGATTGAAATGATTTTAAGGTCAAACGAATGCACACTTTCCTTGCAATGATCATTTGCAAGTTATGCACAAAAGTTGTGTCTGTAGTGCAAAACTAAAATTTGTTCGAATTGCTTTGAAGTAAGTTATTGACTTGAAATGACTCATTGAAATGATTTTAATTTTAAACGAATGCACACTTTCCTTGCAATGATCATTTGCAAGTTATGCACAAAACTTGTGTTTGTAGTGCAAAAATAGAATTCGTTCGAATTGCTTTGAAATAAGTTATTGACTTGAAATGACTGATTGAAATGATTTTAAGGTCAAACGAATGCACACTTTCCTTGCAATGATCATTTGCAAGTTATGCACAAAAGTTGTGTTTGTAGTGCAAAAATAGAATTCGTTCGAATTGCTTTGAAATAAGTTATTGACTTGAAATGACTGATTGAAATGATTTTAAGGTCAAACGAATGCACACCTTCCTTGCAATGATCATTTGCAAGTTATGCACAAAACTTGTGTTTGTAGTGCAAAAATAGAATTCGTTCGAATTGCTTTGAAATAAGTTATTGACTTGAAATGACTGATTGAAATGATGTTAAGGTCAAACGAATGCACACTTTCCTTGCAATGATCATTTGCAAGTTATGCACAAAAGTTGTGTCTGTAGTGCAAAACTAGAATTCGTTCGACTTGCTTTGAAATAAGTTATTGACTTGAAAGGACTCATTGAAATGATTTTAATTTTAAACGAATGCACACTTTCCTTGCAATGATCATTTGCAAGTTATGCACAAAAGTTGTGTCTGTAGTGCAAAACTAAAATTTGTTCGAATTGCTTTGAAGTAAGTTATTGACTTGAAATGACTCATTGAAATGATTTTAGTTTTAAACGAATGCACACTTTCCTTGCAATGATCATTTGCAAGTCATGCACAAAAGTTGTGTCTGTAGTGGAAAACTAGAATTCGTTCGACTTCCTTTGAAATAAGTTATTGACTTGAAAGGACTCATTGAAATGATTTTAATTTTAAACGAATGCACACTTTCCTTGCAATGATCATTTGCAAGTTATGCACAAAAGTTTTGTCTATAGTGCAAAACTAGAATTCATTCGACTTGTTTTGAGATAAGTTATTGACTTGAAATGACTCATTGAAATGATTTTAAGGTTAAACGAAAGCCCACTTTCCTTGCAATGATCATTTGCAAGTTATGCACAAAAGTTGTGTCTGTACTAGAAAACTAGAATTCGTTCGACTTGCTTTGAAGTAAGTTATTGACTTGAAATGACTCATTGAAATGATTTTAATTTTAAACGAATGCACACTTTCCTTGCAATGATCATTTGCAAGTTATGCACAAAAGTTGTGTCTGTAGTGCAAAACTAGAATTCATTCGACTTGCTTTGAGATAAGTTATTGACTTGAAATGACTCATTGAAATGATTTTAAGGTTAAACGAAAGCACACTTTCCTTGCAATGATCATTTGCAAGTTATGCACAAAAGTTGTGTATGTACTAGAAAACTAGAATTCGTTCGACTTGCTTTGAAGTAAGTTATCGACTTGAAATGACTCATTGAAATGATTTTAATTTTAAACGAATGCACACTTTCCTTGCAATGATCATTTGCAAGTTATGCAACAGAGTTGTGTCTGTAGTGCAAAACTAGAATTCGTTCGACTTGCTTTGAAATAAGTTATTGACTTGAAAGGACTCATCTAAATGATTTTAATTTTAAACGAATGCACACTTTCCTTGCAATGATCATTTGCAAGTTATGCACAAAAGTTGTGTCTGTAGTGCAAAACTAAAATTTGTTCGAATTGCTTTGAAGTAAGTTATTGACTTGAAATGACTCATTGAAATGATTTTAATTTTAAACGAATGCACACTTTCCTTGCAATGATCATTTGCAAGTTATGCACAAAACTTGTGTTTGTAGTGCAAAAATAGAATTCGTTCGAATTGCTTTGAAATAAGTTATTGACTTGAAATGACTGATTGAAATGATTTTAAGGTCAAACGAATGCACACCTTCCTTGCAATGATCATTTGCAAGTTATGCACAAAACTTGTGTTTGTAGTGCAAAAATAGAATTCGTTCGAATTGCTTTGAAATAAGTTATTGACTTGAAATGACTGATTGAAATGATTTTAAGGTCAAACGAATGCACACTTTCCTTGCAATGATCATTTGCAAGTTATGCACAAAAGTTGTGTCTGTAGTGCAAAACTAAAATTTGTTCGAATTGCTTTGAAGTAAGTTATTGACTTGAAATGACTCATTGAAATGATTTTAATTTTAAACGAATGCACACTTTCCTTGCAATGATCATTTGCAAGTTATGCACAAAACTTGTGTTTGTAGTGCAAAAATAGAATTCGTTCGAATTGCTTTGAAATAAGTTATTGACTTGAAATGACTGATTGAAATGATTTTAAGGTCAAACGAATGCACACTTTCCTTGCAATGATCATTTGCAAGTTATGCACAAAACTTGTGTTTGTAGTGCAAAAATAGAATTCGTTCGAATTGCTTTGAAATAAGTTATTGACTTGAAATGACTGATTGAAATGATTTTAAGGTCAAACGAATGCACACTTTCCTTGCAATGATCATTTGCAAGTTATGCACAAAAGTTGTGTTTGTAGTGCAAAAATAGAATTCGTTCGAATTGCTTTGAAATAAGTTATTGACTTGAAATGACTGATTGAAATGATTTTAAGGTCAAACGAATGCACACCTTCCTTGCAATGATCATTTGCAAGTTATGCACAAAACTTGTGTTTGTAGTGCAAAAATAGAATTCGTTCGAATTGCTTTGAAATAAGTTATTGACTTGAAATGACTGATTGAAATGATGTTAAGGTCAAACGAATGCACACTTTCCTTGCAATGATCATTTGCAAGTTATGCACAAAAGTTGTGTCTGTAGTGCAAAACTAGAATTCGTTCGACTTGCTTTGAAATAAGTTATTGACTTGAAAGGACTCATTGAAATGATTTTAATTTTAAACGAATGCACACTTTCCTTGCAATGATCATTTGCAAGTTATGCACAAAAGTTGTGTCTGTAGTGCAAAACTAAAATTTGTTCGAATTGCTTTGAAGTAAGTTATTGACTTGAAATGACTCATTGAAATGATTTTAGTTTTAAACGAATGCACACTTTCCTTGCAATGATCATTTGCAAGTCATGCACAAAAGTTGTGTCTGTAGTGGAAAACTAGAATTCGTTCGACTTCCTTTGAAATAAGTTATTGACTTGAAAGGACTCATTGAAATGATTTTAATTTTAAACGAATGCACACTTTCCTTGCAATGATCATTTGCAAGTTATGCACAAAAGTTTTGTCTATAGTGCAAAACTAGAATTCATTCGACTTGTTTTGAGATAAGTTATTGACTTGAAATGACTCATTGAAATGATTTTAAGGTTAAACGAAAGCCCACTTTCCTTGCAATGATCATTTGCAAGTTATGCACAAAAGTTGTGTCTGTACTAGAAAACTAGAATTCGTTCGACTTGCTTTGAAGTAAGTTATTGACTTGAAATGACTCATTGAAATGATTTTAATTTTAAACGAATGCACACTTTCCTTGCAATGATCATTTGCAAGTTATGCACAAAAGTTGTGTCTGTAGTGCAAAACTAGAATTCATTCGACTTGCTTTGAGATAAGTTATTGACTTGAAATGACTCATTGAAATGATTTTAAGGTTAAACGAAAGCACACTTTCCTTGCAATGATCATTTGCAAGTTATGCACAAAAGTTGTGTATGTACTAGAAAACTAGAATTCGTTCGACTTGCTTTGAAGTAAGTTATCGACTTGAAATGACTCATTGAAATGATTTTAATTTTAAACGAATGCACACTTTCCTTGCAATGATCATTTGCAAGTTATGCAACAGAGTTGTGTCTGTAGTGCAAAACTAGAATTCGTTCGACTTGCTTTGAAATAAGTTATTGACTTGAAAGGACTCATCTAAATGATTTTAATTTTAAACGAATGCACACTTTCCTTGCAATGATCATTTGCAAGTTATGCACAAAAGTTGTGTCTGTAGTGCAAAACTAAAATTTGTTCGAATTGCTTTGAAGTAAGTTATTGACTTGAAATGACTCATTGAAATGATTTTAATTTTAAACGAATGCACACTTTCCTTGCAATGATCATTTGCAAGTTATGCACAAAACTTGTGTTTGTAGTGCAAAAATAGAATTCGTTCGAATTGCTTTGAAATAAGTTATTGACTTGAAATGACTGATTGAAATGATTTTAAGGTCAAACGAATGCACACCTTCCTTGCAATGATCATTTGCAAGTTATGCACAAAACTTGTGTTTGTAGTGCAAAAATAGAATTCGTTCGAATTGCTTTGAAATAAGTTATTGACTTGAAATGACTGATTGAAATGATTTTAAGGTCAAACGAATGCACACTTTCCTTGCAATGATCATTTGCAAGTTATGCACAAAAGTTGTGTCTGTAGTGCAAAACTAAAATTTGTTCGAATTGCTTTGAAGTAAGTTATTGACTTGAAATGACTCATTGAAATGATTTTAATTTTAAACGAATGCACACTTTCCTTGCAATGATCATTTGCAAGTTATGCACAAAACTTGTGTTTGTAGTGCAAAAATAGAATTCGTTCGAATTGCTTTGAAATAAGTTATTGACTTGAAATGACTGATTGAAATGATTTTAAGGTCAAACGAATGCACACTTTCCTTGCAATGATCATTTGCAAGTTATGCACAAAAGTTGTGTTTGTAGTGCAAAAATAGAATTCGTTCGAATTGCTTTGAAATAAGTTATTGACTTGAAATGACTGATTGAAATGATTTTAAGGTCAAACGAATGCACACCTTCCTTGCAATGATCATTTGCAAGTTATGCACAAAACTTGTGTTTGTAGTGCAAAAATAGAATTCGTTCGAATTGCTTTGAAATAAGTTATTGACTTGAAATGACTGATTGAAATGATTTTAAGGTCAAACGAATGCACACTTTCCTTGCAATGATCATTTGCAAGTTATGCACAAAAGTTGTGTCTGTAGTGCAAAACTAAAATTTGTTCGAATTGCTTTGAAGTAAGTTATTGACTTGAAATGACTCATTGAAATGATTTTAATTTTAAACGAATGCACACTTTCCTTGCAATGATCATTTGCAAGTTATGCACAAAACTTGTGTTTGTAGTGCAAAAATAGAATTCGTTCGAATTGCTTTGAAATAAGTTATTGACTTGAAATGACTGATTGAAATGATTTTAAGGTCAAACGAATGCACACTTTCCTTGCAATGATCATTTGCAAGTTATGCACAAAAGTTGTGTCTGTAGTGCAAAACTAGAATTCGTTCGACTTGCTTTGAAATAAGTTATTGACTTGAAAGGACTCATTGAAATGATTTTAATTTTAAACGAATGCACACTTTCCTTGCAATGATCATTTGCAAGTTATGCACAAAAGTTGTGTCTGTAGTGCAAAACTAAAATTTGTTCGAATTGCTTTGAAGTAAGTTATTGACTTGAAATGACTCATTGAAATGATTTTAATTTTAAACGAATGCACACTTTCCTTGCAATTATCATTTGCAAGTTATGCACAAAAGTTGTGTCTGTAGTGCAAAACTAGAATTCATTCGACTTGCTTTGAAGTAAGTTATTGACTTGAAATGACTCATTGAAATGATTTTAATTTTAAACGAATGCACACTTTCCTTGCAATGATCATTTGCAAGTAATGCACAAAACTTGTGTTTGTAGTGCAAAAATAGAATTCGTTCGAATTGCTTTGAAATAAGTTATTGACTTGAAATGACTGATTGAAATGATTTTAAGGTCAAACGAATGCACACCTTCCTTGCAATGATCATTTGCAAGTTATGCACAAAATTTGTGTCTGTAGTGGAAAACTAGAATTCGTTCGAATTGCTTTGAAATTAGTTATTGACTTGAATTGACTCATTGAAATGATTTTAAGGTTAAACGAATGCACACTTTCCTTGCAATGATCATTTGCAAGTTAAGCACAAAAGTTGTGTCTGTAGAGCAAAACTAGATTTCGTTCGACTTGCTTTGAAGTAAGTTATTGACTTGAAATGACTCATTGAAATGATTTTAATTTTAAACGAATGCACACTTTCCTTGCAATGATCATTTGCAAGTTATGCACAAAAGTTGTGTCTGTAGTGGAAAACTAGAATTCGTTCGACTTGCTTTGAAATAAGTTATTGACTTGAAATGACTCATTGAAATGATTTTAAGGTTAAACGAATACCCACTTTCCTCGGAATGATAATTTGCAAGTTATACACAAAACTTGTGTTTGTAGTGCAAAATTAGAATTCGTTCGAATTGCTTTGAAATAAGTTATTGACTTAAAATCACTCATTGAAATGATTTTAAGGTTAAACGAAGGCACACTTTCCTTGCAATGATCATTTGCAAGTTATGCACAAAAGTTGTGTCTGTAGTGCAAAACTAGAATTCGTTCGACTTGCTTTGAAATAAGTTATTGACTTGAAAGGACTCATTGAAACGATTTAAATTTTAAACGAATGCACACTTTCCTTGGAATGATAATTTGCAAGTTATGCACAAAAGTTGTGTCTGTAGTGCAAAACTAGAATTCGTTCGAATTGCTTTGAAATAAGTTATTGACTTGAAATGAATCATTGAAATGATTTTAAGGTTAAACGAATGCACACTTTCCTTGCGATGATCATTTGCAAGTTATGCACAAAAGTTGTGTCTGTAGTGCAAAACTAGAATTCATTCGACTTGCTTTGAAGTAAGTTATTGACTTGAAATCACTAATTGAAATGATTTTAAGGTTAAACGAAAGCACACTTTCCTTGCAATGATCATTTGCAAGTTATGCACAAAAGTTGCGTCTGTACTGGAAAACTAGAATACGTTCGACTTGCTTTGACATAAGTTATTGACTTGAAATGACTCATTAAAATGATTTTAAGGTTAAACGAATGCACACTTTCCATGCAATGATCATTCGCAAGTTATGCACAAAAGTTGTGTCTGTTGTGCAAAACTAGAATTCATTCGACTTGCTTTGAGATAAGTTATTGACTTGAAATGACTCAGTGAAATGATTTTAATTTTAAACGAATGCACACTTTCCTTGCAATGATCGTTTCCATGTTATGCAGAAAAGTTGTGTTTGTAGTGCAAAAATAGAATTCGTTCAAATTGCTTTGAAATATGATATTTACTTGAAATGACTGATTGAAATGATTTTAAGGTTAAATGAATGCACACATTCCTTGCAATGATCATTTGCAAGTTATGCACAAAAGTTTTGTCTGTAGTGGAAAACTCGAATTCGTTCGAATTGCTTTGAAATTAGTTATTGACTTGAATTGACTCATTGAAATGATTTTAAGGTTAAACGAATGCACACTTTCCTTGCAATGATCATTTGCAAGTTATGCACAAAAGTTGTGTCTGTAGTGCAAAACTAGAATTCGTTCGACTTGCTTTGAAGAAAGTTATTGACTTGAAATGACTCATTGAAATGATTTTAAGGTTAAATGAATACCCACTTTCCTTGGAATGATAATTTGCAAGTTATGCACAAAAGTTGTGTTTGTAGTGCAAAACTAGAATTCGTTCGACTTGCTTTGAAATAAGTTATTGACTTGAAATCACTCATTGAAATGATTTTAAGGTTAAACGAAAGCACACTTTCCTTGCAATGATCATTTGCAAGTTATGCAGAAAAGTTGTGTCTGTAGTGGAAAACTAGAATTCGTTTGACTTGCTTTGACATAAGTTATTGACTTGAAATGACTCATTGAAATGATTTTAAGGTTAAACGAATACCCACTTTCCTTTGAATGATAATTTGCAAGTTATGCACAAAAGTTATGTCTGTTGTGCAAAACTAGAATTCGTTCGACTTGCTTTGAAATAAGTTATTCACTTGAAATGACTCATTGAAATGATTTTAAGATTAAACGAAAGAACACTTTCCTTGCAATGATCATTTGCAAGTTATGCACAAAAGTTGTGTCTGTACTGGAAAACTAGAATACGTTCGACTTGCTTTGACATAAGTTATTGACTTGAAATGAGTCATTGAAATGATTTTAAGGTTAAACGAATGCACACTTTCCATGCAATGATCATTCGCAAGTTATGCACAAAAGTGGTGTCTGTAGTGGAAAACTAGAATTCGTTTGACTTGCTTTGAAGTAAGTTATTGACTTGAAATGACTCATTGAAATGATTTTAATTTTAAACGACTGCACATTTTCCTTGCAATGATCATTTGCAAGTTATGCACAAAAGTTGTGTCTATAGTGCAAAACTAGAATTCATTCGACTTGATTTGAGATAAGTTATTGACTTGAAATGACTCATTGAAATGATTTTAAGGTTAAACGAAAGCCCACTTTCCTTGCAATGATCATTTGCAAGTTATGCACAAAAGTTGTGTCTGTACTAGAAAACTAGAATTCGTTCGACTTGCTTTGAAGTAAGTTATTGACTTGAAATGACTCATTGAAATGATTTTAATTTTAAACGAATGCACACTTTCCTCGCAATGATCATTTGCAAGTTATGCACAAAAGTTGTGTCTGTAGTGCAAAACTAGAATTCATTCGACTTGCTTTGAGATAAGTTATTGACTTGAAATGACTCATTGAAATGATTTTAAGGTTAAACGAAAGCACACTTTCCTTGCAATGATCATTTGCAAGTTATGCACAAAAGTTGTGTCTGTACTAGAAAACTAGAATTCGTTCGACTTGCTTTGAAGTAAGTTATCGACTTGAAATGACTCATTGAAATGATTTTAAGGTTAAACGAAAGCCCACTTTCCTTGCAATGATCATTTGCAAGTTATGCACAAAAGTTGTGTCTGTACTAGAAAACTAGAATTCGTTCGACTTGCTTTGAAGTAAGTTATTGACTTGAAATGACTCATTGAAATGATTTTAATTTTAAACGAATGCACACTTTCCTTGCAATGATCATTTGCAAGTTATGCACAAAAGTTTTGTCTGTAGTGGAAAACTAGAATTCGTTCGACTTGTTTTGAAATAGGTTATTGACTTGGAATGACTCATTGAAATGATTTTAAGGTTAAACGAATACCCACTTTCCTTGGAATGATAATTTGCAAGTTATGCACAAAAGCTGTGTCTGTAGTGCAAAACTAGAATTCATTCGACTTGCTTTGAAATAAGTTATTGACTTGAAATGACTCATTGAAATGATTTTAAGATTAAACGAAAGCACACTTTCCTTGCAATGATCATTTGCAAGTTATGCACAAAAGTTGTGTCTGTACTGGAAAACTAGAATACGTTCGACTTGCTTTGACATAAGTTATTGACTTGAAATGACTCATTGAAATGATTTTAAGGTTAAACAAATGCACACTTTCCATGCAATGATCATTCGCAAGTTATGCACAAAAGTGGTGTCTGTAGTGGAAAACTAGAATTCGTTCGACTTGCTTTGAAGTAAGTTATTGACTTGAAATGACACATTGAATTGATTTTAATTTTAAACGACTGCACACTTTCCTTGCAATGATCATTTGCAAGTTATGCACAAAAGTTGTGTCTGTAGTGGAAAACTAGAATTCGTTCGACTTGTTTTGAAATAGGTTATTGACTTGAAATGACTCATTGAAATGATTTTAAGGTTAAACGTATACCCACTTTCCTTGGAATGATAATTTGCAAGTTATGCACAAAACTTGTGTTTGTAGTGCAAAATTAGAATTCGTTCGAATTGCTTTGAAATTAGTGATTGACTTGAAATGACTAATTGAAATGCTTTTAAGGTTAAATGAATGCACACTTTCCTTGCAATGATCATTTGCAAGTTCTGCACAACAGTTGTGTCTGTAGTGCAAAATCAGAATTCGTTCGACTTGCTTTGAAGTAAGTTATTGACTTGAAATGACACATTGAAATGATTTTAATTTTAAACGAATGCACACTTTCCTTGCAATGATCATTTGCAAGTTATGCACAAAAGTTGTGTCTGTAGTGCAAAACTAGAATTCGTTCGACTTGCTTTGAAATAAGTTATTGACTTGAAATGACTCATTGAAATGATTTTAAGGTTAAAAGAATGCACACTTTCCTTGCAATGATCATTTGCAAGTTATGCACAAAAGTTGTGTCTATAGTGCAAAACTAGAATTCATTCGACTTGTTTTGAGATAAGTTATTGACTTGAAATGACTCATTGAAATGATTTTAAGGTTAAAAGAATGCAAACTTTCCTTGCAATGATCATTTGCAAGTCATGCACAAAAGTTGTGTCTCTAGTGCAAAACTAGAATTCGTTTGACTTGCTTTGAAATAAGTAATTGACTTGAAATGACTCATTGAAATGATTTTAAGGTTAAACGAAAGCACACTTTCCTTGCAATGATCATTTGCAAGTTATGCACAAAAGTTGTGTCTGTACTGGAAAACTAGAATACGTTCGACTTGCTTTGACATAAGTTATTGACTTGAAATGACTCATTGAAATGATTTTAAGGTTAAATGAATACCCACTTTCCTTGGAATGATAATTTGCAAGTTATGCACAAAACTTGTGTTTGTAGTGCAAAATTAGAATTCGTTCGAATTGCTTTGAAATAAGTTATTGACTTGTAATGACTCATTGAAATGATTTTAAGGTTAAAAGAATGCAAACTTTCCTTGGAATGATAATTTGCAAGTCATGCACAAAAGTTGTGTCTCTAGTGCAAAACTAGAATTCGTTTGACTTGCTTTGAAATAAGTAATTGACTTGAAATGACTCATTGAAATGATTTTAAGGTTAAACGAAAGCACACTTTCCTTGCAATGATCATTTGCAAGTTATGCACAAAAGTTGTGTCTGTACTGGAAAACTAGAATACGTTCGACTTGCTTTGACATAAGTTATTGACTTGAAATGACTCATTGAAATGATTTTAAGGTTAAACGAATGCACACTTTCCATGCAATGATCATTCAGAAGTTATGCACCAAATTGGTGTTTGTAGTGGAAAACAAGAATTCGTTCGACTTGCTTTGAAGTAAATTATTGACTTGAAGTGACTCATTGAAATGATTTTAATTTTAAACGAATGCACACTTTCCTTGCAATGATCATTTGCAAGTTATGCACAAAAGTTGTGTCTGTAGTGGAAAACTAGAATTCGTTCGACTTGTTTTGACATAGGTTATTGACTTGAATTGACTCATTGAAATGATTTTAAGGTTAAATGAATACCCACTTTCCTTGGAATGATAATTTGCAAGTTATGCACAAAACTTGTGTTTGTAGTGCAAAATTAGAATTCGTTCGAATTGCTTTGAAATAAGTTATTGACTTGAAATGACTCATTGAAATGATTTTAGGGTTAAACGAATGCACACTTTCCTTACAATGATCATTTGCAAGTTATGCACAAAAGTTCTGTCTGTAGTGCAAAACTAGAATTCATTCGACTTGCTTTGAAGTAAGTTATTTACTTGAAATGACTCATTGAAATGATTTTAAGGTTAAACGAAAGCCCACTTTCCTTGCAATGATCATTTGCAAGTTATGCACAAAACTTGTGTCTGTACTAGAAAACTAGAATTCGTTCGACTTGCTTTGAAGTAAGTTATTGACTTGAAATGACTCATTGAAATGATTTTAATTTTAAACGAATGCACACTTTCCTTGCAATGATCATTTGCAAGTTATGCACAAAAGTTGTGTCTGTAGTGCAAAACTAGAATTCATTCGACTTGCTTTGAGATAAGTTATTGACTTGAAATGACTCATTGAAATGATTTTAAGGTTAAACGAATACCCACTTTCCTTTGAATGATAATTTGCAAGTTATGCACAAAAGTTGTGTCTGTAGTGCAAAACTAGAATTCATTCGACTTGCTTTGAAATAAGTTATTGACTTGAAATGACTCATTGAAATGATTTTAAGATTAAACGAAAGCACACTTTCCTTGCAATGATCATTTGCAAGTTATGCACAAAAGTTGTGTCTGTACTGGAAAACTAGAATACGTTCGACTTGCTTTGACATAAGTTATTGACTTGAAATGACTCATTGAAATGATTTTAATTTTAAACGAATGCACACTTTCCTTGGAATGATAATTTGCAAGTTATGCACAAAAGTTGTGTCTGTACTGCAAAACTAGAATTCATTCGACTTGCTTTGAGATAAGTTATTGACTTGAAATGACTCATTGAAATGATTTTAAGATTAAACGAAAGCACACTTTCCTTGCAATGATCATTTGCAAGTTATGCACAAAAGTTGTGTCTGTACTGGAAAACTAGAATACGTTCGACTTGCTTTGACATAAGTTATTGACTTGAAATGAGTCATTGAAATGATTTTAAGGTTAAACGAATGCACACTTTCCATGCAATGATCAATTGCAAGTTATGCACAAAAATGGTGTCTGTAGTGGAAAACTAGAATTCGTTTGACTTGCTTTGAAGTAAGTTATTGACTTGAAATGACTCATTGAAATGATTTTAATTTTAAACGACTGCACACTTTCCTTGCAACGATCATTTGCAAGTTATGCACAAAAGTTGTGTCTATAGTGCAAAACTAGAATTCATTCGACTTGTTTTGAGATAAGTTATTGACTTGAAATGACTCATTAAAATGATTTTAAGGTTAAACGAAAGCCCACTTTCCTTGCAATGATCATTTGCAAGTTATGCACAAAAGTTGTGTCTGTACTAGAAAACTAGAATTCGTTCGACTTGCTTTGAAGTAAGTTATTGACTTGAAATGACTCATTGAAATGATTTTAATTTTAAACGAATGCACACTTTCCTTGCAATGATCATTTGCAAGTTATGCACAAAAGTTGTGTCTGTAGTGCAAAACTAGAATTCATTCGACTTGCTTTGAGATAAGTTATTGACTTGAAATGACTCATTGAAATGATTTTAAGGTTAAACGAAAGCACACTTTCCTTGCAATGATCATTTGCAAGTTATGCACAAAAGTTGTGTCTGTACTAGAAAACTAGAATTCGTTCGATTTGCTTTGAAGTAAGTTATTGACTTGAAATGACTCATTGAAATGATTTTAATTTTAAACGAATGTACACTTTCCTTGCAATGATCATTTGCAAGTTATGCACAAAAGTTGTTTCTGTAGTGGAAAACTAGAATTCGTTCGACTTGTTTTGAAATAGGTTATTGACTTGAAATGACTCATGGAAATGATTTTAAGATTAAACGAAAGCACACTTTCCTTGCAATGATCATTTGCAAGTTATGCACAAAAGTTGTGTCTGTACTAGAAAACTAGAATTCGTTCGATTTGCTTTGAGATAAGTTATTGACTTGAAATGACTCATTGAAATGATTTTAAGGTTAAAAGAATGCAAACTTTCCTTGGAATGATAATTTGCAAGTCATGCACAAAAGTTGTGTCTGTAGTGCAAAACTAGAATTCGTTCGACTTGCTTTGAAATAAGTTATTGACTTGAAATGACTCATGGAAATGATTTTAAGATTAAACGAAAGCACACTTTCCTTGCAATGATCATTTGCAAGTTATGCACAAAAGTTGTATCTGTACTGGAAAACTAGAATACGTTCGACTTGCTTTGACATAAGTAATTGACTTGAAATGACTCATTGAAATGATTTTAAGGTTAAACGTATACCCACTTTCCTTGGAATGATAATTTGCAAGTTATGCACAAAACTTGTGTTTGTAGTGCAAAATTAGAATTCGTTCGAATTGCTTTGAAATTAGTGATTGACTTGAAATGACTAATTGAAATGCTTTTAATGTTAAACGAATGCACACTCTCCATGCAATGATCATTCGCAAGTTATGCACAAAAGTGGTGTTTGTAGTGGAAAACTAGAATTCGTTCGACTTGCTTTGAAGTAAGTTATTGACTTGAAATGACTCATTGAAATGATTTTAATTTTAAACGACTGCACACTTTCCTTGCAATGATCATTTGCAAGTTATGCACAAAAGTTGTGTCTGTAGTGGAAAACTAGAATTCGTTCGACTTGTTTTGAAATAGGTTATTGACTTGAAATGACTCATTGAAATGATTTTAAGGTTAAACGTATACCCACTTTCGTAGGAATGATAATTTGCAAGTTATGCACAAAACTTGTGTTTGTAGTGCAAAATTAGAATTCGTTCGAATTGCTTTGAAATTAGTGATTGACTTGAAATGACTAATTGAAATGCTTTTAATGTTAAACGAATGCACACTTTCCTTGCAATGATCATTTGCAAGTTCTGCACAACAGTTGTGTCTGTAGTGCAAAATTAGAATTTGTTCGACTTGCTTTGAAGTAAGTTATTGACTTGAAATGACTCATTGAAATGATTTTAATTTTAAACGAATGCACACTTTCCTTGCAATGATCATTTGCAAGTTATGCACAAAAGTTGTGTCTGTAGTGCAAAACTAGAATTCGTTCGACTTGCTTTGAAATAAGTTATTGACTTGAAATGACTCATTGAAATGATTTTAAGGTTAAAAGAATGCACACTTTCCTTGCAATGATCATTTGCAAGTTATGCACAAAAGTTGTGTCTATAGTGCAAAACTAGAATTCATTCGACTTGTTTTGAGATAAGTTATTGACTTGAAATGACTCATTGAAATGATTTTAAGGTTAAACGAAAGCACACTTTCCTTGCAATGATCATTTGCAAGTTATGCACAAAAGTTGTGTCTGTACTGGAAAACTAGAATTCGTTCGACTTGCTTTGAAATAAGTTATTGACTTGAAATGACTCATTGAAATGATTTTAATTTTAAACGAAAGCACACTTTCCTTGCAATGATCATTTGCAAGTTATGCACAAAAGTTGTGTCTGTAGTGGAAAACTAGAATTCGTTCGACTTGTTTTGAAATAGGTTATTGACTTGGAATGACTCATTGAAATGATTTTAAGGTTAAACGAATACCCACTTTCCTTGGAATGATAATTTGCAAGTTATGCACAAAAGTTGTGTCTGTAGTGCAAAACTAGAATTCGTTCGACTTGCTTTGAAATAAGTTATTGACTTGAAATGACTCATGGAAATGATTTTAAGATTAAACGAAAGCACACTTTCCTTGCAATGATCATTTGCAAGTTATGCACAAAAGTTGTGTCTGTACTGGAAAACTAGAATACGTTCGACTTGCTTTGACATAAGTTATTGACTTGAAATGACTCATTGAAATGATTTTAAGGTTAAACAAATGCACACTTTCCATGCAATGATCATTCGCAAGTTATGCACAAAAGTTGTGTCTGTACTAGAAAACTAGAAATCGTTCGACTTGCTTTGAAATAAGTTATTGACTTGAAATGACTCATTGAAATGATTTTAATTTTAAACGACTGCACACTTTCCTTGCAATGATAATTTGCAAGTTATGCACAAAAGTTGTGTCTGTAGTGGAAAACTAGAATTCGTTCGACTTGTTTTGAAATAGGTTATTGACTTGAAATGACTCATTGAAATGATTTTAAGGTTAAACGTATACCCACTTTCCTTGGAATGATAATTTGCAAGTTATGCACAAAACTTGTGTTTGTAGTGCAAAATTAGAATTCGTTCGAATTGCATTGAAATTAGTGATTGACTTGAAATGACTAATTGAAATGATTTTAAGGTTAAACGAATGCACACTTTCCTTGCAATGATCATTTGCAAGTTCTGCACAAAAGTTGTGTCTGTAGTGCAAAATTAGAATTCGTTCGATTTGCTTTGAAGTAAGTTATTGACTTGAAATGACTCATTGAAATGATTTTAATTTTAAACGAATGCACACTTTCCTTGCAATGATCATTTGCAAGTTATGCACAAAAGTTGTGTCTGTAGTGCAAAACTAGAATTCGTTCGACTTGCTTTGAAATAAGTTATTGACTTGAAATGACTCATTGAAATGATTTTAAGGTTAAACGAAAGCACACTTTCCTTGCAATGATCATTTGCAAGTTATGCACAAAAGTTGTGTCTGTACTGGAAAACTAGAATACGTTCGACTTGCTTTGACATAAGTTATTGACTTGAAATGACTCATTGAAATGATTTTAAGGTTAAACGAATGCACACTTTCCATGCAATGATCATTCGCAAGTTATGCACAAAATTGGTGTCTGTAGTGGAAAACAAGAATTCGTTCGACTTGCTTTGAAGTAAATTATTGACTTGAAATGACTCATTGAAATGATTTTAATTTTAAACGAATGCACACTTTCCTTGCAATGATCATTTGCAAGTTATGCACAAAAGTTGTGTCTGTAGTGGAAAACTAGAATTCGTTCGACTTTTTTTGAAATAGGTTATTGACTTGAATTGACTCATTGAAATGATTTTAAGGTTAAATGAATACCCACTTTCCTTGGAATGATAATTTGCAAGTTATGCACAAAACTTGTGTTTGTAGTGCAAAATTAGAATTCGTTCGAATTGCTTTGAAATAAGTTATTGACTTGTAATGACTCATTGAAATTATTTTAAGGTTAAAAGAATGCAAACTTTCCTTGGAATGATAATTTGCAAGTCATGCACAAAAGTTGTGTCTCTAGTGCAAAACTAGAATTCGTTCGACTTGCTTTGAAATAAGTTATTGACTTGAAATGACTCATTGAAATGATTTTAAGGTTAAACGAAAGAACACTTTCCTTGCAATGATCATTTGCAAGTTATGCACAAAAGTTGTGTCTGTACTGGAAAACTAGAATACGTTCGACTTGCTTTGACATAAGTTATTGACTTGAAATGACTCATTGAAATGATTTTAAGGTTAAACAAATGCACACTTTCCATGCAATGATCATTCAGAAGTTATGCACCAAATTGGTGTTTGTAGTGGAAAACAAGAATTCGTTCGACTTGCTTTGAAGTAAATTATTGACTTGAAGTGACTCATTGAAATGATTTTAATTTTAAACGAATGCACACTTTCCTTGCAATGATCATTTGCAAGTTATTCACAAAAGTTATGTCTGTAGTGGAAAACTAGAATTCGTTCGACTTGTTTTGACATAGGTTATTGACTTGAATTGACTCATTGAAATGATTTTAAGGTTAAATGAATACCCACTTTCCTTGGAATGATAATTTGCAAGTTATGCACAAAACTTGTGTTTGTAGTGCAAAATTAGAATTCGTTCGAATTGCTTTGAAATAAGTTATTGACTTGAAATGACTCATTGAAATGATTTTAAGGTTAAAAGAATGCACACTTTCCTTGGAATGATAATTTGCAAGTTATGCACAAAAGTTGTGTCTGTAGTGCAAAACGAGAATTCGTTCGACTTGCTTTGAAATAAGTTATTGACTTGAAATGACTCATTGAAATGATTTTAAGGTTAAACGAATGCACACTTTCCATGCAATGATCATTCAGAAGTTATGCACAAAATTGGTGTCTGTAGTGGAAAACAAGAATTCGTTCGACTTGCTTTGAAGTAAATTATTGACTTGAAATGACTCATTGAAATGCTTTTAATTTTAAACGAATGCACACTTTCCTTGCAATGATCATTTGCAAGTTATGCACAAAAGTTGTGTCTGTAGTGGAAAACTAGAATTCGTTCGACTTGTTTTGAAATAGGTTATTGACTTGAAATGACTCATTGAAATGATTTTATGGTTAAACGAATACCCACTTTCCTTGGAATGATAATTTGCAAGTTATGCACAAAACTTGTGTCTGTACTAGAAAACTAGAATACGTTCGACTTGCTTTGAAGTAAGTTATTGACTTGAAATGACTCATTGAAATGATTTTAATTTTAAACGAATGCACACTTTCCTTGCAATGATCATTTGCAAGTTATGCACAAAAGTTGTTTCTGTAGTGCAAAACTAGAATTCATTCGACTTGCTTTGAAGAAAGTTATTGACTTGAAATGACTCATTGAAATGATTTTAATTCTAAACGAATGCACACTTTCCTTGCAATGATCATTTGCAAGTTATGCACAAAAGTTGTGTCTGTAGTGAAAAACTAGAATTCATTCGACTTGCTTTGAGATAAGTTATTGACTTGAAATGACTCATTGAAATGATTTTAAGGTTAAACGAAAGCACACTTTCCTTGCAATGATCATTTGCAAGTTATGCACAAAACTTGTGTCTGTACTAGAAAACTAGAATACGTTCGACTTGCTTTGAAGTAAGTTATTGACTTGAAATGACTCATGGAAATGATTTTAATTTTAAACGAATGCACACTTTCCTTGCAATGATCATTTGCAAGTTATGCACAAAAGTTGTCTCTGTAGTGCAAAATTAGAATTCGTTCGACTTGCTTTGGAGTAAGTTATTGACTTGAAATGACTCACTGATATGATTTTAATTTTAAACAAATGCACACTTTCCTTGCAATGATCATTTGCAAGTTATGCACAAAAGTTGTCTGTAGTGCAAAACTAGAATTCGTTCGACTTGCTTTGAAATAAGTTATTAACTTGAAATGACTCATTGAAATGATTTTAAGGTTAAACGAAAGCACACTTTCCTTGCAATGATCATTTGCAAGTTATGCACAAAAGTTGTGTCTGTACTTGAAAACTAGAATACGTTCGACTTGCTTTGACATAAGTTATTGACTTGAAATGACTCATTGAAATGATTTTAAGGTTAAACGAATGCACACTTTCCATGCAATGATCATTCAGAAGTTATGCACAAAATTGGTGTCTGTAGTGGAAAATTAGAATTCGTTCGACTTGCTTTGAAGTAAGTTATTGACTTGAAATGACTCATTGAAATGATTTTAATTTTAAACGAATGCACACTTTCCTTGCAATGACCATTTGCAAGTTATGCACAAAAGTTGTGTCTGTAGTGGAAAATTAGAATTCGTTCGACTTGCTTTGAAGTAAGTTATTGACTTGAAATGACTCATTGAAATGATTTTAATTTTAAACGAATGCACACTTTCGTTGCAATGATCATTTGCAAGTTATGCACAAAAGTTGTGTCTGTAGTGCAAAACTAGAATTCGTTCGACTTGCTCTGAAATAAGTTATTGACTTGAAATGACTCATTGAAATGATTTTAAGGTTAAACGAAAGCACACTTTCCTTGCAATGATCATTTGCAAGTTATGCACAAAAGTTGTGTCTGTACTAGAAAACTAGAATACGTTCGACTTGCTTTGAAGTAAGTTATTGACTTGAAATGACTCATTGAAATGATTTTAATTTTAAACGAATGCACACTTTCCTTGCAATGATCATTTGCAAGTTATGCACAAAAGTTGTGTCTGTAGTGCAAAACTAGAATTCGTTCGACTTGCTTTGAAATAAGTTATTGACTTGAAATGACTCATTGAAATGATTTTAATTTTAAACGAATACCCACTTTCCTTGGACTGATAATTTGCAAGTTATGCACAAAACTTGTGTCTGTACTAGAAAACTAGAATACGTTCGACTTGCTTTGAAGTAAGTTATTGACTTGAAATGACTCATTGAAATGATTTTAATTTTAAACGAATGCACACTTTCCTTGCAATGATCATTTGCAAGTTATGCACAAAAGTTGTGTCTGTAGTGCAAAATTAGAATTCGTTCGACTTGCTTTGGAGTAAGTTATTGACTTGAAATGACTCACTGATATGATTTTAATTTTAAACAAATGCACACTTTCCTTGCAATGATCATTTGCAAGTTATGCACAAAAGTTGTCTGTAGTGCAAAACTAGAATTCGTTCGACTTGCTTTGAAATAAGTTATTAACTTGAAATGACTCATTGAAATGATTTTAAGGTTAAACGAAAGCACACTTTCCTTGCAATGATCATTTGCAAGTTATGCACAAAAGTTGTGTCTGTACTTGAAAACTAGAATACGTTCGACTTGCTTTGACATAAGTTATTGACTTGAAATGACTCATTGAAATGATTTTAAGGTTAAACGAATGCACACTTTCCATGCAATGATCATTCAGAAGTTATGCACAAAATTGGTGTCTGTAGTGGAAAATTAGAATTCGTTCGACTTGCTTTGAAGTAAGTTATTGACTTGAAATGACTCATTGAAATGATTTTAATTTTAAACGAATGCACACTTTCCTTGCAATGACCATTTGCAAGTTATGCACAAAAGTTGTGTCTGTAGTGCAAAATTAGAATTCGTTCGACTTGCTTTGAAGTAAGTTATTGACTTGAAATGACTCATTGAAATGATTTTAATTTTAAACGAATGCACACTTTCGTTGCAATGATCATTTGCAAGTTATGCACAAAAGTTGTGTCTGTAGTGCAAAACTAGAATTCGTTCGACTTGCTCTGAAATAAGTTATTGACTTGAAATGACTCATTGAAATGATTTTAAGGTTAAACGAAAGCACACTTTCCTTGCAATGATCATTTGCAAGTTATGCACAAAAGTTGTGTCTGTACTAGAAAACTAGAATACGTTCGACTTGCTTTGAAGTAAGTTATTGACTTGAAATGACTCATTGAAATGATTTTAATTTTAAACGAATGCACACTTTCCTTGCAATGATCATTTGCAAGTTATGCACAAAAGTTGTGTCTGTAGTGCAAAACTAGAATTCGTTCGACTTGCTTTGAAATAAGTTATTGACTTGAAATGACTCATTGAAATGATTTTAATTTTAAACGAATACCCACTTTCCTTGGACTGATAATTTGCAAGTTATGCACAAAACTTGTGTCTGTACTAGAAAACTAGAATACGTTCGACTTGCTTTGAAGTAAGTTATTGACTTGAAATGACTCATTGAAATGATTTTAATTTTAAACGAATGCACACTTTCCTTGCAATGATCATTTGCAAGTTATGCACAAAAGTTGTGTCTGTAGTGCAAAATTAGAATTCGTTCGACGTGCTTTGGAGTAAGTTATTGACTTGAAATGACTCACTGATATGATTTTAATTTTAAACAAATGCACACTTTCCTTGCAATGATCATTTGCAAGTTATGCACAAAAGTTGTCTGTAGTGCAAAACTAGAATTCGTTCGACTTGCTTTGAAATAAGTTATTAACTTGAAATGACTCATTGAAATGATTTTAAGGTTAAACGAAAGCACACTTTCCTTGCAATGATCATTTGCAAGTTATGCACAAAAGTTGTGTCTGTACTTGAAAACTAGAATACGTTCGACTTGCTTTGACATAAGTTATTGACTTGAAATGACTCATTGAAATGATTTTAAGGTTAAACGAATGCACACTTTCCATGCAATGATCATTCAGAAGTTATGCACAAAATTGGTGTCTGTAGTGGAAAATTAGAATTCGTTCGACTTGCTTTGAAGTAAGTTATTGACTTGAAATGACTCATTGAAATGATTTTAATTTTAAACGAATGCACACTTTCCTTGCAATGACCATTTGCAAGTTATGCACAAAAGTTGTGTCTGTAGTGCAAAATTAGAATTCGTTCGACTTGCTTTGAAGTAAGTTATTGACTTGAAATGACTCATTGAAATTATTTTAATTTTAAACGAATGCACACTTTCGTTGCAATGATCATTTGCAAGTTATGCACAAAAGTTGTGTCTGTAGTGCAAAACTAGAATTCGTTCGACTTGCTCTGAAATAAGTTATTGACTTGAAATGACTCATTGAAATGATTTTAAGGTTAAACGAAAGCACACTTTCCTTGCAATGATCATTTGCAAGTTATGCACAAAAGTTGTGTCTGTACTAGAAAACTAGAATACGTTCGACTTGCTTTGAAGTAAGTTATTGACTTGAAATGACTCATTGAAATGATTTTAATTTTAAACGAATGCACACTTTCCTTGCAATGATCATTTGCAAGTTATGCACAAAAGTTGTGTCTGTAGTGCAAAACTAGAATTCGTTCGACTTGCTTTGAAATAAGTTATTGACTTGAAATGACTCATTGAAATGATTTTAATTTTAAACGAATACCCACTTTCCTTGGACTGATAATTTGCAAGTTATGCACAAAACTTGTGTCTGTACTAGAAAACTAGAATACGTTCGACTTGCTTTGAAGTAAGTTATTGACTTGAAATGACTCATTGAAATGATTTTAATTTTAAACGAATGCACACTTTCCTTGCAATGATCATTTGCAAGTTATGCACAAAAGTTGTGTCTGTAGTGCAAAATTAGAATTCGTTCGACTTGCTTTGAAGAAAGTTATTGACTTGAAATGACTCATTGAAATGATTTTAATTCTAAACGAATGCACACTTTCTTTGCAATGATCATTTGCAAGTTATGCACAAAAGTTGTGTCTGTAGTGCAAAACTAGAATTCATTCGACTTGCTTTGAGATAAGTTATTGACTTGAAATGACTCATTGAAATGATTTTAAGGTTAACGAAAGCACACTTTCCTTGCAATGATCATTTGCAAGTTATGCACAAAAGTTGTGTCTGTACTAGAAAACTAGAATACGTTCGACTTGCTTTGAAGTAAGTTATTGACTTGAAATGACTCATTGAAATGATTTTAATTTTAAACGAATGCACACTTTCCTTGCAATGATCATTTGCAAGTTATGCACAAAAGTTGTGTCTGTAGTGCAAAATTAGAATTCGTTCGACTTGCTTTGAAGTAAGTTATTGACTTGAAATGACTCATTGAAATGATTTTAAGGTTAAACGAATGCACACTTTCCATGCAATGATCATTCAGAAGTTATGCACCAAATTGGTGTCTGTAGTGGAAAACAAGAATTCGTTCGACTTGCTTTGAAGTAAATTATTGACTTGAAGTGACTCATTGAAATGATTTTAATTTTAAACGAATGCACACTTTCCTTGCAATGATCATTTGCAAGTTATGCACAAAAGTGGTGTCTGTAGTGGAAAACTAGAATTTGTTCGACTTTCTTTGAAATAGGTTATTGACTTGAATTGACTCATTGCAATGATTTTAAGGTTAAATGAATACCCACTTTCCTTGGAATGATAATTTGCAAGTTATGCACAAAACTTGTGTTTGTAGTGCAAAATTAGAATTCGTTCGAATTGCTTTGAAATAAGTTATTGACATGAAAAGACTCATTGAAATGATTTTAAGGTTAAAAGAATGCACACTTTCCTTGGAATGATAATTTGCAAGTTATGCACAAAAGTTATGTCTGTAGTGCAAAACTAGAATTCGTTCGACTTGCTTTGAAATAAGTTATTGACTTGAAATGACTCATTGAAATGATTTTAAGGTTAAACGAATGCACACTTTCCATGCAATGATCATTCAGAAGTTATGCACAAAATTGGTGTCTGTAGTGGAAAACAAGAATTCGTTCGACTTGCTTTGAAGTAAATTATTGACTTGAAATGACTCATTGAAATGATTTTAATTTTAAACGAATGCACACTTTCCTTGCAATGATCATTTGCAAGTTATGCACAAAAGTTGTGTCTGTAGTGGAAAAATAGAATTCGTTCGACTTGTTTTGAAATAGGTTATTGACTTGAAATGACTCATTGAAATGATTTTATGGTTAAACGAATACCCACTTTCCTTGGAATGATAATTTGCAAGTTATGCACAAAAGTTGTGTCTGTACTAGAAAACTAGAATACGTTCGACTTGCTTTGAAGTAAGTTATTGACTTGAAATGACTCATTGAAATGATTTTAATTTTAAACGAATGCACACTTTCCTTGCAATGATCATTTGCAAGTTATGCACAAAAGTTGTGTCTGTAGTGCAAAATTAGAATTCGTTCGACTTGCTTTGGAGTAAGTTATTGACTTGAAATGACTCACTGAAATGATTGTAATTTTAAACAAATGCACACTTTCCTTGTAATGATCGTTTGCAAGTTATGCACAAAAGTTGTGTCTGTAGTGCAAAACTAGAATTCGTTCGACTTGCTTTGAAATAAGTTATTGACTTGAAATGACTCATTGAAATGATTTTAAGGTTAAACGAATGCACACTTTCCATGCAATGATCATTCAAAAGTTATGCACAAAATTGGTGTCTGTAGTGGAAAATTAGAATTCGTTCGACTTGCTTTGAAGTAAGTTATTGACTTGAAATGACTCATTGAAATGATTTTAATTTTAAACGAATGCACACTTTCCTTGCAATGACCATTTGCAAGTTATGCACAAAAGTTGTGTCTATAGTGCAAAATTAGAATTCGTTCGACTTGCTTTGAAGTAAGTTATTGACTTGAAATGACTCATTGAAATGATTTTAATTCTAAACGAATGCACACTTTCCTTGCAATGATCATTTGCAAGTTATGCACAAAAGTTGTGTCTGTAGTGCAAAACTAGAATTCATTCGACTTGCTTTGAGATAAGTTATTGACTTGAAATGACTCATTGAAATGATTTTAAGGTTAAACGAAAGCACACTTTCCTTGCAATGATCATTTGCAAGTTATGCACAAAAGTTGTGTCTGTACTAGAAAACTAGAATACGTTCGACTTGCTTTGAAGTAAGTTATTGACTTGAAATGACTCATTGAAATGATTTTAATTTTAAACGAATGCACACTTTCCTTGCAATGATCATTTGCAAGTTATGCACAAAAGTTGTGTCTGTAGTGGAAAAATAGAATTCGTTCGACTTGTTTTGAAATAGGTTATTGACTTGAAATGACTCATTGAAATGATTTTATGGTTAAACGAATACCCACTTTCCTTGGAATGATAATTTGCAAGTTATGCACAAAACTTGTGTCTGTACTAGAAAACTAGAATACGTTCGACTTGCTTTGAAGTAAGTTATTGACTTGAAATGACTCATTGAAATGATTTTAATTTTAAACGAATGCACACTTTCCTTGCAATGATCATTTGCAAGTTATGCACAAAAGTTGTGTCTGTAGTGCAAAATTAGAATTCGTTCGACTTGCTTTGGAGTAAGTTATTGACTTGAAATGACTCACTGAAATGATTGTAATTTTAAACAAATGCACACTTTCCTTGTAATGATCATTTGCAAGTTATGCACAAAAGTTGTGTCTGTAGTGCAAAACTAGAATTCGTTCGACTTGCTTTGAAATAAGTTATTGACTTGAAATGACTCATTGAAATGATTTTAAGGTTAAACGAATGCACACTTTCCATGCAATGATCATTCAAAAGTTATGCACAAAATTGGTGTCTGTAGTGGAAAATTAGAATTCGTTCGACTTGCTTTGAAGTAAGTTATTGACTTGAAATGACTCATTGAAATGATTTTAATTTTAAACGAATGCACACTTTCCTTGCAATGACCATTTGCAAGTTATGCACAAAAGTTGTGTCTATAGTGCAAAATTAGAATTCGTTCGACTTGCTTTGAAGTAAGTTATTGACTTGAAATGACTCATTGAAATGATTTTAATTCTAAACGAATGCACACTTTCCTTGCAATGATCATTTGCAAGTTATGCACAAAAGTTGTGTCTGTAGTGCAAAACTAGAATTCATTCGACTTGCTTTGAGATAAGTTATTGACTTGAAATGACTCATTGAAATGATTTTAAGGTTAAACGAAAGCACACTTTCCTTGCAATGATCATTTGCAAGTTATGCACAAAAGTTGTGTCTGTACTAGAAAACTAGAATACGTTCGACTTGCTTTGAAGTAAGTTATTGACTTGAAATGACTCATTGAAATGATTTTAATTTTAAACGAATGCACACTTTCCTTGCAATGATCATTTGCAAGTTATGCACAAAAGTTGTGTCTGTTGTGCAAAATTAGAATTCGTTCGACTTGCTTTGAAGTAAGTTATTGACTTGAAATGACTCATTGAAATGATTTTAATTTTAAAAGAATGCACACTTTTCTTGCAATGATCATTTGCAAGTTATGCACAAAAGTTGTGTCTGTAGTGCAAAACTAGAATTCGTTCGACTTGCTTTGAAATAAGTTATTGACTTGAAATGACTCATTGAAATGATTTTAATTTTAAACGAATACTCGCTTTCCTTGGAATGATAATTTGCAAGTTATGCACAAAACTTGTGTCTGTACTAGAAAACTAGAATACGTTCGACTTGCTTTGAAGTAAGTTATTGACTTGAAATGACTCATTGAAATGATTTTAAGGTTAAACGAATGCACACTTTCCTTGCAATGATCATTTGCAAGTTATGCACAAAAGTTGTGTCTGTACTAGAAAACTAGAATACGTTCGACTTGCTTTGAAGTAAGTTATTGACTTGAAATGACTCATTGAAATGATTTTAATTTTAAACGAATGCACACTTTCCTTGCAATGATCATTTGCAAGTTATGCACAAAAGTTGTGTCTGTAGTGGAAAAATAGAATTCGTTCGACTTGTTTTGAAATAGGTTATTGACTTGAAATGACTCATTGAAATGATTTTATGGTTAAACGAATACCCACTTTCCTTGGAATGATAATTTGCAAGTTATGCACAAAACTTGTGTCTGTACTAGAAAACTAGAATACGTTCGACTTGCTTTGAAGTAAGTTATTGACTTGAAATGACTCATTGAAATGATTTTAATTTTAAACGAATGCACACTTTCCTTGCAATGATCATTTGCAAGTTATGCACAAAAGTTGTGTCTGTAGTGCAAAATTAGAATTCGTTCGACTTGCTTTGGAGTAAGTTATTGACTTGAAATGACTCACTGAAATGATTGTAATTTTAAACAAATGCACACTTTCCTTGTAATGATCATTTGCAAGTTATGCACAAAAGTTGTGTCTGTAGTGCAAAACTAGAATTCGTTCGAGTTGCTTTGAAATAAGTTATTGACTTGAAATGACTCATTGAAATGATTTTAATTTTAAACGAATGCACACTTTCCTTGCAATGATCATTTGCAAGTTATGCACAAAAGTTGTGTCTGTAGTGGAAAAATAGAATTCGTTCGACTTGTTTTGAAATAGGTTATTGACTTGAAATGACTCATTGAAATGATTTTATGGTTAAACGAATACCCACTTTCCTTGGAATGATAATTTGCAAGTTATGCACAAAACTTGTGTCTGTACTAGAAAACTAGAATACGTTCGACTTGCTTTGAAGTAAGTTATTGACTTGAAATGACTCATTGAAATGATTTTAATTTTAAACGAATGCACACTTTCCTTGCAATGATCATTTGCAAGTTATGCACAAAAGTTGTGTCTGTAGTGCAAAATTAGAATTCGTTCGACTTGCTTTGGAGTAAGTTATTGACTTGAAATGACTCACTGAAATGATTGTAATTTTAAACAAATGCACACTTTCCTTGTAATGATCATTTGCAAGTTATGCACAAAAGTTGTGTCTGTAGTGCAAAACTAGAATTCGTTCGACTTGCTTTGAAATAAGTTATTGACTTGAAATGACTCATTGAAATGATTTTAAGGTTAAACGAATGCACACTTTCCATGCAATGATCATTCAAAAGTTATGCACAAAATTGGTGTCTGTAGTGGAAAATTAGAATTCGTTCGACTTGCTTTGAAGTAAGTTATTGACTTGAAATGACTCATTGAAATGATTTTAATTTTAAACGAATGCACACTTTCCTTGCAATGACCATTTGCAAGTTATGCACAAAAGTTGTGTCTATAGTGCAAAATTAGAATTCGTTCGACTTGCTTTGAAGTAAGTTATTGACTTGAAATGACTCATTGAAATGATTTTAATTCTAAACGAATGCACACTTTCCTTGCAATGATCATTTGCAAGTTATGCACAAAAGTTGTGTCTGTAGTGCAAAACTAGAATTCATTCGACTTGCTTTGAGATAAGTTATTGACTTGAAATGACTCATTGAAATGATTTTAAGGTTAAACGAAAGCACACTTTCCTTGCAATGATCATTTGCAAGTTATGCACAAAAGTTGTGTCTGTACTAGAAAACTAGAATACGTTCGACTTGCTTTGAAGTAAGTTATTGACTTGAAATGACTCATTGAAATGATTTTAATTTTAAACGAATGCACACTTTCCTTGCAATGATCATTTGCAAGTTATGCACAAAAGTTGTGTCTGTTGTGCAAAATTAGAATTCGTTCGACTTGCTTTGAAGTAAGTTATTGACTTGAAATGACTCATTGAAATGATTTTAATTTTAAAAGAATGCACACTTTTCTTGCAATGATCATTTGCAAGTTATGCACAAAAGTTGTGTCTGTAGTGCAAAACTAGAATTCGTTCGACTTGCTTTGAAATAAGTTATTGACTTGAAATGACTCATTGAAATGATTTTAATTTTAAACGAATACTCGCTTTCCTTGGAATGATAATTTGCAAGTTATGCACAAAACTTGTGTCTGTACTAGAAAACTAGAATACGTTCGACTTGCTTTGAAGTAAGTTATTGACTTGAAATGACTCATTGAAATGATTTTAAGGTTAAACGAATGCACACTTTCCTTGCAATGATCATTTGCAAGTTATGCACAAAAGTTGTGTCTGTACTAGAAAACTAGAATACGTTCGACTTGCTTTGAAGTAAGTTATTGACTTGAAATGACTCATTGAAATGATTTTAATTTTAAACGAATGCACACTTTCCTTGCAATGATCATTTGCAAGTTATGCACAAAAGTTGTGTCTGTAGTGGAAAAATAGAATTCGTTCGACTTGTTTTGAAATAGGTTATTGACTTGAAATGACTCATTGAAATGATTTTATGGTTAAACGAATACCCACTTTCCTTGGAATGATAATTTGCAAGTTATGCACAAAACTTGTGTCTGTACTAGAAAACTAGAATACGTTCGACTTGCTTTGAAGTAAGTTATTGACTTGAAATGACTCATTGAAATGATTTTAATTTTAAACGAATGCACACTTTCCTTGCAATGATCATTTGCAAGTTATGCACAAAAGTTGTGTCTGTAGTGCAAAATTAGAATTCGTTCGACTTGCTTTGGAGTAAGTTATTGACTTGAAATGACTCACTGAAATGATTGTAATTTTAAACAAATGCACACTTTCCTTGTAATGATCATTTGCAAGTTATGCACAAAAGTTGTGTCTGTAGTGCAAAACTAGAATTCGTTCGAGTTGCTTTGAAATAAGTTATTGACTTGAAATGACTCATTGAAATGATTTTAATTTTAAACGAATGCACACTTTCCTTGCAATGATCATTTGCAAGTTATGCACAAAAGTTGTGTCTGTAGTGGAAAAATAGAATTCGTTCGACTTGTTTTGAAATAGGTTATTGACTTGAAATGACTCATTGAAATGATTTTATGGTTAAACGAATACCCACTTTCCTTGGAATGATAATTTGCAAGTTATGCACAAAACTTGTGTCTGTACTAGAAAACTAGAATACGTTCGACTTGCTTTGAAGTAAGTTATTGACTTGAAATGACTCATTGAAATGATTTTAATTTTAAACGAATGCACACTTTCCTTGCAATGATCATTTGCAAGTTATGCACAAAAGTTGTGTCTGTAGTGCAAAATTAGAATTCGTTCGACTTGCTTTGGAGTAAGTTATTGACTTGAAATGACTCACTGAAATGATTGTAATTTTAAACAAATGCACACTTTCCTTGTAATGATCATTTGCAAGTTATGCACAAAAGTTGTGTCTGTAGTGCAAAACTAGAATTCGTTCGACTTGCTTTGAAATAAGTTATTGACTTGAAATGACTCATTGAAATGATTTTAAGGTTAAACGAATGCACACTTTCCATGCAATGATCATTCAAAAGTTATGCACAAAATTGGTGTCTGTAGTGGAAAATTAGAATTCGTTCGACTTGCTTTGAAGTAAGTTATTGACTTGAAATGACTCATTGAAATGATTTTAATTTTAAACGAATGCACACTTTCCTTGCAATGACCATTTGCAAGTTATGCACAAAAGTTGTGTCTATAGTGCAAAATTAGAATTCGTTCGACTTGCTTTGAAGTAAGTTATTGACTTGAAATGACTCATTGAAATGATTTTAATTCTAAACGAATGCACACTTTCCTTGCAATGATCATTTGCAAGTTATGCACAAAAGTTGTGTCTGTAGTGCAAAACTAGAATTCATTCGACTTGCTTTGAGATAAGTTATTGACTTGAAATGACTCATTGAAATGATTTTAAGGTTAAACGAAAGCACACTTTCCTTGCAATGATCATTTGCAAGTTATGCACAAAAGTTGTGTCTGTACTAGAAAACTAGAATACGTTCGACTTGCTTTGAAGTAAGTTATTGACTTGAAATGACTCATTGAAATGATTTTAATTTTAAACGAATGCACACTTTCCTTGCAATGATCATTTGCAAGTTATGCACAAAAGTTGTGTTTGTTGTGCAAAATTAGAATTCGTTCGACTTGCTTTGAAGTAAGTTATTGACTTGAAATGACTCATTGAAATGATTTTAATTTTAAAAGAATGCACACTTTTCTTGCAATGATCATTTGCAAGTTATGCACAAAAGTTGTGTCTGTAGTGCAAAACTAGAATTCGTTCGACTTGCTTTGAAATAAGTTATTGACTTGAAATGACTCATTGAAATGATTTTAATTTTAAACGAATACCCACTTTCCTTGGAATGATAATTTGCAAGTTATGCACAAAACTTGTGTCTGTACTAGAAAACTAGAATACGTTCGACTTGCTTTGAAGTAAGTTATTGACTTGAAATGACTCATTGAAATGATTTTAATTTTAAACGAATGCACACTTTCCTTGCAATGATCATTTGCAAGTTATGCACAAAAGTTGTGTCTGTAGTGCAAAATTAGAATTCGTTCGAGTTGCTTTGAAGAAAGTTATTGACTTGAAATGACTCATTGAAATGATTTTAATTCTAAACGAATGCACACTTTCCTTGCAATGATCATTTGCAAGTTATGCACAAAAGTTGTGTCTGTAGTGCAAAACTAGAATTCATTCGACTTGCTTTGAGATAAGTTATTGACTTGAAATGACTCATTGAAATGATTTTAAGGTTAAACGAAAGCACACTTTCCTTGCAATGATCATTTGCAAGTTTTGCACAAAAGTTGTGTCTGTACTAGAAAACTAGAATACGTTCGACTTGCTTTGAAGTAAGTTATTGACTTGAAATGACTCATTGAAATGATTTTAATTTTAAACGAATGCACACTTTCCTTGCAATGATCATTTGCAAGTTATGCACAAAAGTTGTGTCTGTAGTGCAAAATTATAATTCGTTCGACTTGCTTTAAAGTAAGTTATTGACTTGAAATGACTCATTGAAATGATTTTAATTTTAAACGAATGCACACTTTCCTTGCAATGATCATTTGCAAGTTATGCACAAAAGTTGTGTCTGTAGTGCAAAATTAGAATTCGTTCGACTTGCTTTGAAATAAGTTATTGACTTGAAATGACTCATTGAAATGATTTTAAGCTTAAACGAAAGCACACTTTCTTTGCAATGATCATTTGCAAGTTATGCACAAAAGTTGTGTCTGTACTGGAAAACTAGAATACATTCGACTTGCTTTGACATAAGTTATTGACTTGAAATGACTCATTGAAATGATTTTAAGGTTAAATGAATGCACACTTTCCATGCAATGATCATTCAGAAGTTATGCACAAAATTGGTGTCTGTAGTGGAAAACTAGAATTCGTTCGACTTGTTTTGAAATAGGTTATTGACTTGAAATGACTCATTGAAATGATTTTATGGTTAAATGAATACCCGCTTTCCTTGGAATGATAATTTGCAAGTTATGCACAAAACTTGTGTTTGTAGTGCAAAATTAGAATTCGTTCGAATTGCTTTGAAATAAGTTATTGACTTGTAATGACTCATTGAAATGATTTTAAGGTTAAAAGAATGCACACTTTCCTTGGAATGATAATTTGCAAGTCATGCACAAAAGTTGTGTCTCTAGTGCAAAACTAGAATTCGTTCGACTTGCTTTGAAATAAGTTATTGACTTGAAATGACTCATTGAAATGATTTTAAGGTTAAACGCAAGCACACTTTCCTTGCAATGATCATTTGCAAGTTATGCACAAAAGTTGTGTCTGTACTGGAAAACTAGAATACGTTCGACTTGCTTTGACATAAGTTATTGACTTGAAATGACTCATTGAAATGATTTTAAGGTTAAACGAATACACACTTTCCATGCAATGATGATTCGCAAGTTATGCACAAAATTGGTGTCTGTAGTGGAAAACAAGAATTCGTTCGACTTGCTTTGAAGTAAATTATTGACTTGAAATGACTCAATGAAATGATTTTAATTTTAAACGAATGCACACTTTCGTTGCAATGATCATTTGCAAGTTATGCACAAAAGTTGTGTCTGTAGTGCAAAACTAGAATTCGTTCGACTTGCTTTGAAGAAAGTTATTGACTTGAAATGACTCATTGAAATGATTTTAATTCTAAACGAATGCACACTTTCCTTGCAATGATCATTTGCAAGTTATGCACAAAAGTTGTGTCTGTAGTGCAAAACTAGAATTCATTCGACTTGCTTTGAGATAAGTTATTGACTTGAAATGACTCATTGAAATGATTTTAAGGTTAAACGAAAGCACACTTTCCTTGCAATGATCATTTGCAAGTTTTGCACAAAAGTTGTGTCTGTACTAGAAAACTAGAATACGTTCGACTTGCTTTGAAATAAGTTATTGACTTGAAATGACTCATTGAAATGATTTTAATTTTAATCGAATGCACACTTTCCTTGCAATGATCATTTGCAAGTTTTGCACAAAAGTTGTGTCGGTACTAGAAAACTAGAATACGTTCGACTTGCTTTGAAATAAGTTATTGACTTGAAATGACTCATTGAAATGATTTTAAGGTTAAACGAATGCACACTTTCCTTGCAATGATCATTTGCAAGTTATGCACAAAAGTTGTGTCTGTAGTGCAAAATTATAATTCGTTCGACTTGCTTTAAAGTAAGTTATTGACTTGAAATGACTCATTGAAATGATTTTAATTTTAAACGAATGCACACTTTCCTTGCAATGATCATTTGCAAGTTATGCACAAAAGTTGTGTCTGTAGTGCAAAATTAGAATTCGTTCGACTTGCTTTGAAATAAGTTATTGACTTGAAATGACTCATTGAAATGATTTTAAGGTTAAACGAAAGCACACTTTCTTTGCAATGATCATTTGCAAGTTATGCACAAAAGTTGTGTCTGTACTGGAAAACTAGAATACATTCGACTTGCTTTGACATAAGTTATTGACTTGAAATGACTCATTGAAATGATTTTAAGGTTAAATGAATGCACACTTTCCATGCAATGATCATTCAGAAGTTATGCACAAAATTGGTGTCTGTAGTGGAAAACTAGAATTCGTTCGACTTGTTTTGAAATAGGTTATTGACTTGAAATGACTCATTGAAATGATTTTATGGTTAAATGAATACCCGCTTTCCTTGGAATGATAATTTGCAAGTTATGCACAAAACTTGTGTTTGTAGTGCAAAATTAGAATTCGTTCGAATTGCTTTGAAATAATTTATTGACTTGTAATGACTCATTGAAATGATTTTAAGGTTAAAAGAATGCACACTTTCCTTGGAATGATAATTTGCAAGTCATGCACAAAAGTTGTGTCTCTAGTGCAAAACTAGAATTCGTTCGACTTGCTTTGAAATAAGTTATTGACTTGAAATGACTCATTGAAATGATTTTAAGGTTAAACGCAAGCACACTTTCCTTGCAATGATCATTTGCAAGTTATGCACAAAAGTTGTGTCTGTACTGGAAAACTAGAATACGTTCGACTTGCTTTGACATAAGTTATTGACTTGAAATGACTCATTGAAATGATTTTAAGGTTAAACGAATGCACACTTTCCATGCAATGATGATTCGCAAGTTATGCACAAAATTGGTGTCTGTAGTGGAAAACAAGAATTCGTTTGACTTGCTTTGAAGTAAATTATTGACTTGAAATGACTCAATGAAATGATTTTAATTTTAAACGAATGCACACTTTCGTTGCAATGATCATTTGCAAGTTATGCACAAAAGTTGTGTCTGTAGTGCAAAACTAGAATTCGTTCGACTTGCTCTGAAATAAGTTATTGACTTGAAATGACTCATTGAAATGATTTTAAGGTTCAACGAATGCACACTTTCCTTGCAATGATCATTTGCAAGTTATGCACAAAAGTTGTGTTTGTAGTGCAAAACTAGAATTCGTTCGACTTGCTTTGAAATAAGTTATTGACTTGAAATGACTCATTGAAATGATTTTAAGGTTAAACGAAAGCACACTTTCCTTGCAATGATCATTTGCAATTTATGCACAAAAGTTGTGTCTGTACTGGAAAATTAGAATACGTTCGACTTGCTTTGACATAAGTTATTGAGTTGAAATGACTCATTGAAATTATTTTAAGGTTAAACGAATGCACACTTTCCATGCAATGATCATTCGCAAGTTATGCACAAAATTGGTGTCTGTAGTGGAAAACATGAATTCGTTCGACTTGCTTTGAAGTAAATTATTGACTTGAAATGACTCATTGAAATGATTTTAATTTTAAACGAATGCACACTTTCCTTGCAATGATCATTTGCAAGTTATGCACAAAAGTTGTGTCTGTAGTGGAAAACTAGAATTCGTTCGACTTTTTTTGAAATAGGTTATTGACTTGAATTGACTCATTGAATTGATTTTAAGGTTAAATGAATACCCACTTTCCTTGGAATGATAATTTGCAAGTTATGCACAAAACTTGTGTTTGTAGTGCAAAATTAGAATTCGTTCGAATTGCTTTGAAATAAGTTATTGACTTGAAATGATTTTAAGGTTAAAAGAATGCACACTTTCCTTGGAATGATAATTTGCAAGTTATGCACAAAAGTTGTGTCTGTAGTGCAAAACTAGAATTCGTTCGACTTGCTTTGAAATAAGTTATTGACTTGAAATGACTCATTGAAATGATTTTAAGGTTAAACGAAAGCACACTTTCCTTGCAATGATCATTTGCAAGTTATGCACAAAAGTTGTGTCTCTACTGGAAAACTAGAATACGTTCGACTTGCTTTGACATAAGTAATTGACTTGAAATGACTCATTGAAATGATTTTAAGGTTAAACGAATGCACACTTTCCATGCAATGATCATTCAGAAGTTATGCACAAAATTGGTGTCTGTAGTGGAAAACAAGAATTCGTTCGACTTGCTTTGAAGTAAATTATTGACTTGAAATGACTCATTGAAATGATTTTAATTTTAAACGAATGCACACTTTCCTTGCAATGATCATTTGCAAGTTATGCACAAAAGTTGTGTCTGTAGTGGAAAACTAGAATTCGTTCGACTTTTTTTGAAATAGGTTATTGACTTGAATTGACTCATTGAAATGATTTTAAGGTTAAATGAATACCCACTTTCCTTGGAATGATAATTTGCAAGTTATGCACAAAACTTGTGTTTGTAGTGCAAAATTAGAATTCGTTCGAATTGCTTTGAAATAAGTTATTGACTTGAAATGACTCATTGAAATGATTTTAAGGTTAAACGAAAGCACACTTTCCTTGCAATGATCATTTGCAAGTTATGCACAAAAGTTGTGTCTGTACTAGAAAACTCGAATACGTTCGACTTGCTTTGAAGTAAGTTATTGACTTGAAATGACTCATTGAAATGATTTTAATTTTAAACGAATGCACACTTTCCTTGCAACGATCATTTGCAAGTTAAGCACAAAAGTTGTGTTTGTTGTGGAAAAATAGAATTCGTTCGACTTGCTTTGAAATAAGTTATTGACTTGAAATGACTCATTGAAATGATTTTAATTTTAAACGAATACCCACTTTCCTTGGAATGATAATTTGCAAGTTATGCACAAAACTTGTGTTTGTAGTGCAAAATTAGAATTCGTTCGAATTGCTTTGAAGTAAGTTATTGACTTGAAATGACTCATTGAAATAATTTTAATTTTAAACGAATGCACACTTTCCTTGCAATGATCATTTGCAAGTTATGCACAAAAGTTGTGTCTGTAGTTGAAAACTAGAATTCGTTCGACTTGTTTTGAAATAGGTTATTGACTTTAAATGACTCATTGAAATGATTTTAAGATTAAACGAATACCCACTTTCCTTGGAATGATAATTTGCAAGTTATGCACAAAAGTTGTGTCTGTAGTGCAAAACTAGAATTCATTCGACTTGCTTTGAGATAAGTTATTGACTTGAAATGACTCATTGAAATGATTTTAAGATTAAACGAAAGCACACTTTCCTGCAATGATCATTTGCAAGTTATGCACAAAAGTTGTGTCTGTACTGGAAAACTAGAATACGTTCGACTTGCTTTGACATAAGTTATTGACTTGAAATGACTCATTGAAATGATTTTAAGGTTAAACGAATGCACACTTTCCATGCAATGATCATTCAGAAGTTATGCACAAAATTGGTGTCTGTAGTGGAAAACTAGAATTCGTTCGACTTGTTTTGAAATAGGTTATTGACTTGAAATGACTCATTGAAATGATTTTCAGGTTAAACGAATACCCACTTTCCTTGGAATGATAATTTGCAAGTTATGCACAAAACTTGTGTTTGTAGTGCAAAATTAGAATTCGTTCGAATTGCTTTGAAATTAGTGATTGACTTGAAATGACAAATTGAAATGATTTTAAGGTTAAACGAACGCACACTTTCCTTGCAATGATCATTTGCAAGTTATGCACAAAAGTTGTGTCTATAGTGCAAAATTAGAATTCGTTCGACTTGCTTTGAAGTAAGTTTTTGACTTGAAATGACTCATTGAAATGATTTTAATTTTAAACGAATGCACACTTTCCTTGCAATGATCATTTGCAAGTTATGCACAAAAGTTGTGTCTGTAGTGCAAAACTAGAATTCGTTCGACTTGCTTTGAAATTAGTGATTGACTTGAAATGACAAATTGAAATGATTTTAAGGTTAAACGAATGCACACTTTCCTTGCAATGATCATTTGCAAGTTATGCACAAAATTGTGTCTGTAGTGCAAAACTAGAATTCGTTCGACTTGCTTTGAAGTAAGTTATTGACTTGAAATGACTCATTGAAATAATTTTAATTTTAAACGAATGCACACTTTCCTTGCAATGATCATTTGCAAGTTATGCACAAAAGTTGTGTCTGTAGTTGAAAACTAGAATTCGTTCGACTTGTTTTGAAATAGGTTATTGACTTTAAATGACTCATTGAAATGATTTTAAGGTTAAACGAATACCCACTTTCCTTGGAATGATAATTTGCAAGTTATGCACAAAAGTTGTGTCTGTAGTGCAAAACTAGAATTCATTCGACTTGCTTTGAGATAAGTTATTGACTTGAAATGACTCATTGAAATGATTTTAAGATTAAACGAAAGCACACTTTCCTGCAATGATCATTTGCAAGTTATGCACAAAAGTTGTGTCTGTACTGGAAAACTAGAATACGTTCGACTTGCTTTGACATAAGTTATTGACTTGAAATGACTCATTGAAATGATTTTAAGGTTAAACGAATGCACACTTTCCATGCAATGATCATTCAGAAGTTATGCACAAAATTGGTGTCTGTAGTGGAAAACTAGAATTCGTTCGACTTGTTTTGAAATAGGTTATTGACTTGAAATGACTCATTGAAATGATTTTCAGGTTAAACGAATACCCACTTTCCTTGGAATGATAATTTGCAAGTTATGCACAAAACTTGTGTTTGTAGTGCAAAATTAGAATTCGTTCGAATTGCTTTGAAATTAGTGATTGACTTGAAATGACAAATTGAAATGATTTTAAGGTTAAACGAACGCACACTTTCCTTGCAATGATCATTTGCAAGTTATGCACAAAAGTTGTGTCTATAGTGCAAAATTAGAATTCGTTCGACTTGCTTTGAAGTAAGTTTTTGACTTGAAATGACTCATTGAAATGATTTTAATTTTAAACGAATGCACACTTTCCTTGCAATGATCATTTGCAAGTTATGCACAAAAGTTGTGTCTGTAGTGCAAAACTAGAATTCGTTCGACTTGCTTTGAAATAAGTTATTTACTTGAAATGACTCATTCAAATGATTTTAATGTGAAACGAATACACACTTTCCTTGCAACGATCATTTGCAAGTTATGCACAAAAGTTGTGTCTGTAGTGCAAAACTAGAATTCGTTCGACTTGCTCTGAAATAAGTTATTGACTTGAAAGGACTCTTTGAAATGATTTTAATTTTAAACAAATGCACACTTTCCTTGCATTGATCATTTGCAAGTTATGCACAAAACTTGTGTTTGTAGTGCAAACTTAGAATGCGTTCGACTTGCTTTGAAATAAGTTATTGACTTGAAATGACTCATTGAAATGATTTTAAGGTTAAACGAATGCACACTTTCCTTGCAATGATCATTTGCAAGTTATGCACAAAAGTTGTGCCTATACTAGAAAACTAGAATACGTTCGACTTGCTTTGAAGTAAGTTATTGACTTGAAATGACTCATTGAAATGATTTTAATTTTAAACGACTGCACACTTTCCTTGCAATGATCATTTGCAAGTTATGCACAAAAGTTGTGTCTGTACTGGAAAACTAGAATACGTTCGACTTGCTTTGACATAAGTTATTGACTTGAAATGACTCATTGAAATGATTTTAAGTTTAAACGAATGCACACTTTCCATGCAATGATCATTCAGAAGTTATGCACAAAATTGGTGTCTGTAGTGGAAAACTAGAATTCGTTCGACCTGTTTTGAAATAGGTTATTGACTTGAAATGACTCATTGAAATGATTTTAAGGTTAAACGAATACCCACTTTCCTTGGAATGATAATTTGCAAGTTATGCACAAAACTTGTGTTTGTAGTGCAAAATTAGAATTCGTTCGAATTGCTTTGAAATTAGTGATTGACTTGAAATGAAAAATTGAAATGATTTTAAGGTTAAACGAACACACACTTTCCTTGCAATGATCATTTGCAAGTTATGCACAAAAGTTGTGTCTGTAGTGCAAAATTAGAATTCGTTCGACTGGCTCTGAAATAAGTTATTGACTTGAAAGGACTCTTTGAAATGATTTTAAGATTAAACGAAAGCACACTTTCCTTGCAATGATCATTTGCAAGTTATGCACAAAAGTTGTGTCTGTACTACAAAACTAGAATACGTTCGACTTGCTTTGAAGTAAGTTATTGACTTGAAATGACTCATTGAAATGATTTTAATTTTAAACGACTGCACACTTTCCTTGCAATGATCATTTGCAAGTTATGCACAAAAGTTGTGTCTGTAGTGGAAAACTAGAATTCGTTCGACTTGTTTTGAAATAGGTTATTGACTTCAAATGACTCATTGAAATGATTTTAAGGTTAAACGAATACCCACTTTCCTTGGAATGATAATTTGCAAGTTATGCACAAAACTTGTGTCTGTAGTGCAAAATTAGAATTCGTTCGAATTGCTTTGAAATTAGTGATTGACTTGAAATGACTAATTGAAATGATTTTAAGGTTAAACGAATGCACACTTTCCTTGCAATGATCATTTGCAACTTATGCACAAAAGTTGTGTCTGTAGTGCAAAACTAGAATTCGTTCGACTTGCTTTGAAGTAAGTTATTGACTTGAAATGACTCATTGAAATGATTTTAATTTTAAACGAATGCACACTTTCCTTGCAATGATCAGTTGCAAGTTATGCACAAAAGTTGTGTCTGTAGTGCAAAACTAGAATTTGTTCGACTTGCTTTGAAATAAGTTATTGACTTGAAATGACTCATTGAAATGATTTTAAGGTTAAACGAAAGCACACTTTCCTTGCAATGATCATTTGCAAGTTATGCACAAAAGTTGTGTCTGTAGTGCAAAACTAGAATTCGTTCGACTTGCTTTGAAGTAAGTTATTGACTTGAAATGACTCATTGAAATGATTTTAATTTTAAACGAATGCACACTTTCCTTGCAATGATCATTTGCAAGTTATGCACAAAAGTTGTGTCTGTAGTGCAAAACTAGAATTCGTTCGACTTGCTTTGAAGTAAGTTATTGACTTGAAATGACTCATTGAAATGATTTTAATTTTAAACGAATGTACACTTTCCTTGCAATGATCATTTGCAAGTTATGCACAAAAGTTGTGTCTGTACTAGAAAACTAGAATACGTTCGACTTGCTTTGAAGTAAGTTATTGACTTGAAATGACTCATTGAAATGATTTTAATTTTAAACGACTGCACACTTTCCTTGCAATGATCATTTGCAAGTTATGCACAAAAGTTGTGTCTGTAGTGGAAAACTAGAATTCGTTCGACTTGTTTTGAAATAGGTTATTGACTTGAAATGACTCATTGAAATGATTTTAAGGTTAAACGAATACCCACTTTCCTTGGAATGATAATTTGCAAGTTATGCACAAAACTTGTGTTTGTAGTGCAAAAATAGAATTCGTTCGACTTGCTTTGAAGTAAGTTATTGACTTGAAATGACTCATTGAAATGATTTTAATTTTAAACGAATGCACACTTTCCTTGCAATGATCATTTGCAAGTTATGCACAAAAGTTGTGTCTGTAGTTGAAAACTAGAATTCGTTCGACTTGTTTTGAAATAGGTTATTGACTTGAAATGACTCATTGAAATGATTTTAAGGTTAAACGAATACCCACTTTCCTTGGAATGATAATTTGCAAGTTATGCACAAAACTTGTGTTTGTAGTGCAAAATTAGAAATCGTTCGAATTGCTTTGAAATTAGTGATTGATTTGAAATGACAAATTGAAATGATTTTGAGGTTAAACGAATGCACACTTCCCTTGCAATGATCATTTGCAAGTTATGCACAAAAGTTGTGTCTGTAGTGGAAAACTAGAATTCGTTCGACTTGTTTTGAAATAGGTTATTGACTTGAAACGACTCATTGAAATGATTTTAAAGTAAACGAATACCCACTTTCCTTGGAATGATAATTTGCAAGTTATGCACAAAAGTTGTGTCTGTAGTGCAAAATTAGAACTCGTTCGACTTGCTTTGAAATAAGTTATTGACTTGAAATGACTCATTGAAATGATTTTAAGATTAAACGAAAGCACACTTTCCTTGCAATGATCATTTGCAACTTATGCACAAAAGTTGTGTCTGTACTGGAAAACTGGAATACGTTCGACTTGCTTTGACATAAGTGATTGACTTGAAATGACTAATTGAAATGATTTTAAGGTTAAACGAATGCACACTTTCCTTGGAAAGATAATTTGCAAGTTATGCACAAAAGTTGTGTCTGTAGTGCAAAACTAGAATTCGTTCGACTTGCTTTGAAGTAAGTTATTGACTTGAAATGACTCATTGAAATGATTTTAATTTTAAACGAATGCACACTTTCCTTGCAATGATCATTTGCAAGTTATGCACAAAAGTTGTGTCTGTAGTGCAAAACTAGAATTCGTTCGACTTGCTTTGAAGTAAGTTATTGACTTGAAATGACTCATTGAAATGATTTTAATTTTAAACGAATGTACACTTTCCTTGCAATGATCATTTACAAGTTATGCACAAAAGTTGTGTCTGTACTAGAAAACTAGAATACGTTCGACTTGCTTTGAAGTAAGTTATTGACTTGAAATGACTCATTGAAATGATTTTAATTTTAAACGACTGCACACTTTCCTTGCAATGATCATTTGCAAGTTATGCACAAAAGTTGCGTCTGTAGTGGAAAACTAGAATTCGTTCGACTTGTTTTGAAATAGGTTATTGACTTGAAATGACTCATTGAAATGATTTTAAGGTTAAACGAATACCCACTTTCCTTGGAATGATAATTTGCAAGTTATGCACAAAACTTGTGTTTGTAGTGCAAAATTAGAATTCGTTCGAATTGCTTTGAAATTAGTGATTGACTTGAAATGACTAATTGAAATGATTTTAAGGTTAAACGAATGCACACTTTCCTTGCAATGATCATTTGCAAGTTATGCACAAAAGTTGTGTCTGTAGTGCAAAACTAGAATTCGTTCGACTTGCTTTGAGGTAAGTTATTGACTTGAAATGACTCATTGAAATAATTTTAATTTTAAACGAATGCACACTTTCCTTGCAATGATCATTTGCAAGTTATGCACAAAAGTTGTGTCTGTAGTTGAAAACTAGAATTCGTTCGACTTGTTTTGAAATAGGTTATTGACTTGAAATGACTCATTGAAATGATTTTAAGGTTAAACGAATACCCACTTTCCTTGGAATGATAATTTGCAAGTTATGCACAAAAGTTGTGTCTGTAGTGCAAAACTAGAATTCATTCGACTTGCTTTGAGATAAGTTATTGACTTGAAATGACTCATTGAAATGATTTTAAAGTTAAACGAAAGCACACTTTCCTTGCAATGATCATTTGCAAGTTATGCACAAAACTTGTGTTTGTAGTGCAAAAATAGAATTTGTTCGACTTGTTTTGAAATAGGTTATTGACTTGAAATGACTCATTGAAATGATTTTAAGGTTAAACGAATACCCACTTTCCTTGGAATGATAATTTGCAAGTTATGCACAAAAGTTGTGTCTGTAGTGCAAAACTAGAATTCATTCGACTTGCTTTGAGATAAGTTATTGACTTGAAATGACTCATTGAAATGATTTTAAGATTAAACGAAAGCACACTTTCCTTGCAATGATCATTTGCAAGTTATGCACAAAAGTTGTGTCTGTACTGGAAAACTAGAATACGTTCGACTTGCTTTGACATAAGTTATTGACTTGAAATGACTCATTGAAATGATTTTAAGGTTAAACGAACGCACACTTTCCATGCAATGATCATTCAGAAGTTATGCACAAAATTGGTGTCTGTAGTGGGAAACTAGAATTCGTTCGACTTGTTTTGAAATAGGTTATTGACTTGAAATGACTCATTGAAATGATTTTAAGGTTAAACGATTACCCACTTTCCTTGGAATGATAATTTGCAAGTTATGCACAAAACTTGTGTTTGTAGTGCAAAAATAGAATTCGTTCGACTTGCTTTGAAGTAAGTTATTGACTTGAAATGACTCATTGAAATGATTTTAATTTTAAACGAATGCACACTTTCCTTGCAATGATCATTTGCAAGTTATGCACAAAAGTTGTGTCTGTAGTTGAAAACTAGAATTCGTTCGACTTGTTTTGAAATAGGTTATTGACTTGAAATGACTCATTGAAATGATTTTAAGGTTAAACGAATACCCACTTTCCTTGGAATGATAATTTGCAAGTTATGCACAAAACTTGTGTCTGTAGTGCAAAATTAGAATTCGTTCGAATTGCTTTGAAATTAGTGATTGACTTGAAATGACTAATTGAAATGATTTTAAGGTTAAACGAATGCACACTTTCCTTGCAATGATCATTTGCAACTTATGCACAAAAGTTGTGTCTGTAGTGCAAAACTAGAATTCGTTCGACTTGCTTTGAAGTAAGTTATTGACTTGAAATGACTCATTGAAATGATTTTAATTTTAAACGAATGCACACTTTCCTTGCAATGATCAGTTGCAAGTTATGCACAAAAGTTGTGTCTGTAGTGCAAAACTAGAATTTGTTCGACTTGCTTTGAAATAAGTTATTGACTTGAAATGACTCATTGAAATGATTTTAAGGTTAAACGAAAGCACACTTTCCTTGCAATGATCATTTGCAAGTTATGCACAAAAGTTGTGTCTGTAGTGCAAAACTAGAATTCGTTCGACTTGCTTTGAAGTAAGTTATTGACTTGAAATGACTCATTGAAATGATTTTAATTTTAAACGAATGCACACTTTCCTTGCAATGATCATTTGCAAGTTATGCACAAAAGTTGTGTCTGTAGTGCAAAACTAGAATTCGTTCGACTTGCTTTGAAGTAAGTTATTGACTTCAAATGACTCATTGAAATGATTTTAATTTTAAACGAATGTACACTTTCCTTGCAATGATCATTTGCAAGTTATGCACAAAAGTTGTGTCTGTACTAGAAAACTAGAATACGTTCGACTTGCTTTGAAGTAAGTTATTGACTTGAAATGACTCATTGAAATGATTTTAATTTTAAACGACTGCACACTTTCCTTGCAATGATCATTTGCAAGTTATGCACAAAAGTTGTGTCTGTAGTGGAAAACTAGAATTCGTTCGACTTGTTTTGAAATAGGTTATTGACTTGAAATGACTCATTGAAATGATTTTAAGGTTAAACGAATACCCACTTTCCTTGGAATGATAATTTGCAAGTTATGCACAAAACTTGTGTTTGTAGTGCAAAAATAGAATTCGTTCGACTTGCTTTGAAGTAAGTTATTGACTTGAAATGACTCATTGAAATGATTTTAATTTTAAACGAATGCACACTTTCCTTGCAATGATCATTTGCAAGTTATGCACAAAAGTTGTGTCTGTAGTTGAAAACTAGAATTCGTTCGACTTGTTTTGAAATAGGTTATTGACTTGAAATGACTCATTGAAATGATTTTAAGGTTAAACGAATACCCACTTTCCTTGGAATGATAATTTGCAAGTTATGCACAAAACTTGTGTTTGTAGTGCAAAATTAGAAATCGTTCGAATTGCTTTGAAATTAGTGATTGATTTGAAATGACAAATTGAAATGATTTTGAGGTTAAACGAATGCACACTTCCCTTGCAATGATCATTTGCAAGTTATGCACAAAAGTTGTGTCTGTAGTGGAAAACTAGAATTCGTTCGACTTGTTTTGAAATAGGTTATTGACTTGAAACGACTCATTGAAATGATTTTAAAGTTAAACGAATACCCACTTTCCTTGGAATGATAATTTGCAAGTTATGCACAAAAGTTGTGTCTGTAGTGCAAAATTAGAACTCGTTCGACTTGCTTTGAAATAAGTTATTGACTTGAAATGACTCATTGAAATGATTTTAAGATTAAACGAAAGCACACTTTCCTTGCAATGATCATTTGCAACTTATGCACAAAAGTTGTGTCTGTACTGGAAAACTGGAATACGTTCGACTTGCTTTGACATAAGTGATTGACTTGAAATGACTAATTGAAATGATTTTAAGGTTAAACGAATGCACACTTTCCTTGGAAAGATAATTTGCAAGTTATGCACAAAAGTTGTGTCTGTAGTGCAAAACTAGAATTCGTTCGACTTGCTTTGAAGTAAGTTATTGACTTGAAATGACTCATTGAAATGATTTTAATTTTAAACGAATGCACACTTTCCTTGCAATGATCATTTGCAAGTTATGCACAAAAGTTGTGTCTGTAGTGCAAAACTAGAATTCGTTCGACTTGCTTTGAAGTAAGTTATTGACTTGAAATGACTCATTGAAATGATTTTAATTTTAAACGAATGTACACTTTCCTTGCAATGATCATTTACAAGTTATGCACAAAAGTTGTGTCTGTACTAGAAAACTAGAATACGTTCGACTTGCTTTGAAGTAAGTTATTGACTTGAAATGACTCATTGAAATGATTTTAATTTTAAACGACTGCACACTTTCCTTGCAATGATCATTTGCAAGTTATGCACAAAAGTTGCGTCTGTAGTGGAAAACTAGAATTCGTTCGACTTGTTTTGAAATAGGTTATTGACTTGAAATGACTCATTGAAATGATTTTAAGGTTAAACGAATACCCACTTTCCTTGGAATGATAATTTGCAAGTTATGCACAAAACTTGTGTTTGTAGTGCAAAATTAGAATTCGTTCGAATTGCTTTGAAATTAGTGATTGACTTGAAATGACTAATTGAAATGATTTTAAGGTTAAACGAATGCACACTTTCCTTGCAACGATCATTTGCAAGTTATGCACAAAAGTTGTGTCTGTAGTGCAAAACTAGAATTCGTTCGACTTGCTTTGAGGTAAGTTATTGACTTGAAATGACTCATTGAAATAATTTTAATTTTAAACGAATGCACACTTTCCTTGCAATGATCATTTGCAAGTTATGCACAAAAGTTGTGTCTGTAGTTGAAAACTAGAATTCGTTCGACTTGTTTTGAAATAGGTTATTGACTTGAAATGACTCATTGAAATGATTTTAAGGTTAAACGAATACCCACTTTCCTTGGAATGATAATTTGCAAGTTATGCACAAAAGTTGTGTCTGTAGTGCAAAACTAGAATTCATTCGACTTGCTTTGAGATAAGTTATTGACTTGAAATGACTCATTGAAATGATTTTAAAGTTAAACGAAAGCACACTTTCCTTGCAATGATCATTTGCAAGTTATGCACAAAACTTGTGTTTGTAGTGCAAAAATAGAATTTGTTCGACTTGTTTTGAAATAGGTTATTGACTTGAAATGACTCATTGAAATGATTTTAAGGTTAAACGAATACCCACTTTCCTTGGAATGATAATTTGCAAGTTATGCACAAAAGTTGTGTCTGTAGTGCAAAACTAGAATTCATTCGACTTGCTTTGAGATAAGTTATTGACTTGAAATGACTCATTGAAATGATTTTAAGATTAAACGAAAGCACACTTTCCTTGCAATGATCATTTGCAAGTTATGCACAAAAGTTGTGTCTGTACTGGAAAACTAGAATACGTTCGACTTGCTTTGACATAAGTTATTGACTTGAAATGACTCATTGAAATGATTTTAAGGTTAAACGAACGCACACTTTCCATGCAATGATCATTCAGAAGTTATGCACAAAATTGGTGTCTGTAGTGGGAAACTAGAATTCGTTCGACTTGTTTTGAAATAGGTTATTGACTTGAAATGACTCATTGAAATGATTTTAAGGTTAAACGATTACCCACTTTCCTTGGAATGATAATTTGCAAGTTATGCACAAAACTTGTGTTTGTAGTGCAAAAATAGAATTCGTTCGACTTGCTTTGAAGTAAGTTATTGACTTGAAATGACTCATTGAAATGATTTTAATTTTAAACGAATGCACACTTTCCTTGCAATGATCATTTGCAAGTTATGCACAAAAGTTGTGTCTGTAGTTGAAAACTAGAATTCGTTCGACTTGTTTTGAAATAGGTTATTGACTTGAAATGACTCATTGAAATGATTTTAAGGTTAAACGAATACCCACTTTCCTTGGAATGATAATTTGCAAGTTATGCACAAAACTTGTGTTTGTAGTGCAAAATTAGAAATCGTTCGAATTGCTTTGAAATTAGTGATTGATTTGAAATGACAAATTGAAATGATTTTGAGGTTAAACGAATGCACACTTCCCTTGCAATGATCATTTGCAAGTTATGCACAAAAGTTGTGTCTGTAGTGGAAAACTAGAATTCGTTCGACTTGTTTTGAAATAGGTTATTGACTTGAAACGACTCATTGAAATGATTTTAAGGTTAAACGAATACCCACTTTCCTTGGAATGATAATTTGCAAGTTATGCACAAAAGTTGTGTCTGTAGTGCAAAATTAGAACTCGTTCGACTTGCTTTGAAATAAGTTATTGACTTGAAATGACTCATTGAAATGATTTTAAGATTAAACGAAAGCACACTTTCCTTGCAATGATCATTTGCAACTTATGCACAAAAGTTGTGTCTGTACTGGAAAACTGGAATACGTTCGACTTGCTTTGACATAAGTGATTGACTTGAAATGACTAATTGAAATGATTTTAAGGTTAAACGAATGCACACTTTCCTTGGAATGATAATTTGCAAGTTATGCACAAAAGTTGTGTCTGTAGTGCAAAACTAGAATTCGTTCGACTTGCTTTGAAGTAAGTTATTGACTTGAAATGACTCATTGAAATGATTTTAATTTTAAACGAATGCACACTTTCCTTGCAATGATCATTTGCAAGTTATGCACAAAAGTTGTGTCTGTAGTGCAAAACTAGAATTCGTTCGACTTGCTTTGAAGTAAGTTATTGACTTGAAATGACTCATTGAAATGATTTTAATTTTAAACGAATGTACACTTTCCTTGCAATGATCATTTACAAGTTATGCACAAAAGTTGTGTCTGTACTAGAAAACTAGAATACGTTCGACTTGCTTTGAAGTAAGTTATTGACTTGAAATGACTCATTGAAATGATTTTAATTTTAAACGACTGCACACTTTCCTTGCAATGATCATTTGCAAGTTATGCACAAAAGTTGCGTCTGTAGTGGAAAACTAGAATTCGTTCGACTTGTTTTGAAATAGGTTATTGACTTGAAATGACTCATTGAAATGATTTTAAGGTTAAACGAATACCCACTTTCCTTGGAATGATAATTTGCAAGTTATGCACAAAACTTGTGTTTGTAGTGCAAAATTAGAATTCGTTCGAATTGCTTTGAAATTAGTGATTGACTTGAAATGACTAATTGAAATGATTTTAAGGTTAAACGAATGCACACTTTCCTTGCAATGATCATTTGCAAGTTATGCACAAAAGTTGTGTCTGTAGTGCAAAACTAGAATTCGTTCGACTTGCTTTGAGGTAAGTTATTGACTTGAAATGACTCATTGAAATAATTTTAATTTTAAACGAATGCACACTTTCCTTGCAATGATCATTTGCAAGTTATGCACAAAAGTTGTGTCTGTAGTTGAAAACTAGAATTCGTTCGACTTGTTTTGAAATAGGTTATTGACTTGAAATGACTCATTGAAATGATTTTAAAGTTAAACGAATACCCACTTTCCTTGGAATGATAATTTGCAAGTTATGCACAAAAGTTGTGTCTGTAGTGCAAAACTAGAATTCATTCGACTTGCTTTGAGATAAGTTATTGACTTGAAATGACTCATTGAAATGATTTTAAAGTTAAACGAAAGCACACTTTCCTTGCAATGATCATTTGCAAGTTATGCACAAAACTTGTGTTTGTAGTGCAAAAATAGAATTTGTTCGACTTGTTTTGAAATAGGTTATTGACTTGAAATGACTCATTGAAATGATTTTAAGGTTAAACGAATACCCACTTTCCTTGGAATGATAATTTGCAAGTTATGCACAAAAGTTGTGTCTGTAGTGCAAAACTAGAATTCATTCGACTTGCTTTGAGATAAGTTATTGACTTGAAATGACTCATTGAAATGATTTTAAGATTAAACGAAAGCACACTTTCCTTGCAATGATCATTTGCAAGTTATGCACAAAAGTTGTGTCTGTACTGGAAAACTAGAATACGTTCGACTTGCTTTGACATAAGTTATTGACTTGAAATGACTCATTGAAATGATTTTAAGGTTAAACGAACGCACACTTTCCATGCAATGATCATTCAGAAGTTATGCACAAAATTGGTGTCTGTAGTGGGAAACTAGAATTCGTTCGACTTGTTTTGAAATAGGTTATTGACTTGAAATGACTCATTGAAATGATTTTAAGGTTAAACGATTACCCACTTTCCTTGGAATGATAATTTGCAAGTTATGCACAAAACTTGTGTTTGTAGTGCAAAATTAGAATTCGTTCGAATTGCTTTGAAATTAGTGATTGGCTTGAAATGACTAATTGAAATGATTTTAAGGTTAAACGAATGCACACTTTCCTTGCAATGATCATTTGCAAGTTATGCACAAAAGTTGTGTCTGTAGTGCAAAACTAGAATTCGTTCGACTTGCTTTGAAGTAAGTTATTGACTTGAAATGACTCATTGAAATGATTTTAATTTTAAACGAATGTACACTTTCCTTGCAATGATCATTTGCAAGTTATGCACAAAAGTTGTGTCTGTACTAGAAAACTAGAATACGTTCGACTTGCTTTGAAGTAAGTTATTGACTTGAAATGACTCATTGAAATGATTTTAATTTTAAACGACTGCACACTTTCCTTGCAATGATCATTTGCAAGTTATGCACAAAAGTTGTGTCTGTAGTTGAAAACTAGAATTCGTTCGACTTGTTTTGAAATAGGTTATTGACTTGAAATGACTCATTGAAATGATTTTAAGGTTAAACGAATACCCACTTTCCTTGGAATGATAATTTGCAAGTTATGCACAAAACTTGTGTTTGTAGTGCAAAATTAGACTTCGTACGAATTGCTTTGAAATTAGTGATTGACTTGAAATGACTAATTGAAATGATTTTAAGGTTAAACGAATGCACACTTTCCTTGCAATGATCATTTGCACGTTATGCACAAAAGTTGTGTCTGTAGTGCAAAACTAGAATTCGTTCGACTTGCTTTGAAGTAAGTTATTGACTTGAAATGACTCATTGAAATGATTTTAATTTTAAACGAATGCACACTTTCCTTGCAATGATCATTTGCAAGTTATGCACAAAAGTTGTGTCTGTAGTGCAAAACTAGAATTCGTTCGACTTGCTCTGAGATAAGTTATTGACTTGAAATGACTCATTGAAATGATTGTAAGATTAAACGAAAGCACACTTTCCTTGCAATGATCATTTGCAAGTTATGCACAAAAGTTGTGTCTGTACTGGAAAACTAGAATACGTTCGACTTGCTTTGACATAAGTTATTGACTTGAAATGACTCATTGAAATGATTTTAAGGTTAAACGAATGCACACTTGCCATGCAATGATCATTCAGAAGTTATGCACAAAATTGGGGTCTGTAGTGGAAAACTAGAATTCGTTCGACTTGTTTTGAAATAGGTTATTGACTTGAAATGACTCATTGAAATGATTTTAAGGTTAAACGAATACCCACTTTCCTTAGAATGATAATTTGCAAGTTATGCACAAAACTTGTGTTTGTAGTGCAAAATTAGAATTCGTTCGAATTGCTTTGAAATTAGTGATTGACTTGAAATGACAAATTGAAATGATTTTAAGGTTAAACGAACGCACACATTCCTTGCAATGATCATTTGCAAGTTATGCACAAAAGTTGTGTCTGTAGTGCAAAATTAGAATTCGTTCGACTTGCTTTGAAGTAAGTTATTGACTTGAAATGACTCATTGAAATGATTTTAATTTTAAACGAATGCACACTTTCCTTGCAATGATCATTTGCAAGTTATGCACAAAACTTGTGTTTGTAGTGCAAAAATAGAATTTGTTCGACTTGTTTTGAAATAGGTTATTGACTTGAAATGACTCATTGAAATGATTTTAAGGTTAAACGAATACCCACTTTCCTTGGAATGATAATTTGCAAGTTATGCACAAAAGTTGTGTCTGTAGTGCAAAACTAGAATTCATTCGACTTGCTCTGAGATAAGTTATTGACTTGAAATGACTCATTGAAATGATTGTAAGATTAAACGAAAGCACACTTTCCTTGCAATGATCATTTGCAAGTTATGCACAAAAGTTGTGTCTGTACTGGAAAACTAGAATACGTTCGACTTGCTTTGACATAAGTTATTGACTTGAAATGACTCATTGAAATGATTTTAAGGTTAAACGAATGCACACTTGCCATGCAATGATCATTCAGAAGTTATGCACAAAATTGGTGTCTGTAGTGGAAAACTAGAATTCGTTCGACTTGTTTTGAAATAGGTTATTGACTTGAAATGACTCATTGAAATGATTTTAAGGTTAAACGAATACCCACTTTCCTTAGAATGATAATTTGCAAGTTATGCACAAAACTTGTGTTTGTAGTGCAAAATTAGAATTCGTTCGAATTGCTTTGAAATTAGTGATTGACTTGAAATGACATATTGAAATGATTTTAAGGTTAAACGAACGCACACATTCCTTGCAATGATCATTTGCAAGTTATGCACAAAAGTTGTGTCTGTAGTGCAAAATTAGAATTCGTTCGACTTGCTTTGAAGTAAGTTATTGACTTGAAATGACTTATTGAAATGATTTTAATTTTAAACGAATGCACACTTTCCTTGGAATGATAATTTGCAAGTTATGCACAAAAGTTGTGTCTGTAGTGCAAAACTAGAATTCATTCGACTTGCTTTGAGATAAGTTATTGACTTGAAATGACTCATTGAAATGATTTTAAAGTTAAACGAAAGCACACTTTCCTTGCAATGATCATTTGCAAGTTATGCACAAAACTTGTGTTTGTAGTGCAAAAATAGAATTTGTTCGACTTGTTTTGAAATAGGTTATTGACTTGAAATGACTCATTGAAATGATTTTAAGGTTAAACGAATACCCACTTTCCTTGGAATGATAATTTGCAAGTTATGCACAAAAGTTGTGTCTGTAGTGCAAAACTAGAATTCATTCGACTTGCTCTGAGATAAGTTATTGACTTGAAATGACTCATTGAAATGATTGTAAGATTAAACGAAAACACACTTTCCTTGCAATGATCATTTGCAAGTTATGCACAAAAGTTGTGTCTGTACTGGAAAACTAGAATACGTTCGACTTGCTTTGACATAAGTTATTGACTTGAAATGACTCATTGAAATGATTTTAAGGTTAAACGAATGCACACTTGCCATGCAATGATCATTCAGAAGTTATGCACAAAATTGGTGTCTGTAGTGGAAAACTAGAATTCGTTCGACTTGTTTTGAAATAGGTTATTGACTTGAAATGACTCATTGAAATGATTTTAAGGTTAAACGAATACCCACTTTCCTTAGAATGATAATTTGCAAGTTATGCACAAAACTTGTGTTTGTAGTGCAAAATTAGAATTCGTTCGAATTGCTTTGAAATTAGTGATTGACTTGAAATGACAAATTGAAATGATTTTAAGGTTAAACGAACGCACACATTCCTTGCAATGATCATTTGCAAGTTATGCACAAAAGTTGTGTCTGTAGTGCAAAATTAGAATTCGTTCGACTTGCTTTGAAGTAAGTTATTGACTTGAAATGACTCATTGAAATGATTTTAATTTTAAACGAATGCACACTTTCCTTGCAATGATCATTTGCAAGTTATGCACAAAACAAGTGTTTGTAGTGCAAAAATAGAATTTGTTCGACTTGTTTTGAAATAGGTTATTGACTTGAAATGACTCATTGAAATGATTTTAAGGTTAAACGAATACCCACTTTCCTTGGAATGATAATTTGCAAGTTATGCACAAAAGTTGTGTCTGTAGTGCAAAACTAGAATTCATTCGACTTGCTCTGAGATAAGTTATTGACTTGAAATGACTCATTGAAATGATTGTAAGATTAAACGAAAGCACACTTTCCTTGCAATGATCATTTGCAAGTTATGCACAAAAGTTGTGTCTGTACTGGAAAACTAGAATACGTTCGACTTGCTTTGACATAAGTTATTGACTTGAAATGACTCATTGAAATGATTTTAAGGTTAAACGAATGCACACTTGCCATGCAATGATCATTCAGAAGTTATGCACAAAATTGGTGTCTGTAGTGGAAAACTAGAATTCGTTCGACTTGTTTTGAAATAGGTTATTGACTTGAAATGACTCATTGAAATGATTTTAAGGTTAAACGAATACCCACTTTCCTTAGAATGATAATTTGCAAGTTATGCACAAAACTTGTGTTTGTAGTGCAAAATTAGAATTCGTTCGAATTGCTTTGAAATTAGTGATTGACTTGAAATGACAAATTGAAATGATTTTAAGGTTAAACGAACGCACACATTCCTTGCAATGATCATTTGCAAGTTATGCACAAAAGTTGTGTCTGTAGTGCAAAATTAGAATTCTTTCGACTTGCTTTGAAGTAAGTTATTGACTTGAAATGACTCATTGAAATGATTTTAATTTTAAACGAATGCACACTTTCCTTGGAATGATAATTTGCAAGTTATGCACAAAAGTTGTGTCTGTAGTGCAAAACTAGAATTCATTCGACTTGCTTTGAGATAAGTTATTGACTTGAAATGACTCATTGAAATGATTTTAAAGTTAAACGAAAGCACACTTTCCTTGCAATGATCATTTGCAAGTTATGCACAAAACTTGTGTTTGTAGTGCAAAAATAGAATTTGTTCGACTTGTTTTGAAATAGGTTATTGACTTGAAATGACTCATTGAAATGATTTTAAGGTTAAACGAATACCCACTTTCCTTGGAATGATAATTTGCAAGTTATGCACAAAAGTTGTGTCTGTAGTGCAAAACTAGAATTCATTCGACTTGCTCTGAGATAAGTTATTGACTTGAAATGACTCATTGAAATGATTGTAAGATTAAACGAAAACACACTTTCCTTGCAATGATCATTTGCAAGTTATGCACAAAAGTTGTGTCTGTACTGGAAAACTAGAATACGTTCGACTTGCTTTGACATAAGTTATTGACTTGAAATGACTCATTGAAATGATTTTAAGGTTAAACGAATGCACACTTGCCATGCAATGATCATTCAGAAGTTATGCACAAAATTGGTGTCTGTAGTGGAAAACTAGAATTCGTTCGACTTGTTTTGAAATAGGTTATTGACTTGAAATGACTCATTGAAATGATTTTAAGGTTAAACGAATACCCACTTTCCTTAGAATGATAATTTGCAAGTTATGCACAAAACTTGTGTTTGTAGTGCAAAATTAGAATTCGTTCGAATTGCTTTGAAATTAGTGATTGACTTGAAATGACAAATTGAAATGATTTTAAGGTTAAACGAACGCACACATTCCTTGCAATGATCATTTGCAAGTTATGCACAAAAGTTGTGTCTGTAGTGCAAAATTAGAATTCGTTCGACTTGCTTTGAAGTAAGTTATTGACTTGAAATGACTCATTGAAATGATTTTAATTTTAAACGAATGCACACTTTCCTTGCAATGATCATTTGCAAGTTATGCACAAAAGTTGTGTCTGTAGTGCAAAACTAGAAATCGTTCGACTTGCTTTGAAATAAGTTATTGACTTGAAATGACTCATTCAAATGATTTTAAGGTTAAACGAATACACACTTTCCTTGCAATGATCATTTGCAAGTTATGCACAAAAGTTGTGTCTGTAGTGCAAAACTAGAATTCGTTCGACTTGCTCTGAAATAAGTTATTGACTTGAAAGCACCCTTTGAAATGATTTTAATTTTAAACGAATGCACACTTTCCTTGCAATGATCATCTGCAAGTTATGTACAAAAGTTGTGTCCGTAGTGCAAAACTAGAATTCGTTCGACTTGCTCTGAAATAAGTTATTGACTTGAAAGGACTCTTTGAAATGATTTTAAGATTAAACGAAAGCACACTTTCCTTGCAATGATCATTTGCAAGTTATGCACAAAAGTTGTGTCTGTACTAGAAAACTAGAATACGTTCGACTTGCTTTGAAGTAAGTTATTGACTTGAAATGACTCATTGAAATGATTTTAATTTTAAACGACTGCACACTTTCCTTGCAATGATCATTTGCAAGTTATGCACAAAAGTTGTGTCTGTAGTGGAAAACTAGAATTCGTTCGACTTGTTTTGAAATAGGTTATTGACTTGAAATGACTCATTGAAATGATTTTAAGGTTAAACGAATACCCACTTTCCTTGGAATGATAATTTGCAAGTTATGCACAAAACTTGTGTTTGTAGTGCAAAATTAGAATTCGTTCGAATTGCTTTGAAATTAGTGATTGACTTGAAATGACTAATTGAAATGATTTTAAGGTTAAACGAATGCACACTTTCCTTGCAATGATCATTTGCAAGTTATGCACAAAAGTTGTGTCTGTAGTGCAAAACTAGAATTCGTTCGACTTGCTTTGAAGTAAGTTATTGACTTGAAATGACTCATTGAAATGATTTTAATTTTAAACGAATGTACACTTTCCTTGCAATGATCATTTGCAAGTTATGCACAAAAGTTGTGTCTGTACTAGAAAACTAGAATACGTTCGACTTGCTTTGAAGTAAGTTATTGACTTGAAATGACTCATTGAAATGATTTTAATTTTAAACGACTGCAAACTTTCCTTGCAATGATCATTTGCAAGTTATGCACAAAAGTTGTGTCTGTAGTGGAAAACTAGAATTCGTTCGACTTGTTTTGAAATAGGTTATTGACTTGAAATGACTCATTGAAATGATTTTAAGGTTAAACGAATACCCACTTTCCTTGGAATGATAATTTGCAAGTTATGCACAAAACTTGTGTTTGTAGTGCAAAATTAGAATTCGTTCGAATTGCTTTGAAATTAGTTATTGACTTGAAATGACTAATTGAAATGATTTTAAGGTTAAACGAATGCACACTTTCCTTGCAATGATCATTTGCAAGTTATGCACAAAAGTTGTGTCTGTAGTGCAAAACTAGAATTCGTTCGACTTGCTTTGAAGTAAGTTATTGACTTGAAATGACTCATTGAAATGATTTTAATTTTAAACGAATGCACACTTTCCTTGCAATGATCATTTGCAAGTTATGCACAAAAGTTGTGTCTGTAGTGCAAAACTAGAATTCGTTCGACTTGCTTTGAAGTAAGTTATTGACTTGAAATGACTCATTGAAATGATTTTAATTTTAAACGAATGTACACTTTCCTTGCAATGATCATTTGCAAGTTATGCACAAAAGTTGTGTCTGTACTAGAAAACTAGAATACGTTCGACTTGCTTTGAAGTAAGTTATTGACTTGAAATGACTCATTGAAATGATTTTAATTTTAAACGACTGCACACTTTCCTTGCAATGATCATTGGCAAGTTATGCACAAAAGTTGTGTCTGTAGTTGAAAACTAGAATTCGTTCGACTTGTTTTGAAATAGGTTATTGACTTGAAATGACTCATTGAAATGATTTTAAGGTTAAACGAATACCCACTTTCCTTGGAATGATAATTTGCAAGTTATGCACAAAAGTTGTGTCTGTATTGCAAAACTAGAATTCATTCGACTTGCTTTGAGATAAGTTATTGACTTGAAATGACTCATTGAAATGATTTTAAAGTTAAACGAAAGCACACTTTCCTTGCAATGATCATTTGCAAGTTATGCACAAAACTTGTGTTTGTAGTGCAAAAATAGAATTTGTTCGACTTGTTTTGAAATAGGTTATTGACTTGAAATGACTCATTGAAATGATTTTAAGGTTAAACGAATACCCACTTTCCTTTGAATGATAATTTGCAAGTTATGCACAAAAGTTGTGTCTGTAGTGCAAAACTAGAATTCATTCGACTTGCTTTGAGATAAGTTATTGATTTGAAATGACTCATTGAAATGATTTTAAGATTAAACGAAAGCACACTTTCCTTGCAATGATCATTTGCAAGTTATGCACAAAAGTTGTGTCTGTAGTGCAAAACTAGAATTCATTCGACTTGCTTTGAGATAAGTTATTGACTTGAAATGACTCATTGAAATGATTTGAAAGTTAAACGAAAGCACACTTTCCTTGCAATGATCATTTGCAAGTTATGCACAAAACTTGTGTTTGTAGTGCAAAAATAGAATTTGTTCGGCTTGTTTTGAAATAGGTTATTGACTTGAAATGACTCATCGAAATGATTTTAAGGTTAAACGAATACCCACTTTCCTTGGAATGATAATTTGCAAGTTATGCACAAGAGTTGTGTCTGTAGTGCAAAACTAGAATTCATTCGACTTGCTTTGAGATAAGTTATTGACTTGAAATGACTCATTGAAATGATTTTAAGATTAAACGAAAGCACACTTTCCTTGCAATGATCATTTGCAAGTTATGCACAAAAGTTGTGTCTGTAGTGCAAAACTAGAATTCGTTCGACTTGCTTTGAAGTAAGTTATTGACTTGAAATGACTCATTGAAATGATTTTAATTTTAAACGAATGTACACTTTCCTTGCAATGATCATTTGCAAGTTATGCACAAAAGTTGTGTCTGTACTAGAAAACTAGAATACGTTCGACTTGCTTTGAAGTAAGTTATTGACTTGAAATGACTCATTGAAATGATTTTAATTTTAAACGACTGCACACTTTCCTTGGAATGATCGTTTGCAAGTTATGCACAAAAGTTGTGTCTGTAGTTGAAAACTAGAATTCGTTCGACTTGTTTTGAAATAGGTTATTGACTTGAAATTACTCATTGAAATGATTTTAAGGTTAAACGAATACCCACTTTCCTTGGAATGATAATTTGCAAGTTATGCACAAAACTTGTGTTTGTAGTGCAAAATTAGAATTCGTTCGAATTGCTTTGAAATTAGTGATTGACTTGAAATGACTAATTGAAATGATTTTAAGGTTAAACGAATGCACACTTTCCATGCAATGATCATTCGCAAGTTATGCACAAAAGTGGTGTCTGTACTAGAAAACTCGAAAACGTTCGACTTGCTTCGAAGTAAGTTATTGACTTGAAATGACTCATTGAAATGATTTTAATTTTCAACGAATGCACACTTTCCTTGGAATGATAATTTGCAAGTTATGCAAAAAACTTGTGTTTGTAGTGCAAAATTAGAATTCGTTCGAATTGCTTTGAAATTAGTGATTGACTTGAAATGACAAATTGAAATGATTTTAAGGTTAAACGAACGCACACTTTCCTTGCAATGATCATTTGCAAGTTATGCACAAAAGTTGTGTCTGTAGTGCAAAATTAGAATTCATTCGACTTGCTTTGAGATAAGTTATTGACTTGAAATGACTCATTGAAATGATTTTAAGATTCAACGAAAGCACACTTTCCTTGCAATGATCATTTGCAAGTTATGCACAAAAGTTGTGTCTGTACTGGAAAACTAGAATACGTTCGACTTGCTTTGACATAAGTTATTGACTTGAAATGACTCATTGAAATGATTTTAAGGTTAAACGAATGCACACTTTCCATGCAATGATCATTCAGAAGTTATGCACAAAATTGGTGTCTGTAGTGGAAAACTTGAATTCGTTCGACTTGTTTTGAAATAGGTTATTGACTTGAAATGACTCATTGAAATGATTTTAAGGTTAAACGAATACCCACTTTCCTTGGAATGATAATTTGCAAGTTATGCAAAAAACTTGTGTTTGTAGTGCAAAATTAGAATTCGTTCGAATTGCTTTGAAATTAGTGATTGACTTGAAATGACAAATTGAAATGATTTTAAGGTTAAACGAACGCACACTTTCCTTGCAATGATCATTTGCAAGTTATGCACAAAAGTTGTGTCTGTAGTGCAAAATTAGAATTCGTTCGACTTGCTTTGAAGTAAGTTATTGACTTGAAATGACTCATTGAAATGATTTTAATTTTAAACGAATGCACACTTTCCTTGCAATGATCATTTGCAAGTTATGCACAAAAGTTGTGTCTGTAGTGCAAAACTAGAATTCGTTCGACTTGCTTTGAAATAAGTTATTGACTTGAAATGACTCATTCAAATGATTTTAAGGTTAAACGAATACACACTTTCCTTGCAATGATCATTTGCAGGTTATGCACAAAAGTTGTGTCTGTAGTGCAAAACTAGAATTCGTTCGACTTGCTCTGAAATAAGTTATTGACTTGAAAGGACTCTTTGAAATGATTTTAATTTTAAACGAATGCACACTTTCCTTGCAATGATCATTTGCAAGTTATGTACAAAAGTTGTGTCTGTAGTGCAAAACTAGAATTCGTTCGACTCTCTCAGAAATAAGTTATTGACTTGAAAGGACTCTTTGAAATGATTTTAAGATTAAACGAAAGCACACTTTCCTTGCAATGATCATTTGCAAGTTATGCACAAAAGTTGTGTCTGTACTAGAAAACTAGAATACGTTCGACTTGCTTTGAAGTAAGTTATTGACTTGAAATGACTCATTGAAATGATTTTAATTTTAAACGACTGCACACTTTCCTTTCAATGATCATTTGCAAGTTATGCACAAAATTTGTGTCTGTAGTGGAAAACTAGAATTCGTTCGACTTGTTTTGAAATAGGTTATTGACTTGAAATGACTCATTGAAATGATTTTAAGGTTAAACGAATACCCACTTTCCTTGGAATGATAATTTGCAAGTTATGCACAAAACTTGTGTTTGTAGAGCAAAATTAGAATTCGTTCGAATTGCTTTGAAATTAGTGATTGACTTGAAATGACTAATTGAAATGATTTTAAGGTTAAACTAATGCACACTTTCCTTGCAATGATCATTTGCAAGTTATGCACAAAAGTTGTGTCTGTAGTGCAAAACTAGAATTCGTTCGACTTGCTTTGAAGTAAGTTATTGACTTGAAATGACTCATTGAAATGATTTTAATTTTAAACGAATGCACACTTTCCTTGCAATGATCATTTGCAAGTTACGCACAAAAGTTGTGTCTGTAGTTGAAAACTAGAATTCGTTCGACTTGTTTTGAAATAGGTTATTGACTTGAAATGACTCATTGAAATGATTTTAAGGTTAAACGAATACCCACTTTCCTTGGAATGATAATTTGCAAGTTATGCACCAAACTTGTGTTTGTAGTGCAAAATTAGAAATCGTTCGAATTGCTTTGAAATTAGTGATTGATTTGAAATGACTAATTGAAATGATTTTGAGGTTAAACGAATGCACACTTTCCTTGCAATGATCATTTGCAAGTTATGCACAAAAGTTGTGTCTGTACTGGAAAACTAGAATACGTTCGACATGCTTTGACATAAGTTATTGACTTGAAATGACTCATTGAAATGATTTTAAGGTTAAACGAATGCACACTTTCCATGCAATGATCATTCGCAAGTTATGCACAAAAGTTGTGTCTGTAGTTGAAAACTAGAATTCGTTCGACTTGCTTTGAAGTAAGTTATTGACTTGAAATGACTCATTGAAATGATTTTAATTTTAAACGAATGCACACTTTCCTTGCAATGATCATTTGCAAGTTATGCACAAAACTTGGGTTTGTAGTGCAAAAATAGAATTTGTTCGACTTGTTTTGAAATAGGTTATTGACTTGAAATGACTTACTGAAATGATTTTAAGGTTAAACGAATACCCACTTTCCTTGGAATGATAATTTGCAAGTTATGCACAAAAGTTGTGTCTGTAGTGCAAAACTAGAATTCATTCGACTTGCTTTGAATTAAGTTATTGACTTGAAATGACTCATTGAAATAATTTTAAGATTAAACGAAAGCACACTTTCCTTGCAATGATCATTTGCAAGTTATGCACAAAAGTTGTGTCTGTAGTTGAAAACTAGAATTCGTTCGACTTGTTTTGAAATAGGTTATTGACTTGAAATGACTCATTGAAATGATTTTAAGGTTAAACGAATACCCACTTTCCTTGGAATGATAATTTGCAAGTTATGCACAAAACTTGTGTTTGTAGTGCAAAATTAGAATTCGTTCGAATTGCTTTGAAATTAGTGATTGACTTGAAATGATTAATTGAAATGATTTTAAGGTTAAACGAATGCACACTTTCCTTGCAATGATCATTTGCAAGTTATGCACAAAAGTTGTGTCTGTAGTGCAAAACTAGAATTCGTTCGACTTGCTTTGAAGTAAGTTATTGACTTGAAATGACTCATTGAAATGATTTTAATTTTAAACGAATGTACACTTTCCTTGCAATGATCATTTGCAAGTTATGCACAAAAGTTGTGTCTGTACTAGAAAACTAGAATACGTTCGACTTGCTTTGAAGTAAGTTATTGACTTGAAATGACTCATTGAAATGATTTTAATTTTAAACGACTGCACACTTTCCTTGCAATGATCATTTGCAAGTTATGCACAAAAGTTGTGTCTGTAGTGGAAAACTAGAATTCGTTCGACTTGTTTTGAAATAGGTTATTGACTTGAAATGACTCATTGAAATGATTTTAAGGTTAAACGAATACCCACTTTCCTTGGAATGATAATTTGCAAGTTATGCACAAAACTTGTGTTTGTAGTGCAAAATTAGAATTCGTTCGAATTGCTTTGAAATTAGTGATTGACTTGAAATGACTAATTGAAATGATTTTAAGGTTAAACGAATGCACACTTTCCTTGCAATGATCATTTGCAAGTTATGCACAAAAGTTGTGTCTGTAGTGCAAAACTAGAATTCGTTCGACTTGCTTTGAAGTAAGTTATTGACTTGAAATGACTCATTGAAATGATTTTAATTTTAAACGAATGCACACTTTCCTTGCAATGATCATTTGCAAGTTATGCACAAAAGTTGTGTCTGTAGTGCAAAACTAGAATTCGTTCGACTTGCTTTGAAGTAAGTTATTGACTTGAAATGACTCATTGAAATGATTTTAATTTTAAACGAATGTACACTTTCCTTGCAATGATCATTTGCAAGTTATGCACAAAAGTTGTGTCTGTACTAGAAAACTAGAATACGTTCGACTTGCTTTGAAGTAAGTTATTGACTTGAAATGACTCATTGAAATGATTTTAATTTTAAACGACTGCACACTTTCCTTGCAATGATCATTGGCAAGTTATGCACAAAAGTTGTGTCTGTAGTTGAAAACTAGAATTCGTTCGACTTGTTTTGAAATAGGTTATTGACTTGAAATGACTCATTGAAATGATTTTAAGGTTAAACGAATACCCACTTTCCTTGGAATGATAATTTGCAAGTTATGCACAAAAGTTGTGTCTGTATTGCAAAACTAGAATTCATTCGACTTGCTTTGAGATAAGTTATTGACTTGAAATGACTCATTGAAATGATTTTAAAGTTAAACGAAAGCACACTTTCCTTGCAATGATCATTTGCAAGTTATGCACAAAACTTGTGTTTGTAGTGCAAAAATAGAATTTGTTCGACTTGTTTTGAAATAGGTTATTGACTTGAAATGACTCATTGAAATGATTTTAAGGTTAAACGAATACCCACTTTCCTTTGAATGATAATTTGCAAGTTATGCACAAAAGTTGTGTCTGTAGTGCAAAACTAGAATTCATTCGACTTGCTTTGAGATAAGTTATTGACTTGAAATGACTCATTGAAATGATTTTAAGATTAAACGAAAGCACACTTTCCTTGCAATGATCATTTGCAAGTTATGCACAAAAGTTGTGTCTGTAGTGCAAAACTAGAATTCATTCGACTTGCTTTGAGATAAGTGATTGACTTGAAATGACTCATTGAAATGATTTTAAAGTTAAACGAAAGCACACTTTCCTTGCAATGATCATTTGCAAGTTATGCACAAAACTTGTGTTTGTAGTGCAAAAATAGAATTTGTTCGGCTTGTTTTGAAATAGGTTATTGACTTGAAATGACTCATCGAAATGATTTTAAGGTTAAACGAATACCCACTTTCCTTGGAATGATAATTTGCAAGTTATGCACAAGAGTTGTGTCTGTAGTGCAAAACTAGAATTCATTCGACTTGCTTTGAGATAAGTTATTGACTTGAAATGACTCATTGAAATGATTTTAAGATTAAACGAAAGCACACTTTCCTTGCAATGATCATTTGCAAGTTATGCACAAAAGTTGTGTCTGTAGTGCAAAACTAGAATTCGTTCGACTTGCTTTGAAGTAAGTTATTGACTTGAAATGACTCATTGAAATGATTTTAATTTTAAACGAATGTACACTTTCCTTGCAATGATCATTTGCAAGTTATGCACAAAAGTTGTGTCTGTACTAGAAAACTAGAATACGTTCGACTTGCTTTGAAGTAAGTTATTGACTTGAAATGACTCATTGAAATGATTTTAATTTTAAACGACTGCACACTTTCCTTGGAATGATCGTTTGCAAGTTATGCACAAAAGTTGTGTCTGTAGTTGAAAACTAGAATTCGTTCGACTTGTTTTGAAATAGGTTATTGACTTGAAATTACTCTTTGAAATGATTTTAAGGTTAAACGAATACCCACTTTCCTTGGAATGATAATTTGCAAGTTATGCACAAAACTTGTGTTTGTAGTGCAAAATTAGAATTCGTTCGAATTGCTTTGAAATTAGTGATTGACTTGAAATGACTAATTGAAATGATTTTAAGGTTAAACGAATGCACACTTTCCATGCAATGATCATTCGCAAGTTATGCACAAAAGTGGTGTCTGTACTAGAAAACTCGAAAACGTTCGACTTGCTTCGAAGTAAGTTATTGACTTGAAATGACTCATTGAAATGATTTTAATTTTCAACGAATGCACACTTTCCTTGGAATGATAATTTGCAAGTTATGCAAAAAACTTGTGTTTGTAGTGCAAAATTAGAATTCGTTCGAATTGCTTTGAAATTAGTGATTGACTTGAAATGACAAATTGAAATGATTTTAAGGTTAAACGAACGCACACTTTCCTTGCAATGATCATTTGCAAGTTATGCACAAAAGTTGTGTCTGTAGTGCAAAATTAGAATTCATTCGACTTGCTTTGAGATAAGTTATTGACTTGAAATGACTCATTGAAATGATTTTAAGATTCAACGAAAGCACACTTTCCTTGCAATGATCATTTGCAAGTTATGCACAAAAGTTGTGTCTGTACTGGAAAACTAGAATACGTTCGACTTGCTTTGACATAAGTTATTGACTTGAAATGACTCATTGAAATGATTTTAAGGTTAAACGAATGCACACTTTCCATGCAATGATCATTCAGAAGTTATGCACAAAATTGGTGTCTGTAGTGGAAAACTTGAATTCGTTCGACTTGTTTTGAAATAGGTTATTGACTTGAAATGACTCATTGAAATGATTTTAAGGTTAAACGAATACCCACTTTCCTTGGAATGATAATTTGCAAGTTATGCAAAAAACTTGTGTTTGTAGTGCAAAATTAGAATTCGTTCGAATTGCTTTGAAATTAGTGATTGACTTGAAATGACAAATTGAAATGATTTTAAGGTTAAACGAACGCACACTTTCCTTGCAATGATCATTTGCAAGTTATGCACAAAAGTTGTGTCTGTAGTGCAAAATTAGAATTCGTTCGACTTGCTTTGAAGTAAGTTATTGACTTGAAATGACTCATTGAAATGATTTTAATTTTAAACGAATGCACACTTTCCTTGCAATGATCATTTGCAAGTTATGCACAAAAGTTGTGTCTGTAGTGCAAAACTAGAATTCGTTCGACTTGCTTTGAAATAAGTTATTGACTTGAAATGACTCATTCAAATGATTTTAAGGTTAAACGAATACACACTTTCCTTGCAATGATCATTTGCAGGTTATGCACAAAAGTTGTGTCTGTAGTGCAAAACTAGAATTCGTTCGACTTGCTCTGAAATAAGTTATTGACTTGAAAGGACTCTTTGAAATGATTTTAATTTTAAACGAATGCACACTTTCCTTGCAATGATCATTTGCAAGTTATGTACAAAAGTTGTGTCTGTAGTGCAAAACTAGAATTCGTTCGACTCTCTCAGAAATAAGTTATTGACTTGAAAGGACTCTTTGAAATGATTTTAAGATTAAACGAAAGCACACTTTCCTTGCAATGATCATTTGCAAGTTATGCACAAAAGTTGTGTCTGTACTAGAAAACTAGAATACGTTCGACTTGCTTTGAAGTAAGTTATTGACTTGAAATGACTCATTGAAATGATTTTAATTTTAAACGACTGCACACTTTCCTTTCAATGATCATTTGCAAGTTATGCACAAAATTTGTGTCTGTAGTGGAAAACTAGAATTCGTTCGACTTGTTTTGAAATAGGTTATTGACTTGAAATGACTCATTGAAATGATTTTAAGGTTAAACGAATACCCACTTTCCTTGGAATGATAATTTGCAAGTTATGCACAAAACTTGTGTTTGTAGAGCAAAATTAGAATTCGTTCGAATTGCTTTGAAATTAGTGATTGACTTGAAATGACTAATTGAAATGATTTTAAGGTTAAACTAATGCACACTTTCCTTGCAATGATCATTTGCAAGTTATGCACAAAAGTTGTGTCTGTAGTGCAAAACTAGAATTCGTTCGACTTGCTTTGAAGTAAGTTATTGACTTGAAATGACTCATTGAAATGATTTTAATTTTAAACGAATGCACACTTTCCTTGCAATGATCATTTGCAAGTTACGCACAAAAGTTGTGTCTGTAGTTGAAAACTAGAATTCGTTCGACTTGTTTTGAAATAGGTTATTGACTTGAAATGACTCATTGAAATGATTTTAAGGTTAAACGAATACCCACTTTCCTTGGAATGATAATTTGCAAGTTATGCACCAAACTTGTGTTTGTAGTGCAAAATTAGAAATCGTTCGAATTGCTTTGAAATTAGTGATTGATTTGAAATGACTAATTGAAATGATTTTGAGGTTAAACGAATGCACACTTTCCTTGCAATGATCATTTGCAAGTTATGCACAAAAGTTGTGTCTGTACTGGAAAACTAGAATACGTTCGACATGCTTTGACATAAGTTATTGACTTGAAATGACTCATTGAAATGATTTTAAGGTTAAACGAATGCACACTTTCCATGCAATGATCATTCGCAAGTTATGCACAAAAGTTGTGTCTGTAGTTGAAAACTAGAATTCGTTCGACTTGCTTTGAAGTAAGTTATTGACTTGAAATGACTCATTGAAATGATTTTAAGGTTAAACGAATACCCACTTTCCTTGGAATGATAATTTGCAAGTTATGCACAAAACTTGTGTTTGTAGTGCAAAATTAGAATTCGTCCGAATTGCTTTGAAATTAGTGATTGACTTGAAATGACTAATTGAAATGATTTTAAGGTTAAACGAATGCACACTTTCCTTGCAATGATCATTTGCAAGTTATGCACAAAAGTTGTGTCTGTAGTGCAAAACTAGAATTCGTTCGACTTGCTTTGAAGTAAGTTATTGACTTGAAATGACTCATTGAAATAATTTTAATTTTAAACGAATGCACACTTTCCTTGCAATGATCATTTGCAAGTTATGCACAAAACTTGGGTTTGTAGTGCAAAAATAGAATTTGTTCGACTTGTTTTGAAATAGGTTATTGACTTGAAATGACTTATTGAAATGATTTTAAGGTTAAACGAATACCCACTTTCCTTGGAATGATAATTTGCAAGTTATGCACAAAAGTTGTGTCTGTAGTGCAAAACTAGAATTCATTCGACTTGCTTTGAATTAAGTTATTGACTTGAAATGACTCATTGAAATAATTTTAAGATTAAACGAAAGCACACTTTCCTTGCAATGATCATTTGCAAGTTATGCACAAAAGTTGTGTCTGTACTGGAAAACTAGAATTCGTTCGACTTGCTTTGACATAAGTTATTGACTTGAAATGACTCATTGAAATGATTTTAAGGTTAAACGAATACCCACTTTCCTTGGAATGATAATTTGCAAGTTATGCACAAAACTTGTGTTTGTAGTGCAAAATTAGAATTCGTCCGAATTGCTTTGAAATTAGTGATTGACTTGAAATGACTAATTGAAATGATTTTAAGGTTAAACGAATGCACACTTTCCTTGCAATGATCATTTGCAAGTTATGCACAAAAGTTGTGTCTGTAGTGCAAAACTAGAATTCGTTCGACTTGCTTTGAAGTAAGTTATTGACTTGAAATGACTCATTGAAATAATTTTAATTTTAAACGAATGCACACTTTCCTTGCAATGATCATTTGCAAGTTATGCACAAAAGTTGTGTCTGTAGTTGAAAACTAGAATTCGTTCGACTTGTTTTGAAATAGGTTATTGACTTGAAATGACTCATTGAAATGATTTTAAGGTTAAACGAATACCCACTTTCCTTGGAATGATAATTTGCAAGTTATGCACAAAAGTTGTGTCTGTAGTGCAAAACTAGAATTCATTCGACTTGCTTTGAGATAAGTTATTGACTTGAAATGACTCATTGAAATGATTTTAAGATTAAACGAAGGCACACTTTCCTTGCAATGATCATTTGCAAGTTATGCACAAAAGTTGTGTCTGTACTGGAAAACTAGAATACGTTCGACTTGCTTTGACATAAGTTATTGACTTGAAATGACTCATTGAAATGATTTTAAGGTTAAACGAATGCACACTTTCCATGCAATGATCATTCGCAAGTTATGCACAAAAGTTGTGTCTGTAGTGCAAAACTAGAATTCATTCGACTTGCTTTGAGATAAGTTATTGACTTGAAATGACTTATTGAAATGATTTTAAAGTTAAACGAAAGCACACTTTCCTTGCAATGATCATTTGCAAGTTATGCACAAAACTTGTGTCTGTAGTTGAAAACTAGAATTCGTTCGACTTGTTTTGAAATATGTTATTGACTTGAAATGACTCATTGAAATGATTTTAAGGTTAAACGAATACCCACTTTCCTTGGAATGATAATTTGCAAGTTATGCACAAAACTTGTGTTTGTAGTGCAAAATTAGAATTCGTTCGAATTGCTTTGAAATTAGTGATTGACTTGAAATGACTAATTGAAATGATTTTAAGGTTAAACGAATGCACACTTTCCTTGCAATGATCATTCGCAAGTTATGCACAAAAGTTGTGTCTGTATGGGAAAACTAGAATTCGTTCGACTTGTTTTGAAATAGGTTATTGACTTGAAATAACTCATTGAAATGATTTTATGGTTAAACGAATACCCACTTTCCTTGGAATGATAATTTGCAAGTTATGCACAAAAGTTGTGTCTGTAGTGGAAAACTAGAATTCGTTCGACTTGTTTTGAAATAGGTTATTGACTTGAAATGACTCATTGAAATGATTTTAAGGTTAAACGAATACCCACTTTCCTTGGAATGATAATTTGCAATTTATGCACAAAAGTTTTGTCTGTAGTGCAAAACTAGAATTCGTTCGACTTGCTTTGAATTAAGTTATTGACTTGAAATGACTCATTGAAATGATTTTAAGATTAAACGAAAGCACACTTTCCTTGCAATGATCATTTGCAAGTTATGCACAAAAGTTGTGTCTGTACTGGAAAACTAGAATACGTTCGACTTGCTTTGACATAAGTTATTGACTTGAAATGACTCATTGAAATGATTTTAAGGTTAAACGAATGCACACTTTCCATGCAATTATCATTCGCAAGTTATGCACAAAAGTGGTGTCTGTAGTGGAAAACTAGAATTCGTTCGACTTGCTTTGAAGTAAGTTATTGACTTGAAATGACTCATTGAAATGATTTTAATTTTAAACGAATGCACACTTTCCTGGCAATGATCATTTGCAAGTTATGCACAAAAGTTTTGTCTGTAGTTGAAAACTAGAATTCGTTCGACTTGTTTTGAAATAGGTTATTGACTTGAAATGACTCATTGAAATGATTTTAAGGTTAAACGAATACCCACTTTCCTTGGAATGATAATTTGCAAGTTATGCACAAAACTTGTGTTTGTAGTGTAAAATTAGAATTCGTTCGAATTGCTTTTAAATTAGTGATTGAATTGAAATGACTAATTGAAATGATTTTAAGGTTAAACGAATGCACACTTTCCTTGCAATGATCATTTGCAAGTTATGCACAAAAGTTGTGTCTGTAGTGGAAAACTAGAATTCGTTCGACTTGTTTTGAAATAGGTTATTGACTTGAAATGACTCATTGAAATGATTTTAAGGTTAAACGAATGCACACTTTCCTTGCAATGATCATTTGCAAGTTATGCACAAAAGTTGTGTCTGTAGTGCAAAACTAGAATTCGTTCGACTTGCTTTGAAGTAAGTTATTGACTTGAAATGACTCATTGAAATGATTTTAATTTTAAACGAATGCACACTTTCCTTGCAATGATCATTTGCAAGTTATGCACAAAAGTTGTGTCTGTAGTGGAAAACTAGAATTCGTTCGACTTGTTTTGAAATAGGTTATTGACTTGAAATGACTTATTGAAATGATTTTAAGGTTAAACGAATACCCACTTTCCTTGGAATGATAATTTGCAAGTTATGCACAAAAGTTGTGTCTGTAGTGCAAAATTAGAACTCGTTCGACTTGCTTTGAAATAAGTTATTGACTTGAAATGATTCATTGAAATGATTTTAAGATTAAACGAAAGCACACTTTCCTTGCAATGATCATTTGAAAGTTATGCACAAAAGTTGTGTCTGTACTGGAAAACTAGAATACGTTCGACCTGCTTTGACATAAGTTATTGACTTGAAATGACTCATTAAAATGATTTTAAGGTTAAACGAATGCACACTTTCCATGCAATGATCATTCGCAAGTTATGCACAAAAGTGGTGTCTGTACTGGAAAACTAGAATTCGTTCGACTTGCTTTGAAGTAAGTTATTGACTTGAAATGACTCATTGAAATGATTTTAATTTTAAACGACTGCACACTTTCCTGGCAATGATCATTTGCAAGTTATGAACAAAAGTTTTGTCTGTAGTTGAAAACTAGAATTCGTTCGACTTGTTTTGAAATAGGTTATTGACTTGAAATGACTCATTGAAATGATTTTAAGGTTAAACGAATACCCACTTTCCTTGGAATGATAATTGCAAGTTATGCACAAAACTTGTGTTTGTAGTGCAAAATTAGAATTCGTTCGAATTGCTTTGAAATAAGTTATTGACTTGAAATGACTCATTGAAATGATTTTAAGGTTAAAAGAATGCACACTTTCCTTGCAATGATCATTTGCAAGTTATGCACAAAAGTTGTGTCTGTAGTGCAAAATTAGATTTCGTTCGAATTGCTTTGAAATAAGTTATTGACTTGAAATGACTCATTGAAATGATTTTAAGGTTAAAAGAATGCACACTTTCCTTGCAATGATCATTTGCAAGTTATGCCCAAAAGTTGTGTCTGTAGTGCAAAACTAGAATTCGTTCGACTTGCTTTGAAGTAAGTTATTGACTTGAAATGTCTCATTGAAATGATTTTAATTTTAAACGAATGCACACTTTCGTTGCAATGATCATTTGCAAGTTATGCACAAAAGTTGTGTCTGTAGTGGAAAACTAGAATTCGTTCGACTTGTTTTGAAATAGGTTATTGACTTGAAATGACTTATTGAAATGATTTTAAGGTTAAACGAATACCCACTTTCCTTGGAATGATAATTTGCAAGTTATGCACAAAAGTTGTGTCTGTAGTGCAAAACTAGAATTCATTCGACTTGCTTTGAATTAAGTTATTGACTTGAAATGACTCATTGAAATGATTTTAAGATTAAACGAAAGCACACTTTCCTTGCAATGATCATTTGCAAGTTATGCACAAAAGTTGTGTCTGTACTAGAAAACTAGAATACGTTCGACTTGCTTTGAAGTAAGTTATTGACTTGAAATGACTCATTGAAATGATTTTAATTTTAAACGACTGAACACTTTCCTTGCAATGATCATTTGCAAGTTATGCACAAAAGTTGTGTCTGTAGTGGAAAACTAGAATTCGTTCGACTTGTTTTGAAATAGGTTATTGACTTGAAATGACTCATTGAAATGATTTTAAGGTTAAACGAATACCCACTTTTCTTGGAATGATAATTTGCAAGTTATGCACAAAACTTGTGTTTGTAGTGCAAAATTCGAATTCGTCCGAATTGCTTTGAAATTAGTGATTGACTTGAAATGACTAATTGAAATGATTTTAAGGTTAAACGAATGCACACTTTCCTTGCAATGATCATTTGCAAGTTATGCACAAAAGTTGTGTCTGTAGTGCAAAACTAGAATTCGTTCGACTTGCTTTGAAGTAAGTTATTGACTTGAAATGACTCATTGAAATAATTTTAATTTTAAACGAATGCACACTTTCCTTGCAATGATCATTTGCAAGTTATGCACAAAAGTTGTGTCTGTAGTTGAAAACTAGAATTCGTTCGACTTGTTTTGAAATAGGTTATTGACTTGAAATGACTCATTGAAATGATTTTAAGGTTAAACGAATACCCACTTTCCTTGGAATGATAATTTGCAAGTTATGCACAAAAGTTGTGTCTGTAGTGCAAAACTAGAATTCATTCGACTTGCTTTGAGATAAGTTATTGACTTGAAATGACTCATTGAAATGATTTTAAGATTAAACGAAGGCACACTTTCCTTGCAATGATCATTTGCAAGTTATGCACAAAAGTTGTGTCTGTACTGGAAAACTAGAATACGTTCGACTTGCTTTGACATAAGTTATTGACTTGAAATGACTCATTGAAATGATTTTAAGGTTAAACGAATGCACACTTTCCATGCAATGATCATTCGCAAGTTATGCACAAAAGTTGTGTCTGTAGTGCAAAACTAGAATTCATTCGACTTGCTTTGAGATAAGTTATTGACTTGAAATGACTCATTGAAATGATTTTAAAGTTAAACGAAAGCACACTTTCCTTGCAATGATCATTTGCAAGTTATGCACAAAACTTGGGTTTGTAGTGCAAAAATAGAATTTGTTCGACTTGGTTTGAAATAGGTTATTGACTTGAAATGACTTATTGAAATGATTTTAAGGTTAAACGAATACCCACTTTCCTTGGAATGATAATTTGCAAGTTATGCACAAAAGTTGTGTCTGTAGTGCAAAACTAGAATTCATTCGACTTGCTTTGAATTAAGTTATTGACTTGAAATGACTCATTGAAATGATTTTAAGATTAAACGAAAGCACACTTTCCTTGCAATGATCATTTGCAAGTTATGCACAAAAGTTGTGTCTGTACTGGAAAACTAGAATACGTTCGACTTGCTTTGACATAAGTTATTGACTTGAAATGACTCATTGAAATGATTTTAAGGTTAAACGAATGCACACTTTCCATGCAATGATCATTCGCAAGTTATGCACAAAAGTCGTGTCTGTAGTGGAAAACTAGAATTCGTTCGACTTGCTTTGAAGTAAGTTATTGACTTGAAATGACTCATTGAAATGATTTTAAGGTTAAAAGAATGCACACTTTCCATGCAATGATCATTCGCAAGTTATGCACAAAAGTGGTGTCTGTAGTGGAAAACTAGAATTCGTTCGACTGGCTTTGAAGTAAGTTATTGACTTGAAATGACTCATTGAAATGATTTTAATTTTAAACGAATGCACACTTTCCTTGCAATGATCATTTGCAAGTTATGCACAAAAGTTGTGTCTGTAGTGGAAAACTAGAATTCGTTCGACTTGTTTTGAAATAGGTTATTCACTTGAAATGACTCATTGAAATGATTTTAAGGTTAAACGAATACCCACTTTCCTTGGAATGATAATTTGCAAGTTATGCACAAAACTTGTGTTTGTAGTGCAAAATTAGAATTCGTCCGAATTGCTTTGAAATTAGTGATTGACTTGAAATGACTAATTGAAATGATTTGAAGGTTAAACGAATGCACACTTTCCTTGCAATGATCATTTGCAAGTTATGCACAAAAGTTGTGTCTGTAGTGGAAAACTAGAATTCGTTCGACTTGTTTTGAAATAGGTTATTGACTTGAAATGACTCATTGAAATGATTTTAAGGTTAAACGAATACCCACTTTCCTTGGAATGATAATTCGCAAGTTATGCACAAAACTTGTGTTTGTAGTGCAAAATTAGAATTCGTCCGAATTGCTTTGAAATTAGTGATTGACTTGAAATGACTAATTGAAATGATTTGAAGGTTAAACGAATGCACACTTTCCTTGCAATGATCATTTGCAAGTTATGCACAAAAGTTGTGTCTGTAGTGGAAAACAAGAATTCGTTCGACTTGTTTTGAAATAGGTTATTGACTTGAAATGACTCATTGAAATGATTTTAAGGTTAAACGAATACCCACTTTCCTTGGAATGATAATTTGCAAGTTATGCTCAAAACTTGTGTTTGTAGTGCAAAATTATAATTCGTTCGAATTGCTTTGAAATAAGTTATTGACTTGAAATGACTCATTGAAATGATTTTAAGGTTAAAAGAATGCACACTTTCCTTGCAATGATCATTTGCAAGTTATGCACAAAAGTTGTGTCTGTAGTGCAAAAATAGAATTCGTTCGACTTGCTTTGAAGTAAGTTATTGACTTGAAATGACTCACTGAAATGATTTTAAGGTTAAAAGAATGCACACTTTCCTTGCAATGATCATTTGCAAGTTATGCACAAAACTTGTGTTTGTAGTGCAAAATTAGAATTCGTCCGAATTGCTTTGAAATTAGTGATTGACTTGAAATGACTAATTGAAATGATTTGAAGGTTAAACGAATGCACACTTTCCTTCCAATGATCATTTGCAAGTTATGCACAAAAGTTGTGTCTGTAGTGGAAAACAAGAATTCGTTCGACTTGTTTTGAAATAGGTTATTGACTTGAAATGACTCATTGAAATGATTTTAAGGTTAAACGAATACCCACTTTCCTTGGAATGATAATTTGCAAGTTATGCTCAAAACTTGTGTTTGTAGTGCAAAATTAGAATTCGTTCGAATTGCTTTGAAATAAGTTATTGACTTGAAATGACTCATTGAAATGATTTTAAGGTTAAACGAATACCCACTTTCCTTGGAATGATAATTGCAAGTTATGCACAAAACTTGTGTTTGTAGTGCAAAATTAGAATTCGTTCGAATTGCTTTGAAATAAGTTATTGACTTGAAATGACTCATTGAAATGATTTTAAGGTTAAAAGAATGCACACTTTCCTTGCAATGATCATTTGCAAGTTATGCACAAAAGTTGTGTCTGTAGTGCAAAATTAGATTTCGTTCGAATTGCTTTGAAATAAGTTATTGACTTGAAATGACTCATTGAAATGATTTTAAGGTTAAAAGAATGCACACTTTCCTTGCAATGATCATTTGCAAGTTATGCCCAAAAGTTGTGTCTGTAGTGCAAAACTAGAATTCGTTCGACTTGCTTTGAAGTAAGTTATTGACTTGAAATGTCTCATTGAAATGATTTTAATTTTAAACGAATGCACACTTTCGTTGCAATGATCATTTGCAAGTTATGCACAAAAGTTGTGTCTGTGGTGGAAAACTAGAATTCGTTCGACTTGTTTTGAAATAGGTTATTGACTTGAAATGACTTATTGAAATGATTTTAAGGTTAAACGAATACCCACTTTCCTTGGAATGATAATTTGCAAGTTATGCACAAAAGTTGTGTCTGTAGTGGAAAACTAGAATTCATTCGACTTGCTTTGAATTAAGTTATTGACTTGAAATGACTCATTGAAATGATTTTAAGATTAAACGAAAGCACACTTTCCTTGCAATGATCATTTGCAAGTTATGCACAAAAGTTGTGTCTGTACTAGAAAACTAGAATACGTTCGACTTGCTTTGAAGTAAGTTATTGACTTGAAATGACTCATTGAAATGATTTTAATTTTAAACGACTGCACACTTTCCTTGCAATGATCATTTGCAAGTTATGCACAAAAGTTGTGTCTGTAGTGGAAAACTAGAATTCGTTCGACTTGTTTTGAAATAGGTTATTGACTTGAAATGACTCATTGAAATGATTTTAAGGTTAAACGAATACCCACTTTCCTTGGAATGATAATTTGCAAGTTATGCACAAAACTTGTGTTTGTAGTGCAAAATTAGAATTCGTCCGAATTGCTTTGAAATTAGTGATTGACTTGAAATGACTAATTGAAATGATTTTAAGGTTAAACGAATGCACACTTTCCTTGCAATGATCATTTGCAAGTTATGCACAAAAGTTGTGTCTGTAGTGCAAAACTAGAATTCGTTCGACTTGCTTTGAAGTAAGTTATTGACTTGAAATGACTCATTGAAATAATTTTAATTTTAAACGAATGCACACTTTCCTTGCAATGATCATTTGCAAGTTATGCACAAAAGTTGTGTCTGTAGTTGAAAACTAGAATTCGTTCGACTTGTTTTGAAATAGGTTATTGACTTGAAATGACTCATTGAAATGATTTTAAGGTTAAACGAATACCCACTTTCCTTGGAATGATAATTTGCAAGTTATGCACAAAAGTTGTGTCTGTAGTGCAAAACTAGAATTCATTCGACTTGCTTTGAGATAAGTTATTGACTTGAAATGACTCATTGAAATGATTTTAAGATTAAACGAAGGCACACTTTCCTTGCAATGATCATTTGCAAGTTATGCACAAAAGTTGTGTCTGTACTGGAAAACTAGAATACGTTCGACTTGCTTTGACATAAGTTATTGACTTGAAATGACTCATTGAAATGATTTTAAGGTTAAACGAATGCACACTTTCCATGCAATGATCATTCGCAAGTTATGCACAAAAGTTGTGTCTGTAGTGCAAAACTAGAATTCATTCGACTTGCTTTGAGATAAGTTATTGACTTGAAATGACTCATTGAAATGATTTTAAAGTTAAACGAAAGCACACTTTCCTTGCAATGATCATTTGCAAGTTATGCACAAAACTTGGGTTTGTAGTGCAAAAATAGAATTTGTTCGACTTGGTTTGAAATAGGTTATTGACTTGAAATGACTTATTGAAATGATTTTAAGGTTAAACGAATACCCACTTTCCTTGGAATGATAATTTGCAAGTTATGCACAAAAGTTGTGTCTGTAGTGCAAAACTAGAATTCATTCGACTTGCTTTGAATTAAGTTATTGACTTGAAATGACTCATTGAAATGATTTTAAGATTAAACGAAAGCACACTTTCCTTGCAATGATCATTTGCAAGTTATGCACAAAAGTTGTGTCTGTACTGGAAAACTAGAATACGTTCGACTTGCTTTGACATAAGTTATTGACTTGAAATGACTCATTGAAATGATTTTAAGGTTAAACGAATGCACACTTTCCATGCAATGATCATTCGCAAGTTATGCACAAAAGTCGTGTCTGTAGTGGAAAACTAGAATTCGTTCGACTTGCTTTGAAGTAAGTTATTGACTTGAAATGACTCATTGAAATGATTTTAAGGTTAAAAGAATGCACACTTTCCATGCAATGATCATTCGCAAGTTATGCACAAAAGTGGTGTCTGTAGTGGAAAACTAGAATTCGTTCGACTGGCTTTGAAGTAAGTTATTGACTTGAAATGACTCATTGAAATGATTTTAATTTTAAACGAATGCACACTTTCCTTGCAATGATCATTTGCAAGTTATGCACAAAAGTTGTGTCTGTAGTGGAAAACTAGAATTCGTTCGACTTGTTTTGAAATAGGTTATTGACTTGAAATGACTCATTGAAATGATTTTAAGGTTAAACGAATACCCACTTTCCTTGGAATGATAATTTGCAAGTTATGCACAAAACTTGTGTTTGTAGTGCAAAATTAGAATTCGTCCGAATTGCTTTGAAATTAGTGATTGACTTGAAATGACTAATTGAAATGATTTGAAGGTTAAACGAATGCACACTTTCCTTGCAATGATCATTTGCAAGTTATGCACAAAAGTTGTGTCTGTAGTGGAAAACAAGAATTCGTTCGACTTGTTTTGAAATAGGTTATTGACTTGAAATGACTCATTGAAATGATTTTAAGGTTAAACGAATACCCACTTTCCTTGGAATGATAATTTGCAAGTTATGCTCAAAACTTGTGTTTGTAGTGCAAAATTAGAATTCGTTCGAATTGCTTTGAAGTAAGTTATTGACTTGAAATGACTCATTGAAATGATTTTAATTTTAAACGACTGCACACTTTCCTTGCAATGATCATTTGCAAGTTATGCACAAAAGTTGTGTCTGTAGTGGAAAACTAGAATTCGTTCGACTTGTTTTGAAATAGGTTATTGACTTGAAATGACTCATTGAAATGATTTTAAGGTTAAACGAATACCCACTTTCCTTGGAATGATAATTTGCAAGTTATGCACAAAACTTGTGTTTGTAGTGCAAAATTAGAATTCGTTCGAATTGCTTTGAAATTAGTGATTGACTTGAAATGACTAATTGAAATGATTTTAAGGTTAAACGAATGCACACTTTCCTTGCAATGATCATTCGCAAGTTATGCACAAAAGTTGTGTCTGTATTGGAAAACTAGAATTCGTTCGACTTGTTTTGAAATAGGTTATTGACTTGAAATAACTCATTGAAATGATTTTATGGTTAAACGAGTACCCACTTTCCTTGGAATGATAATTTGCAAGTTATGCACAAAAGTTGTGTCTGTAGTGGAAAACTAGAATTCGTTCGACTTGTTTTGAAATAGGTTATTGACTTGAAATGACTCATTGAAATGATTTTAAGGTTAAACGAATACCCACTTTCCTTGGAATGATAATTTGCAATTTATGCACAAAAGTTTTGTCTGTAGTGCAAAACTACAATTCGTTCGACTTGCTTTGAATTAAGTTATTGACTTGAAATGACTCATTGAAATGATTTTAAGATTAAACGAAAGCACACTTTCCTTGCAATGATCATTTGCAAGTTATGCACAAAAGTTGTGTCTGTACTGGAAAACTAGAATACGTTCGACTTGCTTTGACATAAGTTATTGACTTGAAATGACTCATTGAAATGATTTTAAGGTTAAACGAATGCACACTTTCCATGCAATTATCATTCGCAAGTTATGCACAAAAGTGGTGTCTGTAGTGGAAAACTAGAATTCGTTCGACTTGCTTTGAAGTAAGTTATTGACTTGAAATGACTCATTGAAATGATTTTAATTTTAAACGAATGCACACTTTCCTGGCAATGATCATTTGCAAGTTATGCACAAAAGTTTTGTCTGTAGTTGAAAACTAGAATTCGTTCGACTTGTTTTGAAATAGGTTATTGACTTGAAATGACTCATTGAAATGATTTTAAGGTTAAACGAATACCCACTTTCCTTGGAATGATAATTTGCAAGTTATGCACAAAACTTGTGTTTGTAGTGTAAAATTAGAATTCGTTCGAATTGCTTTTAAATTAGTGATTGAATTGAAATGATTTTAAGGTTAAACGAATGCACACTTTCCTTGCAATGATCATTTGCAAGTTATGCACAAAAGTTGTGTCTGTAGTGGAAAACTAGAATTCGTTCGACTTGTTTTGAAATAGGTTATTGACTTGAAATGACTCATTGAAATGATTTTAAGGTTAAACGAATGCACACTTTCCTTGCAATGATCATTTGCAAGTTATGCACAAAAGTTGTGTCTGTAGTGGAAAACTAGAATTCGTTCGACTTGTTTTGAAATAGGTTATTGACTTGAAATGACTCATTGAAATGATTTTAAGGTTAAACGAATACCCACTTTCCTTGGAATGATAATTTGCAAGTTATGCACAAAACTTGTGTTTGTAGTGCAAAATTAGAATTCGTTCGAATTGCTTTGAAATTAGTGATTGACTTGAAATGACTAATTGAAATGATTTTAAGGTTAAACGAATGCACACTTTCCTTGCAATGATCATTCGCAAGTTATGCACAAAAGTTGTGTCTGTATTGGAAAACTAGAATTCGTTCGACTTGTTTTGAAATAGGTTATTGACTTGAAATAACTCATTGAAATGATTTTATGGTTAAACGAGTACCCACTTTCCTTGGAATGATAATTTGCAAGTTATGCACAAAAGTTGTGTCTGTACTGGAAAACTAGAATACGTTCGACCTGCTTTGACATAAGTTATTGACTTGAAATGACTCATTAAAATGATTTTAAGGTTAAACGAATGCACACTTTCCATGCAATGATCATTCGCAAGTTATGCACAAAAGTGGTGTCTGTACTGGAAAACTAGAATTCGTTCGACTTGCTTTGAAGTAAGTTATTGACTTGAAATGACTCATTGAAATGATTTTAATTTTAAACGACTGCACACTTTCCTGGCAATGATCATTTGCAAGTTATGAACAAAAGTTTTGTCTGTAGTTGAAAACTAGAATTCGTTCGACTTGTTTTGAAATAGGTTATTGACTTGAAATGAGTCATTGAAATGATTTTAAGGTTAAACGAATACCCACTTTCCTTGGAATGATAATTGCAAGTTATGCACAAAACTTGTGTTTGTAGTGCAAAATTAGAATTCGTTCGAATTGCTTTGAAATAAGTTATTGACTTGAAATGACTCATTGAAATGATTTTAAGGTTAAAAGAATGCACACTTTCCTTGCAATGATAATTTGCAAGTTATGCACAAAACTTGTGTTTGTAGTGTAAAATTAGAATTCGTTCGAATTGCTTTTAAATTAGTGATTGAATTGAAATGACTCATTGAAATGATTTTAAGGTTAAAAGAATGCACACTTTCCTTGCAATGATCATTTGCAAGTTATGCACAAAAGTTGTGTCTGTAGTGCAAAACTAGAATTCGTTCGACTTGCTTTGAAATAAGTTATTGACTTGAAATGACTCATTGAAATGATTTTAAGGTTAAACGATTGCACACTTTCCTTGCAATGATCATTTGCAAGTTATGCACAAAAGTTGTGTCTGTAGTGCAAAACTAGAATTCGTTCGACTTGCTTTGAAGTAAGTTATTGACTTGAAATGACTCATTGAAATGATTTTAATTTTAAACGAATGCAGACTTTCCTTGCAATGATCATTTGCAAGTTATGCACAAAAGTTGTGTCTGTAGTGGAAAACTAGAATTCGTTCGACTTGTTTTGAAATAGGTTATTGACTTGAAATGACTCATTGAAATGATTTTAAGGTTAAACGAATACCCACTTTCCTTGGAATGATAATTTGCAAGTTATGCACAAAAGTTGTGTCTGTAGTGCAAAATTAGAACTCGTTCGACTTGCTTTGAAATAAGTTATTGACTTGAAATGATTCATTGAAATGATTTTAAGATTAAACGAAAGCACACTTTCCTTGCAATGATCATTTGCAAGTTATGCACAAAAGTTGTGTCTGTACTGGAAAACTAGAATATGTTCGACCTGCTTTGACATAAGTTATTGACTTGAAATGACTCATTAAAATGATTTTAAGGTTAAACGAATGCACACTTTCCATGCAATGATCATTCGCAAGTTATGCACAAAAGTGGTGTCTGTACTGGAAAACTAGAATTCGTTCGACTTGCTTTCAAGTAAGTTATTGACTTGAAATGACTCATTGAAATGATTTTAATTTTAAACGACTGCACACTTTCCTGGCAATGATCATTTGCAAGTTATGAACAAAAGTTTTGTCTGTAGTTGAAAACTAGAATTCGTTCGACTTGTTTTGAAATAGGTTATTGACTTGAAATGAGTCATTGAAATGATTTTAAGGTTAAACGAATACCCACTTTCCTTGGAATGATAATTGCAAGTTATGCACAAAACTTGTGTTTGTAGTGCAAAATTAGAATTCGTTCGAATTGCTTTGAAATAAGTTATTGACTTGAAATGACTCATTGAAATGATTTTAAGGTTAAAAGAATGCACACTTTCCTTGCAATGATCATTTGCAAGTTATGCACAAAAGTTGTGTCTGTAGTGCAAAATTAGATTTCGTTCGAATTGCTTTGAAATAAGTTATTGACTTGAAATGACTCATTGAAATGATTTTAAGGTTAAAAGAATGCACACTTTCCTTGCAATGATCATTTGCAAGTTATGCACAAAAGTTGTGTCTGTAGTGCAAAACTAGAATTCGTTCGACTTGCTTTGAAGTAAGTTATTGACTTGAAATGTCTCATTGAAATGATTTTAATTTTAACCGAATGCACACTTTCGTTGCAATGATCATTTGCAAGTTATGCACAAAAGTTGTGTATGTAGTGGAAAACTAGAATTCGTTCGACTTGTTTTGAAATAGGTTATTGACTTGAAATGACTTATTGAAATGATTTTAAGGTTAAACGAATACCCAATTTCCTTTGAATGATAATTTGCAAGTTATGCAGAAAAGTTGTGTCTGTAGTGCAAAACTAGAATTCATTCGACTTGCTTTGAATTAAGTTATTGACTTGAAATGACTCATTGAAATGATTTTAAGATTAAACGAAAGCACACTTTCCTTGCAATGATCATTTGCAAGTTATGCACAAAAGTTGTGTCTGTACTAGAAAACTAGAATACGTTCGACTTGCTTTGAAGTAAGTTATTGACTTGAAATGACTCATTGAAATGATTTTAATTTTAAACGACTGCACACTTTCCTTGCAATGATCATTTGCAAGTTATGCACAAAATTTGTGTCTGTAGTGGAAAACTAGAATTCGTTCGACTTGTTTTGAAATAGGTTATTGACTTGAAATGACTCATTGAAATGATTTTAAGGTTAAACGAATACCCACTTTCCTTGGAATGATAATTTGCAAGTTATGCACAAAACTTGTGTTTGTGGAGCAAAATTAGAATTCGTTCGAATTGCTTTGAAATTAGTGATTGACTTGAAATGACTAATTGAAATGATTTTAAGGTTAAACGAATGCACACTTTCCTTGCAATGATCATTTGCAAGTTATGCACAAAAGTTGTGTCTGTAGTGCAAAACTAGAATTCGTTCGACTTGCTTTGAAGTAAGTTATTGACTTGAAATGACTCATTGAAATTATTTTAATTTTAAACGAATGCACACTTTCCTTGCAATGATCATTTGCAAGTTATGCACAAAAGTTGTGTCTGTAGTTGAAAACTAGAATTCGTTCGACTTGTTTTGAAATTGGTTATTGACTTGAAATGACTCATTGAAATGATTTTAAGGTTAAACGAATACCCACTTTCCTTGGAATGATAATTTGCAAGTTATGCACAAAACTTGTGTTTGTAGTGCAAAATTAGAATTCGTTCGAATTGCTTTGAAATTAGTGATTGACTTGAAATGACTAATTGAAATAATTTTAAGGTTAAACGAATGCACCCTTTCCCTGCAATGATCATTTGCAAGTTATGCACAAAAGTTGTGTCTGTAGTGCAAAACTAGAATTCGTTCGACTTGCTTTGAAATCAGTTATTGACTTGAAATGACTCATTGAAATGATTTTAAGATTAAACGAAAGCACACTTTCCTTGCAATGATCATTTGCAAGTTATGCACAAAAGTTGTGTCTGTACTGGAAAACTAGAATACGTTCGACTTGCTTTGACATAAGTTATTGACTTGAAATGACTCATTGAAATGATTTTAAGGTTAAACGAATGCACACTTTCCATGCAATGATCATTCGCAAGTTATGCACAAAAGTGGTGTCTGTAGTGGAAAACTAGAATTCGTTCGACTTGTTTTGAAGTAAGTTATTGACTTGAAATGACTCATTGAAATGATTTTAAGGTTAAACGAATGCCCACTTTCCTTGGAATGATAATTTGCAAGTTATGCACAAAAGTTGTGTCTGTAGTGCAAAACTAGAATTCGTTGGACTTGCTTTGAAGTAAGTTATTGACTTGAAATGACTCATTGAAATGATTTTAAGGTTAAAAGAATGCACACTTTCCTTGCAATGATCATTTGCAAGTTATGCACAAAAGTTGTGTCTGTAGTGCAAAACTAGAATTCGTTCGACTTGCTTTGAAATCAGTTATTGACTTGAAATGACTCATTGAAATGATTTTAAGATTAAACGAAAGCACACTTTCCTTGCAATGATCATTTGCAAGTTATGCACAAAAGTTGTGTCTGTACTGGAAAACTAGAATACGTTCGACTTGCTTTGACATAAGTTATTGACTTGAAATGACTCATTGAAATGATTTTAAGGTTAAACGAATGCACACTTTCCATGCAATGATCATTCGCAAGTTATGCACAAAAGTGGTGTCTGTAGTGGAAAACTAGAATTCGTTCGACTTGCTTTGAAGTAAGTTATTGACTTGAAATGACTCATTGAAATGATTTTAAGGTTAAACGAATGCACACTTTCCTTGCAATGATCATTTGCAAGTTATGCACAAAAGTTGTGTCTGTAGTGCAAAACTAGAATTCGTTCGACTTGCTTTGAAATAAGTTATTGACTTGAAAGGACTCATTGAAATGATTTTAATTTTAAATGAATGCACACTTTCCTTGCAATGATCATTTGCAAGTTATGCACAAAAGTTGTGTCTGTAGTGCAAAACTAGAATTCGTTCGACTTGTTTTGAAATAGGTTATTGACTTGAAATGACTCATTGAAATGATTTTAAGGTTAAACGAATACCCACTTTCCTTGGAATGATAATTTGCAAGTTATGCACAAAAGTTGTGTCTGTAGTGCAGAACTAGAATTCGTTCGACTTGCTTTGAAGTAAGTTATTGACTTGAAATGACTCATTGAAATGATTTTAAGATTAAACGAATGCACACTTTCCATGCAATGATCATTCGCAAGTTATGCACAAAAGTTGTGTCTGTAGTCCAAAACTAGAATTCATTCGACTTGCTTTGAGATAAGATATTGACTTGAAATGACTCATTGAAATGATTTTAAGGTTAAACGAAAGCACACTTTCCATGCAATGATCATTCGCAAGTTATGCACAAAAGTTGTGTCTGTAGTGCAAAACTAGAATTCTTTCGACTTGCTTTGAAATAAGTTATTGACTTGAAAGGACTCATTGAAATGATTTTAATTTTAAATGAATGCACACTTTCCTTGCAATGATCATTTGCAAGTTATGCACAAAAGTTGTGTCTGTAGTTGAAAACTAGAATTCGTTCGACTTGTTTTGAAATAGGTTATTGACTTGAAATGACTCATTGAAATGATTTTAAGGTTAAACGAATACCCACTTTCCTTGGAATGATAATTGCAAGTTATGCACAAAACTTGTGTTTGTAGTGCAAAATTAGAATTCGTTCGACTTGCTTTGAAGTAAGTTATTGACTTGAAATGACTCATTGAAATGATTTTAAGGTTAAAACAATGCACACTTTCCTTGCAATGATCATTTGCAAGTTATGCACAAAAGTTGTGTCTGTAGTGCAGAACTAGAATTCATTCGACTTGCTTTGAAATAAGATATTGACTTGAAATGACTCATTGAAATGATTTTAAGGTTAAACGAAAGCACACTTTCCTTGCAATGATCATTTGCAAGTTATGCACAAAAGTTGTGTCTGTAGTGCAAAACTAGAATTCGTTCGACTTGCTTTGAATTAACTTATTGACTTGAACTGACTCATTGAAATGATTTTAATTTTAAACGAATGCACACTTTCGTTGCAATGATCATTTGCAAGTTATGCACAAAAGTTGTGTCTGTAGTGCAAAAATAGAATTCGTTCGAATTGCTTTGAAATAAGTTATTGACTTGAAATGACTCATTGAAATGATTTTAAGGTTAAACGAATACCCACTTTCCTTGCAATGATCATTTGCAAGTTATGCACAAAAGTTGTGTCTGTAGTGCAAAATTAGAATTCGTTCGACTTGCTTTGAAATTAGTGATTGACTTGAAATGACTAATTGAAATGATTTTAAGGTTAAAAGAAGGCACACTTTCCTTGCAATGATCATTTGCAAGTTATGCACAAAAGGTGTGTCTGTAGTGCAAAACTAGAATTCGTTCGACTTGCTTTGAAGTAAGTTATTGACTTCAAATGACTCATTGAAATGATTTTAATTTTAAACGAATGCACACTTTCGTTGCAATGATCATTTGCAAGTTATGCACAAAAGTTGTGTCTGTAGTGCAAAACTAGAATTCTTTCGACTTGCTTTGAAATAAGTTATTGACTTGAAATGACTCATTGAAATGATTTTAAGGTTAAACGAATACCCACTTTCCTTGCAATGATCATTTGCAAGTTATGCATAAAAGTTGTGTCTGTAGTGCAAAACTAGAATTCATTCGACTTGCTTTGAGATAAGATATTGACTTGAAATGACTCATTGAAATGATTTTAAGGTTAAACGAAAGCACACTTTCCTTGCATTGATCATTTGCAAGTTATGCACAAAAGTTGTGTCTGTAGTGCAAAACTAGAATTCGTTCGACTTGCTTTGAAGTAAGTTATTGACTTGAAATGACTCATTGAAATGATTTTAAGGTTAAACGAATGCACACTTTCCACGCAATGATCATTCGCAAGTTATGCACAAAAGTGGTGTCTGTAGTGGAAAACTAGAATTCGTTCGACTTGTTTTGAAATAAGTTATTGACTTGGAATGACTCATTGAAATGATTTTAATTTTAAATGAATGCACACTTTCCTTGCAATGATCATTTGCAAGTTATGAACAAAAGTTGTGTCTGTAGTGCAAAACTAGAATTCGTTCGACTTGCTTTGAAGTAAGTTATTGACTTGAAAGGACTCATTGAAATGATTTTAATTTTAAAAGAAAGCACACTTTCTTTGCAATGATCATTTGCAAGTTATGCACAAAAGTTGTGTCTGTAGTGCAAAACTAGAATTCGTTCGACTTGCTTTGAAGTAAGTTATTGACTTGAAATGACTCATTGAAATGATTTTAAGGTTAAACGAAAGCACACTTTCCTTGGAATGATAATTTGCAAGTTATGCACAAAAGTTGTGTCTGTAGTGGAAAACTAGAATTCGTTCGACTTGTTTTGAAATAGGTTATTGACTTGAAATGACTCATTGAAATGATTTTAAGGTTAAAAGAATGCACACTTTCCTTGGAATGATAATTTGCAAGTTATGCACAAAAGTTGTGTCTGTAGTGCAAAACTAGAATTCGTTCGACTTGCTTTGAATTAAGTTATTGACTTGAAATGACTCATTGAAATGATTTTAAGATTAAACGAAAGCACACTTTTTCTTGCAATGATCATTTGCAAGTTATGCACAAAAGTTGTGTCTGTACTGGAAAACTAGAATGCGTTCGACTTGCTTTGACATAAGTTATTGACTTGAAATGACTCATTGAAATGATTTTAAGGTTAAACGAATGCACACTTTCCATGCAATGATCATTCGCAAGTTATGCACAAAAGTGGTGTCTGTAGTGGAAAACTAGAATTCGTTCGACTTGCTTTGAAATAAGTTATTGACTTGAAATGACTCATTGAGATTATTTTAATTTTAAACGACTGCACACTTTCCTGGCAATGATCATTTGCAAGTTATGCACAAAAGTTTTGTCTGTAGTGCAAAACTAGAATTCATTCGACTTGCTTTGAGATAAGATATTGACTTGAAATGACTCATTGAAATGATTTTAATGTTAAATGAAAGCACACTTTCCTTGGAATGATCATTTGCAAGTTATGCACAAAACTTGTGTCTGTACTAGAAAACTAGAATACGTTCGACTTGCTTTGACATAAGTTATTGACTTGAAATGGCTCATTGAAATGATTTTAAGGTTAAACGAATGCACACTTTCCTTGCAATGATCATTTGCAAGTTATGCACAAAAGTTGTGTCTGTAGTGCAAAACTAGAATTCGTTCGACTTGCTTTGAAGTAAGTTATTGACTTGAAATGACTCATTGAAATGATTTTAATTTTAAACGAATCCACACTTTCCTTGCAATGATCATTTGCAAGTTATGCACAAAAGTTGTGTCTGTAGTGCAAAACTAGAATTCTTTCGACTTGCTTTGAAATAAGTTATTGACTTGAAATGACTCATTGAAATGATTTTAAGATTAAACGAATGCACACTTTCCATGCAATGATCATTCGCAAGTTATGCACAAAAGTGGTGTCTGTAGTGGAAAACTAGAATTCGTTCGACTTGCTTTGAAGTAAGTTATTGACTTGAAATGACTCATTGAAATGATTTTAAGGTTAAAAGAATGCACACTTTCCTTGCAATGATCATTTGCAAGTTATGCACAAAAGTTGTGTCTGTAGTGCAAAACTAGAATTCATTCGACTTGTTTTGAAATAGGTTATTGACTTGAAATGACTCATTGAAATGATTTTAAGATTAAACGAAAGCACACTTTCCTTGCAATGATCATTTGCAAGTTATGCACAAAAGTTGTGTCTGTACTTGAAAACTAGAATGCGTTCGACTTGCTTTGACATAAGTTATTGACTTGAAATGACTCATTGAAATGATTTTAAGGTTAAACGAATGCACACTTTCCATGCAATGATCATTCGCAAGTTATGCACAAAAGTGGTGTCTGTAGTGGAAAACTAGAATTCGTTCGACTGGCTTTGAAGTAAGTTATTGACTTGAAATGACTCATTGAGATTATTTTAATTTTAAACGACTGCACACTTTCTTGGCAATGATCATTTGCAAGTTATGCACAAAAGTTTTGTCTGTAGTGCAAAACTAGAATTCATTCGACTTGCTTTGAGATAAGATATTGACTTGAAATGACTCATTGAAATGATTTTAAGGTTAAACGAAAGCACACTTTCCTTGGAATGATCATTTGCAAGTTATGCACAAAACTTGTGTCTGTACTAGAAAACTAGAATACGTTCGACTTGCTTTGACATAAGTTATTGACTTGAAATGACTCATTGAAATGATTTTAAGGTTAAACGAATGCACACTTTCCTTGCATTGATCATTTGCAAGTTATGCACAAAAGTTGTGTCTGTAGTGCAAAACTAGAATTCTTTCGACTTGCTTTGAAATAAGTTATTGACTTGAAAGGACTCATTGAAATGATTTTAATTTTAAATGAATGCACACTTTCCTTGCAATGATCATTTGCAAGTTATGCACAAAAGTTGTGTCTGTAGTGCAAAACTAGAATTCGTTCGACTTGCTTTGAAGTAAGTTATTGACTTGAAATAACTCATTGAAATGATTTTAAGGTTAAACGAAAGCACACTTTCCTTGGAATGATAATTTGCAAGTTATGCACAAAAGTTGTGTCTGTAGTGCAAAACTAGAATTCGTTCGACTTGCTTTGAATTAAGTTATTGACTTGAAATGACTCATTGAAATGATTTTAAGATTAAACGAAAGCACACTTTCCTTGCAATGATCATTTGCAAGTTATGCACAAAAGTTGTGTCTGTACTGGAAAACTAGAATGCGTTCGACTTGCTTTGACATAAGTTATTGACTTGAAATGACTCATTGAAATGATTTTAAGGTTAAACGAATGCACACTTTCCATGCAATGATCATTCGCAAGTTATGCACAAAAGTGGTGTCTGTAGTGGAAAACTAGAATTCATTCGACTTGCTTTGAAGTAAGTTATTGACTTGAAATGACTCATTGAGATTATTTTAATTTTAAACGACTGCACACTTTCCTGGCAATGATCATTTGCAAGTTATGCACAAAAGTTTTGTCTGTAGTGCAAAACTAGAATTCATTCGACTTGCTTTGAGATAAGGTATTGACTTGAAATGACTCATTGAAATGATTTTAAGGTTAAACGAAAGCACACTTTCCTTGGAATGATCATTTGCAAGTTATGCACAAAACTTGTGTCTGTACTAGAAAACTAGAATACGTTCGACTTGCTTTGACATAAGTTATTGACTTGAAATGACTCATTGAAATGATTTTAAGGTTAAACGAATGCACACTTTCCTTGCAATGATCATTTGCAAGTTATGCACAAAAGTTGCGTCTGTAGTGCAAAACTAGAATTCGTTCGACTTGCTTTGAAGTAAGTTATTGACTTGAAATGACTCATTGAAATGATTTTAATTTTAAACGAATCCACACTTTCCTTGCAATGATTTGCAAGTTATGCACAAAAGTTGTGTCTGTAGTGCAAAACTAGAATTCTTTCGACTTGCTTTGAAATAAGTTATTGACTTGAAATGACTCATTGAAATGATTTTAAGGTCAAACGAATGCACACTTTCCATGCAATGATCATTCGCAAGTTATGCACAAAAGTGGTGTCTGTAGTGCAAAACTAGAATTCGTTCGACTTGCTTTGAAGTAAATTATTGACTTGAAATGACTCATTGAAATGATTTTAAGGTTAAAAGAATGCACACTTTCCTTGCAATGATCATTTGCAAGTTATGCACAAAAGTTGTGTCTGTACTGCAAAACTAGAATTCATTCGACTTGCTTTGAGATAAGATATTGACTTGAAATGACTCATTGAAATGATTTTAAGGTTAAATGAAAGCACACTTTCCTTGCATTGATCATTTGCAAGTTATGCACAAAAGTTATGTCTGTAGTGGAAAACTAGAATTCGTTCGACTTGCTTTGAAGTAAGTTATTGACTTGAAATGACTCATTGAAATGATTTTAAGGTTAAACGAATGCACACTTTCCATGCAATGATCATTCGCAAGTTATGCACAAAAGTGGTGTGTATAGTGGAAAACTAGAATTCGTTCGACTTGCTTTGAAGTAAGTTATTGACTTGGAATGACTCATTGAAATGATTTTAATTTTAAACGAATGCACACTTTCCTTTCAATGATCATTTGCAAGTTCTGCACAAAAGTTGTGTCTGTAGTGCAAAACTCGAATTCTTTCGACTTGCTTTGAAATAAGTTATTGACTTGAAAGGACTCATTGAAATGATTTTAATTTTAAATGAATGCACACTTTCCTTGCAATGATCATTTGCAAGTTATGCACAAAAGTTGTGTCTGTAGTGCAAAACTAGAATTCGTTCGACTTGCTTTGAAGTAAGTTATTGACTTGAAATGACTCATTGAAATGATTTTAAGGTTAAACGAAAGCACACTTTCCTTGGAATGATAATTTGCAAGTTATGCACAAAAGTTGTGTCTGTAGTGCAAAACTAGAATTCGTTCGACTTGCTTTGAATTAAGTTATTGTCTTGAAATGACTCATTGAAATGATTTTAAGATTAAACGAAAGCACACTTTCCTTGCAATGATCATTTGCAAGTTATGCACAAAAGTTGTGTCTGTACTGGAAAACTAGAATACGTTCGACTTGCTTTGACAAAAGTTATTGACTTGAAATGACTCATTGAAATGATTTTAAGGTTAAACGAATGCAGACTTTCCATGCAATGATCATTCGCAAGTTATGCACAAAAGTTGTGTCTGTAGTGCAAAACTCGAATTCTTTCGACTTGCTTTGAAGTAAGTTATTGACTTGAAAGGACTCATTGAAATGATTTTAATTTTAAAAGAAAGCACACTTTCTTTGCAATGATCATTTGCAAGTTATGCACAAAAGTTGTGTCTGTAGTGCAAAACTAGAATTCGTTCGACTTGCTTTGAAGTAAGTTATTGACTTGAAATGACTCATTGAAATGATTTTAAGGTTAAACGAAAGCACACTTTCCTTGGAATGATAATTTGCAAGTTATGCACAAAAGTTGTGTCTGTAGTGGAAAACTAGAATTCGTTCGACTTGTTTTGAAATAGGTTATTGACTTGAAATGACTCATTGAAATGATTTTAAGGTTAAAAGAATGCACACTTTCCTTGGAATGATAATTTGCAAGTTATGCACAAAAGTTGTGTCTGTAGTGCAAAACTAGAATTCGTTCGACTTGCTTTGAAGTAAGTTATTGACTTGAAATGACTCATTGAAATGATTTTAATTTTAAACGAATCCACACTTTCCTTGCAATGATCATTTGCAAGTTATGCACAAAAGTTGTGTCTGTAGTGCAAAACTAGAATTCTTTCGACTTGCTTTGAAATAAGTCATTGACTTGAAATGACTCATTGAAATGATTTTAAGATTAAACGCATGCACACTTTCCATGCAATGATCATTCGCAAGTTATGCACAAAAGTGGTGTCTGTAGTGGAAAACTAGAATTTGTTCGACATGCTTTGAAGTAAGTTATTGACTTGAAATGACTCATTGAAATGATTTTAAGGTTAAAAGAATGCACACTTTCCTTGCAATGATCATTTGCAAGTTATGCACAAAAGTTGTGTCTGTAGTGCAAAACTAGAATTCATTCGACTTGTTTTGAAATAGGTTATTGACTTGAAATGACTCATTGAAATGATTTTAAGGTTAAACGAAAGCACACTTTCCTTGGAATGATAATTTGCAAGTTATGCACAAAAGTTGTGTCTGTAGTGCAAAACTAGAATTCATTCGACTTGTTTTGAAATAGGTTATTGACTTGAAATGACTCATTGAAATGATTTTAAGGTTAAACGAAAGCACACTTTCCTTGGAATGATAATTCGCAAGTTATGCACAAAAGTTGTGTCTGTAGTGCAAAACTAGAATTCGTTCGACTTGCTTTGAATTAAGTTATTGACTTGAAATGACTCATTGAAATGATTTTAAGATTAAACGAAAGCACACTTTCCTTGCAATGATCATTTGCAAGTTATGCACAAAAGTTGTGTCTGTACTGGAAAACTAGAATGCGTTCGACTTGCTTTGACATAAGTTATTGACTTGAAGTGACTCGTTGAAATGATTTTAAGGTAAAACGAATGCACACTTTCCATGCAATGATCATTCGCAAGTTATGCACAAAAGTGGTGTCTGTAGTGGAAAACTAGAATTCGCTCGACTTGCTTTGAAGTAAGTTATTGACTTGAAATGACTCATTGAGATGATTTTAATTTTAAACGACTGCACACTTTCCTGGCAATTATCATTTGCAAGTTATGCACAAAAGTTTTGTCTGTAGTGCAAAACTAGAATTCATTCGACTTGCTTTGAGATAAGATATTGACTTGAAATGACTCATTGAAATGATTCTAAGGTTAAACGAAAACACACTTTCCTTGGAATGATCATTTGCAAGTTATGCACAAAACTTGTGTCTGTACTAGAAAACTAGAATACGTTCGACTTGCTTTGACATAAGTTATTGACTTTAAATGACTCATTGAAATGATTTTAAGGTTAAACGAATGCACACTTTCTTTGCAATGGTCATTTGCAAGTTATGCACAAAAGTTGTGTCTGTAGTGCAAAACTAGAATTCGTTCGACTTGCTTTGAAGTAAGTTATTGACTTGAAATGACTCACTGAAATGATTTTAATTTTAAACGAATCCACACTTTCCTTGCAATGATTTGCAAGTTATGCACAAAAATTGTGTCTGTAGTGCAAAACTAGAATTCTTTCGACTTGCTTTGAAATAAGTTATTGACTTGAAATGACTCATTGAAATGATTTTAAGGTCAAACGAATGCTCACTTTCCATGCAATGATCATTCGCAAGTTATGCACAAAAGTTGTGTCTGTAGTGGAAAACTAGAATTCGTTCGACTTGCTTTGAAGTAAGTTATTGACTTGAAATGACTCATTGAAATGATTTTAAGGTTAAAAGAATGCACACTTTCCTTGCAATGATCATTTCCAAGTTATGCACAAAAGTTGTGTCTGTAGTGCAAAACTAGAATTCATTCGACTTGCTTTGAGATAAGATATTGACTTGAAATGACTCATTGAAATGATTTTAATTTTAAACGAAAGCACACTTTCCTTGCAATGATCATTTGCAAGTTATGCACAAAAGTTGTGTCTGTACTGGAAAACTAGAATGCGTTCGACTTGCTTTGACATAAGTTATTGACTTGAAATGACTCATCGAAATGATTTTAAGGTTAAACGAATGCACACTTTCCATGCAATGATCATTCGCAAGTTATGCACAAAAGTGGTGTCTGTAGTGGAAAACTAGAATTCGTTCGACTTGCTTTGAAGTAAGTTATTGACTTGAAATGACTCATTGAGATGATTTTAATTTTAAACGACTGCACACTTTCCTGGCAATGATCATTTGCAAGTTATGCACAAAAGTTTTGTCTGTAGTGCAAAACTAGAATTCATTCGACTTGCTTTGAGATAAGATATTGACTTGAAATGACACATTGAAATGACACTTTCCATGCAATGATCATTCGCAAGTTATGCACAAAAGTGGTGTCTGTAGTGGAAAACTAGAATCCGTTCGACTTGCTTTGAATTAAGTTATTGACTTGAAATGACTCATTGAAATGATTTTAAGGTTAAACGAAAGCACACTTTCCTTGGAATGATCATTTGCAAGTTATGCACAAAACTTGTGTCTGTACTAGAAAACTAGAATACGTTCGACTTGCTTTGACATAAGTTATTGACTTGAAATGACTCATTGAAATGATTTTAAGGTTAAACGAATGCACACTTTCCATGCAATGATCATTCGCAAGTTATGCACAAAAGTGGTGTCTGTAGTGGAAAACTAGAATCCGTTCGACTTGCTTTGAATTAAGTTATTGACTTGAAATGACTCATTGAAATGATTTTAAGGTTAAACGAAAGCACACTTTCCTTGGAATGATCATTTGCAAGTTATGCACAGAACTTGTGTCTGTACTAGAAAACTAGAATACGTTCGACTTGCTTTGACAAAAGTTATTGACTTGAAATGACTCATTGAAATGATTTTAATTTTAAACGACTGCACACTTTCCATGCTATGATCATTTGCAAGTTATGCACCAAACTTGTGTCTGTAGTGCAAAACTAGAATTCGTTCGACTTGCTTTGAAGTAAGTTATTGACTTGAAAGGACTCATTGAAATGATTTTAATTTTAAAAGAAAGCACACTTTCTTTGCAATGATCATTTGCAAGTTATGCACAAAAGTTGTGTCTGTAGTGCAAAACTAGAATTCGTTCGACTTGCTTTGAAGTAAGTTATTGACTTGAAATGACTCATTGAAATGATTTTAAGGTTAAACGAAAGCACACTTTCCTTGGAATGATAATTTGCAAGTTATGCACAAAAGTTGTGTCTGTAGTGGAAAACTAGAATTCGTTCGACTTGTTTTGAAATAGGTTATTGACTTGAAATGACTCATTGAAATGATTTTAAGGTTAAAAGAATGCACACTTTCCTTGGAATGATAATTTGCAAGTTATGCACAAAAGTTGTGTCTGTAGTGCAAAACTAGAATTCGTTCGACTTGCTTTGAAGTAAGTTATTGACTTGAAATGACTCATTGAAATGATTTTAATTTTAAACGAATCCACACTTTCCTTGCAATGATCATTTGCAAGTTATGCACAAAAGTTGTGTCTGTAGTGCAAAACTAGAATTCTTTCGACTTGCTTTGAAATAAGTCATTGACTTGAAATGACTCATTGAAATGATTTTAAGATTAAACGAATGCACACTTTCCACGCAATGATCATTCGCAAGTTATGCACAAAAGTGGTGTCTGTAGTGGAAAACTAGAATTTGTTCGACATGCTTTGAAGTAAGTTATTGACTTGAAATGACTCATTGAAATGATTTTAAGGTTAAAAGAATGCACACTTTCCTTGCAATGATCATTTGCAAGTTATGCACAAAAGTTGTGTCTGTAGTGCAAAACTAGAATTCATTCGACTTGTTTTGAAATAGGTTATTGACTTGAAATGACTCATTGAAATGATTTTAAGGTTAAACGAAAGCACACTTTCCTTGGAATGATAATTTGCAAGTTATGCACAAAAGTTGTGTCTGTAGTGCAAAACTAGAATTCATTCGACTTGTTTTGAAATAGGTTATTGACTTGAAATGACTCATTGAAATGATTTTAAGGTTAAACGAAAGCACACTTTCCTTGGAATGATAATTCGCAAGTTATGCACAAAAGTTGTGTCTGTAGTGCAAAACTAGAATTCGTTCGACTTGCTTTGAATTAAGTTATTGACTTGAAATGACTCATTGAAATGATTTTAAGATTAAACGAAAGCACACTTTCCTTGCAATGATCATTTGCAAGTTATGCACAAAAGTTGTGTCTGTACTGGAAAACTAGAATGCGTTCGACTTGCTTTGACATAAGTTATTGACTTGAAGTGACTCATTGAAATGATTTTAAGGTAAAACGAATGCACACTTTCCATGCAATGATCATTCGCAAGTTATGCACAAAAGTGGTGTCTGTAGTGGAAAACTAGAATTCGCTCGACTTGCTTTGAGATAAGATATTGACTTGAAATGACTCATTGAAATGATTTTAAGGTTAAACGAAAGCACACTTTCCTTGGAATGATCATTTGCAAGTTATGCACAAAACTTGTGTCTGTACTAGAAAACTAGAATACGTTCGACTTGCTTTGAAGTAAGTTATTGACTTGAAATGACTCATTGAAATGATTTTAATTTTAAACGACTGCACACTTTCCATGCAATGATCATTTGCAAGTTATGCACAAAAGTTTTGTCTGTAGTGCAAAACTAGAATTCATTCGACTTGCTTTGACATAAGTTATTGACTTGAAATGACTCATTGAAATGATTTTAAGGTTAAACGAATGCACACTTTCCATGCAATGATCATTCGCAAGTTATGCACAGAAGTGGTGTCTGTAGTGGAAAACTAGAATTCGTTCGACTTGCTTTGAAGTAAGTTATTGACTTGAAATGACTCATTGAAATGATTTTAATTTTAAACGACTGCACACTTTCCTGGCAATGATCATTTGCAAGTTATGCACAAAAGTGTTGTCTGTAGTGCAAAACTAGAATTCATTCGACTTGCTTTGAGATAAGATATTGACTTGAAATGACACATTGAAATGATTTTAAGGTTAAACGAAAGCACACTTTCCTTGGAATGATCATTTGCAAGTTATGCACAAAACTTGTGTCTGTACTAGAAAACTAGAATACGTTCGACTTGCTTTGACATAAGTTATTGACTTGAAATGACTCATTGAAATGATTTTAAGGTTAAACGAATGCACACTTTCCATGCAATGATCATTCGCAAGTTATGCACAAAAGTGGTGTCTGTAGTGGAAAACTAGAATTCGTTCGACTTGCTTTGAATTAAGTTATTGACTTGAAATGACTCATTGAAATGATTTTAAGGTTAAACGAAAGCACACTTTCCTTGGAATGATCATTTGCAAGTTATGCACAGAACTTGTGTCTGTACTAGAAAACTAGAATACGTTCGACTTGCTTTGAAGTAAGTTATTGACTTGAAATGACTCATTGAAATGATTTTAATTTTAAACGACTGCACACTTTCCATGCTATGATCATTTGCAAGTTATGCACAAAACTTGTGTCTGTAGTGCAAAACTAGAATTCGTTCGACTTGCTTTGAGATAAGATATTGACTTGAAATGACTCATTGAAATGATTTTAAGGTTAAACGAAAGCACACTTTCCTTGGAATGATCATTTGCAAGTTATGCACAAAACTTGTGTCTGTACTAGAAAACTAGAATACGTTCGACTTGCTTTGAAGTAAGTTATTGACTTGAAATGACTCATTGAAATGATTTTAATTTTAAACGACTGCACACTTTCCATGCAATGATCATTTGCAAGTTATGCACAAAACTTGTGTCTGTAGTGCAAAACTAGAATTCGTTCGACTTGCTTTGAAGTAAGTTATTGACTTGAAATGACTCATTGAACTGATTTTAATTTTAAACGAATGCACACTTTCCTTGCAATGATCATTTGCAAGTTATGCACAAAAGTGGTGTCTGTAGTGGAAAACTAGAATTCGTTCGACTTGCTTTGAAGTAAGTTATTGACTTGAAATGACTCATTGAAATGATTTTAATTTTAAACGACTGCACACTTTCCTGGCAATGATCATTTGCAAGTTATGCACAAAAGTGTTGTCTGTAGTGCAAAACTAGAATTCGTTCGACTTGCTTTGAATTAAGTTATTGACTTGAAATGACTCATTGAAATGATTTTAAGATTAAACGAAAGCACACTTTCCTTGCAATGATCATTTGCAAGTTATGCACAAAAGTTGTGTCTGTACTGGAAAACTAGAATACGTTCGACTTGCTTTGACATAAGTTGTTGACTTGAAATGACTCATTGAAATGATTTTAAGGTTAAACGAATGCACACTTTCCATGCAATGATCATTCGCAAGTTATGCACAAAAGTGGTGTCTGTAGTGGAAAACTAGAATTCGTTCGACTTGCTTTGAAGTAAGTTATTGACTTGAAATGACTCATTGAAATGATTTTAATTTTAAACGACTGCACACTTTCCTGGCAATGATCATTTGCAAGTTATGCACAAAAGTTTTGTCTGTAGTGCAAAAGTAGAATTCATTCGACTTGCTTTGAGATAAAATATTGACTTGAAATGACTCGAAATGACTCATTGAAATGATTTTAAGGTTAAACGAAAGCACACATTCCTTGGAATGATCATTTGCAAGTTATGCATAAAACTTGTGTCCGTACTAGAAAACTAGAATACGTTCGACTTGCTTTGACATAAGTTATTGACTTGAAATGACTCATTGAAATGATTTTAAGGTTAAACGAATGCACACTTTCCTTGCAATGATCATTTGCAAGTTATGCACAAAAGTTGTGTCTGTAGTGCAAAACTAGAATTCGTTCGACTTGCTTTGAAGTAAGTTATTGACTTGAAATGACTCATTGAAATGATTTTAATTTTAAACGAATCCACACTTTCCTTGCAATGATCATTTGCAAGTTATGCACAAAAGTTGTGTCTGTAGTGCAAAACTAGAATTCTTTCGACTTGCTTTGAAATAAGTTATTGACTTGAAATGACTCATTGAAATGATTTTAAGGTTAAACGAATGCACACTTTCCATGCAATGATCATTCGCAAGTTATGCACAAAAGTGGTGTCTGTAGTGGAAAACTAGAATTCGTTCGACTTGCTTTGAAGTAAGTTATTGACTTGAAATGACTCATTGAAATGATTTTAAGGTTAAAAGAATGCACACTTTCCTTGCAATGATCATTTGCAAGTTATGCACAAAAGTTGTGTCTGTAGTGCAAAACTAGAATTCATTCGACTTGTTTTGAAATAGGTTATTGACTTGAAATGACTCATTGAAATGATTTTAAGGTTAAACGAAAGCACACTTTCCTTCGAATGATAATTTGCAAGTTATGCACAAAAGTTGTGTCTGTAGTGCAAAACTAGAATTCGTTCGACTTGCTTTGAATTAAGTTATTGACTTGAAATGACTCATTGAAATGATTTTAAGATTAAACGAAAGCACACTTTCCTTGCAATGATCATTTGCAAGTTATGCACAAAAGTTGTGTCTGTACTGGAAAACTAGAATGCGTTCGACTTGCTTTGACATAAGTTATTGACTTGAAATGACTCATCGAAATGATTTTAAGGTTAAACGAATGCACACTTTCCATGCAATGATCATTCGCAAGTTATGCACAAAAGTGGTGTCTGTAGTGGAAAACTAGAATTCGTTCGACTTGCTTTGAAGTAAGTTATTGACTTGAAATGACTCATTGAGATGATTTTAATTTTAAACGACTGCACACTTTCCTGGCAATGATCATTTGCAAGTTATGCACAAAAGTTTTGTCTGTAGTGCAAAACTAGAATTCATTCGACTTGCTTTGAGATAAGATATTGACTTGAAATGACTCATTGAAATGATTTTAAGGTTAAACGAAAGCACACTTTCCTTGGAATGATCATTTGCAAGTTATGCACAAAACTTGTGTCTGTACTAGAAAACTAGAATACGTTCGACTTGCTTTGACATAAGTTATTGACTTGAAATGACTCATTGAAATGATTTTAAGGTTAAACGAAAGCACACTTTCCTTGGAATGATCATTTGCTAGTTATGCACAAAACGTGTGTCTGTACTAGAAAACTAGAATACGTTCGACTTGCTTTGAAGTAAGTTATTGACTTGAAATGACTCATTGAAATGATTTTAATTTTAAACGACTGCACACTTTCCATGCTATGATCATTTGCAAGTTATGCACCAAACTTGTGTCTGTAGTGCAAAACTAGAATTCGTTCGACTTGCTTTGAGATAAGATATTGACTTGAAATGACTCATTGAAATGATTTTAAGGTTAAACGAATGCACACTTTCCTTGCAATGATCATTTGCAAGTTATGCACAAAAGTTGTGTCTGTAGTGCAAAACTAGAATTCGTTCGACTTGTTTTGAAATAGGTTATTGACTTGAAATGACTCATTGAAATGATTTTAAGGTTAAACGAAAGCACACTTTCCTTGGAATGATCATTTGCAAGTTATGCACAAAACTTGTGTCTGTACTAGAAAACTAGAATACGTTCGACTTGCTTTGACATAAGTTATTGACTTGAAATGACTCATTGAAATGATTTTAAGGTTAAACGAATGCACACTTTCCATGCAATGATCATTCGCAAGTTATGCACAGAAGTGCTGTCTGTAGTGGAAAACTAGAATTCGTTCGACTTGCTTTGAAGTAAGTTATTGACTTGAAATGACTCATTGAAATGATTTTAATTTTAAACGACTGCACACTTTCCTGGCAATGATCATTTGCAAGTTATGCACAAAAGTGTTGTCTGTAGTGCAAAACTAGAATTCATTCGACTTGCTTTGAGATAAGATATTGACTTGAAATGACACATTGAAATGATTTTAAGGTTAAACTAAAGCACACTTTCCTTGGAATGATCATTTGCAAGTTATGCACAAAACTTGTGTCTGTACTAGAAAACTAGAATACGTTCGACTTGCTTTGACATAAGTTATTGACTTGAAATGACTCATTGAAATGATTTTAAGGTTAAACGAATGCACACTTTCCATGCAATGATCATTCGCAAGTTATGCACAAAAGTGGTGTCTGTAGTGGAAAACTAGAATTCGTTCGACTTGCTTTGAAGTAAGTTATTGACTTGAAATGACTCATTGAAATGATTTTAAGATTAAACGAAAGCACACTTTCCTTGGAATGATCATTTGCAAGTTATGCACAAAACTTGTGTCTGTACTAGAAAACTAGAATACGTTCGACTTGCTTTGACATAAGTTATTGACTTGAAATGACTCATTGAAATGATTTTAAGGTTAAACGAAAGCACACTTTCCTTGGAATGATCATTTGCTAGTTATGCACAAAACGTGTGTCTGTACTAGAAAACTAGAATACGTTCGACTTGCTTTGAAGTAAGTTATTGACTTGAAATGACTCATTGAAATGATTTTAATTTTAAACGACTGCACACTTTCCATGCTATGATCATTTGCAAGTTATGCACCAAACTTGTGTCTGTAGTGCAAAACTAGAATTCGTTCGACTTGCTTTGAGATAAGATATTGACTTGAAATGACTCATTGAAATGATTTTAAGGTTAAACGAATGCACACTTTCCTTGCAATGATCATTTGCAAGTTATGCACAAAAGTTGTGTCTGTAGTGCAAAACTAGAATTCGTTCGACTTGTTTTGAAATAGGTTATTGACTTGAAATGACTCATTGAAATGATTTTAAGGTTAAACGAAAGCACACTTTCCTTGGAATGATCATTTGCAAGTTATGCACAAAACTTGTGTCTGTACTAGAAAACTAGAATACGTTCGACTTGCTTTGACATAAGTTATTGACTTGAAATGACTCATTGAAATGATTTTAAGGTTAAACGAATGCACACTTTCCATGCAATGATCATTCGCAAGTTATGCACAAAAGTGGTGTCTGTAGTGGAAAACTAGAATTCGTTCGACTTGCTTTGAATTAAGTTATTGACTTGAAATGACTCATTGAAATGATTTTAAGGTTAAACGAATGCACACTTTCCTTGCAATGATCATTTGCAAGTTATGCACAAAAGTTGTGTCTGTAGTGCAAAACTAGAATTCGTTCGACTTGCTTTGAAGTAAGTTATTGGCTTGAAATGACTCATTGAAATGATTTTAATTTTAAACGAATCCACACTTTCCTTGCAATGATCATTTGCAAGTTATGCACAAAAGTTGTGTCTGTAGTGCAAAACTAGAATTCTTTCGACTTGCTTTGAAATAAGTTATTGACTTTAAATGACTCATTGAAATGATTTTAAGATTAAACGAATGCACACTTCCATGCAATGATCATTCGCAAGTTATGCACAAAAGTGGTGTCTGTAGTGGAATACTAGAATTTGTTCGACCTGCTTTGAAGTAAGTTATTGACTTGAAATGACTCATTGAAATGATTTTAATTTTAAACGACTGCACACTTTCCTGGCAATGATCATTTGCAAGTTATGCACAAAAGTGTTGTCTGTAGTGCAAAACTAGAATTCATTCGACTTGCTTTGAGATAAGATATTGACTTGAAATGACACATTGAAATGATTTTAAGGTTAAACGAAAGCACACTTTCCTTGGAATGATCATTTGCAAGTTATGCACAAAACTTGTGTCTGTACTAGAAAACTAGAATACGTTCGACTTGCTTTGACATAAGTTATTGACTTGAAATGACTCATTGAAATGATTTTAAGGTTAAACGAATGCACACTTTCCATGCAATGATCATTCGCAAGTTATGCACAAAAGTGTTGTTTGTAGTGCAAAACTAGAATTCGTTCGACTTGCTTTGAATTAAGTTATTGACTTGAAATGACTCATTGAAATGATTTTAAGATTAAACGAAAGCACACTTTCCTTGGAATGATCATTTGCAAGTTATGCACAAAACTTGTGTCTGTACTAGAAAACTAGAATACGTTCGACTTGCTTTGACATAAGTTATTGACTTGAAATGACTCATTGAAATGATTTTAAGGTTAAACGAAAGCACACTTTCCTTGGAATGATCATTTGCTAGTTATGCACAAAACGTGTGTCTGTACTAGAAAACTAGAATACGTTCGACTTGCTTTGAAGTAAGTTATTGACTTGAAATGACTCATTGAAATGATTTTAATTTTAAACGACTGCACACTTTCCATGCTATGATCATTTGCAAGTTATGCACCAAACTTGTGTCTGTAGTGCAAAACTAGAATTCGTTCGACTTGCTTTGAGATAAGATATTGACTTGAAATGACTCATTGAAATGATTTTAAGGTTAAACGAAAGCACACTTTCCTTGGAATGATCATTTGCAAGTTATGCACAAAACTTGTGTCTGTACTAGAAAACTAGAATACGTTCGACTTGCTTTGAAGTAAGTTATTGACTTGAAATGACTCATTGAAATGATTTTAATTTTAAACGACTGCACACTTTCCATGCAATGATCATTTGCAAGTTATGCACAAAACTTGTGTCTGTAGTGCAAAACTAGAATTCGTTCGACTTGCTTTGAAGTAAGTTATTGACTTGAAATGACTCATTGAAATGATTTTAATTTTAAACGAATGCACACTTTCCTTGCAATGATCATTTGCAAGTTATGCACAAAAGTGGTGTCTATAGTGGAAAACTAGAATTCGTTCGACTTGCTTTGAAGTAAGTTATTGACTTGAAATGACTCATTGAAATGATTTTAATTTCAAACGACTGCACACTTTCCTGGCAATGATCATTTGCGAGTTATGCACAAAAGTGTTGTCTGTAGTGCAAAACTAGAATTCGTTCGACTTGCTTTGAATTAAGTTATTGACTTGAAATGACTCATTGAAATGATTTTAAGATTAAACGAAAGCACACTTTCCTTGCAATGATCATTTGCAAGTTATGCACAAAAGTTGTGTCTGTACTGGAAAACTAGAATGCGTTCGACTTGCTTTGACATAAGTTATTGACTTGAAATGACTCATCGAAATGATTTTAAGGTTAAACGAATGCACACTTTCCATGCAATGATCATTCGCAAGTTATGCACAAAAGTGGTGTCTGTAGTGGAAAACTAGAATTCGTTCGACTTGCTTTGAAGTAAGTTATTGACTTGAAATGACTCATTGAGATGATTTTAATTTTAAACGACTGCACACTTTCCTGGCAATGATCATTTGCAAGTTATGCACAAAAGTTTTGTCTGTAGTGCAAAACTAGAATTCATTCGACTTGCTTTGAGATAAGATATTGACTTGAAATGACTCATTGAAATGATTTTAAGGTTAAACGAAAGCACACTTTCCTTGGAATGATCATTTGCAAGTTATGCACAAAACTTGTGTCTGTACTAGAAAACTAGAATACGTTCGACTTGCTTTGACATAAGTTATTGACTTGAAATGACTCATTGAAATGATTTTAAGGTTAAACGAAAGCACACTTTCCTTGGAATGATCATTTGCTAGTTATGCACAAAACGTGTGTCTGTACTAGAAAACTAGAATACGTTCGACTTGCTTTGAAGTAAGTTATTGACTTGAAATGACTCATTGAAATGATTTTAATTTTAAACGACTGCACACTTTCCATGCTATGATCATTTGCAAGTTATGCACCAAACTTGTGTCTGTAGTGCAAAACTAGAATTCGTTCGACTTGCTTTGAGATAAGATATTGACTTGAAATGACTCATTGAAATGATTTTAAGGTTAAACGAATGCACACTTTCCTTGCAATGATCATTTGCAAGTTATGCACAAAAGTTGTGTCTGTAGTGCAAAACTAGAATTCGTTCGACTTGTTTTGAAATAGGTTATTGACTTGAAATGACTCATTGAAATGATTTTAAGGTTAAACGAAAGCACACTTTCCTTGGAATGATCATTTGCAAGTTATGCACAAAACTTGTGTCTGTACTAGAAAACTAGAATACGTTCGACTTGCTTTGACATAAGTTATTGACTTGAAATGACTCATTGAAATGATTTTAAGGTTAAACGAATGCACACTTTCCATGCAATGATCATTCGCAAGTTATGCACAGAAGTGCTGTCTGTAGTGGAAAACTAGAATTCGTTCGACTTGCTTTGAAGTAAGTTATTGACTTGAAATGACTCATTGAAATGATTTTAATTTTAAACGACTGCACACTTTCCTGGCAATGATCATTTGCAAGTTATGCACAAAAGTGTTGTCTGTAGTGCAAAACTAGAATTCATTCGACTTGCTTTGAGATAAGATATTGACTTGAAATGACACATTGAAATGATTTTAAGGTTAAACTAAAGCACACTTTCCTTGGAATGATCATTTGCAAGTTATGCACAAAACTTGTGTCTGTACTAGAAAACTAGAATACGTTCGACTTGCTTTGACATAAGTTATTGACTTGAAATGACTCATTGAAATGATTTTAAGGTTAAACGAATGCACACTTTCCATGCAATGATCATTCGCAAGTTATGCACAAAAGTGGTGTCTGTAGTGGAAAACTAGAATTCGTTCGACTTGCTTTGAAGTAAGTTATTGACTTGAAATGACTCATTGAAATGATTTTAAGATTAAACGAAAGCACACTTTCCTTGGAATGATCATTTGCAAGTTATGCACAAAACTTGTGTCTGTACTAGAAAACTAGAATACGTTCGACTTGCTTTGACATAAGTTATTGACTTGAAATGACTCATTGAAATGATTTTAAGGTTAAACGAAAGCACACTTTCCTTGGAATGATCATTTGCTAGTTATGCACAAAACGTGTGTCTGTACTAGAAAACTAGAATACGTTCGACTTGCTTTGAAGTAAGTTATTGACTTGAAATGACTCATTGAAATGATTTTAATTTTAAACGACTGCACACTTTCCATGCTATGATCATTTGCAAGTTATGCACCAAACTTGTGTCTGTAGTGCAAAACTAGAATTCGTTCGACTTGCTTTGAGATAAGATATTGACTTGAAATGACTCATTGAAATGATTTTAAGGTTAAACGAATGCACACTTTCCTTGCAATGATCATTTGCAAGTTATGCACAAAAGTTGTGTCTGTAGTGCAAAACTAGAATTCGTTCGACTTGTTTTGAAATAGGTTATTGACTTGAAATGACTCATTGAAATGATTTTAAGGTTAAACGAAAGCACACTTTCCTTGGAATGATCATTTGCAAGTTATGCACAAAACTTGTGTCTGTACTAGAAAACTAGAATACGTTCGACTTGCTTTGACATAAGTTATTGACTTGAAATGACTCATTGAAATGATTTTAAGGTTAAACGAATGCACACTTTCCATGCAATGATCATTCGCAAGTTATGCACAAAAGTGGTGTCTGTAGTGGAAAACTAGAATTCGTTCGACTTGCTTTGAATTAAGTTATTGACTTGAAATGACTCATTGAAATGATTTTAAGGTTAAACGAATGCACACTTTCCTTGCAATGATCATTTGCAAGTTATGCACAAAAGTTGTGTCTGTAGTGCAAAACTAGAATTCGTTCGACTTGCTTTGAAGTAAGTTATTGGCTTGAAATGACTCATTGAAATGATTTTAATTTTAAACGAATCCACACTTTCCTTGCAATGATCATTTGCAAGTTATGCACAAAAGTTGTGTCTGTAGTGCAAAACTAGAATTCTTTCGACTTGCTTTGAAATAAGTTATTGACTTTAAATGACTCATTGAAATGATTTTAAGATTAAACGAATGCACACTTCCATGCAATGATCATTCGCAAGTTATGCACAAAAGTGGTGTCTGTAGTGGAATACTAGAATTTGTTCGACCTGCTTTGAAGTAAGTTATTGACTTGAAATGACTCATTGAAATGATTTTAATTTTAAACGACTGCACACTTTCCTGGCAATGATCATTTGCAAGTTATGCACAAAAGTGTTGTCTGTAGTGCAAAACTAGAATTCATTCGACTTGCTTTGAGATAAGATATTGACTTGAAATGACACATTGAAATGATTTTAAGGTTAAACGAAAGCACACTTTCCTTGGAATGATCATTTGCAAGTTATGCACAAAACTTGTGTCTGTACTAGAAAACTAGAATACGTTCGACTTGCTTTGACATAAGTTATTGACTTGAAATGACTCATTGAAATGATTTTAAGGTTAAACGAATGCACACTTTCCATGCAATGATCATTCGCAAGTTATGCACAAAAGTGTTGTTTGTAGTGCAAAACTAGAATTCGTTCGACTTGCTTTGAATTAAGTTATTGACTTGAAATGACTCATTGAAATGATTTTAAGATTAAACGAAAGCACACTTTCCTTGGAATGATCATTTGCAAGTTATGCACAAAACTTGTGTCTGTACTAGAAAACTAGAATACGTTCGACTTGCTTTGACATAAGTTATTGACTTGAAATGACTCATTGAAATGATTTTAAGGTTAAACGAAAGCACACTTTCCTTGGAATGATCATTTGCTAGTTATGCACAAAACGTGTGTCTGTACTAGAAAACTAGAATACGTTCGACTTGCTTTGAAGTAAGTTATTGACTTGAAATGACTCATTGAAATGATTTTAATTTTAAACGACTGCACACTTTCCATGCTATGATCATTTGCAAGTTATGCACCAAACTTGTGTCTGTAGTGCAAAACTAGAATTCGTTCGACTTGCTTTGAGATAAGATATTGACTTGAAATGACTCATTGAAATGATTTTAAGGTTAAACGAAAGCACACTTTCCTTGGAATGATCATTTGCAAGTTATGCACAAAACTTGTGTCTGTACTAGAAAACTAGAATACGTTCGACTTGCTTTGAAGTAAGTTATTGACTTGAAATGACTCATTGAAATGATTTTAATTTTAAACGACTGCACACTTTCCATGCAATGATCATTTGCAAGTTATGCACAAAACTTGTGTCTGTAGTGCAAAACTAGAATTCGTTCGACTTGCTTTGAAGTAAGTTATTGACTTGAAATGACTCATTGAAATGATTTTAATTTTAAACGAATGCACACTTTCCTTGCAATGATCATTTGCAAGTTATGCACAAAAGTGGTGTCTATAGTGGAAAACTAGAATTCGTTCGACTTGCTTTGAAGTAAGTTATTGACTTGAAATGACTCATTGAAATGATTTTAATTTCAAACGACTGCACACTTTCCTGGCAATGATCATTTGCGAGTTATGCACAAAAGTGTTGTCTGTAGTGCAAAACTAGAATTCGTTCGACTTGCTTTGAATTAAGTTATTGACTTGAAATGACTCATTGAAATGATTTTAAGATTAAACGAAAGCACACTTTCCTTGCAATGATCATTTGCAAGTTATGCACAAAAGTTGTGTCTGTACTAGAAAACTAGAATACGTTCGACTTGCTTTGACATAAGTTATTGACTTGAAATGACTCATTGAAATGATTTTAAGGTTAAACGAATGCACACTTTCCATGCAATGATCATTCGCAAGTTATGCACAGAAGTGGTGTCTGTAGTGGAAAACTAGAATTCGTTCGACTTGCTTTGAAGTAAGTTATTGACTTGAAATGACTCATTGAAATGATTTTAATTTTAAACGACTGCACACTTTCCTGGCAATGATCATTTGCAAGTTATGCACAAAAGTTTTGTCTGTAGTGCAAAACTAGAATTCATTCGACTTGCTTTGAGATAAGATATTGACTTGAAATGACTCGAAATGACTCATTGAAATGATTTTAAGGTTAAACGAAAGCACACTTTCCTTGGAATGATCATTTGCAAGTTATGCACAAAACTTGTGTCTGTACTAGAAAACTAGAATACATTCGACTTGCTTTGACATAAGTTATTGACTTGAAATGACTCATTGAAATGATTTTAAGGTTAAACGAATGCACACTTTCCTTGCAATGATCATTTGCAAGTTATGCACAAAAGTTGTGTCTGTAGTGCAAAACTAGAATTCGTTCGACTTGCTTTGAAGTAAGTTATTGACTTGAAATGACACATTGAAATGATTTTAATTTTAAACGAATCCACACTTTCCTTGCACTGATCATTTGCAAGTTATGCACAAAAGTTGTGTCTGTAGTGCAAAACTAGAATTCTTTCGACTTGCTTTGAAATAAGTTATTGACTTGAAATGACTCATTGAAATGATTTTAAGGTTAAACGAATGCACACTTTCCATGCAATGATCATTCGCAAGTTATGCACAAAAGTGGTGTCTGTAGTGGAAAACTAGAATTCGTTCGACTTGCTTTGAAGTAAGTTATTGACTAGAAATGACTCATTGAAATGATTTTAAGGTTAAAAGAATGCACACTTTCCTTGCAATGATCATTTGCCAGTTATGCACAAAAGTTGTGTCTGTAGTGCAAAACTAGAATTCATTCGACTTGTTTTGAAATAGGTTATTGACTTGAAATGACTCATTGAAATGATTTTAAGGTTAAACGAAAGCACACTTTCCTTCGAATGATAATTTGCAAGTTATGCACAAAAGTTTTGTCTGTAGTGCAAAACTAGAATTCGTTCGACTTGCTTTGAATTAAGTTATTGACTTGAAATGACTCATTGAAATGATTTTAAGATTAAACGAAAGCACACTTTCCTTGCAATGATCATTTGCAAGTTATGCACAAAAGTTGTGTCTGTACTGGAAAACTAGAATGCGTTCGACTTGCTTTGACATAAGTTATTGACTTGAAATGACTCATCGAAATGATTTTAAGGTTAAACGAATGCACACTTTCCATGCAATGATCATTCGCAAGTTATGCACAAAAGTGGTGTCTGTAGTGGAAAACTAGAATTCGTTCGACTTGCTTTGAAGTAAGTTATTGACTTGAAATGACTCATTGAGATGATTTTAATTTTAAACGACTGCACACTTTCCTGGCACTGATCATTTGCAAGTTATGCACAAAAGTTTTGTCTGTAGTGCAAAACTAGAATTCATTCGACTTGCTTTGAGATAAGATATTGACTTGAAATGACTCATTGAAATGATTTTAAGGTTAAACGAAAGCACACTTTCCTTGGAATGATCATTTGCAAGTTATGCACAACACTTGTGTCTGTACTAGAAAACTAGAATACGTTCGACTTGCTTTGACATAAGTTATTGACTAGAAATGACTCATTGAAATGATTTTAAGGTTAAACGAATGCACACTTTCCTTGCAATGATCATTTGCAAGTTATGCATAAAAGTTGTGTCTGTAGTGCAAAACTAGAATTCTTTCGACTTGCTTTGACATAAGTTATTGACTTGAAATGACTCATCGAAATGATTTTAAGGTTAAAAGAATGCACACTTTCCTTGCAATGATCATTCGCAAGTTATGCACAAAAGTGGTGTCTGTAGTGGAAAACTAGAATTCGTTCGACTTGCTTTGAAGTAAGTTATTGACTTGAAATGACTCATTGAAATGATTTTAAGGTTAAAAGAATCCACACTTTCCTTGCAATGATCATTTGCAAGTTATGCACAAAAGTTGTGTCTGTAGTGCAAAACTAGAATTCATTCGACTTGCTTTGAGATAAGATATTGACTTGAAATGACTCATTGAAATGATTTTAAGGTTAAACGAAAGCACACTTTCCTTGCATTGATCATTTGCAAGTTAAGCACAAAAGTCGTGTCTGTAGTGCAAAACTAGAATTCGTTCGACTTGCTTTGAAGTAAGTTATTGACTTGAAATGACTCATTGAAATGATTTTAATTTTAAACGACTGCACACTTTCCATGCAATGATCATTTGCAAGTTATGCACAAAAGTTTTGTCTGTAGTGCAAAACTAGAATTCATTCGACTTGCGTTGAGATAAGATATTGACTTGAAATGACTCATTGAAATGATTTTAAGGTTAAACGAAAGCACACTTTCCTTGGAATGATCATTTGCAAGTTATGCACAAAACTTGTGTCTGTACTAGAAAACTAGAATACGTTCGACTTGCTTTGACATAAGTTATTGACTTGAAATGACTCATTGAAATGATTTTAATGTTAAACGAATGCACACTTTCCTTGCAATGATCATTTGCAAGTTATGCACAAAAGTTGTGTCTGTAGTGCAAAACTAGAATTCGTTCGACTTGCTTTGAAGTAAGTTATTGACTTGAAATGACTCATTGAAATGATTTTAAGTTTAAAAGAATGCACACTTTCCTTGCAATGATCATTTGCAAGTTATGCACAAAAGTTGTGTCTGTAGTGCAAAACTAGAATTCATTCGACTTGCTTTGACATAAGTTATTGACTTGAAATGACTCATCGAAATGATTTTAAGGTTAAACGAATGCACACTTTCCATGCAATGATCATTCGCAAGTTATGCACAAAAGTGGTGTCTGTAGTGGAAAACTAGAATTCGTTCGACTTGCTTTGAAGTAAGTTATTGACTTGAAATGACTCATTGAGATGATTTTAATTTTAAACGACTGCACACTTTCCTGGCAATGATGATTTGCAAGTTATGCACAAAAGTTTTGTCTGTAGTGCAAAACTAGAATTCATTCGACTTGCTTTGAGATAAGATATTGACTTGAAATGACTCATTGAAATGATTTTAAGGTTAAACGAAAGCACACTTTCCTTGGAATGATCATTTGCAAGTTATGCACAAAACTTGTGTCTGTACTAGAAAACTAGAATACGTTCGACTTGCTTTTAAGTAAGTTATTGACTTGAAATGACTCATTGAAATGATTTTAATTTTAAACGACTGCACACTTTCCATGCAATGATCATTTGCAAGTTATGCACAAAAGTTTTGTCTGTAGTGCAAAACTAGAATTCATTCGACTTGCTTTGACATAAGTTATTGACTTGAAATGACTCATTGAAATGATTTTAAGGTTAAACGAATGTACACTTTCCATGCAATGATCATTCGCAAGTTATGCACAAAAGTGGTGTCTGTAGTGGAAAACTAGAATTCGTTCGACTTGCTTTGAAGTAAGTTATTGACTTGAAATGACTCATTGAAATGATTTTAATTTTAAACGACTGCACACTTTCCTGGCAATGATCATTTGCAAGTTATGCACAAAAGTGTTGTCTGTAGTGCAAAACTAGAATTCATTCGACTTGCTTTGAGATAAGATATTGACTTGAAATGACACATTGAAATGATTTTAAGGTTAAACTAAAGCACACTTTCCTTGGAATGATCATTTGCAAGTTATGCACAAAACTTGTGTCTGTACTAGAAAACTAGAATACGTTCGACTTGCTTTGACATAAGTTATTGACTTGAAATGACTCATTGAAATGATTTTAAGGTTAAACGAATGCACACTTTCCATGCAATGATCATTCGCAAGTTATGCACAAAAGTGGTGTCTGTAGTGGAAAACTAGAATTCGTTCGACTTGCTTTGAAGTAAGTTATTGACTTGAAATGACTCATTGAAATGATTTTAAGGTTAAAAGAATGCACACTTTCCTTGCAATGATCATTTGCAAGTTATGCACAAAAGTTGTGTCTGTAGTGCAAAACTAGAATTCATTCGACTTGATTTGAAATAGGTTATTGACTTGAAATGACTCATTGAAATGATTTTAAGGTTAAACGAAAGCACACTTTCCTTGGAATGATAATTTGCAAGTTATGCACAAAAGTTGTGTCTGTAGTGCAAAACTAGAATTCGTTCGACTTGCTTTGAATTAAGTTATTGACTTGAAATGACTCATTGAAATGATTTTAAGATTAAACGAAAGCACACTTTCCTTGCAATGATCATTTGCAAGTTATGCACAAAAGTTGTGTCTGTACTGGAAAACTAGAATGCGTTCGACTTGCTTTGACATAAGTTATTGACTTGAAATGACTCATCGAAATGATTTTAAGGTTAAAAGAATGCACACTTTCCTTGCAATGATCATTCGCAAGTTATGCACAAAAGTGGTGACTGTAGTGGAAAACTAGAATTCGTTCGACTTGCTTTGAAGTAAGTTATTGACTTGAAATGACTCATTGAAATGATTTTAAGGTTAAAAGAATGCACACTTTCCTTGCAATGATCATTTGCAAGTTATGCACAAAAGTTGTGTCTGTAGTGCAAAACTAGAATTCATTCGACTTGATTTGAAATAGGTTATTGACTTGAAATGACTCATTGAAATGATTTTAAGGTTAAACGAAAGCACACTTTCCTTGGAATGATCATTTGCAAGTTATGCACAAAACTTGTGTCTGTACTAGAAAACTAGAATACGTTCGACCTGCTTTGACATAAGTTATTGACTTGAAATGACTCATTGAAATGATTTTAAGGTTAAACGAAAGCACACTTTCCTTGCATTGATCATTTGCAAGTTATGCACAAAAGTTGTGTCTGTAGTGCAAAACTAGAATTCGTTCGACTTGCTTTGAAGTAAGTTATTGACTTGAAATGACTCATTGAAATGATTTTAATTTTAAACGACTGCACACTTTCCATGCAATGATCATTTGCAAGTTATGCACAAAAGTTTTGTCTGTAGTGCAAAACTAGAATTCATTCGACTTGCGTTGAGATAAGATATTGACTTGAAATGACTCATTGAAATGATTTTAAGGTTAAACGAAAGCACACTTTCCTTGGAATGATCATTTGCAAGTTATGCACAAAACTTGTGTCTGTACTAGAAAACTAGAATACGTTCGACTTGCTTTGACATAAGTTGTTGACTTGAAATGACTCATTGAAATGATTTTAAGGTTAAACGAATGCACACTTTCCTTGCAATGATCATTTGCAAGTTATGCACAAAAGTTGTGTCTGTAGTGCAAAACTAGAATTCGTTCGACTTGCTTTGAAGTAAGTTATTGACTTGAAATGACTCATTGAAATGATTTTAATTTTAAACGAATCCACACTTTCCTTGCAATGATCATTTGCAAGTTATGCACAAAAGTTGTGTCTGTAGTGCAAAACTAGAATTCTTTCGACTTGCTTTGAAATAAGTTATTGACTTGAAATGACTCATCGAAATGATTTTAAGGTTAAACGAATGCACACTTTCCATGCAATGATCATTCGCAAGTTATGCACAAAAGTGGTGTCTGTAGTGGAAAACTAGAATTCGTTCGACTTGCTTTGAAGTAAGTTATTGACTTGAAATGACTCATTGAAATGATTTTAAGGTTAAAAGAATGCACACTTTCCTTGCAATGATCATTTGCAAGTTATGCACAAAAGTTGTGTCTGTAGTGCAAAACTAGAATTCATTCGACTTGTTTTGAAATAGGTTATTGACTTGAAATGACTCATTGAAATGATTTTAAGGTTAAACGAAAGCACACTTTCCTTGGAATGATAATTTGCAAGTTATGCACAAAAGTTGTGTCTGTAGTGCAAAACTAGAATTCGTTCGACTTGCTTTGAATTAAGTTATTGACTTGAAATGACTCATTGAAATGATTTTAAGGTTAAAAGAATGCACACTTTCCTTGCAATGATCATTTGCAAGTTATGCACAAAAGTTGTGTCTGTAGTGCAAAACTAGAATTCATTCGACTTGTTTTGAATTAAGTTATTGACTTGAAATGACTCATTGAAATGATTTTAAGGTTAAAAGAATGCACACTTTCCTTGCAATGATCATTTGCAAGTTATGCACAAAAGTTGTGTCTGTAGTGCAAAACTAGAATTCATTCGACTTGTTTTGAAATAGGTTATTGACTTGAAATGACTCATTGAAATGATTTTAATTTTAAACGAATCCACACTTTCCTTGCAATGATCATTTGCAAGTTATGCACAAAAGTTGTGTCTGTAGTGCAAAACTAGAATTCTTTCGACTTGCTTTGAAATAAGTTATTGACTTGAAATGACTCATTGAAATGATTTTAAGGTTAAACGAATGCACACTTTCCATGCAATGATCATTCGCAAGTTATGCACAAAAGTGGTGTCTGTAGTGGAAAACTGGAATTCGTTCGACTTGCTTTGAATTAAGTTATTGACTTGAAATGACTCATTGAAATGATTTTAAGATTAAACGAAAGCACACTTTCCTTGCAATGATCATTTGCAAGTTATGCACAAAAGTTGTGTCTGTACTGGAAAACTAGAATGCGTTCGACTTGCTTTGACATAAGTTATTGACTTGAAATGACTCATCGAAATGATTTTAAGGTTAAAAGAATGCACACTTTCCTTGCAATGATCATTCGCAAGTTATGCACAAAAGTGGTGACTGTAGTGGAAAACTAGAATTCGTTCGACTTGCTTTGAAGTAAGTTATTGACTTGAAATGACTCATTGAAATGATTTTAAGGTTAAAAGAATGCACACTTTCCTTGCAATGATCATTTGCAAGTTATGCACAAAAGTTGTGTCTGTAGTGCAAAACTAGAATTCATTCGACTTGATTTGAAATAGGTTATTGACTTGAAATGACTCATTGAAATGATTTTAAGGTTAAACGAAAGCACACTTTCCTTGGAATGATCATTTGCAAGTTATGCACAAAACTTGTGTCTGTACTAGAAAACTAGAATACGTTCGACCTGCTTTGACATAAGTTATTGACTTGAAATGACTCATTGAAATGATTTTAAGGTTAAACGAAAGCACACTTTCCTTGCATTGATCATTTGCAAGTTATGCACAAAAGTTGTGTCTGTAGTGCAAAACTAGAATTCGTTCGACTTGCTTTGAAGTAAGTTATTGACTTGAAATGACTCATTGAAATAATTTTAATTTTAAACGACTGCACACTTTCCATGCAATGATCATTTGCAAGTTATGCACAAAAGTTTTGTCTGTAGTGCAAAACTAGAATTCATTCGACTTGCGTTGAGATAAGATATTGACTTGAAATGACTCATTGAAATGATTTTAAGGTTAAACGAAAGCACACTTTCCTTGGAATGATCATTTGCAAGTTATGCACAAAACTTGTGTCTGTACTAGAAAACTAGAATACGTTCGACTTGCTTTGACATAAGTTGTTGACTTGAAATGACTCATTGAAATGATTTTAAGGTTAAACGAATGCACACTTTCCTTGCAATGATCATTTGCAAGTTATGCACAAAAGTTGTGTCTGTAGTGCAAAACTAGAATTCGTTCGACTTGCTTTGAAGTAAGTTATTGACTTGAAATGACTCATTGAAATGATTTTAATTTTAAACGAATCCACACTTTCCTTGCAATGATCATTTGCAAGTTATGCACAAAAGTTGTGTCTGTAGTGCAAAACTAGAATTCTTTCGACTTGCTTTGAAATAAGTTATTGACTTGAAATGACTCATCGAAATGATTTTAAGGTTAAACGAATGCACACTTTCCATGCAATGATCATTCGCAAGTTATGCACAAAAGTGGTGTCTGTAGTGGAAAACTAGAATTCGTTCGACTTGCTTTGAAGTAAGTTATTGACTTGAAATGACTCATTGAAATGATTTTAAGGTTAAAAGAATGCACACTTTCCTTGCAATGATCATTTGCAAGTTATGCACAAAAGTTGTGTCTGTAGTGCAAAACTAGAATTCATTCGACTTGTTTTGAAATAGGTTATTGACTTGAAATGACTCATTGAAATGATTTTAAGGTTAAACGAAAGCACACTTTCCTTGGAATGATAATTTGCAAGTTATGCACAAAAGTTGTGTCTGTAGTGCAAAACTAGAATTCGTTCGACTTGCTTTGAATTAAGTTATTGACTTGAAATGACTCATTGAAATGATTTTAAGGTTAAAAGAATGCACACTTTCCTTGCAATGATCATTTGCAAGTTATGCACAAAAGTTGTGTCTGTAGTGCAAAACTAGAATTCATTCGACTTGTTTTGAATTAAGTTATTGACTTGAAATGACTCATTGAAATGATTTTAAGGTTAAAAGAATGCACACTTTCCTTGCAATGATCATTTGCAAGTTATGCACAAAAGTTGTGTCTGTAGTGCAAAACTAGAATTCATTCGACTTGTTTTGAAATAGGTTATTGACTTGAAATGACTCATTGAAATGATTTTAATTTTAAACGAATCCACACTTTCCTTGCAATGATCATTTGCAAGTTATGCACAAAAGTTGTGTCTGTAGTGCAAAACTAGAATTCTTTCGACTTGCTTTGAAATAAGTTATTGACTTGAAATGACTCATTGAAATGATTTTAAGGTTAAACGAATGCACACTTTCCATGCAATGATCATTCGCAAGTTATGCACAAAAGTGGTGTCTGTAGTGGAAAACTGGAATTCGTTCGACTTGCTTTGAATTAAGTTATTGACTTGAAATGACTCATTGAAATGATTTTAAGATTAAACGAAAGCACACTTTCCTTGCAATGATCATTTGCAAGTTATGCACAAAAGTTGTGTCTGTACTGGAAAACTAGAATGCGTTCGACTTGCTTTGACATAAGTTATTGACTTGAAATGACTCATCGAAATGATTTTAAGGTTAAAAGAATGCACACTTTCCTTGCAATGATCATTCGCAAGTTATGCACAAAAGTGGTGACTGTAGTGGAAAACTAGAATTCGTTCGACTTGCTTTGAAGTAAGTTATTGACTTGAAATGACTCATTGAAATGATTTTAAGGTTAAAAGAATGCACACTTTCCTTGCAATGATCATTTGCAAGTTATGCACAAAAGTTGTGTCTGTAGTGCAAAACTAGAATTCATTCGACTTGATTTGAAATAGGTTATTGACTTGAAATGACTCATTGAAATGATTTTAAGGTTAAACGAAAGCACACTTTCCTTGGAATGATCATTTGCAAGTTATGCACAAAACTTGTGTCTGTACTAGAAAACTAGAATACGTTCGACCTGCTTTGACATAAGTTATTGACTTGAAATGACTCATTGAAATGATTTTAAGGTTAAACGAAAGCACACTTTCCTTGCATTGATCATTTGCAAGTTATGCACAAAAGTTGTGTCTGTAGTGCAAAACTAGAATTCGTTCGACTTGCTTTGAAGTAAGTTATTGACTTGAAATGACTCATTGAAATAATTTTAATTTTAAACGACTGCACACTTTCCATGCAATGATCATTTGCAAGTTATGCACAAAAGTTTTGTCTGTAGTGCAAAACTAGAATTCATTCGACTTGCGTTGAGATAAGATATTGACTTGAAATGACTCATTGAAATGATTTTAAGGTTAAACGAAAGCACACTTTCCTTGGAATGATCATTTGCAAGTTATGCACAAAACTTGTGTCTGTACTAGAAAACTAGAATACGTTCGACTTGCTTTGACATAAGTTGTTGACTTGAAATGACTCATTGAAATGATTTTAAGGTTAAACGAATGCACACTTTCCTTGCAATGATCATTTGCAAGTTATGCACAAAAGTTGTGTCTGTAGTGCAAAACTAGAATTCGTTCGACTTGCTTTGAAGTAAGTTATTGACTTGAAATGACTCATTGAAATGATTTTAATTTTAAACGAATCCACACTTTCCTTGCAATGATCATTTGCAAGTTATGCACAAAAGTTGTGTCTGTAGTGCAAAACTAGAATTCTTTCGACTTGCTTTGAAATAAGTTATTGACTTGAAATGACTCATCGAAATGATTTTAAGGTTAAACGAATGCACACTTTCCATGCAATGATCATTCGCAAGTTATGCACAAAAGTGGTGTCTGTAGTGGAAAACTAGAATTCGTTCGACTTGCTTTGAAGTAAGTTATTGACTTGAAATGACTCATTGAAATGATTTTAAGGTTAAAAGAATGCACACTTTCCTTGCAATGATCATTTGCAAGTTATGCACAAAAGTTGTGTCTGTAGTGCAAAACTAGAATTCATTCGACTTGTTTTGAAATAGGTTATTGACTTGAAATGACTCATTGAAATGATTTTAAGGTTAAACGAAAGCACACTTTCCTTGGAATGATAATTTGCAAGTTATGCACAAAAGTTGTGTCTGTAGTGCAAAACTAGAATTCGTTCGACTTGCTTTGAATTAAGTTATTGACTTGAAATGACTCATTGAAATGATTTTAAGGTTAAAAGAATGCACACTTTCCTTGCAATGATCATTTGCAAGTTATGCACAAAAGTTGTGTCTGTAGTGCAAAACTAGAATTCATTCGACTTGTTTTGAATTAAGTTATTGACTTGAAATGACTCATTGAAATGATTTTAAGGTTAAAAGAATGCACACTTTCCTTGCAATGATCATTTGCAAGTTATGCACAAAAGTTGTGTCTGTAGTGCAAAACTAGAATTCATTCGACTTGTTTTGAAATAGGTTATTGACTTGAAATGACTCATTGAAATGATTTTAATTTTAAACGAATCCACACTTTCCTTGCAATGATCATTTGCAAGTTATGCACAAAAGTTGTGTCTGTAGTGCAAAACTAGAATTCTTTCGACTTGCTTTGAAATAAGTTATTGACTTGAAATGACTCATTGAAATGATTTTAAGGTTAAACGAATGCACACTTTCCATGCAATGATCATTCGCAAGTTATGCACAAAAGTGGTGTCTGTAGTGGAAAACTGGAATTCGTTCGACTTGCTTTGAATTAAGTTATTGACTTGAAATGACTCATTGAAATGATTTTAAGATTAAACGAAAGCACACTTTCCTTGCAATGATCATTTGCAAGTTATGCACAAAAGTTGTGTCTGTACTGGAAAACTAGAATGCGTTCGACTTGCTTTGACATAAGTTATTGACTTGAAATGACTCATCGAAATGATTTTAAGGTTAAAAGAATGCACACTTTCCTTGCAATGATCATTCGCAAGTTATGCACAAAAGTGGTGACTGTAGTGGAAAACTAGAATTCGTTCGACTTGCTTTGAAGTAAGTTATTGACTTGAAATGACTCATTGAAATGATTTTAAGGTTAAAAGAATGCACACTTTCCTTGCAATGATCATTTGCAAGTTATGCACAAAAGTTGTGTCTGTAGTGCAAAACTAGAATTCATTCGACTTGATTTGAAATAGGTTATTGACTTGAAATGACTCATTGAAATGATTTTAAGGTTAAACGAAAGCACACTTTCCTTGGAATGATCATTTGCAAGTTATGCACAAAACTTGTGTCTGTACTAGAAAACTAGAATACGTTCGACCTGCTTTGACATAAGTTATTGACTTGAAATGACTCATTGAAATGATTTTAAGGTTAAACGAAAGCACACTTTCCTTGCATTGATCATTTGCAAGTTATGCACAAAAGTTGTGTCTGTAGTGCAAAACTAGAATTCGTTCGACTTGCTTTGAAGTAAGTTATTGACTTGAAATGACTCATTGAAATGATTTTAATTTTAAACGACTGCACACTTTCCATGCAATGATCATTTGCAAGTTATGCACAAAAGTTTTGTCTGTAGTGCAAAACTAGAATTCATTCGACTTGCTTTGAGATAAGATATTGACTTGAAATGACTCATTGAAATGATTTTAAGGTTAAACGAATGCACACTTTCCATGCAATGATCATTCGCAAGTTATGCACAAAAGTGGTGTCTGTAGTGGAAAACTAGAATTCGTTCGACTTGCTTTGAAGTAAGTTATTGACTTGAAATGACTCATTGAAATGATTTTAAGGTTAAAAGAATGCACACTTTCCTTGCAATGATCATTTGCAAGTTATGCACAAAAGTTGTGTCTGTAGTGCAAAACTAGATTTCGTTCGACTTGCTTTGAATTAAGTTATTGACTTGAAATGACTCATTGAATTGATTTTAAGGTTAAAAGAATGCACACTTTCCTTGGAATGATAATTTGCAAGTTATGCACAAAAGTTGTGTCTGTAGTGCAAAACTAGAATTCGTTCGACTTGCTTTGAATTAAGTTATTGACTTGAAATGACTCATTGAAATGATTTTAAGGTTAAAAGAATGCACACTTTCCTTGCAATGATCATTCGCAAGTTATGCACAAAAGTTGTGTCTGTAGTGCAAAACTAGAATTCATTCGACTTGTTTTGAAATAGGTTATTGACTTGAAATGACTCCTTGAAATGATTTTAATTTTAAACGAATCCACACTTTCCTTGCAATGATCATTTGCAAGTTATCCACAAAAGTTGTGTCTGTAGTGCAAAACTAGAATTCTTTCGACTTGCTTTGAAATAAGTTATTGACTTGAAATGACTCATTGAAATGATTTTAAGGTTAAACGAATGCACACTTTCCATGCAATGATCATTCGCAAGTTATGCACAAAAGTGGTGTCTGTAGTGGAAAACTGGAATTCGTTCGACTTGCTTTGAATTAAGTTATTGACTTGAAATGACTCATTGAAATGATTTTAAGATTAAACGAAAGCACACTTTCCTTGCAATGATCATTTGCAAGTTATGCACAAAAGTTGTGTCTGTACTGGAAAACTAGAATGCGTTCGACTTGCTTTGACATAAGTTATTGACTTGAAATGACTCATCGAAATGATTTTAAGGTTAAAAGAATGCACACTTTCCTTGCAATGATCATTCGCAAGTTATGCACAAAAGTGGTGACTGTAGTGGAAAACTAGAATTCGTTCGACTTGCTTTGAAGTAAGTTATTGACTTGAAATGACTCATTGAAATGATTTTAAGGTTAAAAGAATGCACACTTTCCTTGCAATGATCATTTGCAAGTTATGCACAAAAGTTGTGTCTGTAGTGCAAAACTAGAATTCATTCGACTTGATTTGAAATAGGTTATTGACTTGAAATGACTCATTGAAATGATTTTAAGGTTAAACGAAAGCACACTTTCCTTGGAATGATCATTTGCAAGTTATGCACAAAACTTGTGTCTGTACTAGAAAACTAGAATACGTTCGACCTGCTTTGACATAAGTTATTGACTTGAAATGACTCATTGAAATGATTTTAAGGTTAAACGAAAGCACACTTTCCTTGCATTGATCATTTGCAAGTTATGCACAAAAGTTGTGTCTGTAGTGCAAAACTAGAATTCGTTCGACTTGCTTTGAAGTAAGTTATTGACTTGAAATGACTCATTGAAATAATTTTAATTTTAAACGACTGCACACTTTCCATGCAATGATCATTTGCAAGTTATGCACAAAAGTTTTGTCTGTAGTGCAAAACTAGAATTCATTCGACTTGCGTTGAGATAAGATATTGACTTGAAATGACTCATTGAAATGATTTTAAGGTTAAACGAAAGCACACTTTCCTTGGAATGATCATTTGCAAGTTATGCACAAAACTTGTGTCTGTACTAGAAAACTAGAATACGTTCGACTTGCTTTGACATAAGTTGTTGACTTGAAATGACTCATTGAAATGATTTTAAGGTTAAACGAATGCACACTTTCCTTGCAATGATCATTTGCAAGTTATGCACAAAAGTTGTGTCTGTAGTGCAAAACTAGAATTCGTTCGACTTGCTTTGAAGTAAGTTATTGACTTGAAATGACTCATTGAAATGATTTTAATTTTAAACGAATCCACACTTTCCTTGCAATGATCATTTGCAAGTTATGCACAAAAGTTGTGTCTGTAGTGCAAAACTAGAATTCTTTCGACTTGCTTTGAAATAAGTTATTGACTTGAAATGACTCATCGAAATGATTTTAAGGTTAAACGAATGCACACTTTCCATGCAATGATCATTCGCAAGTTATGCACAAAAGTGGTGTCTGTAGTGGAAAACTAGAATTCGTTCGACTTGCTTTGAAGTAAGTTATTGACTTGAAATGACTCATTGAAATGATTTTAAGGTTAAAAGAATGCACACTTTCCTTGCAATGATCATTTGCAAGTTATGCACAAAAGTTGTGTCTGTAGTGCAAAACTAGAATTCATTCGACTTGTTTTGAAATAGGTTATTGACTTGAAATGACTCATTGAAATGATTTTAAGGTTAAACGAAAGCACACTTTCCTTGGAATGATAATTTGCAAGTTATGCACAAAAGTTGTGTCTGTAGTGCAAAACTAGAATTCGTTCGACTTGCTTTGAATTAAATTATTGACTTGAAATGACTCATTGAAATGATTTTAAGGTTAAAAGAATGCACACTTTCCTTGCAATGATCATTTGCAAGTTATGCACAAAAGTTGTGTCTGTAGTGCAAAACTAGAATTCATTCGACTTGTTTTGAATTAAGTTATTGACTTGAAATGACTCATTGAAATGATTTTAAGGTTAAAAGAATGCACACTTTCCTTGCAATGATCATTTGCAAGTTATGCACAAAAGTTGTGTCTGTAGTGCAAAACTAGAATTCATTCGACTTGTTTTGAAATAGGTTATTGACTTGAAATGACTCATTGAAATGATTTTAATTTTAAACGAATCCACACTTTCCTTGCAATGATCATTTGCAAGTTATGCACAAAAGTTGTGTCTGTAGTGCAAAACTAGAATTCTTTCGACTTGCTTTGAAATAAGTTATTGACTTGAAATGACTCATTGAAATGATTTTAAGGTTAAACGAATGCACACTTTCCATGCAATGATCATTCGCAAGTTATGCACAAAAGTGGTGTCTGTAGTGGAAAACTGGAATTCGTTCGACTTGCTTTGAATTAAGTTATTGACTTGAAATGACTCATTGAAATGATTTTAAGATTAAACGAAAGCACACTTTCCTTGCAATGATCATTTGCAAGTTATGCACAAAAGTTGTGTCTGTACTGGAAAACTAGAATGCGTTCGACTTGCTTTGACATAAGTTATTGACTTGAAATGACTCATCGAAATGATTTTAAGGTTAAAAGAATGCACACTTTCCTTGCAATGATCATTCGCAAGTTATGCACAAAAGTGGTGTCTGTAGTGGAAAACTAGAATTCGTTCGACTTGCTTTGAAGTAAGTTATTGACTTGAAATGACTCATTGAAATGATTTTAAGGTTAAACGAAAGCACACTTTCCTTGGAATGATCATTTGCAAGTTATGCACAAAACTTGTGTCTGTACTAGAAAACTAGAATACGTTCGACTTGCTTTGACATAAGTTATTGACTTGAAATGACTCATTGAAATGATTTTAAGGTTAAACGAAAGCACACTTTCCTTGCATTGATCATTTGCAAGTTATGCACAAAAGTTGTGTCTGTAGTGCAAAACTAGAATTCGTTCGACTTGCTTTGAAGTAAGTTATTGACTTGAAATGACTCATTGAAATGATTTTAATTTTAAACGACTGCACACTTTCCATGCAATGATCATTTGCAAGTTATGCACAAAAGTTTTGTCTGTAGTGCAAAACTAGAATTCATTCGACTTGCTTTGAGATAAGATATTGACTTGAAATGACTCATTGAAATGATTTTAAGGTTAAACGAATGCACACTTTCCATGCAATGATCATTCGCAAGTTATGCACAAAAGTGGTGTCTGTAGTGGAAAACTAGAATTCGTTCGACTTGCTTTGAAGTAAGTTATTGACTTGAAATGACTCATTGAAATGATTTTAAGGTTAAAAGAATGCACACTTTCCTTGCAATGATCATTTGCAAGTTATGCACAAAAGTTGTGTCTGTAGTGCAAAACTAGATTTCGTTCGACTTGCTTTGAATTAAGTTATTGACTTGAAATGACTCATTGAATTGATTTTAAGGTTAAAAGAATGCACACTTTCCTTGGAATGATAATTTGCAAGTTATGCACAAAAGTTGTGTCTGTAGTGCAAAACTAGAATTCGTTCGACTTGCTTTGAATTAAGTTATTGACTTGAAATGACTCATTGAAATGATTTTAAGGTTAAAAGAATGCACACTTTCCTTGCAATGATCATTCGCAAGTTATGCACAAAAGTTGTGTCTGTAGTGCAAAACTAGAATTCATTCGACTTGTTTTGAAATAGGTTATTGACTTGAAATGACTCCTTGAAATGATTTATATTTTAAACGAATCCACACTTTCCTTGCAATGATCATTTGCAAGTTATCCACAAAAGTTGTGTCTGTAGTGCAAAACTAGAATTCTTTCGACTTGCTTTGAAATAAGTTATTGACTTGAAATGACTCATTGAAATGATTTTAAGGTTAAACGAATGCACACTTTCCATGCAATGATCATTCGCAAGTTATGCACAAAAGTGGTGTCTGTAGTGGAAAACTAGAATTCGTTCGACTTGCTTTGAATTAAGTTATTGACTTGAAATGACTCATTGAAATGATTTTCAGATTAAACGAAAGCACACTTTCCTTGCAATGATCATTTGCAAGTTATGCACAAAAGTTGTGTCTGTACTGGAAAACTAGAATGCGTTCGACTTGCTTTGACATAAGTTATTGACTTGAAATGACTCATCGAAATGATTTTAAGGTTAAAAGAATGCACACTTTCCTTGCAATGATCATTCGCAAGTTATGCACAAAAGTGGTGTCTGTAGTGGAAAACTAGAATTCGTTCGACTTGCTTTGAAGTAAGTTATTGACTTGAAATGACTCATTGAAATGATTTTAAGGTTAAACGAAAGCACACTTTCCTTGGAATGATCATTTGCAAGTTATGCACAAAACTTGTGTCTGTACTAGAAAACTAGAATACGTTCGACTTGCTTTGACATAAGTTATTGACTTGAAATGACTCATTGAAATGATTTTAAGGTTAAACGAAAGCACACTTTCCTTGCATTGATCATTTGCAAGTTATGCACAAAAGTTGTGTCTGTAGTGCAAAACTAGAATTCGTTCGACTTGCTTTGAAGTAAGTTATTGACTTGAAATGACTCATTGAAATGATTTTAATTTTAAACGACTGCACACTTTCCATGCAATGATCATTTGCAAGATATGCACAAAAGTTTTGTCTGTAGTGCAAAACTAGAATTCATTCGACTTGCTTTGAGATAAGATATTGACTTGAAATGACTCATTGAAATGATTTTAAGGTTAAACGAATGCACACTTTCCATGCAATGATCATTCGCAAGTTATGCACAAAAGTGGTGTCTGTAGTGGAAAACTAGAATTCGTTCGACTTGCTTTGAAGTAAGTTATTGACTTGAAATGACTCATTGAAATGATTTTAAGGTTAAAAGAATGCACACTTTCCTTGCAATGATCATTTGCAAGTTATGCACAAAAGTTGTGTCTGTAGTGCAAAACTAGAATTCATTCGACTTGTTTTGAAATAGGTTATTGACTTGAAATGACTCATTGAAATGATTTTAAGGTTAAACGAAAGCACACTTTCCTTGAAATGATAATTTGCAAGTTATGCACAAAAGTTGTGTCTGTAGTGCAAAACTAGAATTCGTTCGACTTGCTTTGAATTAAGTTATTGACTTGAAATGACTCATTGAAATGATTTTAAGATTAAACGAAAGCACACTTTCCTTGCAATGATCATTTGCAAGTTATGCACAAAAGTTGTGTCTGTACTGGAAAACTAGAATGCGTTCGACTTGCTTTGACATAAGTTATTGACTTGAAATGACTCATCGAAATGATTTTAAGGTTAAAAGAATGCACACTTTCCTTGCAATGATCATTCGCAAGTTATGCACAAAAGTGGTGTCTGTAGTGGAAAACTAGAATTCGTTCGACTTGCTTTGAAGTAAGTTATTGACTTGAAATGACTCATTGAAATGATTTTAAGGTTAAACGAAAGCACACTTTCCTTGGAATGATCATTTGCAAGTTATGCACAAAACTTGTGTCTGTACTAGAAAACTAGAATACGTTCGACTTGCTTTGACATAAGTTATTGACTTGAAATGACTCATTGAAATGATTTTAAGGTTAAACGAAAGCACACTTTCCTTGCATTGATCATTTGCAAGTTATGCACAAAAGTTGTGTCTGTAGTGCAAAACTAGAATTCGTTCGACTTGCTTTGAAGTAAGTTATTGACTTGAAATGACTCATTGAAATGATTTTAATTTTAAACGACTGCACACTTTCCATGCAATGATCATTTGCAAGTTATGCACAAAAGTTTTGTCTGTAGTGCAAAACTAGAATTCATTCGACTTGCTTTGAGATAAGATATTGACTTGAAATGACTCATTGAAATGATTTTAAGGTTAAACGAAAGCACACTTTCCTTGGAATGATCATTTGCAAGTTATGCACAAAACTTGTGTCTGTACTAGAAAACTAGAATACGTTCGACTTGCTTTGACATAAGTTATTGACTTGAAATGACTCATTAAAATGATTTTAAGGTTAAACGAATGCACACTTTCCTTGCAATGATCATTTGCAAGTTATGCACAAAAGTTGTGTCTGTAGTGCAAAACTAGAATTCGTTCGACTTGCTTTGAAGTAAGTTATTGACTTGAAATGACTCATTGAAATGATTTTAATTTTAAACGAATCCACACTTTCCTTGCAATGATCATTTGCAAGTTATGCACAAAAGTTGTGTCTGTAGTGCAAAACTAGAATTCTTTCGACTTGCTTTGAAATAAGTTATTGACTTGAAATGACTCATTGAAATGATTTTAAGGTTAAACGAATGCACACTTTCCATGCAATGATCATTCGCAAGTTATGCACAAAAGTGGTGTCTGTAGTGGAAAACTAGAATTCGTTCGACTTGCTTTGAAGTAAGTTATTGACTTGAAATGACTCATTGAAATGATTTTAAGGTTAAAAGAATGCACACTTTCCTTGCAATGATCATTTGCAAGTTATGCACAAAAGTTGTGTCTGTAGTGCAAAACTAGAATTCATTCGACTTGTTTTGAAATAGGTTATTGACTTGAAATGACTCATTGAAATGATTTTAAGGTTAAAGGAAAGCACACTTTCCTTGGAATGATAATTTGCAAGTTATGCACAAAAGTTGTGTCTGTAGTGCAAAACTAGAATTCGTTCGACTTGCTTTGAATTAAGTTATTGACTTGAAATGACTCATTGAAATGATTTTAAGGTTAAAAGAATGCACACTTTCCTTGGAATGATAATTTGCAAGTTATGCACAAAAGTTGTGTCTGTAGTGCAAAACTAGAATTCGTTCGACTTGCTTTGAATTAAGTTATTGACTTGGAATGACTCATTGAAATGATTTTAAGGTTAAAAGAATGCACACTTTCCTTGCAATGATCATTTGCAAGTTATGCACAAAAGTTGTGTCTGTAGTGCAAAACTAGAATTCATTCGACTTGTTTTGAAATAGGTTATTGACTTGAAATGACTCATTGAAATGATTTTAATTTTAAACGAATCCACACTTTCCTTGCAATGATCATTTGCAAGTTATGCACAAAAGTTGTGTCTGTAGTGCAAAACTAGAATTCTTTCGACTTGCTTTGAAATAAGTTATTGACTTGAAATGACTCATTGAAATGATTTTAAGGTTAAACGAATGCACACTTTCCATGCAATGATCATTCGCAAGTTATGCACAAAAGTGGTGTCTGTAGTGGAAAACTAGAATTCGTTCGACTTGCTTTGAATTAAGTTATTGACTTGAAATGACTCATTGAAATGATTTTAAGATTAAACGAAAGCACACTTTCCTTGCAATGATCATTTGCAAGTTATGCACAAAAGTTGTGTCTGTACTGGAAAACTAGAATGCGTTCGACTTGCTTTGACATAAGTTATTGACTTGAAATGACTCATCGAAATGATTTTAAGGTTAAAAGAATGCACACTTTCCTTGCAATGATCATTCGCAAGTTATGCACAAAAGTGGTGTCTGTAGTGGAAAACTAGAATTCGTTCGACTTGCTTTGAAGTAAGTTATTGACTTGAAATGACTCATTGAAATGATTTTAAGGTTAAACGAAAGCACACTTTCCTTGGAATGATCATTTGCAAGTTATGCACAAAACTTGTGTCTGTACTAGAAAACTAGAATACGTTCGACTTGCTTTGACATAAGTTATTGACTTGAAATGACTCATTGAAATGATTTTAAGGTTAAACGAAAGCACACTTTCCTTGCATTGATCATTTGCAAGTTATGCACAAAAGTTGTGTCTGTAGTGCAAAACTAGAATTCGTTCGACTTGCTTTGAAGTAAGTTATTGACTTGAAATGACTCATTGAAATGATTTTAATTTTAAACGACTGCACACTTTCCATGCAATGATCATTTGCAAGTTATGCACAAAAGTTTTGTCTGTAGTGCAAAACTAGAATTCATTCGACTTGCTTTGAGATAAGATATTGACTTGAAATGACTCATTGAAATGATTTTAAGGTTAAACGAAAGCACACTTTCCTTGGAATGATCATTTGCAAGTTATGCACAAAACTTGTGTCTGTACTAGAAAACTAGAATACGTTCGACTTGCTTTGACATAAGTTATTGACTTGAAATGACTCATTAAAATGATTTTAAGGTTAAACGAATGCACACTTTCCTTGCAATGATCATTTGCAAGTTATGCACAAAAGTTGTGTCTGTAGTGCAAAACTAGAATTCGTTCGACTTGCTTTGAAGTAAGTTATTGACTTGAAATGACTCATTGAAATGATTTTAATTTTAAACGAATCCACACTTTCCTTGCAATGATCATTTGCAAGTTATGCACAAAAGTTGTGTCTGTAGTGCAAAACTAGAATTCTTTCGACTTGCTTTGAAATAAGTTATTGACTTGAAATGACTCATTGAAATGATTTTAAGGTTAAACGAATGCACACTTTCCATGCAATGATCATTCGCAAGTTATGCACAAAAGTGGTGTCTGTAGTGGAAAACTAGAATTCGTTCGACTTGCTTTGAAGTAAGTTATTGACTTGAAATGACTCATTGAAATGATTTTAAGGTTAAAAGAATGCACACTTTCCTTGCAATGATCATTTGCAAGTTATGCACAAAAGTTGTGTCTGTAGTGCAAAACTAGAATTCATTCGACTTGTTTTGAAATAGGTTATTGACTTGAAATGACTCATTGAAATGATTTTAAGGTTAAAGGAAAGCACACTTTCCTTGGAATGATAATTTGCAAGTTATGCACAAAAGTTGTGTCTGTAGTGCAAAACTAGAATTCGTTCGACTTGCTTTGAATTAAGTTATTGACTTGAAATGACTCATTGAAATGATTTTAAGGTTAAAAGAATGCACACTTTCCTTGGAATGATAATTTGCAAGTTATGCACAAAAGTTGTGTCTGTAGTGCAAAACTAGAATTCGTTCGACTTGCTTTGAATTAAGTTATTGACTTGGAATGACTCATTGAAATGATTTTAAGGTTAAAAGAATGCACACTTTCCTTGCAATGATCATTTGCAAGTTATGCACAAAAGTTGTGTCTGTAGTGCAAAACTAGAATTCATTCGACTTGTTTTGAAATAGGTTATTGACTTGAAATGACTCATTGAAATGATTTTAATTTTAAACGAATCCACACTTTCCTTGCAATGATCATTTGCAAGTTATGCACAAAAGTTGTGTCTGTAGTGCAAAACTAGAATTCTTTCGACTTGCTTTGAAATAAGTTATTGACTTGAAATGACTCATTGAAATGATTTTAAGGTTAAAAGAATGCACACTTTCCTTGCAATGATCATTCGCAAGTTATGCACAAAAGTGGTGTCTGTAGTGGAAAACTAGAATTCGTTCGACTTGCTTTGAAGTAAGTTATTGACTTGAAATGACTCATTGAAATGATTTTAAGGTTAAACGAAAGCACACTTTCCTTGGAATGATCATTTGCAAGTTATGCACAAAACTTGTGTCTGTACTAGAAAACTAGAAAACGTTCGACTTGCTTTGACATAAGTTATTGACTTGAAATGACTCATTGAAATGATTTTAAGTTTAAACGAAAGCACACTTTCCTTGCATTGATCATTTGCAAGTTATGCACAAAAGTTGTGTCTGTAGTGCAAAACTAGAATTCATTCGACTTGCTTTGAAGTAAGTTATTGACTTGAAATGACTCATTGAAATGATTTTAATTTTAAACGACTGCACACTTTCCATGCAATGATCATTTGCAAGTTATGCACAAAAGTTTTGTCTGTAGTGCAAAACTAGAATTCATTCGACTTGCTTTGAGATAAGATATTGACTTGAAATGACTCATTGAAATGATTTTAAGGTTAAACGAATGCACACTTTCCATGCAATGATCATTCGCAAGTTATGCACAAAAGTGGTGTCTGTAGTGGAAAACTAGAATTCGTTCGACTTGCTTTGAAGTAAGTTATTGACTTGAAATGACTCATTGAAATGATTTTAAGGTTAAAAGAATGCACACTTTCCTTGCAATGATCATTTGCAAGTTATGCACAAAAGTTGTGTCTGTAGTGCAAAACTAGAATTCATTCGACTTGTTTTGAAATAGGTTATTGACTTGAAATGACTCATTGAAATGATTTTAAGGTTAAACGAAAGCACACTTTCCTTGGAATGATAATTTGCAAGTTATGCACAAAAGTTGTGTCTGTAGTGCAAAACTAGAATTCGTTCGACTTGCTTTGAATTAAGTTATTGACTTGAAATGACTCATTGAAATGATTTTAAGATTAAACGAAAGCACACTTTCCTTGCAATGATCATTTGCAAGTTATGCACAAAAGTTGTGTCTGTACTGGAAAACTAGAATGCGTTCGACTTGCTTTAACATAAGTTATTGACTTGAAATGACTCATCGAAATGATTTTAAGGTTAAAAGAATGCACACTTTCCTTGCAATGATCATTCGCAAGTTATGCACAAAAGTGGTGTCTGTAGTGGAAAACTAGAATTCGTTCGACTTGCTTTGAAGTAAGTTATTGACTTGAAATGACTCATTGAAATGATTTTAAGGTTAAACGAAAGCACACTTTCCTTGGAATGATCATTTGCAAGTTATGCACAAAACTTGTGTCTGTACTAGAAAACTAGAATACGTTCGACTTGCTTTGACATAAGTTATTGACTTGAAATGACTCATTGAAATGATTTTAAGGTTAAACGAAAGCACACTTTCCTTGCATTGATCATTTGCAAGTTATGCACAAAAGTTGTGTCTGTAGTGCAAAACTAGAATTCGTTCGACTTGCTTTGAAGTAAGTTATTGACTTGAAATGACTCATTGAAATGATTTTAATTTTAAACGACTGCACACTTTCCATGCAATGATCATTTGCAAGATATGCACAAAAGTTTTGTCTGTAGTGCAAAACTAGAATTCATTCGACTTGCTTTGAGATAAGATATTGACTTGAAATGACTCATTGAAATGATTTTAAGGTTAAACGAAAGCACACTTTCCTTGGAATGATCATTTGCAAGTTATGCACAAAACTTGTGTCTGTACTAGAAAACTAGAATACGTTCGACTTGCTTTGACATAAGTTATTGACTTGAAATGACTCATTTAAATGATTTTAAGGTTAAACGAATGCACACTTTCCTTGCAATGATCATTTGCAAGTTATGCACAAAAGTTGTGTGTGTAGTGCAAAACTAGAATTCGTTCGACTTGCTTTGAAGTAAGTTATTAACTTGAAATGACTCATTGAAATGATTTTAATTTTAAACGAATCCACACTTTCCTTGCAATGATCATTTGCAAGTTATGCACAAAAGTTGTGTCTGTAGTGCAAAACTAGAATTCTTTCGACTTGCTTTGAAATAAGTTATTGACTTGAAATGACTCATTGAAATGATTTTAAGGTTAAACGAATGCACACTTTCCATGCAATGATCATTCGCAAGTTATGCACAAAAGTGGTGTCTGTAGTGGAAAACTAGAATTCGTTCGACTTGCTTTGAAGTAAGTTATTGACTTGAAATGACTCATTGAAATGATTTTAAGGTTAAAAGAATGCACACTTTCCTTGCAATGATCATTTGCAAGTTATGCACAAAAGTTGTGTCTGTAGTGCAAAACTAGAATTCATTCGACTTGTTTTGAAATAGGTTATTGACTTGAAATGACTCATTGAAATGATTTTAAGGTTAAACGAAAGCACACTTTCCTTGGAATGATAATTTGCAAGTTATGCACAAAAGTTGTGTCTGTAGTGCAAAACTAGAATTCGTTCGACTTGCTTTGAAATAAGTTATTGACTTGAAATGACTCATTGAAATGATTTTAAGGTCAAACGAATGCACCCTTTCCTTGCAATGATCATTTGCAAGTTATGCACAAAAGTTGTGTCTGTAGTGGAAAACTAGAATTCGTTCGACTTGCTTTGAAGTAAGTTATTGACTTGAAATGACTCATTGAAATGATTTTAAGGTTAAAAGAATGCACACTTTCCTTGCAATGATCATTTGCAAGTTATGCACAAAAGTTGTGTCTGTAGTGCAAAACTAGAATTCATTCGACTTGCTTTGAGATAAGATATTGACTTGAAATAACTCATTGAAATGATTTTAAGGTTAAACGAAAGCACACTTTCCTTGGAATGATCATTTGGAAGTTATGCACAAAACTTGTGTCTGTACTAGAAAACTAGAATACGTTCGACTTGCTTTGACATAAGTTATTGACTTGAAATGACTCATTGAAATGATTTTAAGGTTAAACGAATGCACACTTTCCTTGCAATGATTATTTGCCAGTTATGCACAAAAGTTGTGTCTGTAGTGCAAAACTAGAATTCATTCGACTTGTTTTGAAATAGGTTATTGACTTGAAATGACTCATTGAAATGATTTTAAGGTTAAACGAAAGCACACTTTCCTTCGAATGATAATTTGCAAGTTATGCACAAAAGTTGTGTCTGTACTGGAAAACTAGAATGCGTTCGACTTGCTTTGACATAAGTTATTGACTTGAAATGACTCATCGAAATGATTTTAAGGTTAAACGAATGCACACTTTCCATGCAATGATCATTCGCAAGTTATGCACAAAAGTGGTGTCTGTAGTGGAAAACTAGAATTCGTTCGACTTGCTTTGAAGTAAGTTATTGACTTGAAATGACTCATTGAGATGATTTTAATTTTAAACGACTGCACACTTTCCTGGCAATGATCATTTGCAAGTTATGCACAAAAGTTTTGTCTGTAGTGCAAAACCAGAATTCATTCGACTTGCTTTGATATAAGATATTGACTTGAAATGACTCATTGAAATGATTTTAAGGTTAAACGAAAGCACACTTTCCTTGGAATGATCATTTGCAAGTTATGCACAAAACTTGTGTCTGTACTAGAAAACTAGAATACGTTCGACTTGCTTTGACATAAGTTATTGACTTGAAATGACTCATTGAAATGATTTTAAGGTTAAACGAATGCACACTTTCCTTGCAATGATCATTTGCAAGTTATGCACAAAAGTTGTGTCTGTAGTGCAAAACTAGAATTCATTCGACTTGTTTTGAAATAGGTTATTGACTTGAAATGACTCATTGAAATGATTTTAAGGTTAAACGAAAGCACACTTTCCTTCGAATGATAATTTGCAAGTTATGCACAAAAGTTGTGTCTGTAGTGCAAAACTAGAATTCGTTCCACTTGCTTTGAATTAAGTTATTGACTTGAAATGACTCATTGAAATGATTTTAAGATTAAACGAAAGCACACTTTCCTTGCAATGATCATTTGCAAGTTATGCACAAAAGTTGTGTCCGTACTGGAAAACTAGAATGCGTTCGACTTGCTTTGACATAAGTTATTGACTTGAAATGACTCATCGAAATGATTTTAAGGTTAAACGAATGCACACTTTCCATGCAATGATCATTCGCAAGTTATGCACAAAAGTGGTGTCTGTAGTGGAAAACTGGAATTCGTTCGACTTGCTTTGAAGTAAGTTATTGACTTGAAATGACTCATTGAGATGATTTTAATTTTAAACGACTGCACACTTTCCTGGCAATGATCATTTGCAAGTTATGCACGAAATTGTCTGTAGTGCAAAACTAGAATTCATTCGACTTGCTTTGAGATAAGATATTGACTTGAAATGACTCATTGAAATGATTTTAAGGTTAAACGAAAGCACACTTTCCTTGGAATGATCATTTGCAAGTTATGCACAAAACTTGTGTCTGTACTAGAAAACTAGAATACGTTCGACTTGCTTTGACATAAGTTATTGACTTGAAATGACTCATTGAAATGATTTTAAGGTTAAACGAATGTACACTTTCCTTGCAATGATCATTTGCAAGTTATGCACAAAAGTTGTGTCTGTAGTGCAAAACTAGAATTCGTTCGACTTGCTTTGAAGTAAGTTATTGACTTGAAATGACTCATTGAAATGATTTTAATTTTAAACGAATCCACACTTTCCTTGCAATGATTTGCAAGTTATGCACAAAAGTTGTGTCTGTAGTGCAAAACTAGAATTCTTTCGACTTGCTTTGAAATAAGTTATTGACTTGAAATGACTCATTGAAATGATTTTAAGGTCAAACGAATGCACACTTTCCATGCAATGATCATTCGCAAGTTATGCACAAAAGTGGTGTCTGTAGTGGAAAACTAGTTTCGTTCGACTTGCTTTGAAGTAAGTTATTGACTTGAAATGACTCATTGAAATGATTTTAAGGTTAAAAGAATGCACACTTTCCTTGCAATGATCATTTGCAAGTTATGCACAAAAGTTGTGTTTGTAGTGCAAAACTAGAATTCATTCGACTTGCTTTGAGATAAGATATTGACTTGAAATGACTCATTGAAATGATTTTAAGGTTAAACGAAAGCACACTTTCCTTGCATTGATCATTTGCAAGTTATGCACAAAAGTTGTGTCTGTAGTGCAAAACTAGAATTCGTTCGACTTGCTTTGAAGTAAGTTATTGACTTGAAATGACTCATTGAAATGATTTTAATTTTAAACGACTGCACACTTTCCATGCAATGATCATTTGCAAGTTATGCACAAAAGTTTTGTCTGTAGTGCAAAACTAGAATTCATTCGACTTGCTTTGAGATAAGATATTGACTTGAAATGACTCATTGAAATGATTTTAAGGTTAAACGAAAGCACACTTTCCTTGGAATGATCATTTGCAAGTTATGCACAAAACTTGTGTCTGTACTAGAAAACTAGAATACGTTCGACTTGCTTTGACATAAGTTATTGACTTGAAATGACTCATTGAAATGATTTTAAGGTTAAACGAATGCACACATTCCTTGCAATGATCATTTGCAAGTTATGCACAAAAGTTGTGTCTGTAGTGCAAAACTAGAATTCGTTCGACTTGCTTTGAAGTAAGTTATTGACTTGAAATGACTCATTGAAATGATTTTAATTTTAAACGAATCCACACTTTCCTTGCAATGATCATTTGCAAGTTATGCACAAAAGTTGTGTCTGTAGTGCAAAACTAGAATTCTTTCGACTTGCTTTGAAATAAGTTATTGACTTGAAATGACTCATTGAAATGATTTTAAGGTTAAACGAATGCACACTTTCCATGCAATGATCATTCGCAAGTTATGCACAAAAGTGGTGTCTGTAGTGGAAAACTAGAATTCGTTCGACTTGCTTTGAAGTAAGTTATTGACTTGAAATGACTCATTGAAATGATTTTAAGGTTAAAAGAATGCACACTTTCCTTGCAATGATCATTTGCAAGTTATGCACAAAAGTTGTGTCTGTAGTGCAAAACTAGAATTCATTCGACTTGTTTTGAAATAGGTTATTGACTTGAAATGACTCATTGAAATGATTTTAAGGTTAAACGAAAGCACACTTTCCTTGGAATGATAATTTGCAAATTATGCACAAAAGTTGTGTCTGTAGTGCTAAACTAGAATTCGTTCGACTTGCTTTGAATTAAGTTATTGACTTGAAATGACTCATTGAAATGATTTTAAGATTAAACGAAAGCACACTTTCCTTGCAATGATCATTTGCAAGTTATGCACAAAAGTTGTGTGTGTAGTGCAAAACTAGAATGCGTTCGACTTGCTTTGACATAAGTTATTGACTTCAAATGACTCATCGAAATGATTTTAAGGTTAAACGAATGCACACTTTCCATGCAATGATCATTCGCAAGTTATGCACAAAAGTGGTGTCTGTAGTGGAAAACTAGAATTCGTTCGACTTGCTTTGAAGTAAGTTATTGACTTGAAATGACTCATTGAGATGATTTTAATTTTAAACGACTGCACACTTTCCTGGCAATGATCATTTGCAAGTTATGCACAAAAGTTTTGTCTGTAGTGCAAAACTAGAATTCATTCGACTTGCTTTGAGATAAGATATTGACTCTAAACGACTCATTGAAATGACTTTAAGGTTAAACGAAAGCACACTTTCCTTGGAATGATCATTTGCAAGTTATGCACAAAACTTGTGCCTGTACTAGAAAACTAGAATACGTTCGACTTGCTTTGACATAAGTTATTGACTTGAAATGACTCATTGAAATGATTTTAAGGTTAAACGAATGCACACTTTCCTTGCAATGATCATTTGCAAGTTATGCACAAAAGTTGTGTCTGTAGTGAAAAACTAGAATTCGTTCGACTTGCTTTGAAGTAAGTTATTGACTTGAAATGACTCATTGAAATGATTTTAATTTTAAACGAATCCACACTTTCCTTGCAATGATCATTTGCAAGTTATGCACAAAAGTTGTGTCTGTAGTGCAAAACTAGAATTCTTTCGACTTGCTTTGAAATAAGTTATTGACCTGAAATGACTCATTAAAATGATTTTAAGATTAAACGAATGCACACTTCCCATGCAATGATCATTCGCAAGTTATGCACAAAAGTGGTGTCTGTAGTGGAAAACTAGAATTCGTTCGACTTGCTTTGAAGTAAGTTATTGACTTGAAATCACCCATTGAAATGATTTTAAGGTTAAAAGAATGCACACTTTCCTTGCAATGATCATTTGCAAGTTATGCACAAAAGTTGTGTCTGTAGTGCAAAACTAGAATTCATTCGACTTGTTTTGAAATAGGTTATTGACTTGAAATGACTCATTCAAATGATTTTAAGGTTAAACGAAAGCACACTTTCCTTGGAATGATAATTTGCAAGTTATGCAAAAAAGTTGTGTCTGTAGTGCAAAACTAGAATTCGTTCGACTTGCTTTGAATTAAGTTATTGACTTGAAATGACTCATTGAAATGATTTTAAGATTAAACGAAAGCACACTTTCCTTGCAATGATCATTTGCAAGTTATGCACAAAAGTTGTGTCTGTAGTGCAAAACTAGAATTCATTCGACTTGTTTTGAAATAGGTTATTGACTTGAAATGACTCATTGAAATGATTTTAAGGTTAAACGAAAGCACACTTTCCTTGGAATGATAATTTGCAAGTTATGCAAAAAAGTTGTGTCTGTAGTGCAAAACTAGAATTCGTTCGACTTGCTTTGAATTAAGTTATTGACTTGAAATGACTCATTGAAATGATTTTAAGATTAAACGAAAGCACACTTTCCTTGCAATGATCATTTGCAAGTTATGCACAAAAGTTGTGTCTGTAGTGCAAAACTAGAATTCATTCGACTTGTTTTGAAATAGGTTATTGACTTGAAATGACTCATTCAAATGATTTTAAGGTTAAACGAAAGCACACTTTCCTTGAAATGATAATTTGCAAGTTATGCAAAAAAGTTGTGTCTGTAGTGCAAAACTAGAATTCGTTCGACTTGCTTTGAATTAAGTTATTGACTTGAAATGACTCATTGAAATGATTTTAAGATTAAACGAAAGCACACTTTCCTTGCAATGATCATTTGCAAGTTATGCACAAAAGTTGTGTCTGTAGTGCAAAACTAGAATTCATTCGACTTGTTTTGAAATAGGTTATTGACTTGAAATGACTCATTGAAATGATTTTAAGGTTAAACGAAAGCACACTTTCCTTGGAATGATAATTTGCAAGTTATGCAAAAAAGTTGTGTCTGTAGTGCGAAACTAGAATTCGTTCGACTTGCTTTGAATTAAGTTATTGACTTGAAATGACTCATTGAAATGATTTTAAGATTAAACGAAAGCACACTTTCCTTGCAATGATCATTTGCAAGTTATGCACAAAAGTTGTGTCTGTACTGGAAAACTAGAATACGTTCGACTTGCTTTGACCTAAGTGATTGACTTGAAATGACTCATTGAAATGATTTTAAGGTTAAACGAATGCACACTTTCCATGCAATGATCATTCGCAAGTTATGCACAAAAGTGGTGTCTGTAGTGGAAAACTAGAATTCGTTCGACTTGCTTTGAAGTAAGTTATTGACTTGAAATGACTCATTGAAATGATTTTAATTTTAAACGACTGCACACTTTCCTGGCAATGATCATTTGCAAGTTATGCACAAAAGTTTTGTCTGTAGTGCAAAACTAGAATTCATTCGACTTGCTTGGAGATAAGATATTGACTTGAAATGACTCATTGAAATGATTTTAAGGTTAAAAGAAAGCACACTTTCCTTGGAATGATCATTTGCAAGTTATGCACAAAACTTGTGTGTCTGTACTAGAAAACTAGAATACGTTCGACTTGCTTTGACATAAGTTATTGACTTGAAATGACTCATTGAAATGATTTTAATTTTAAACGAATCCACACTTTCCTTGCAATGATTTGCAAGTTATGCACAAAAGTTGTGTCTGTAGTGCAAAACTAGAATTCTTTCGACTTGCTTTGAAATAAGTTATTGACTTGAAATGACTCATTGAAATGATTTTAAGGTCAAACGAATGCACACTTTCCATGCAATGATCATTCGCAAGTTATGCACAAATGTGGTGTCTGTAGTGGAAAACAAGAATTCGTTCGACTTGCTTTGAAGTAAGTTATTGACTTGAAATGACTCATTGAAATGATTTTAAGGTTAAAAGAATGCACACTTTCCTTGCAATGATCATTTGCAAGTTATGCACAAAAGTTGTGTCTGTAGTGCAAAACTAGAATTCATTCGACTTGCTTTGAGATAAGATATTGACTTGAAATGACTCATTGAAATGATTTTAAGGTTAAACGACTGCACACTTTCCTGGCAATGATCATTTGCAAGTTATGCACAAAAGTTTTGTCTGTAGTGCAAGACTAGAATTCATTCGACTTGCTTTGAGATAAGATATTGACTTGAAATGACTCATTGAAATGATTTTAAGGTTAAACGAAAGCACACTTTCCGTGGAATGATCATTTGCAAGTTATGCACAAAACTTGTGTCTGTACTAGAAAACTAGAATACGTTCGACTTGCTTTGACATAAGTTATTAACTTGAAATGACTCATTGAAATGATTTTAAGGTTAAACGAATGCACACTTTCCTTGCAATGATCATTTGCAAGTTATGCACAAAAGTTGTGTCTGTAGTGGAAAACTAGAATTCATTCGACTTGCTTTGAAGTAAGTTATTGACTTGAAATGACTCATTGAAATGATTTTAATTTTAAACGAATCCACACTTTCCTTGCAATGATCATTTGCAAGTTATGCACAAAAGTTGTGTCTGTAGTGCAAAACTAGAATTCTTTCGACTTGCTTTGAAATAAGTTATTGACTTGAAATGACTCATTGAAATGATTTTAAGATTAAACGAATGCACACTTTCCATGCAATGATCATTCGCAAGTTATGCACAAAAGTGGTGTCTGTAGTGGAAAACTAGAATTCGTTCGACTTGCTTTGAAGTAAGTTATTGACTTGAAATCACCCATTGAAATGATTTTAAGGTTAAAAGAATGCACACTTTCCTTGCAATGATCATTTGCAAGTTATGCACAAAAGTTGTGTCTGTAGTGCAAAACTAGAATTCATTCGACTTGTTTTGAAATAGGTTATTGACTTGAAATGACTCATTGAAATGATTTTAAGGTTAAACGAAAGCACACTTTCCTTGGAATGATCATTTGCAAGTTATGCACAAAAGTTGTGTCTGTAGTGCAAAACTAGAATTCGTTCGACTTGCTTTGAAGTAAGTTATTGACTTGAAATGACTCAATGAAATGATTTTAAGGTTAAACGAAAGCACACTTTCCTTGGAATGATAATTTGCAAGTTATGCACAAAAGTTGTGTCTGTAGTGCAAAACTAGAATTCGTTCGACTTGCTTTGAATTAAGTTATTGACTTGAAATGACTCATTGAAATGATTTTAAGATTAAACGAAAGCACACTTTCCTTGCAATGATCATTTGCAAGTTATGCACAAAAGTTGTGTCTGTACTGGAAAACTACAATACGTACGACTTGCTTTGACATAAGTTATTGACTTGAAATGACTCATTGAAATGATTTTAAGGTTAAACGAATGCACACTTTCCATGCAATGATCATTCGCAAGTTATGCACAAAAGTGGTGTTTGTAGTGGAAAACTAGAATTCGTTCGACTTGCTTTGAAATAAGTTATTGACTTGAAATGACTCATTGAAATGATTTTAATTTTAAACGACTGCACACTTTCCTGGCAATGATCATTTGCAAGTTATGCACAAAAGTTTTTTCTGTAGTGCAAAACAAGAATTCATTCGACTTGCTTTGAGATAAGATATTGACTTGAAATGACTCATTGAAATGATTTTAAGGTTAAACGAAAGCACACTTTCCTTGGAATGATCATTTGCAAGTTATGCACAAAACTTGTGTCTGTACTAGAAAACTAGAATACGTTCGACTTGCTTTGACATAAGTTATTGACTTGAAATGACTCATTGAAATGATTTTAAGGTTAAACGAATGCACACTTTCCTTGCAATGATCATTTGCAAGTTATGCACAAAAGTTGTGTCTGTACTGGAAAACTAGAATGCGTTCGACTTGCTTTGACATAAGTTATTGACTTGAAATGACTCATCGAAATGATTTTAAGGTTAAACGAATGCACACTTTCCATGCAATGCTCATTCGCAAGTTATGCACAAAAGTGGTGTCTGTAGTGGAAAACTAGAATTCGTTCGACTTTCTTCTAAGTAAGTTATTGACTTGAAATGACTCATCGAAATGATTTTAAGGTTAAAAGAATGCACACTTTCCTTGCAATGATCATTTGCAAGTTATACACAAAAGTTGTGTCTGTAGTGCACAACTAGAATTCGTTCGACTTGCTTTGAAGTAAGTTATTGACTTGAAACGACTCATTGAAATGATTTTAAGGTTAAATGAAAGCACACTTTCCTTGGAATGATAATTTGCAAGTTATGCACAAAAGTTGTGTCTGTAGTGCAAAACTAGAATTCGTTCGACTTGCTTTGAATTAAGTTATTGACTTGAAATGACTCATTGAAATGATTTTAAGATTAAACGAAAGCACACTTTCCTTGCAATGATCATTTGCAAGTTATGCACAAAAGTTGTGTCTGTACTGGAAAACTAGAATACGTTCGACTTGCTTTGACATAAGTTATTGACTTGAAATGACTCATTGAAATGATTTTAAGGTTAAACGAATGCACACTTTCCATGCAATGATCATTCGCATGTTATGCACAAAAGTGGTGTCTGTAGTGGAAAACTAGAATTCGTTCGACTTGCTTTCAAGTAAGTTATTGACTTGAAATGACTCATTGAAATGATTTTAATTTTAAACGACTGCACACTTTCCAGGCAATGATCATTTGCAAGTTATGCACAAAAGTTTTGTCTGTAGTGCAAAACTAGAATTCATTCGACTTGCTTTGAGATAAGATATTGACTTGAAATGATTCATTGAAATGATTTTAAGGTTAAACGAAAGCACACTTTCCTTGGAATGATCATTTGCAACTTTTGCACAAAACTTGTGTCTGTACTAGAAAACTAGAATACGTTCGACTTGCTTTGACATAAGTTATTGACTTGAAATGACTCATTGAAATGATTTTAAGGTTAAACGAATGCACACTTTCCTTGCAATGATCATTTGCAAGTTATGCACAAAAGTTGTGTCTGTAGTGCAAAACTAGAATTCGTTCGACTCTCTTTGAAGTAAGTTATTGAGTTGAAATGACTCATTGAAATGATTTTAATTTTAAACGAATCCACACTTTCCTTGCAATGATCATTTGCAAGTTATGCACAAAAGTTGTGTCTGTAGTGCAAAACTAGAATTCTTTCGACTTGCTTTGAAATAAGTTATTGACTTGAAATGACTCATTGAAACGATTTTAAGATTAAACGAATGCACACTTTCCATGCAATGATCATTCGCAAGTTATGCACAAAAGTGGTGTCTGTAGTGGAAAACAAGAATTCGTTCGACTTGCTTTGAAGTAAGTTATTGACTTGAAATGACTCATTGAAATGATTTTAAGGTTAAAAGAATGCGCACTTTCCTTGCAATGATCATTTGCAAGTTATGCACAAAAGTTGTGTCTGTACTGCAAAACTAGAATTCATTCGACTTGTTTTGGAATAGGTTATTGACTTGAAATGACTCATTGAAATGATTTTAAGGTTAAACGAAAGCACACTTTCCTTGGAATGATAATTTGCGAGTTATGCAAAAAAGTTGTGTCTGTAGTGCAAAACTAGAATTCGTTCGACTTGCTTTGAATTAAGTTATTGACTTGAAATGACTCATTGAAATGATTTTAAGATTAAACGAAAGCACACTTTCCTTGCAATAATCATTTGCAAGTTATGCACAAAAGTTGTGTCTGTACTGGAAAACTAGAATACGTTCGACTTGCTTTGACATAAGTTATTGACTTGAAATGACTCATTGAAATGATTTTAAGGTTAAACGAATGCACACTTTCCAAGCAATGATCATTCGCAAGTTATGCACAAAAGTGGTGTCTGTAGTGGAAGACTAAAATTCGTTCGACTTGCTTTGAAGTAAGTTATTGACTTGAAATGACTCATTGAAATGATTTTAATTTTAAACGACTGCACACTTTCCTGGCAATGATCATTTGCAAGTTATGCACAAAAGTTTTGTCTGTACTGCAAAACTAGAATTCATTCGACTTGTTTTGAAATTGGTTATTGACTTGAAATGACTCATCGAAATGATTTTAAGGTTAAACGAAAGCACACTTTCCTTGGAATGATAATTTGCAAGTTATGCACAAAAGTTGTGTCTGTAGTGCAAAACTAGAATTCGTTCGACTTGCTTTGAATTAAGTTATTGACTTGAAATGACTCATTGAAATGATTTTAAGGTCAAACGAATGCCCATTTTCCTTGGAATGATCATTTGCAAGTTATGCACAAAACTTGTGTTTGTAATGCAAAAATAGACTTCGTTCGAATTGCTTTGAAATATGTTATTGTCCTGAAATTATTCGTTGAAATGATTTTAATGTTAAACGAATGCACACTTTCCTTGCAATGATTATTTGCAAGGAATTCACAAAAGTTGTGTTTGTAGTGCCAAAACAGAATTCGTTCGAATTGCTTTAAAATATGATATTGACTTGAAATGACTCATTGAAATGATTTTATGGTTGAACGAATACACACTTTCCTTGCAATGATCATTTGCAAGTTATGCACAAAAGTTGTGTCTGTAGTGCAAAACTAGAATTCGTTCGACTTGCTTTGAAGTAAGTTATTGACTTGAAATGACTCATTGAAATGATTTTAATTTTAAACGAATGCACACTTTCCTTGCAATGATCATTTGCAAGTTACGCACAAAAGTTGTGTCTGTAGTGCAAAACTAGAATTCTTTCGACTTGCTTTGAAATAAGTTATTGACTTGAAAGGACTCATTGAAATGATTTTAAGGTTAAACGAATGCACACTTTCCGTGCAATGATCATTTGCAAGTTATGCACAAAAGTGGTGTCTGTAGTGGAAAACTAGAATTCGTTCGACTTGCTTTGAAGTAAGTTATTGACTTGAAATGACTCATTGAAATGATTTTAAGGTTAAACGAAAGCACACTTTCCTTGGAATGATAATTTGCAAGTTATGCACAAAAGTTGTGTCTGTAGTGCAAAACTAGAATTCGTTGGACTTGCTTTGAATTAAGTTATTGACTTGAAATGACTCATCGAAATGATTTTAAGGTTAAAAGAATGCACACTTTCCTTGCAATGATCATTTGCAAGTTATGCACAAAAGTTGTGTCTGTAGTGCAAAACTAGAATTCATTCGACTTGCTTTGAGATAAGATATTGACTTGAAATGACTCATTGAAATGATTTTAAGGTTAAACGAAAGCACACTTTCCTTGCATTGATCATTTGCAAGTTATGCACAAAAGTTGTGTCTGTAGTGCAAAACTAGAATTCGTTCGACTTGCTGTGAAGTAAGTTATTGACTTGAAATGACTCATTGAAATGATTTTAATTTTAAACGAATCCACACTTTCCTTGCAATGATCATTTGCAAGTTATGCACAAAAGTTGTGTCTGTAGTGCAAAACTAGAATTCTTTCGACTGGCTTTGAAATAAGTTATTGACTTGAAATGACTCATTGAAATGATTTTAAGGTTAAACGAATGCACACTTTCCATGCAATGATCATTCGCAAGTGATGCACAAAAGTTGTGTCTGTAGTGGAAAACTAGAATTCGTTCGACTTGCTTTCAAGTAAGTTATTGACTTGAAATGACTCATCGAAATGATTTTAAGGTTAAAAGAATGCACACTTTCCTTGCAATGATCATTTGCAAGTTATGCACAAAAGTTGTGTCTGTAGTGCAAAACTGGAATTCCTTCGACTTGCTTTGAGATAAGATATTGACTTGAAATGACTCATTGAAATGATTTTAAGGTTAAACGAATGCACACTTTCCTTGCAATGATCATTTGCAAGTTATGCACAAAAGTTGTGTCTGTAGTGCAAAACTAGAATTCATTCGACTTGTTTTGAAATAGGTTATTGACTTGAAATGACTCATTGAAATGATTTTAAGGTTAAACGAAAGCACACTTTCCTTGGAATGATAATTTGCAAGTTATGCACAAAAGTTGTGTCTGTAGTGCAAAACTAGAATTCGTTGGACTTGCTTTGAATTAAGTTATTGACTTGAAATGACTCATTGAAATGATTTTAAGATTATACGAAAGCACACTTTCCTTGCAATGATCATTTGCAAGTTATGCACAAAAGTTGTGTCTGTACTGGAAAACTAGAATACGTTCGACTTGCTTTGACATAAGTTATTGACTTGAAATGACTCATTGAAATGATTTTAAGGTTAAACGAATGCACACTTTCCATGCAATGATCATTCGCAAGTTATGCCCAAAAGTGGTGTCTGTAGTGGAAAACTAGAATTCGTTCGACTTGCTTTGAAGTAAGTTATTGACTTGAAATGACTCATTGAAATGATTTTAAGGTTAAACGAATGCACACTTTCCATGCAATGATCATTCGCAAGTTATGACCAAAAGTGGTGTCTGTAGTGGAAAACTAGAATTCGTTCGACTTGCGTTGAAGTAAGTTATTGACTTGAACTGATTCATTGAAATGATTTTAAGGTTAAACGAATGCACACTTTCCGTGCAATGATCATTCGCAAGTTATGCACAAAAGTGGTGTCTGTAGTGGAAAACTAGAATTCGTTCGACTTTCTTTGAAGTAAGTTATTGACTTGAAATGACTCATCGAAATGATTTTAAGGTTAAAAGAATGCACACTTTCCTTGCAATGATCATTTGCAAGTTATGCACAAAAGTTGTGTCTGTAGTGCAAAACTAGAATTCATTCGACTTGCTTTGAGATAGGATATTGACTTGAAATGACTCATTGAAATGATTTTAAGGTTAAACGAAAGCACACTTTCCTTGCATTGATCATTTGCAAGTTATGCACAAAAGTTGTGTCTGTAGTGCAAAACTAGAATTCGTTCGACTTGCTTTGAAGTAAGTTATTGACTTGAAATGACTCATTGAAATGATTTTAATTTTAAACAAATCCACACTTTCCTTGCAATGATCATTTGCAAGTTATGCACAAAAGTTGTGTCTGTAGTGCAAAACTAGAATTCTTTCGACTTGCTTTGAAATAAGTTATTGACTTGAAATGACTCATTGAAATGATTTTAAGGTTAAACGAATGCACACTTTCCATGCAATGATCATTCGCAAGTTATGCACAAAAGTGGTGTCTGTAGTGGAAAACTAGAATTCGTTCGACTTGCTTTGAAGTAAGTTATTGACTTGAAATGACTCATCGAAATGATTTTAAGGTTAAAAGAATGCACACTTTCCTTGCAATGATCATTTGCAAGTTATGCACAAAAGTTGTGTCTGTAGTGCAAAACTAGAATTCATTCGACTTGCTTTGAGATAAGATATTGACTTGAAATGACTCATTGAAATGATTTTAAGGTTAAACGAAACACACTTTCCTTGCATTGATCATTTGCAAGTTATGCACAAAAGTTGTGTCTGTAGTGCAAAACTAGAATTCGTTCGACTTGCTTTGAAGTAAGTTATTGACTTGAAATGACTCATTGAAATGATTTTAAGGTTAAACGAATGCACACTTTCCTTGCAATGATCATTTGCAAGTTATGCACAAAAGTTGTGTCTGTAGTGCAAAACTAGAATTCATTCGACTTGTTTTGAAATAGGTTATTGACTTGAAATGACTCATCGAAATGATTTTAAGGTTAAACGAAAGCACACTTTCCTTGGAATGATAATTTGCAAGTTATGCACAAAAGTTGTGTCTGTAGTGCAAAACTAGAATTCGTTCGACTTGCTTTGAATTAAGTTATTGACTTGAAATGACTCATTGAAATGATTTTAAGGTCAAACGAATGCCCATTTTCCTTGGAATGATCATTTGCAATTTATGCACAAAACTTGTGTTTGTAATGCAAAAATAGACTTCGTTCGAATTGCTTTGAAATATGTTATTGTCCTGAAATTATTCGTTGAAATGATTTTAAGGTTAAACGAATGTACACTTTCCTTGCAATGATTATTTGCAAGGAATTCACAAAAGTTGTGTTTGTAGTGCCAAAACAGAATTCGTTCGAATTGCTTTGAAATATGATATTGACTTGAAATGACTCATTGAAATGATTTTATGGTTGAACGAAAGCACACTTTCCTTGCAATGATCATTTGCAAGTTATGCACAAAAGTTGTGTCTGTACTGGAAAACTAGAATACGTTCGACTTGCTTTGACATAAGTTATTGACTTGAAATGACTCATTGAAATGATTTTAAGGTTAAACGAATGCACACTTTCCATGCAATGATCATTCGCAAGTTATGCACAAAAGTGGTGTCTGTAGTGGAAAACTAGAATTCGTTCGACTTGCTTTGAAGTAAGTTATTGACTTGAAATGACTCATTGAAATGATTTTAATTTTAAACGACTGCACACTTTCCTGGCAATGATCATTTGCAAGTTATGCACAAAAGTTTTGTCTGTAGTGCAAAACTAGAATTCATTCGACTTGCTTTGAGATAAGATATTGACTTCAAATGACTCATTGAAATGATTTTAAGGTTAAACGAAAGCACACTTTCCTTGGAATGATCATTTGCAAGTTATGCACAAAACTTGTGTCTGTACTAGAAAACTAGAATACGTTCGACTTGCTTTGACATAAGTTATTGACTTGAAATGACTCATTGAAATGATTTTAAGGTTAAACGAATGCACACTTTCCTTGCAATGATCAATTGCAAGTTATGCACAAAAGTTGTGTTTGTAGTAGAAAACTAGAATTTGTTCGAATTGCATTGAAATAAGTTATTGACTTGAAATGACTCATTGAAATGATTTTAAGGTTAAAAGAATGCACACTTTCCTTGCAATGATCATTTGCAAGTTATGCACAAAAGTTGTGTCTGTAGTGCAAAACTAGAATTCATTCGACTTGCTTTGAGATAAGATATTGACTTGAAATGACTCATTGAAATGATTTTAAGGTTAAACGAAACACACTTTCCTTGCAATGATCATTTGCAAGTTATGCACAAAAGTTGTGTCTGTACTGGAAAACTAGAATACGTTCGACTTGTTTTGAAATAGGTTATTGACTTGAAATGACTCATTGAAATGATTTTAAGGTTAAACGAATGCACACTTTCCTTGCAATGATCATTCGCAAGTTATGCACAAAAGTGGTGTCTGTAGTGGAAAACTAGAATTCGTTCGACTTGCTTTGAAGTAAGTTATTGACTTGAAATGACTCATTGAAATGATTTTAATTTTAAACGACTGCACACTTTCCTGGCAATGATCATTTGCAAGTTATGCACAAAAGTTTTGTCTGTAGTGCAAAACTAGAATTCGTTCGACTTGCTTTGAGATAAGATATTGACTTCAAATGACTCATTGAAATGATTTTAAGGTTAAACGAAAGCACATTTTCCTTGGAATGATCATTTGCAAGTTATGCACAAAACTTGTGTCTGTACTAGAAAACTAGAATACGTTCGACTTGCTTTGACATAAGTTATTGACTTGAAATGACTCATTGAAATGATTTTAAGGTTAAACGAATGCACACTTTCCTTGCAATGATCAATTGCAAGTTATGCACAAAAGTTGTGTCTGTAGTGCAAAACTAGAATTCGTTCGACTTGCTTTGAAGTAAGTTATTGACTTGAAATGACTCATTGAAATGATTTTAATTTTAAACGAATCCACACTTTCCTTGCAATGATCATTTGCAAGTTATGCACAAAAGTTGTGTCTGTAGTGCAAAACTAGAATTCTTTCGACTTGCTTTGAAATAAGTTATTGACTTGAAATGACTCATTGAAATGATTTTAATTTTAAACGAATGCACACTTTCCTTGCAATGATCATTTGCAAGTTATGCACAAAAGTTGTGTCTGTAGTTGAAAACTAGAATTCGTTCGACTTGTTTTGAAATAGGTTATTGATTTGAAATGACTCATTGAAATGATTTTAAGATTAAACGAAAGCACACTTTCCTTGCAATGATCATTTGCAAGTTATGCACAAAAGTTGTGTCTGTACTGGAAAACTAGAATACGTTCGACTTGCTTTGACATAAGTTATTGACTTGAAATGACTCATTGAAATGATTTTAAGGTTAAACGAATGCACACTTTCTATGCAATGATCATTCGCAAGTTATGCACAAAAGTGGTGTCTGTACTGGAAAACTAGAATTCGTTCGACTTGCTTTGAAGTAAGTTATTGACTTGAAATGACTCATTGAAATGATTTTAATTTTAAACGAATGCACACTTTCCTTGCAATGATCATTTGCAAGTTATGCACAAAAGTTGTGTCTGTAGTTGAAAACTAGAATTCGTCCGACTTGTTTTGAAATAGGTTATTGACTTGAAATGACTCATTGAAATGATTTTAAGGTTAAACGAATACCCACTTTCGTTGGAATAATAATTTGCAAGTTATGCACAAAACCTGTGTTCGTAGTGCAAAATTAGAATTCGTTCGAATTGCTTTGAAATAAGTTATTGACTCGAAATGACTCAGTGAAATGATTTTAAGGTTAAAAGAATGCACACTTTCCTTGCAATGATCATTTGCAAGTTATGCACAAAAGTTGTGTCTGTAGTGCAAAACTAGAATTCATTCGACTTGCTTTGAGATAAGATATTGACTTGAAATGACTCATTGAAATGATTTTAAGATTAAACGAAAGCACACTTTCCTTGCAATGATCATTTGCAAGTTATGCACAAAAGTTGTGTCTGTACTGGAAAACTAGAATACGTTCGACTTGCTTTGACATAAGTTATTGACTTGAAATGACTCATTGAAATGATTTTAAGGTTAAACGAATGCACACTTTCTATGCAATGATCATTCGCAAGTTATGCACAAAAGTGGTGTCTGTACTGGAAAACTAGAATTCGTTCGACTTGCTTTGAAGTAAGTTATTGACTTGAAATGACTCATTGAAATGATTTTAATTTTAAACGATTGCACACTTTCCTGGCAATGATCATTTGCAAGTTATGCACCAAAGTTTTGTCTGTAGTGGAAAACTAGAATTCGTTCGACTAGTTTTGAAATAGGTTATTAACTTGAAATGAGTCATTGAAATGATTTTAAGGTTAAACGAATACCCACTTTCCTTGGAATGATAATTTGCAAGTTATGCACAAAACTTGTGTTTGTAGTGCAAAATTAGAATTCGTTCGAATTGCTTTGAAATTAGTGATTGACTTGAAATGACTAATTGAAATGATTTTAAGGTTAAACGAATGCACACTTTCCTTGCAATGATCATTTGCAAGTTATGCACAAAAGTTATGTCTGTAGTGCAAAACTGGAATTCATTCGACTTGTTTTGAAATAGGTTATTGACTTGAAATGACTCATTGAAATGATTTTAAGGTTAAACGAAAGCATACTTTCGTTGGAATGATAATTTGCAAGTTATGCACAAAAGTTGTGTCTGTAGTGCCAAACTAGAATTCGTTCGACTTGCTTTGAATTAAGTTATTGACTTGAAATGACTCATTGAAATGATTTTAAGATTAAACGAAAGCACACTTTCCTTGCAATGATCATTTGCAAGTTATGCACAAAAGTTGTGTCTGTACTGGAAAACTAGAATACGTTCGACTTGCTTTGACATAAGTTATTGACTTGAAATGACTCATTGAAATGATTTTAAGGTTAAACGAATGCAAACTTTCCATGCAATGATCATTTGCAAGTTATGCACAAAAGTGGTGTCTGTAGTGGAAAACTAGAATTCGTTCGACTTGCTTTGAAGTAAGTTATTGACTTGAAATGACTCATTGAAATGATTTTAATTTTAAACGACTGCACACTTTCCTGGCAATGATCATTTGCAAGTTATGCACAAAAGTTTTGTCTGTAGTGCAAAACTAGAATTCATTCGACTTGCTTTGAGATAAGATATTGACTTGAAATGACTCATTGAAATGATTTAAAGGTTAAACGAAAGCACACTTTCCTTGGAATTATCATTTGCAAGTTATGCACAAAACTTGTGTCTGTACTAGAAAACCAGAATACGTTCGAGTTCCTTTGACATAAGTTATTGACTTGAAATGACTCATTGAAATGATTTTAAGGTTAAACGAATGCACACTTTCCTTGCAATGATCAATTGCAAGTTATGCACAAAAGTGGTGTCTGTAGTGGAAAACTAGAATTCGTTCGACTTGCTTTGAAGTAAGTTATTGACTTGGAATGACTCATTGAAATGATTGTAAGGTTAAAAGAATGCACACTTTCCTTGCAATGATCATTTGCAAGTTATGCACAAAAGTTGTGTCTGTAGTGCAAAACTAGAATTCTTTCGACTTGCTTTGAAATAAGTTATTGACTTGAAATGACTCATTGAAATGATTTTAAGGTTAAACGAATGCACACTTTCCATGCAATGATCATTCGCAAGTTATGCACAAAAGTGGTGTGTGTAGTGGAAAACTAGAATTCGTTCGACTTGCTTTGAAGTAAGTTATTGACTTGGAATGACTCATTGAAATGATTGTAAGGTTAAAAGAATGCACACTTTCCTTGCAATGATAATTTGCAAGTTATGCACAAAAGTTGTGTCTGTAGTGCAAAACTAGAATTCGTTCGACTTGCTTTGAATTAAGTTATTGACTTGAAATGACTCATTGAAATGATTTTAAGATTAAACGAAAGCACACTTTCCTTGCAATGATCATTTGCAAGTTATGCACAAAAGTTGTGTCTGTACTGGAAAACTAGAATACGTTCGACTTGCTTTGACATAAGTTATTGACTTGAAATGACTCATTGAAATGATTTTAAGGTTAAACGAATGCACACTTTCTATGCAATGATCATTCGCAAGTTATGCACAAAAGTGGTGTCTGTACTGGAAAACTAGAATTCGTTCGACTTGCTTTGAAGTAAGTTATTGACTTGAAATGACTCATTGAAATGATTTTAATTTTAAACGATTGCACACTTTCCTGGCAATGATCATTTGCAAGTTATGCACCAAAGTTTTGTCTGTAGTGGAAAACTAGAATTCGTTCGACTAGTTTTGAAATAGGTTATTAACTTGAAATGAGTCATTGAAATGATTTTAAGGTTAAACGAATACCCACTTTCCTTGGAATGATAATTTGCAAGTTATGCACAAAACTTGCGTTTGTACTGCAAAATTAGAATTCGTTCGAATTGCTTTGAAATTAGTGATTGACTTGAAATGACTAATTGAAATGATTTTAAGGTTAAACGAATGCACACTTTCCTTGCAATGATCATTTGCAAGTTATGCACAAAAGTTGTGTCTGTAGTGGAAAACTAGAATTCGTTCGACTTGCTTTGAAGTAAGTTATTGACTTGAAATGACTCATTGAAATGATTTTAATTTTAAACGAATGCACACTTTCCTTGCAATGATCATTTGCAAGTTATGCACAAAATTTGTGTCTGTAGTTGAAAACTAGAATTCGTTCGACTTGTTTTGAAATAGGTTATTGATTTGAAATGACTCATTGAAATGATTTTATGGTTAAACGAATGCACACTTTCCTTGCAATGATCATTTGCAAGTTATGCACAAAAGTTGTGTCTGTACTGGAAAACTAGAATACGTTCAACTTGTTTTGAAATAGGTTATTGACTTGAAATGACTCATTGAAATGATTTTAAGGTTAAAAGAATGCACACTTTCCTTGCAATGATCATTTGCAAGTTATGCACAAAAGTTGTGTCTGTAGTGCAAAACTAGAATTCATTCGACTTGCTTTGAGATAAGATATTGACTTGAAATGACTCATTGAAATGATTTTAATTTTAAACGAATGCACACTTTCCTTGCAATGATCATTTGCAAGTTATGCACAAAAGTTGTGTCTGTAGTTGAAAACTAGAATTCGTCCGACTTGTTTTGAAATAGGTTATTGACTTGAAATGACTCATTGAAATGATTTTAAGGTTAAACGAATACCCACTTTCCTTGGAATAATAATTTGCAAGTTATGCACAAAACCTGTGTTTGTAGTGCAAAATTAGAATTCGTTCGAATTGCTTTGAAATAAGTTATTGACTCGAAATGACTCAGTGAAATGATTTTAAGGTTAAAAGAATGCACACTTTCCTTGCAATGATCATTTGCAAGTTATGCACAAAAGTTGTGTCTGTAGTGCAAAACTAGAATTCATTCGACTTGCTTTGAGATAAGATATTGACTTGAAATGACTCATTGAAATGAGTTTAAGATTAAACGAAAGCACACTTTCCTTGCAATGATCATTTGCAAGTTATGCACAAAAGTTGTGTCTGTACTGGAAAACTAGAATACGTTCGACTTGCTTTGACATAAGTTATTGACTTGAAATGACTCATTGAAATGATTTTAAGGTTAAACGAATGCACACTTTCTATGCAATGATCATTCGCAAGTTATGCACAAAAGTGGTGTCTGTACTGGAAAACTAGAATTCGTTCGACTTGCTTTGAAGTAAGTTATTGACTTGAAATGACTCATTGAAATGATTTTAATTTTAAACGATTGCACACTTTCCTGGCAATGATCATTTGCAAGTTATGCACCAAAGTTTTGTCTGTAGTGGAAAACTAGAATTCGTTCGACTAGTTTTGAAATAGGTTATTAACTTGAAATGAGTCATTGAAATGATTTTAAGGTTAAACGAATACCCACTTTCCTTGGAATGATAATTTGCAAGTTATGCACAAAACTTGCGTTTGTACTGCAAAATTAGAATTCGTTCGAATTGCTTTGAAATTAGTGATTGACTTGAAATGACTAATTGAAATGATTTTAAGGTTAAACGAATGCACACTTTCCTTGCAATGATCATTTGCAAGTTATGCACAAAAGTTGTGTCTGTAGTGGAAAACTAGAATTCGTTCGACTTGCTTTGAAGTAAGTTATTGACTTGAAATGACTCATTGAAATGATTTTAATTTTAAACGAATGCACACTTTCCTTGCAATGATCATTTGCAAGTTATGCACAAAAGTTGTGTCTGTAGTTGAAAACTAGAATTCGTTCGACTTGTTTTGAAATAGGTTATTGATTTGAAATGACTCATTGAAATGATTTTAAGGTTAAACGAATGCACACTTTCCTTGCAATGATCATTTGCAAGTTATGCACAAAAGTTGTGTCTGTACTGGAAAACTAGAATACGTTCAACTTGTTTTGAAATAGGTTATTGACTTGAAATGACTCATTGAAATGATTTTAAGGTTAAAAGAATGCACACTTTCCTTGCAATGATCATTTGCAAGTTATGCACAAAAGTTGTGTCTGTAGTGCAAAACTAGAATTCATTCGACTTGCTTTGAGATAAGATATTGACTTGAAATGACTCATTGAAATGATTTTAATTTTAAACGAATGCACACTTTCCTTGCAATGATCATTTGCAAGTTATGCACAAAAGTTGTGTCTGTAGTTGAAAACTAGAATTCGTCCGACTTGTTTTGAAATAGGTTATTGACTTGAAATGACTCATTGAAATGATTTTAAGGTTAAACGAATACCCACTTTCCTTGGAATAATAATTTGCAAGTTATGCACAAAACCTGTGTTTGTAGTGCAAAATTAGAATTCGTTCGAATTGCTTTGAAATAAGTTATTGACTCGAAATGACTCAGTGAAATGATTTTAAGGTTAAAAGAATGCACACTTTCCTTGCAATGATCATTTGCAAGTTATGCACAAAAGTTGTGTCTGTAGTGCAAAACTAGAATTCATTCGACTTGCTTTGAGATAAGATATTGACTTGAAATGACTCATTGAAATGATTTTAAGGTTAAACGAAAGCACACTTTCCTTGCATTGATCATTTGCAAGTTATGCACAAAAGTTGTGTCTGTACTAGAAAACTAGAATACGTTCGACTTGCTTTGACATAAGTTATTGACTTGAAATGACTCATTGAAATGATTTTAAGGTTAAACGAATGCACACTTTCCTTGCATTGATCATTTGCAAGTGATGCACAAAAGTTGTGTCTGTAGTGCAAAACTAGAATTCGTTCGACTTGCTTTGAAGTAAGTTATTGACTTGAAATGACTCATTGAAATGATTTTAATTTTAAACGAATGCACACTTTCCTTGCAATGATCATTTGCAAGTTATGCACAAAAGTTGTGTCTGTAGTGCAAAACTAGAATTCTTTCGACTTGCTTTGAAATAAGTTATTGACTTGAAAGGACTCATTGAAATGATTTTAATTTGAAATGAATGCACACTTTCCTTGCAATGATCATTTGCAAGTTATGCACAAAAGTTGTGTCTGTAGTGCAAAACTAGAATTCGTTCGACTTGCTTTGAAGTAAGTTATTGACTTGAAATGACTCATTGAAATGATTTTAATTTCAAACGAATGCACACTTTCCTTGCAATGATCATTTGCAAGTTATGCACAAAAGTTGTGTCTGTACTGGAAAACTAGAATACGTTCGACTTGTTTTGAAATAGGTTATTGACTTGAAATGACTCATTGAAATGATTTTAAGGTTAAACGAATGCACACTTTCCTTGCAATGATCATTTGCAAGTTATGCACAAAAGTTGTGTCTGTACTGGAAAACTAGAATACGTTCAACTTGTTTTGAAATAGGTTATTAACTTGAAATGACTCATTGAAATGATTTTAAGGTTAAACGAATGCACACTTTCCTTGCAATGATCATTTGCAAGTGATGCACAATAGTTGTGTCTGTAGTGCAAAACTAGAATTCGTTCGACTTGCTTTCAAGTAAGTTATTGACTTGAAATGACTCATTGAAATGATTTTAATTTTAAACGAATGCACACTTTCCTTGCAATGATCATTTGCAAGTTATGCACAAAAGTTGTGTCTGTAGTGCAAAACTAGAATTCTTTTGACTTGCTTTGAAATAAGTTATTGACTTGAAAGGACTCATTGAAATGATTTTAATTTTAAATGAATGCACACTTTCCTTGCAATGATCATTTGCAAGTTATGCACAAAAGTTGTGTCTGTAGTGCAAAACTAGAATTCGTTCGACTTGTTTTGAAATAGGTTATTGACTTGAAATGAGTCATTGAAATGATTTTAAGGTTAAACGAATACCCACTTTCCTTGGAATGATAATTTGCAAGTTATGCACAAAACTTGTGTTTGTAGTGCAAAATTAGAATTCGTTCGAATTGCTTTGAAATTAGTGATTGACTTGAAATGACTAATTGAAACGATTTTAAGGTTAAACGAATGCACACTTTCCTTGCAATGATCATTTGCAAGTTATGCACAAAAGTTGTGTCTGTAGTGCAAAACTAGAATTCGTTCGACTTGCTTTGAAGTAAGTTATTGACTTGAAATGACTCATTGAAATGATTTTAATTTTAAACGAATGCACACTTTCCTTCCAATGATCATTTGCAAGTTATGCACCAAAGTTGTGTCTGTAGTGGAAAACTAGAATTCGTTCGACTTGTTTTGGAATAGGTTATTGACTTGAAATGACTCATTGAAATGATTTTAAGGTTAAACGAATACCCACTTTCCTTGGAATGATAATTTGCAAGTTATGCACAAAACTTGCGTTTGTAGTGCAAAATTAGAATTCGTTCGAATTGCTTTAAAATAAGTTATTGACTTGAAATGACTCATTGAAATGATTTTAAGGTTAAACGAATGCACACTTTCCCTACAATTATCATTCGCAAGTTATGCACAAAAGTGGTGTCTGTAGTGGAAAACTAGAATTCGTTCGACTTGCTTTGAAGTAAGTTATTGACTTGAAATGACTCATTGAAATGATTTTAATTTTAAACGACTGCACACTTTCCTTGCAACGATCATTTGCAAGTTATGCACAAAAGTTGTGTCTGTACTAGAAAACTAGAATACATTCGACTTGCTTTGACATAAGTTATTGACTTGAAATGACTCATTGAAATGATTTTAAGGTTAAACGAATGCACACTTTCCTTGCAATGATCATTTGCAAGTTATGCACAAAAGTTGTGTCTGTAGTGCAAACCTAGAATTCGTTCGACTTGCTTTGAAGTAGGTTATTGACTTGAAATGACTCATTGAAATGATTTTCAGGTTAAACGAATACCTACTTTCCTTGGAATGATAATTTGCAAGTTATGCACAAAACTTGTGTTTGTAGTGCAAAATTAGAATTCGTTCGAATTGCTTTGAAATTAGTGATTGACTTGAAATGACTAATTGAAATGATTTTAAGGTTAAACGAATGCACACTTTCCTTGCAATGATCATTTGCAAGTTATGCACAAAAGTTGTGTATGTACTGGAAAACTAGAATACGTTCGACTTGCTTTGACATAAGTTATTGACTTGAAATGACTCATTGAAATGATTTTAAGGTTAAACGAATGCACACTTTCCTTGCAATGATCATTTGCAAGTTATGCACAAAAGTTGTGTCTGTAGTGCAAAACTAGAATTCGTTCGACTTGCTTTGAAGTAAGTTACTGACTTGAAATGACTCATTGAAATGATTTTAATTTTAAACGAATGCACACTTTCCTTGCAATGATCATTTGCAAGTTATGCACAAAAGTTGTGTCTGTAGTGGAAAACTAGAATTCGTTCGACTTGTTTTGAAATAGGTTATTGACTTGAAATGACTCATTGATATGATATTAAGGTTAAAAGAATGCACACTTTCCTTGCAATGATCATTTGCAAGTTATGCACAAAAGTTGTGTCTGTAGTGCAAAACTAGAATTCTTTCGACATGCTTTGAGATAAGTTATTGACTTGAAATGACTCATTGAAATGATTTTAAGGTTAAACGAATACCTACTTTCCTTGGAATGATAATTTGCAAGTTATGCACGAAACTTGCGTTTGTAGTGCAAAATTAGAATTCGTTCGAATTGCTTTGAAATAAGTTATTGACTTGAAATGACTCATTGAAATGATTTTAAGGTTAAACGAATGCACACTTTCCCTGCAATGATCATTCGCAAGTTATGCACAAAAGTGGTGTCTGTAGTGGAAAACTAGAATTCGTTCGACTTGTTTGAAGTAAGTTATTGACTTGAAATGACTCATTGAAATGATTTTAATTTTAAACGACTGCACACTTTCCTTGCAATGATCATTTGCAAGTTATGCACAAAAGTTGTGTCTGTAGTGGAAAACTAGAATTCGTTCGACTTGTTTTGAAATAGGTTATTGACTTAAAATGACTCATTGAAATGATTTTAAGGTTAAACGAATACCCACTTTCCTTGGAATGATAATTTGCAAGTTATGCACAAAAGTTGTGTCTGTAGTGCAAAACTATAATTCGTTCGACTTGCTTTGAAATAAGTTATTGACTTGAAATGACTCATTGAAATGATTTTATGGTTAAACGAAAGCACACTTTCCTTGCAATGATCATTTGCAAGTTATGCACAAAAGTTGTGTCTGTACTGGAAAACTAGAATACGTTCGACTTGCTTTGACATAAGTTATTGACTAGAAATGACTCATTGAAATGATTTTAAGGTTAAACGAATGCACACTTTCCATGCAATGATCATTCGCAAGTTATGCACAAAAGTGGTGTCTGTAGTGGAAAACTAGAATTCGTTCGACTTGCTTTGAAGTAAGTTATTGACTTGAAATGACTCATTGAAATGATTTTAATTTTTAACGACTGCACACTTTCCTTGCAATGATCATTTGCAAGTTATGCACAAAAGTTGTGTCTGTAGTGGAAAACTAGAATTCGTTCGACTTGTTTTGAAATAAGTTATTGACTTGAAATGACTCATTGATATGATATTAAGGTTAAAAGAATGCACACTTTCCTTGCAATGATCATTTGCAAGTTATGCACAAAAGTTGTGTCTGTAGTGCAAAACTAGAATTCTTTCGACATGCTTTGAGATAAGTTATTGACTTGAAATGACTCATTGAAATGATTTTAAGGTTAAACGAATACCTACTTTCCTTGGAATGATAATTTGCATGTTATGCACAAAACTTGTGTTTGTAGTGCAAAATTAGAATTCGTTCGAATTGCTTTGAAATTAGTGATTGACTTGAAATGACTAATTGAAACGATTTTAAGGTTAAACGAATGCACACTTTCCTTGCAATGATCATTTGCAAGTTATGCACAAAAGTTGTGTCTATAGTGCAAAACTAGAATTCTTTCGACTTGCTTTGAAGTAAGTTATTGATTTGAAATGACTCATTGAAATGATTTTAATTTTAAACGAATGCACACTTTCCTTCCAATGATCATTTGCAAGTTATGCACCAAAGTTGTGTCTGTAGTGGAAAACTAGAATTCGTTCGACTTGTTTTGAAATAGGTTATTGACTTGAAATGACTCATTGAAATGATTTTAAGGTTAAACGAATACCCACTTTCCTTGGAATGATAATTTGCAAGTTATGCACGAAACTTGCGTTTGTAGTGCAAAATTAGAATTCGTTCGAATTGCTTTGAAATAAGTTATTGACTTGAAATGACTCATTGAAATGATTTTAAGGTTAAACGAATGCACACTTTCCCTGCAATGATCATTCGCAAGTTATGCACAAAAGTGGTGTCTGTAGTGGAAAACTAGAATTCGTTCGACTTGTTTGAAGTAAGTTATTGACTTGAAATGACTCATTGAAATGATTTTAATTTTAAACGACTGCACACTTTCCTTGCAATGATCATTTGCAAGTTATGCACAAAAGTTGTGTCTGTAGTGGAAAACTAGAATTCGTTCGACTTGTTTTGAAATAGGTTATTGACTTAAAATGACTCATTGAAATGATTTTAAGGTTAAACGAATACCCACTTTCCTTGGAATGATAATTTGCAAGTTATGCACAAAAGTTGTGTCTGTAGTGCAAAACTATAATTCGTTCGACTTGCTTTGAAATAAGTTATTGACTTGAAATGACTCATTGAAATGATTTTATGGTTAAACGAAAGCACACTTTCCTTGCAATGATCATTTGCAAGTTATGCACAAAAGTTGTGTCTGTACTGGAAAACTAGAATACGTTCGACTTGCTTTGACATAAGTTATTGACTAGAAATGACTCATTGAAATGATTTTAAGGTTAAACGAATGCACACTTTCCATGCAATGATCATTCGCAAGTTATGCACAAAAGTGGTGTCTGTAGTGGAAAACTAGAATTCGTTCGACTTGCTTTGAAGTAAGTTACTGACTTGAAATGACTCATTGAAATGATTTTAATTTTAAACGAATGCACACTTTCCTTGCAATGATCATTTGCAAGTTATGCACAAAAGTTGTGTCTGTAGTGGAAAACTAGAATTCGTTCGACTTGTTTTGAAATAGGTTATTGACTTGAAATGACTCATTGATATGATTTTAAGGTTAAAAGAATGCACACTTTCCTTGCAATGATCATTTGCAAGTTATGCACAAAAGTTGTATCTGTAGTGCAAAACTAGAATTCATTCGACTTGCTTTGAGATAAGTTATTGACTAGAAATGACTCATTGAAATGATTTTAAGGTTAAACGAAAGCACACTTTCCTTGCAATGATCATTTGCAAGTTATGCACAAAAGTTGTGTCTGTACTAGAAAACTGGAGTACATTCGACTTGCTTTGACATAAGTTATTGACTTGAAATGACTCATTGAAATGATTTTAAGGTTAAACGAATGCACACTTTCCTTGCAATGATCATTTGCAAGTTATGCACAAAAGTTGTGTCTGTAGTGCAAACCTAGAATTCGTTCGACTTGCTTTGAAGTAGGTTATTGACTTGAAATGACTCATTGAAATGATTTTAAGGTTAAACGAATACCTACTTTCCTTGGAATGATAATTTGCAAGTTATGCACAAAACTTGTGTTTGTAGTGCAAAATTAGAATTCGTTCGAATTGCTTTGAAATTAGTGATTGACTTGAAATGACTAATTGAAATGATTTTAAGGTTAAACGAATGCACACTTTCCTTGCAATGATCATTTGCAAGTTTTGCACAAAAGTTGTGTATGTACTGGAAAACTAGAATACGTTCGACTTGCTTTGATATAAGTTATTGACTTGAAATGACTCATTGAAATTATTTTAAGGTTAAACGAATGCACACTTTCCTTGCAATGATCATTTGCAAGTTATGCACAAAAGTTGTGTCTGTAGTGGAAAACTAGAATTCGTTCGACTTGCTTTGAAGTAAGTTACTGACTTGAAATGACTCATTGAAATGATTTTAATTTTAAACGAATGCACACTTTCCTTGCAATGATCATTTGCAAGTTATGCACAAAAGTTGTGTCTGTAGTGGAAAACTAGAATTCGTTCGACTTGTTTTGAAATAGGTTATTGACTTGAAATGACTCATTGATATGATTTTAAGGTTAAAAGAATGCACACTTTCCTTGCAATGATCATTTGCAAGTTATGCACAAAAGTTGTGTCTGTAGTGCAAAACTAGAATTCTTTCGACTTGCTTTGAGATAAGTTATTGACTTGAAATGACTCATTGAAATTATTTTAAGGTTAAACGAATACCTACTTTCCTTGCAATGATCATTTGCAAGTTATGCACAAAAGTTGTGTCTGTAGTGGAAAACTAGAATTCGTTCGACTTGTTTTGAAATAGGTTATTGACTTGAAATGACTCATTGATATGATTTTAAGGTTAAAAGAATGCACACTTTCCCTGCAATGATCATTTGCAAGTTATGCACAAAAGTTGTGTCTGTAGTGCAAAACTAGAATTCTTTCGACTTGCTTTGAAGTAAGTTACTGACTTGAAATGACTCATTGAAATGATTTTAATTTTAAACGAATGCACACTTTCCTTGCAATGATCATTTGCAAGTTATGCACAAAAGTTGTGTCTGTAGTGCAAAACTAGAATTCTTTCGACTTGCTTTGAGATAAGTTATTGACTTGAAATGACTCATTGAAATGATTTTAAGGTTAAACGAATACCTACTTTCCTTGGAATGATAATTTGCAAGTTATGCACAAAACTTGTGTTTGTAGTGCAAAATTAGAATTCGTTCGAATTGCTTTGAAATTAGTGATTGACTTGAAATGACTAATTGAAATGATTTTAAGGTTAAACGAATGCACACTTTCCTTGCAATGATCATTTGCAAGTTATGCACAAAAGTTGTGTCTGTAGTGCAAAAATAGAATTCGTTCGAATTGCTTTGAAATAAGTTATTGACTTGAAATGACTCATTGATATGATATTGAGGTTAAAAGAACGCACACTTTCCTTGCAATGATCATTTGCAAGTTATGCACAAAAGTTGTGTCTGTAGTGCAAAACTAGAATTCGTTCGACTTGCTTTGAAGTAAGTTATTGACTTGAAATGACTCATTGAAATGATTTTAATTTTAAACGAATGCACACTTTCCTCGCAATGATCATTTGCAAGTTATGCACAAAAGTTGTGTCTGTAGTGGAAAACTAGAATTCGTTCGACTTGTTTTGAAATAGGTTATTGACTTGAAATGACTCATTGATATGATATTAAGGTTAAAAGAACGCACACTTTCCTTGCAATGATCATTTGCAAGTTATGCACAAAAGTTGTGTCTGTAGTGGAAAACTAGAATTCGTTCGACTTGTTTTGAAATAGGTTATTGACTTGAAATGACTCATTGATATGATTTTAAGGTTAAAAGAATGCACACTTTCCTTGCAATGATCATTTGCAAGTTATGCACAAAAGTTGTGTCTGTAGTGCAAAACTAGAATTCGTTCGACTTGCTTTGAAGTAAGTTATTGACTTGAAATGACTCATTGAAATGATTTTAATTTTAAACGAATGCACACTTTCCTCGCAATGATCATTTGCAACTTATGCACAAAAGTTGTGTCTGTAGTGGAAAACTAGAATTCGTTCGACTTGTTTTGAAATAGGTTATTGACTTGAAATGACTCATTGATATGATATTAAGGTTAAAAGAACGCACACTTTCCTTGCAATGATCATTTGCAAGTTATGCACAAAAGTTGTGTCTGTAGTGGAAAACTAGAATTCGTTCGACTTGTTTTGAAATAGGTTATTGACTTGAAATGACTCATTGATATGATTTTAAGGTTAAAAGAATGCACACTTTCCTTGCAATGATCATTTGCAAGTTATGCACAAAAGTTGTGTCTGTAGTGCAAAACTAGAATTCATTCAACTTGCTTTGAGATAAGTTATTGACTTGAAATGACTCATTGAAATGATTTTAAGGTTAAACGAAAGCACACTTTCCTTGCAATGATCATTTGCAAGTTATGCACAAAAGTTGTGTCTGTACTAGAAAACTAGAATACATTCGACTTGCTTTGACAAAAGTTATTGACTTGAAATGACTCATTGAAATGATTTTAAGGTTAAACGAATGCACACTTTCCTTGCAATGATCATTTGCAAGTTATGCACAAAAGTTGTGTCTGTAGTGCAAAACTAGAATTCGTTCGACTTGCTTTGAAGTAAGTTACTGACTTGAAATGACTCATTGAAATGATTTTAATTTTAAACGAATGCACACTTTCCTTGCAATGATCATTTGCAAGTTATGCACAAAAGTTGTGTCTGTAGTGGAAAACTAGAATTCGTTCGACTTGTTTTGAAATAGGTTATTGACTTGAAATGACTCATTGATATGATTTTAAGGTTAAAAGAATGCACACTTTCCTTGCAATGATCATTTGCAAGTTATGCACAAAAGTTGTGTCTGTAGTGCAAAGCTAGAATTCTTTCGACTTGCTCTGAGATAAGTTATTGACTTGAAATGACTCATTGAAATGATTTTAAGGTTAAAGGAATACCTACTTTCCTTGGAATGATAATTTGCAAGTTATACACAAAACTTGTGTTTGTAGTGCAAAATTAGAATTCGTTCGAATTGCTTTGAAATTAGTGATTGACTTGAAATGACTAATTGAAATGATTATAAGGTTAAACGAATGCACACTTTCCTTGCAATGATCATTTGCAAGTTATGCACAAAAGTTGTGTCTGTAGTGCAAAACTAGAATTCGTTCGACTTGCTTTGAAGTAAGTTACTGACTTGAAATGACTCATTGAAATGATTTTAATTTTAAACGAATGCACACTTTCCTTGCAATGATCATTTGCAAGTTATGCACAAAAGTTGTGTCTGTAGTTGAAAACTAGAATTCATCCAACTTGTTTTGAAATAGGTTATTGACTTGAAATGACTCATTGAAATGATTTTAAGGTTAAACGAATACCCACTTTCCTTGGAATGATAATTTGAAAGTTATGCACAAAACTTGTGTTTGTAGTGCAAAATTAGAATTCGTTCGAATTGCTTTGAAATTAGTGATTGACTTGAAATGACTAATTGAAATGATTTTAAGGTTAAACGAATGCACACTTTCCTTGCAATGATCATTTGCAAGTTATGCACAAAAGTTGTGTCTGTAGTGCAAAAATATAATTCGTTCGAATTGCTTTGAAATAAGTTATAGACTTGAAATGACTCATTGAAATGATTTTAAGGTTAAACGAATGCACACTTTCCTTGCAATGATCATTTGCAAGTTATGCACAAAAGTTGTGTTTGTACTGGAAAACTAGAATACGTTAGACTTGCTTTGAGATAAGATATTGACTTGAAATGACTCATTGAAATGATTTTAAGGTTAAACGAAAGCACACTTTCCTTGCAATGATCATTTGCAAGTTATGCACAAAAGTTGTGTCTGTAGTGCAAAACTAGAATTCGTTCGACTTGCTTTGAAGTATGTTCTTGACTTGAAATAACTCATTGAAATGATTTTAATTTTAAACGAATGCACACTTTCCTTGCAATGATCATTTGCAAGTTATGCACAAAAGTTGTGTCTGTAGTGGCAAACTAGAATTCGTTCAACTTGTTTTGAAATAGGTTATTGACTTGAAATGACTCATTGATATGATTTTAAGGTTAAAAGAATGCACACTTTCCTTGCAATGATCATTTGCAAGTGATGCACAAAAGTTTTGTCTGTAGTGCAAAACTAGAATTCATTCGACTTGCTTTCAGATAAGTTACTGACTTGAAATGACTCATTGAAATGATTTAAAGGTTAAACGAAAGCACACTTTCCTTGCAATGATCATTTGCAATTTATGCACAAAAGTTTTGTTTGTACTGGAAAACTAGAATACGTTCGACTTGCTTTGACATAAGTTACTGACTTGAAATGACTCATTGAAATGATTTTAAGGTTAAACGAATGCACACTTTCCTTGCAATGATCATTTGCAAGTTATGCACAAAAGTTGTGTCTGCAGTGCAAAACTAGAATTCGTTCGACTTGCTTTGAAGTAAGTTATTGACTTGAAATGACTCATTGAAATGATTTTAATTTTAAACGAATGCACACTTTCCTTGCAATGATCATTTGCAAGTTATGCACAAAAGTTGTGTCTGTAGTGCAAAACTAGAATTCGTTCGACTTGCTTTGAAGTAAGTTATTGACTTGAAATGACTCATTGAAATGATTTTAATTTTAAACGAATGCACACTTTCCTTGCAATGATCATTTGCAAGTTATGCACAAAAGTTGTGTCTGTAGTGGAAAACTAGAATTCGTTCGACTTGTTTTGAAATAGGTTATTGACTTGAAATGACTCATTGATATGATTTTAAGGTTAAAAGAATGCACACTTTCCTTGCAATGATCATTTGCAAGTTATGCACAAAAGTTGTGTCTGTAGTGCAAAACTAGAATACATTCGACTTGCTTTGACATAAGTTATTGACTTGAAATGACTCATTGAAATGATTTTAAGGTTAAACGAATGCACACTTTCCATGCAATGATCATTCGCAAGTTATGCACAAAAGTGGTGTCTGTAGTGGAAAACTAGAATTCGTTCGACTTGCTTTGAAGTAAGTTATTGACTTGAAATGACTCATTGAAATGATTTTAATTTTAAACGACTGCACACTTTCCTGGCAATGATCATTTGCAAGTTATGCACAAAAGTTTTGTCTGTAGTGGAAAACTAGAATTCGTTCGACTTGTTTTGAAATAGGTTATTGACTTGAAATGAGTCATTGAAATTATTTTAAGGTTAAACGAATACCCACTTTCATTGGAATGATAATTTGCAAGTTATGCACAGAACTTGTGTTTGTAGTGCAAAATTAGAATTCGTTCGAATTGCTTTGAAATTAGTGATTGACTTGAAATGACTAATTGAAACAATTTTAAGGTTAAACGAATGCACACTTTCCTTGCAATGATCATTTGCAAGTTATGCACAAAAGTTGTGTCTGTAGTGCAAAACTAGAATTCGTTCGACTTGCTTTCAAGTAAGTTATTGACTTGAAATGACTCATTGAAATGATTTTAATTTTAAACGAATGCACACTTTCCTTGCAATGATCATTTGCAAGTTATGCACAAAAGTTGTGTCTGTAGTGTAAAACTAGAATTCTTTCGACTTGCTTTGAAATAGGTTATTGACTTGAAATGACTCATTGATATGATTTTAAGGTTAAAAGAATGCACACTTTCCTTGCAATGATCATTTGCAAGTTATGCACAAAAGTTGTGTCTGTAGTGCAAAACTAGAATTCTTTCGACTTGCTTTGAGATAAGTTATTGACTTGAAATGACTCATTGAAATTATTTTAAGGTTAAACGAATACCTACTTTCCTTGCAATGATCATTTGCAAGTTATGCACAAAAGTTGTGTCTGTAGTGGAAAACTAGAATTCGTTCGACTTGTTTTGAAATAGGTTATTGACTTGGAATGACTCATTGATATGATTTTAAGGTTAAAAGAATGCACACTTTCCCTGCAATGATCATTTGCAAGTTATGCACAAAAGTTGTGTCTGTAGTGCAAAACTAGAATTCTTTCGACTTGCTTTGAAGTAAGTTACTGACTTGAAATGACTCATTGAAATGATTTTAATTTTAAACGAATGCACACTTTCCCTGCAATGATCATTCGCAAGTTATGCACAAAAGTGGTGTCTGTAGTGGAAAACTAGAATTCGTTCGACTTGCTTTGAAGTAAGTTATTGACTTGAAATGACTCATTGAAATGATTATAATTTTAAACGACTGCACACTTTCCTTGCAATGATCATTTGCAAGTTATGCACAAAAGTTGTGTCTGTACTGGAAAACAAGAATACGTTCGACTTGTTTTGAAATAGGTTATTGACTTGAAATGACTCATTGAAATGATTTTAAGGTTAAACGAATGCACACTTTCCTTGCAATGATCATTTGCAAGTTATGCACAAAAGTTGTGTCTGTAGTGCAAAAATAGAATTCGTTCGAATTGCTTTGAAATAAGTTATTGACTTGAAATGACTCATTGAAATGATTTTAAGGTTAAACGAATGCACACTTTCCTTGCAATGATCATTTGCAAGTTATGCACAAAAGTTGTGTCTGTACTGGAAAACTAGAATACGTTCGACTTGCTTTGACATAAGTTATTGACTTGAAATGACTCATTGAAATGATTTTAAGGTTAAACGAATGCACACTTTCCTTGCAATGATCATTTGTAAGTTATGCACAAAAGTTGTGTCTGTAGTGCAAAACTAGAATTCGTTCGACTTGCTTTGAAGTATGTTCTTGACTTGAAATAACTCATTGAAATGATTTTAATTTTAAACGAATGCACACTTTCCTTGCAATGATCATTTGCAAGTTATGCACAAAAGTTGTGTCTGTAGTGGCAAACTAGAATTCGTTCGACTTGTTTTGAAATAGGTTATTGACTTGAAATGACTCATTGATATGATTTTAAGGTTAAAAGATTACACACTTTCCTTGCAATGATCATTTGCAAGTTATGCACAAAAGTTGTGTCTGTAGTGCAAAACTAGAATTCATTCGACTTGCTTTCAGATAAGTTACTGACTTGAAATGACTCATTGAAATGATTTAAAGGTTAAACAAAAGCACACTTTCCCTGCAATGATCATTTGCAATTTATGCACAAAAGTTTTGTTTGTACTGGAAAACTAGAATACGTTCGACTTGATTTGACATAAGTTACTGACTTGAAATGACTCATTGAAATTATTTTAAGGTTAAACGAATGCACACTTTCCTTGCGATGATCATTTGCAAGGTATGCACAAAAGTTGTGTCTGTAGTGCAAAACTAGAATTCGTTCGACTTGCTTTGAAGTAAGTTATTGACTTGAAATGACTCATTGAAATGATTTTAATTTTAAACGAATGCACACTTTCCTTGCAATGATCATTTGCAAGTTATGCACAAAAGTTGTGTCTGTAGTGCAAAACTAGAATTCGTTCGACTTGCGTTCAAGTAAGTTATTGACTTGAAATGACTCATTGAAATGATTTTAAGGTTAAACGAATGCACACTTTCCTTGCAATGATCATTTGCAAGTTATGCACAAAAGTTGTGTCTGTAGTGCAAAACTAGAATTCTTTCGACTTGCTTTGAAATAAGTTATTGACTTGAAAGGACTCATTGAAATGATTTTAATTTTAAATGAATGCACACTTTCCTTGCAATGATCATTTGCAAGTTATGCACAAAAGTTGTGTCTGTAGTGGAAAACTAGAATTCGTTCGACTTGTTTTGAAATAGGTTATTGACTAGAAATGAGTCATTGAAATGATTTTAAGGTTAAACGAATACCCACTTTCCTTGGAATGATAATTTGCAAGTTATGCACAAAACTTGTGTTTGTAGTGCAAAATTAGAATTCGTTCGAATTGCTTTGGAATAAGTTATTGACTTGAAATCACTCATTGAAATGATTTTAAGGTTAAACGAATGCACACTTTCCCTGCAATGATCATTCGCAAGTTATGCACAAAAGTTGTGTCTGTAGTGGAAAACTAGAATTCGTTCGACTTGCTTTGAAGTAAGTTATTAACTTGAAATGACTCGTTGAAATGATTTTAATTTTAAACCACTGCACACTTTCCTTGCAATGATCATTCGCAAGTTATGCACAAAAGTTGTGTCTGTAGTGCAAAACTAGAATTCGTTCGACTTGCTTTGAAGTAAGTTATTGACTTGAAATGACTCATTGAAATGATTTTAATTTTAAACGAATGCACACTTTCCTTGCAATGATCATTTGCAAGTTATGCACAAAAGTTGTGTCTGTACTGGAAAACAAGAATATGTTCGACTTGTTTTGAAATAGGTTATTGACTTGAAATGACTCATTGAAATGATTTTAAGGTTAAACGAATGCACACTTTCCCTGCAATGATCATTCGCAAGTTATGCACAAAAGTGGTGTCTGTAGTGGAAAACTAGAATTCGTTCGACTTGCTTTGAAGTAAGTTATTGACTTGAAATGACTCATTGAAATGATTTTAATTTTAAACGAATGCACACTTTCCTTGCAATGATCATTTGCAAGTTATGCACAAAAGTTGTGTCTGTACTGGAAAACAAGAATATGTTCGACTTGTTTTGAAATAGGTTATTGACTTGAAATGACTCATTGAAATGATTTTAAGGTTAAACGAATGCACACTTTCCTTGCAATGATCATTTGCAAGTTATGCACAAAAGTTGTGTCTGTAGTGCAAAAATAGAATTCGTTCGAATTGCTTTGAAATAAGTTATTGACTTGAAATGACTCATTGAAATGATTTTAAGGTTAAACGAATGCACACTTTCCTTGCAATGATCATTTGCAAGTTATGCACAAAAGTTGTGTCTGTAGTGCAAAACTAGAATTCGTTCGACTTGCTTTGAAGTAAGTTATTGACTTGAAATGACTCATTGAAATGATTTTAATTTTAAACGAATGCACACTTTCCTTGCAATGATCATTTGCAAGTTATGCACAAAAGTTGTGTCTGTAGTGCAAAACTAGAATTCGTTCGACTTGCTTTCAAGTAAGTTATTGACTTGAAATGACTCATTGAAATGATTTTAATTTTAAACGAATGCACACTTTCCTTGCAATGATCATTTGCAAGTTATGCACAAAAGTTGTGTCTGTAGTGCAAAACTAGAATTCTTTCGACTTGCTTTGAAATAAGTTATTGACTTGAAAGGACTCATTGAAATGATTTTAATTTTAAATGAATGCACACTTTCCTTGCAATGATCATTTGCAAGTTATGCACAAAAGTTGTGTCTGTAGTGGAAAACTAGAATTCGTTCGACTTGTTTTGAAATAGGTTATTGACTTGAAATGAGTCATTGAAATGATTTTAAGGTTAAACGAATACCCACTTTCCTTGGCATGATAATTTGCAAGTTATGCACAAAACTTGTGTTTGTAGTGCAAAATTAGAATTCGTTCGAATTGCTTTGAAATTAGTGAGTGACTTGAAATGACTAATTGAAACGATTTTAAGGTTAAACAAATGCACACTTTCCTTGCAATGATCATTTGGAAGTTATGCACAAAAGTTGTGTCTGTAGTGGAAAACTAGAATTCGTTCGACTTGCTTTGAAGTAAGTTATTGACTTGAAATGGCTCATTGAAATGATTTTAATTTTAAACGAATGCACACTTTCCTTCCAATGATCATTTGCAAGTTATGCACCAAAGTTGTGTCTGTAGTGGAAAAGTACAATTCGTTCGACTTGTTTTGAAATAGGTTATTGACTTGAAATGACTCATTGAAATGATTTTAAGGTTAAACGAATACCCACTTTCCTTGGAATGATAATTTGCAAGTTATGCACAAAACTTGCGTTTGTAGTGCAAAATTAGAATTCGTTCGAATTGCTTTGAAATAAGTTATTGACTTGAAATGACTCATTGAAATGATTTTAAGGTTAAACGAATGCACACTTTCCCTGCAATGATCATTCGCAAGTTATGCACAAAAGTGGTGTCTGTAGTGGAAAACTAGAATTCGTTCGACTTGCTTTGAAGTAAGTTATTGACTTGAAATGACTCATTGAAATGATTTTAATTTTAAACGACTGCACACTTTCCTTGCAATGATCATTTGCAAGTTATGCACAAAAGTTGTGTCTGTAGTGGAAAACTAGAATTCGTTCGACTTGTTTTGAAATAGGTTATTGACTTAAAATGACTCATTGAAATGATTTTAAGGGTAAACGAATACCCACTTTCCTTGGAATGATAATTTGCAAGTTATGCACAAAAGTTGTGTCTGTAGTGCAAAACTAGAATTCGTTCGACTTCCTTTGAAATAAGTTATTGACTTGAAATGACTCATTGAAATGATTTTATGGTTAAACGAAAGCACACTTTCCTTGCAATGATCATTTGCAAGTTATGCACAAAAGTTGTGTCTGTACTGGAAAACTAGAATACGTTCGACTTGCTTTGACATAAGTTATTGACTTGAAATGACTCATTGAAATGATTTTAAGGTTAAACGAATGCACACTTTCCATGCAATGATCATTCGCAAGTTATGCACAAAAGTGGTGTCTGTAGTGGAAAACTAGAATTCGTTCGACTTGCTTTGAAGTAAGTTATTGACTTGAAATGACTCATTGAAATGATTTTAATTTTTAACGACTGCACTCTTTCCTTGCAATGATCATTTGCAAGTTATGCACAAAAGTTGTGTCTGTAGTGGAAAACTAGAATTCGTTCGACTTGTTTTGAAATAGGTTATTGACTTGAAATGACTCATTGAAGTGATTTTAAGGTTAAACGAATACCTACTTTCCTTGGAATGATAATTTGCAAGTTATGCACAAAACTTGTGTTTGTAGTGCAAAATTAGAATTCGTTCGAATTGCTTTGAAATTAGTGATTGACTTGAAATGACTAATTGAAATGATTTTAAGGTTAAACGAATGCACCCTTTCCTTGCAATGATCATTTGCAAGTTATGCACAAAAGTAGTGTCTGTACTGGAAAACTAGAATACGTTCGACTTGCTTTGGCATAAGTTATTGACTTGAAATGACTCATTGAAATGATTTTAAAGTTAAACAAATGCACACTTTCCATGCAATGATCATTCGCAAGTTATGCACAAAAGTGGTGTCTGTAGTGGAAAACTAGAATTCGTTCGACTTGCTTTGAAGTAAGTTATTGACTTGTAATGACTCATTGAAATGATTTTAATTTTAAACGACTGCACACTTTCCTTGCAATGATCATTTGCAAGTTATGCACAAAAGTTGTGTCTGTAGTGGAAAACTAGAATTCGTTCGACTTGTTTTGAAATAGGTTATTGACTTGAAATGACTCATTGAAATGGTTTTAAGGTTAAACGAATACCCACTTTCCTTTGAATGATAATTTGCAAGTTATGCACAAAAGTTGTGTCTGTAGTGGAAAACTAGAATTCGTTCGACTTGCTTTGAAGTAAGTTATTGACTTGTAATGACTTATTGAAATGATTTTAATTTTAAACGACTGCACACTTTCCTTGCAATGATCATTTGCAAGTTATGCACAAAAGTTGTGTCTGTAGTGGAAAACTAGAATTCGTTCGACTTGTTTTGAAATAGGTTATTGACTTGAAATGACTCATTGAAATGGTTTTAAGGTTAAACGAATACCCACTTTCCTTGGAATGATAATTTGCAATTTATGCACAAAAGTTGTGTCTGTAGTGCAAAACTAGATCTCGTTCGACTTGCTTTGAAATAAGTTATTGACTTGAAATGACTCATTGAAATGATTTTATGGTTAAACGAAAGCACACTTTCCTTGCAATGATCATTTGCAAGTTATGCACAAAAGTTGTGTCTGTACTGGAAAAATAGAATTCGTTCGAATTGCATTGAAATAAGTTATTGACTTGAAATGACTCATTGAAATGATTTTAAGGTTAAACGAATGCACACTTTCCATGCAATGATCATTCGCAAGTTATGCACAAAAGTGGTGTCTGTAGTGGAAAACTAGAATTCGTTCGACTTGCTTTGAAGTAAGTTATTGACTTGTAATGACTCATTGAAATGATTTTAATTTTAAACGACTGCACACTTTCCTTGCAATGATCATTTGCAAGTTATGCACAAAAGTTGTGTCTGTAGTGGAAAACTAGAATTCGTTCGACTTGTTTTGAAATAGGTTATTGACTTGAAATGACTCATTGAAATGGTTTTAAGGTTAAACGAATACCCACTTTCCTTTGAATGATAATTTGCAAGTTATGCACAAAACTTGTGTTTGTAGTGCAAAATTAGAATTCGTTCGAATTGCTTTGAAATTAGTGATTGACTTGAAATGACTAATTGAAATGATTTTAAGATTAAACGAATGCACACTTTCCCTGCAATGATCATTCGCAAGTTATGCACAAAAGTGGTGTCTGTAGTGGAAAACTAGAATTCGTTCGACTTGCTTTGAAGTAAGTTATTGACTTGAAATGACTCATTGAAATGATTTTAATTTTAAACGACTGCACACTTTCCTTGCAATGATCATTTGCAAGTTATGCACAAAAGTTGTGTCTGTAGTGGAAAACTAGAATTCGTTCGACTTGTTTTGAAATAGGTTATTGACTTAAAATGACTCATTGAAATGATTTTAAGGGTAAACGAATACCCACTTTCCTTGGAATGATAATTTGCAAGTTATGCACAAAAGTTGTGTCTGTAGTGCAAAACTAGAATTCGTTCGACTTCCTTTGAAATAAGTTATTGACTTGAAATGACTCATTGAAATGATTTTATGGTTAAACGAAAGCACACTTTCCTTGCAATGATCATTTGCAAGTTATGCACAAAAGTTGTGTCTGTACTGGAAAACTAGAATACGTTCGACTTGCTTTGACATAAGTTATTGACTTGAAATGACTCATTGAAATGATTTTAAGGTTAAACGAATGCACACTTTCCATGCAATGATCATTCGCAAGTTATGCACAAAAGTGGTGTCTGTAGTGGAAAACTAGAATTCGTTCGACTTGCTTTGAAGTAAGTTATTGACTTGAAATGACTCATTGAAATGATTTTAATTTTTAACGACTGCACTCTTTCCTTGCAATGATCATTTGCAAGTTATGCACAAAAGTTGTGTCTGTAGTGGAAAACTAGAATTCGTTCGACTTGTTTTGAAATAGGTTATTGACTTGAAATGACTCATTGAAGTGATTTTAAGGTTAAACGAATACCTACTTTCCTTGGAATGATAATTTGCAAGTTATGCACAAAACTTGTGTTTGTAGTGCAAAATTAGAATTCGTTCGAATTGCTTTGAAATTAGTGATTGACTTGAAATGACTAATTGAAATGATTTTAAGGTTAAACGAATGCACCCTTTCCTTGCAATGATCATTTGCAAGTTATGCACAAAAGTAGTGTCTGTACTGGAAAACTAGAATACGTTCGACTTGCTTTGGCATAAGTTATTGACTTGAAATGACTCATTGAAATGATTTTAAAGTTAAACAAATGCACACTTTCCATGCAATGATCATTCGCAAGTTATGCACAAAAGTGGTGTCTGTAGTGGAAAACTAGAATTCGTTCGACTTGCTTTGAAGTAAGTTATTGACTTGTAATGACTCATTGAAATGATTTTAATTTTAAACGACTGCACACTTTCCTTGCAATGATCATTTGCAAGTTATGCACAAAAGTTGTGTCTGTAGTGGAAAACTAGAATTCGTTCGACTTGTTTTGAAATAGGTTATTGACTTGAAATGACTCATTGAAATGGTTTTAAGGTTAAACGAATACCCACTTTCCTTTGAATGATAATTTGCAAGTTATGCACAAAAGTTGTGTCTGTAGTGGAAAACTAGAATTCGTTCGACTTGCTTTGAAGTAAGTTATTGACTTGTAATGACTTATTGAAATGATTTTAATTTTAAACGACTGCACACTTTCCTTGCAATGATCATTTGCAAGTTATGCACAAAAGTTGTGTCTGTAGTGGAAAACTAGAATTCGTTCGACTTGTTTTGAAATAGGTTATTGACTTGAAATGACTCATTGAAATGGTTTTAAGGTTAAACGAATACCCACTTTCCTTGGAATGATAATTTGCAATTTATGCACAAAAGTTGTGTCTGTAGTGCAAAACTAGATCTCGTTCGACTTGCTTTGAAATAAGTTATTGACTTGAAATGACTCATTGAAATGATTTTATGGTTAAACGAAAGCACACTTTCCTTGCAATGATCATTTGCAAGTTATGCACAAAAGTTGTGTCTGTACTGGTAAAATAGAATTCGTTCGAATTGCATTGAAATAAGTTATTGACTTGAAATGACTCATTGAAATGATTTTAAGGTTAAACGAATGCACACTTTCCATGCAATGATCATTCGCAAGTTATGCACAAAAGTGGTGTCTGTAGTGGAAAACTAGAATTCGTTCGACTTGCTTTGAAGTAAGTTATTGACTTGTAATGACTCATTGAAATGATTTTAATTTTAAACGACTGCACACTTTCCTTGCAATGATCATTTGCAAGTTATGAACAAAAGTTGTGTCTGTAGTGGAAAACTAGAATTCGTTCGACTTGTTTTGAAATAGGTTATTGACTTGAAATGACTCATTGAAATGGTTTTAAGGTTAAACGAATACCCACTTTCCTTTGAATGATAATTTGCAAGTTATGCACAAAACTTGTGTTTGTAGTGCAAAATTAGAATTCGTTCGAATTGCTTTGAAATTAGTGATTGACTTGAAATGACTAATTGAAATGATTTTAAGATTAAACGAATGCACACTTTCCTTGCAATGATCATTTGCAAGTTATGCACAAAAGTTGTGTCTGTAGTGGCAAACTAGAATTCGTTCGACTTGTTTTGAAATAGGTTATTGAGTTGAAATGACTCATTGATATGATTTTAAGGTTAAAAGAATGCAGACTTTCCTTGCAATGATCATTTGCAAGTTATGCACAAAACTTGTGTTTGTAGTGCAAAATTAGAATTCGTTCGAATTGCTTTGAAATAAGTTATTGACTTGAAATGACTCATTGAAATGATTTTAAGGTTAAAAGAATGCACACTTTCCTTGCAATGATCATTTGCAAGTTATGCACAAAAGTTGTGTCTGTAGTGCAAAACTAGAATTCATTCGACTTGCTTTGAGATAAGATATTGACTTGAAATGACTCATTGAAATGATTTTAAGGTTAAACGAAAGCACACTTTCCTTGCATTGATCATTTGCAAGTTATGCACAAAAGTTGTGTCTGTACTAGAAAACTAGAATACGTTCGACTTGCTTTGACATAAGTTATTGACTTGAAATGACTCATTGAAATGATTTTAAGGTTAAATGAATGCACACTTTCCTTGCAATGATCATTTGCAAGTTATGCACAAAAGTTGTGTCTGTAGTGCAAAACTAGAATTCTTTCGACTTGCTTTGAAATAAGTTATTGACTTGAAAGGACTCATTGAAATGATTTTAATTTTAAATGAATGCACACTTTCCTTGCAATGATCATTTGCAAGTTATGCACAAAAGTTGTGTCTGTAGTGCAAAACTAGAATTCGTTCGACTTGCTTTGAAGTAAGTTATTGACTTGAAATTACTCATTGAAATGATTTTAATTTTAAACGAATGCACACTTTCCTTGCAATGATCATTTGCAAGTTATGCACAAAAGTTGTGTCTGTACTGGAAAACTAGAATACGTTCGACTTGTTTTGAAATAGGTTATTGACTTGAAATGACTCATTGAAATGATTTTAAGGTTAAACGAATGCACACTTTCCTTGCAATGATCATTTGCAAGTGATGCACAAAAGTTGTGTCTGTAGTGCAAAACTAGAATTCGTTCGACTTGCTTTCAAGTAAGTTATTGACTTAAAATGACTCATTGAAATGATTTTAATTTTAAACGAATGCACACTTTCCTTGCAATGATCATTTGCAAGTTATGCACAAAAGTTGTGTCTGTAGTGCAAAACTAGAATTCTTTCGACTTGCTTTGAAATAAGTTATTGACTTGAAAGGACTCATTGAAATGATTTTAATTTTAAATGAATGCACACTTTCCTTGCAATGATCATTTGCAAGTTATGCACAAAAGTTGTGTCTGTAGTGGAAAACTAGAATTCGTTCGACTTGTTTTGAAATAGGTTATTGACTTGAAATGAGTCATTGAAATGATTTTAAGGTTAAACGAATACCCACTTTCCTTGGAATGATAATTTGCAAGTTATGCACAAAACTTGTGTTTGTAGTGCAAAATTAGAATTCGTTCGAATTGCTTTGAAATTAGTGATTGACTTGAAATGACTAATTGAAACGATTTTAAGGTTAAACGAATGCACACTTTCCTTGCAATGATCATTTGCAAGTTATGCACAAAAGTTGTGTCTGTAGTGGAAAACTAGAATTCGTTCGACTTGCTTTGAAGTAAGTTATTGACTTGAAATGACTCATTGAAATGATTTTAATTTTAAACGAATGCACACTTTCCTTCCAATGATCATTTGCAAGTTATGCACCAAAGTTGTGTCTGTAGTGGAAAACTAGAATTCGTTCGACTTGTTTTGAAATAGGTTATTGACTTGAAATGACTCATTGAAATGATTTAAAGGTTAAACGAATACCCACTTTCCTTGGAATGATAATTTGCAAGTTATGCACAAAACTTGCGTTTGTAATGCAAAATTAGAATTCGTTCGAATTGCTTTGAAATAAGTTATTGACTTGAAATGACTCATTGAAATGATTTTAAGGTTAAACGAATGCACACTTTCCCTGCAATGATCATTCGCAAGTTATGCACAAAAGTGGTGTCTGTAGTGGAAAACTAGAATTCGTTCGACTTGCTTTGAACTAAGTTATTGACTTGAAATGACTCATTGAAATGATTTTAATTTTAAACGACTGCACACTTTCCATGCAATGATCATTTGCAAGTTATGCACAAAAGTTGTGTCTGTAGTGGAAAACTAGAATTCGTTCGACTTGTTTTGAAATAGGTTATTGACTTAAAATGACTCATTGAAATGATTTTAAGGTTAAACGAATACCCACTTTCCTTGGAATGATAATTTCCAAGTTACGCACAAAAGTTGTGTCTGTAGTGCAAAACTAGAATTCGTTCGACTTGCTTTGAAATAAGTTATTGACTTGAAATGACTCATTGAAATGATTTTATGGTTAAACGAAAGCACACTTTGCTTGCAATGATCATTTGCATGTTATGCACAAAAGTTGTGTCTGTACTGGAAAACTAGAATACGTTCGACATGCTTTGACATAAGTTATTGACTTGAAATGACTCATTGAAATGATTTTAAGGTTAAACGAATGCACACTTTCCATGCAATGATCATTCGCAAGTTATGCACAAAAGTGGTGTCTGTAGTGGAAAACTAGAATTCGTTCGACTTGCTTTGAAGTAAGTTATTGACTTGAAATGACTCATTGAAATGATTTTAATTTTTAACGACTGCACTCTTTCCTTGCAATGATCATTTGCAAGTTATGCACAAAAGTTGTGTCTGTAGTGGAAAACTAGAATTCGTTCGACTTGTTTTGAAATAGGTTATTGACTTGAAATGACTCATTGAAATGATTTTAAGGTTAAACGAATACCTACTTTCCTTGGAATGATAATTTGCAAGTTATGCACAAAACTTGTGTTTGTAGTGCAAAATTAGAATTCGTTCGAATTGCTTTGAAATTAGTGATTGACTTGAAATGACTAATTGAATTGATTTTAAGGTTAAACGAATGCACACTTTCCTTGCAATGATCATTTGCAAGTTATGCACAAAAGTTGTGTCTGTAGTGGCAAACTAGAATTCGTTCGACTTGTTTTGAAATAGGTTATTGAGTTGAAATGACTCATTGATATGATTTTAAGGTTAAAAGAATGCAGACTTTCCTTGCAATGATCATTTGCAAGTTATGCACAAAACTTGTGTTTGTAGTGCAAAATTAGAATTCGTTCGAATTGCTTTGAAATTAGTGATTGACTTGAAATGACTAATTGAAATGATTTTAAGGTTAAACGAATGCACCCTTTCCTTGCAATGATCAGTTGCAAGTTATGCACAAAACTTGTGTTTGTAGTGCAAAATTAGAATTCGTTCGAATTGCTTTGAAATTAGTAATTGACTTGAAATGACTAATTGAAATTATTTTAAGGTTAAACGAATGCACACTTTCCTTGCAATGATCATTTGCAAGTTATGCACAAAAGTTGTGTCTGTAGTGCAAAACTAGAATTCGTTCGACTTGCTTTGAAGTAAGTTCTTGACTTGAAATGACTCATTGAAATGATTTTAATTTTAAACGAATGCACACTTTCCTTGCATTGATCATTTGCAAGTTATGCACAAAAGTTGTGTCTGTAGTGCAAAACTAGAATTCGTTCGACTTGCTTTGAAGTAGGTTATTGACTTGAAATGACTCATTGAAATGATTTTAAGGTTAAACGAATACCTACTTTCCTTGGAATGATAATTTGCAAGTTATGCACAAAACTTGTGTTTGTAGTGCAAAATTAGAATTCGTTCGAATTGCTTTGAAATTAGTGATTGACTTGAAATGACTAATTGAAATGATTTTAAGGTTAAACGAATGCACACTTTCCTTGCAATGATCATTTGCAAGTTATGCACAAAAGTTGTGTCTGTAGTGCAAAAATAGAATTGGTTCGAATTGCATTGAAATAAGTTATTGACTTGAAATGACTCATTGAAATGATTTTAATTTTAAACGAATGCACACTTTCCTTGCAATGATCATTTGCAAGTTATGCACAAAAGTTGTGTCTGTAGTGCAAAACTAGAATTCGTTCGACTTGCTTTGAAGTAAGTTCTTGACTTGAAATGACTCATTGAAATGATTTTAATTTTAAACGAAGGCACACTTTCCTTGCAATGATCATTTGCAAGTTATGCACAAAAGTTGTGTCTGTAGTGGAAAACTAGAATTCGTTCGACTTGTTTTGAAATAGGTTATTGACTTGAAATGACTCATTGATATGATTTTAAGGTTAAAAGAATGCACACTTTCCTTGCATTGATCATTTGCAAGTTATGCACAAAAGTTGTGTCTGTAGTGCAAAACTAGAATTCATTCGACTTGCTTTGAGATAAGTTATTGACTTGAAATGACTCATTGAAATGATTTTAAGGTTAAACGAATACCTACTTTCCTTGGAATGATAATTTGCAAGTTATGCACAAAACTTGTGTTTGTAGTGCAAAATTAGAATTCATTCGAATTGCTTTGAAATTAGTGATTGACTTGAAATGACTAATTGAAATGATTTTAAGGTTAAACGAATGCAAACTTTCCTTGCAATGATCATTTGCAAGTTATGCACAAAAGTTGTGTCTGTACTGGAAAACTAGAATACGTTCGACTTGCTTTGACATAAGTTATTGACTTGAAATGACTCATTGAAATGATTTTAAGGTTAAACGAATGCACACTTTCCTTGCAATGACCATTTGCAAGTTATGCACAAAAGTTGTGTCTGTAGTGCAAACCTAGAATTCATTCGACTTGCTTTGAAGTAAGTTATTGACTTGAAATTACTCATTGAAATGATTTTAATTTTAAACGAATGCACACTTTCCTTGCAATGATCATTTGCAAGTTATGCACAAAAGTTGTGTCTGTACTGGAAAACTAGAATACGTTCGACTTGTTTTGAAATAGGTTATTGACTTGAAATGACTCATTGAAATGATTTTAAGGTTAAACGAATGCACACTTTCCTTGCAATGATCATTTGCAAGTGATGCACAAAAGTTGTGTCTGTAGTGCAAAACTAGAATTCGTTCGACTTGCTTTCAAGTAAGTTATTGACTTGAAATGACTCATTGAAATGATTTCAATTTTAAACGAATGCACACTTTCCGTGCAATGATCATTTGCAAGTTATGCACAAAAGTTGTGTCTGTAGTGCAAAACTAGAATTCTTTCGACTTGCTTTGAAATAAGTTATTGACTTGAAAGGACTCATTGAAATGATTTTAAGATTAAACGAATGCACCCTTTCCTTGCAATGATCATTTGCAAGTTATGCGCAAAAGTTGTGTCTGTAGTGCAAATCTCGAATTCGTTCGACTAGCTTTGAAGTAAGTTATTGACTTGAAATGACTCATTGTAATGATTTTAATTTTAAACGAATGCACACTTTCCTTGCAATGATCATTTGCAAGTTATGTACAAAAGTTGTGTCTGTAGTGGCAAACTAGAATTCGTTCGACTTGTTTTGAAATAGGTTATTGACCTGAAACGACTCATTGATATGATTTTAAGGTTAAAAGAATGCACACTTTCCTTGCAATGATCATTTGCAAGTTATGCCCAAAAGTTGTGTCTGTAGTGCAAAACTAGAATTCATTCGACTTGCTTTGAGATAAGTTATTGACTTGAAATGACTCATTGAAATGATTTTAAGGTTAAACGAAAGCACACTTTCCTTGCAATGATCATTTGCAAGTTATGCACAAAAGTTGTGTCTGTGGTGCAAAAATAGAATTCGTTCGAATTGCTTTGAAATAAGTTATTGACTTGAAATGACTCATTGAAATGATTTTAAGGTTAAACGAATGCACACTTTCCTTGCAATGATCATTTGCAAGTTATGCACAAAAGTTGTGTCTGTAGTGCAAAACTAGAATTCGTTCGACTTGCTTTGAAGTAGGTTATTGACTTGAAATGACTCCTTGAAATGATTTTAAGGTTAAACGAATACCTACTTTCCTTGGAATGATAATTTGCAAGTTAGGCACAAAACTTGTGTTTGTAGTGCAAAATCAGAATTCGTTCGAATTGCTTTGAAATTAGTGATTGACTTGAAATGACTAATTGAAATGATTTTAAGGTTAAACGAATGCACACTTTCCTTGCAATGATCATTTGCAAGTTATGCACAAAAGTTGTGTCTGTAGTGCAAAAATAGAATTCGTTCGAATTGCATTGAAATAAGTTATTGACTTGAAATGACTCATTGAAATGATTTTAAGGTTAAACGAATGCACACTTTCCTTGCAATCATCATTTGCTAGTTATGCACAAAAGTTGTGTCTGTACTGGAAAACTAGAATACGTTCGACTTGCTTTGACATAAGTTATTGACTTGAAATGACTCATTGAAATGATTTTAAGGTTAAACGAATGCACACTTTCCTTGCAATGATCATTTGCAAGTTATGCACAAAAGTTGTGTCTGTAGTGGCAAACTAGAATTCGTTCGACTTGTTTTGAAATAGGTTATTGACTTGAAATGACTCATTGATATGATTTTAAGGTTAAAAGAATGCACACTTTCCTTGCAATGATCATTTGCAAGTTATGCACAAAAGTTGTGTCTGTAGTGCAAAACTAGAATTCATTCGACTTGCTTTGAGATAAGTTATTGACTTGAAATGACTCATTGAAATGATTTTAAGGTTAAACGAAAGCACACTTTCCTTGCAATGATCATTTGCAAGTTATGCACAAAAGTTGTGTCTGTAGTGGCAAACTAGAATTCGTTCGACTTGTTTTGAAATAGGTTATTGACTTGAAACGACTCATTGATATGATTTTAAGGTTAAAAGAATGCACACTTTCCTTGGAATGATCATTTGCAAGTTATGCACAAAAGTTTTGTCTGTAGTGCAAAACTAGAATTCATTCGACTTGCTTCGAGATAAGTTATTGACTTGAAATGACTCATTGAAATGATTTTAAGGTTAAACGAAAGCACACTTTCCTTGCAATGATCATTTGCAAGGTATGCACAAAAGTTGTGTCTGTAGTGCAAAAATAGAATTCGTTCGAATTGCTTTGAAATAAGTTATTGACTTGAAATGACTCATTGAAATGATTTTAAGGTTAAACGAATGCACACTTTCCTTGCAATGATCATTTGCAAGTAATGCACAAAAGTTGTGTCTGTAGTGCGAAACTAGAATTCGTTCGACTTGCTTTGAAGTAGGTTATTGACTTGAAATGACTCATTGAAATGATTTTAAGGTTAAACGAATGCACACTTTCCTTGCAATGATCATTTGCAAGTTATGCACAAAAGTTGTGTCTGTAGTGGCAAACTAGAATTCGTTCGACTTGTTTTGAAATAGGTTATTGACTTGAAATGACTCATTGATATGATTTTAAGGTTAAAAGAATGCACACTTTCCTTGCAATGATCATTTGCAAGTTATGCACAAAAGTTGTGTCTGTAGTGCAAAACTAGAATTCATTCGACTTGCTTTGAGATAAGTTATTGACTTGAAATGACTCATTGAAATGATTTTAAGGTTAAACGAAAGCACACTTTCCTTGCAATGATCATTTGCAAGTTATGCACAAAAGTTGTGTCTGTGGTGCAAAAATAGAATTCGTTCGAATTGCTTTGAAATAAGTTATTGACTTGAAATGACTCATTGAAATGATTTTAAGGTTAAACGAATGCACACTTTCCTTGCAATGATCATTTGCAAGTTATGCACAAAAGTTGTGTCTGTAGTGCAAAACTAGAATTCGTTCGACTTGCTTTGAAGTAGGTTATTGACTTGAAATGACTCATTGAAATGATTTTAAGGTTAAACGAATACCTACTTTCCTTGGAATGATAATTTGCAAGTTAGGCACAAAACTTGTGTTTGTAGTGCAAAATTAGAATTCGTTCGAATTGCTTTGAAATTAGTGATTGACTTGAAATGACTAATTGAAATGATTTTAAGGTTAAACGAATGCACACTTTCCTTGCAATGATCATTTGCAAGTTATGCACAAAAGTTGTGTCTGTAGTGCAAAAATAGAATTCGTTCGAATTGCATTGAAATAAGTTATTGACTTGAAATGACTCATTGAAATGATTTTAAGGTTAAACGAATGCACACTTTCCTTGCAATCATCATTTGCTAGTTATGCACAAAAGTTGTGTCTGTACTGGAAAACTAGAATACGTTCGACTTGCTTTGACATAAGTTATTGACTTGAAATGACTCACTGAAATGATTTTAAGGTTAAACGAATGCACACTTTCCTTGCAATGATCATTTGCAAGTTATGCACAAAAGTTGTGTCTGTAGTGGCAAACTAGAATTCGTTCGACTTGTTTTGAAATAGGTTATTGACTTGAAATGACTCATTGATATGATTTTAAGGTTAAAAGAATGCACACTTTCCTTGCAATGATCATTTGCAAGTTATGCACAAAAGTTGTGTCTGTAGTGCAAAACTAGAATTCATTCGACTTGCTTTGAGATAAGTTATTGACTTGAAATGACTCATTGAAATGATTTTAAGGTTAAACGAAAGCACACTTTCCTTGCAATGATCATTTGCAAGTTATGCACAAAAGTTGTGTCTGTAGTGGCAAACTAGAATTCGTTCGACTTGTTTTGAAATAGGTTATTGACTTGAAACGACTCATTGATATGATTTTAAGGTTAAAAGAATGCACACTTTCATTGGAATGATCATTTGCAAGTTATGCACAAAAGTTTTGTCTGTAGTGCAAAACTAGAATTCATTCGACTTGCTTTGAGATAAGTTATTGACTTGAAATGACTCATTGAAATGATTTTAAGGTTAAACGAAAGCACACTTTCCTTGCAATGATCATTTGCAAGGTATGCACAAAAGTTGTGTCTGTAGTGCAAAAATAGAATTCGTTCGAATTGCTTTGAAATAAGTTATTGACTTGAAATGACTCATTGAAATGATTTTAAGGTTAAACGAATGCACACTTTCCTTGCAATGATCATTTGCAAGTTATGCACAAAAGTTGTGTCTGTAGTGCGAAACTAGAATTCGTTCGACTTGCTTTGAAGTAGGTTATTGACTTGAAATGACTCATTGAAATGATTTTAAGGTTAAACGAATGCACACTTTCCCTGCAATGATCATTCGCAAGTTATGCACAAAAGTGGTGTCTGTAGTGGAAAACTAGAATTCGTTCGACTTGCTTTGAAGTAAGTTATTGACTTGAAATGACTCATTGAAATGATTTTAATTTTAAACGACTGCACACTTTCCTTGCAATGATCATTTGCAAGTTATGCACAAAAGTTGTGTCTGTAGTGGAAAACTAGAATTCGTTCGACTTGTTTTGAAATAGGTTATTGACTTAAAATGACTCATTGAAATGATTTTAAGGGTAAACGAATACCCACTTTCCTTGGAATGATAATTTGCAAGTTATGCACAAAAGTTGTGTCTGTAGTGCAAAACTAGAATTCGTTCGACTTCCTTTGAAATAAGTTATTGACTTGAAATGACTCATTGAAATGATTTTATGGTTAAACAAAAGCACACTTTCCTTGCAATGATCATTTGCAAGTTATGCACAAAAGTTGTGTCTGTACTGGAAAACTAGAATACGTTCGACTTGCTTTGACATAAGTTATTGACTTGAAATGACTCATTGAAATGATTTTAAGGTTAAACGAATGCACACTTTCCATGCAATGATCATTCGCAAGTTATGCACAAAAGTGGTGTCTGTAGTGGAAAACTAGAATTCGTTCGACTTGCTTTGAAGTAAGTTGTTGACTTGAAATGACTCATTGAAATGATTTTAATTTTTAACGACTGCACTCTTTCCTTGCAATGATCATTTGCAAGTTATGCACAAAAGTTGTGTCTGTAGTGGAAAACTAGAATTCGTTCGACTTGTTTTGAAATAGGTTATTGACTTGAAATGACTCATTGAAGTGATTTTAAGGTTAAACGAATACCTACTTTCCTTGGAATGATAATTTGCAAGTTATGCACAAAACTTGTGTTTGTAGTGCAAAATTAGAATTCGTTCGAATTGCTTTGAAATTAGTGATTGACTTGAAATGACTAATTGAAATGATTTTAAGGTTAAACGAATGCACCCTTTCCTTGCAATGATCATTTGCAAGTTATGCACAAAAGTAGTGTCTGTACTGGAAAACTAGAATACGTTCGACTTGCTTTGACATAAGTTATTGACTTGAAATGACTCATTGAAATGATTTTAAAGTTAAACAAATGCACACTTTCCATGCAATGATCATTCGCAAGTTATGCACAAAAGTGGTGTCTGTAGTGGAAAACTAGAATTCGTTCGACTTCCTTTGAAGTAAGTTATTGACTTGTAATGACTCATTGAAATGATTTTAATTTTAAACGACTGCACACTTTCCTTGCAATGATCATTTGCAAGTTATGCACAAAAGTTGTGTCTGTAGTGGAAAACTAGAATTCGTTCGACTTGTTTTGAAATAGGTTATTGACTTGAAATGACTCATTGAAATGGTTTTAAGGTTAAACGAATACCCACTTTCCTTTGAATGATAATTTGCAAGTTATGCACAAAAGTTGTGTCTGTAGTGGAAAACTAGAATTCGTTCGACTTGCTTTGAAGTAAGTTATTGACTTGTAATGACTCATTGAAATGATTTTAATTTTAAACGACTGCACACTTTCCTTGCAATGATCATTTGCAAGTTATGCACAAAAGTTGTGTCTGTAGTGGAAAACTAGAATTCGTTCGACTTGTTTTGAAATAGGTTATTGACTTGAAATGACTCATTGAAATGGTTTTAAGGTTAAACGAATACCCACTTTCCTTGGAATGATAATTTGCAATTTATGCACAAAAGTTGTGTCTGTAGTGCAAAACTAGATCTCGTTCGACTTGCTTTGAAATAAGTTATTGACTTGAAATGACTCATTGAAATGATTTTATGGTTAAACGAAAGCACACTTTCCATGCAATGATCATTTGCAAGTTATGCACAAAAGTTGTGTCTGTACTGGAAAACTAGAATACGTTCGACTTGCTTTGACATAAGTTATTGACTTGAAATGACTCATTGAAATGATTTTAAGGTTAAACGAATGCACACTTTCCTTGCAATGATCATTTGCAAGTTATGCACAAAAGTTGTGTCTGTAGTGGCAAACTAGAATTCGTTCGACTTGTTTTGAAATAGGTTATTGACATGAAAGGACTCATTGATATGATTTTAAGGTTAAAAGAATGCACACTTTCCTTGCAATGATCATTTGCAAGTTATGCACAAAAGTTGTGTCTGTAGTGCAAAACTAGAATTCATTCGACTTGCTTTGAGATAAGTTATTGACTTGAAATGACTCATCGAAATGATTTTAAGGTTAAACGAAAGCACACTTTCCTTGCAATGATCATTTGCAAGTTATGCACAAAAGTTGTGTCTGTAGTGGCAAACTAGAATTCGTTCGACTTGTTTTGAAATAGGTTATTGACTTGAAACGACTCATTGATATGATTTTAAGGTTAAAAGAATGCACACTTTCCTTGGAATGATCATTTGCAAGTTATGCACAAAAGTTTTGTCTGTAGTGCAAAACTAGAATTCATTCGACTTGCTTTGAGATAAGTTATTGACTTCAAATGACTCATTGAAATGATTTTAAGGTTAAACGAAAGCACACTTTCCTTGCAATGATCATTTGCAAGGTATGCACAAAAGTTGTGTCTGTAGTGCAAAAATAGAATTCGTTCGAATTGCTTTGAAATAAGTTATTGACTTGAAATGACTCATTGAAATGATTTTAAGGTTAAACGAATGCACACTTTCCTTGCAATGATCATTTGCAAGTTATGCACAAAAGTTGTGTCTGTAGTGCGAAACTAGAATTCGTTCGACTTGCTTTGAAGTAGGTTATTGACTTGAAATGACTCATTGAAATGATTTTAAGGTTAAACGAATGCACACTTTCCTTGCAATGATCATTTGCAAGTTATGCACAAAAGTTGTGTCTGTAGTGGCAAACTAGAATTCGTTCGACTTGTTTTGAAATAGGTTATTGACTTGAAATGACTCATTGATATGATTTTAAGGTTAAAAGAATGCACACTTTCCTTGCAATGATCATTTGCAAGTTATGCACAAAAGTTGTGTCTGTAGTGCAAAACTAGAATTCATTCGACTTGCTTTGAGATAAGTTATTGACTTGAAATGACTCATTGAAATGATTTTAAGGTTAAACGAAAGCACACTTTCCTTGCAATGATCATTTGCAAGTTATGCACAAAAGTTGTGTCTGTGGTGCAAAAATAGAATTCGTTCGAATTGCTTTGAAATAAGTTATTGACTTGAAATGACTCATTGAAATGATTTTAAGGTTAAACGAATGCACACTTTCCTTGCAATGATCATTTGCAAGTTATGCACAAAAGTTGTGTCTGTAGTGCAAAACTAGAATTCGTTCGACTTGCTTTGAAGTAGGTTATTGACTTGAAATGACTCATTGAAATGATTTTAAGGTTAAACGAATACCTACTTTCCTTGGAATGATAATTTGCAAGTTAGGCACAAAACTTGTGTTTGTAGTGCAAAATTAGAATTCGTTCGAATTGCTTTGAAATTAGTGATTGACTTGAAATGACTAATTGAAATGATTTTAAGGTTAAACGAATGCACACTTTCCTTGCAATGATCATTTGCAAGTTATGCACAAAAGTTGTGTCTGTAGTGCAAAAATAGAATTCGTTCGAATTGCATTGAAATAAGTTATTGACTTGAAATGACTCATTGAAATGATTTTAAGGTTAAACGAATGCACACTTTCCTTGCAATCATCATTTGCTAGTTATGCACAAAAGTTGTGTCTGTACTGGAAAACTAGAATACGTTCGACTTGCTTTGACATAAGTTATTGACTTGAAATGACTCATTGAAATGATTTTAAAGTTAAACAAATGCACACTTTCCATGCAATGATCATTCGCAAGTTATGCACAAAAGTGGTGTCTGTAGTGGAAAACTAGAATTCGTTCGACTTCCTTTGAAGTAAGTTATTGACTTGTAATGACTCATTGAAATGATTTTAATTTTAAACGACTGCACACTTTCCTTGCAATGATCATTTGCAAGTTATGCACAAAAGTTGTGTCTGTAGTGGAAAACTAGAATTCGTTCGACTTGTTTTGAAATAGGTTATTGACTTGAAATGACTCATTGAAATGGTTTTAAGGTTAAACGAATACCCACTTTCCTTTGAATGATAATTTGCAAGTTATGCACAAAAGTTGTGTCTGTAGTGGAAAACTAGAATTCGTTCGACTTGCTTTGAAGTAAGTTATTGACTTGTAATGACTCATTGAAATGATTTTAATTTTAAACGACTGCACACTTTCCTTGCAATGATCATTTGCAAGTTATGCACAAAAGTTGTGTCTGTAGTGGAAAACTAGAATTCGTTCGACTTGTTTTGAAATAGGTTATTGACTTGAAATGACTCATTGAAATGGTTTTAAGGTTAAACGAATACCCACTTTCCTTGGAATGATAATTTGCAATTTATGCACAAAAGTTGTGTCTGTAGTGCAAAACTAGATCTCGTTCGACTTGCTTTGAAATAAGTTATTGACTTGAAATGACTCATAGAAATGATTTTATGGTTAAACGAAAGCACACTTTCCATGCAATGATCATTTGCAAGTTATGCACAAAAGTTGTGTCTGTACTGGAAAACTAGAATACGTTCGACTTGCTTTGACATAAGTTATTGACTTGAAATGACTCATTGAAATGATTTTAAGGTTAAACGAATGCACACTTTCCATGCAATGATCATTCGCAAGTTATGCACAAAAGTGGTGTCTGTAGTGGAAAACTAGAATTCGTTCGACTTGCTTTGAAGTAAGTTATTGACTTGTAATGACTCATTGAAATGATTTTAATTTTAAACGACTGCACACTTTCCTTGCAATGATCATTTGCAAGTTATGCACAAAAGTTGTGTCTGTAGTGGAAAACTAGAATTCGTTCGACTTGTTTTGAAATAGGTTATTGACTTGAAATGACTCATTGAAATGGTTTTAAGGTTAAACGAATACCCACTTTCCTTTGAATGATAATTTGCAAGTTATGCACAAAACTTGTGTTTGTAGTGCAAAATTAGAATTCGTTCGAATTGCTTTGAAATTAGTGATTGACTTGAAATGACTAATTGAAATGATTTTAAGGTTAAACGAATGCACACTTTCCTTGCAATGATCATTTGCAAGTTATGCACAAAAGTTGTGTCTGTAGTGGCAAACTAGAATTCGTTCGACTTGTTTTGAAATAGGTTATTGAGTTGAAATGACTCATTGATATGATTTTAAGGTTAAAAGAATGCAGACTTTCCTTGCAATGATCATTTGCAAGTTATGCACAAAACTTGTGTTTGTAGTGCAAAATTAGAATTCGTTCGAATTGCTTTGAAATAAGTTATTGACTTGAAATGACTCATTGAAATGATTTTAAGGTTAAAAGAATGCACACTTTCCTTGCAATGATCATTTGCAAGTTATGCACAAAAGTTGTGTCTGTAGTGCAAAACTAGAATTCATTCGACTTGCTTTGAGATAAGATATTGACTTGAAATGACTCATTGAAATGATTTTAAGGTTAAACGAAAGCACACTTTCCTTGCATTGATCATTTGCAAGTTATGCACAAAAGTTGTGTCTGTACTAGAAAACTAGAATACGTTCGACTTGCTTTGACATAAGTTATTGACTTGAAATGACTCATTGAAATGATTTTAAGGTTAAATGAATGCACACTTTCCTTGCAATGATCATTTGCAAGTTATGCACAAAAGTTGTGTCTGTAGTGCAAAACTAGAATTCTTTCGACTTGCTTTGAAATAAGTTATTGACTTGAAAGGACTCATTGAAATGATTTTAATTTTAAATGAATGCACACTTTCCTTGCAATGATCATTTGCAAGTTATGCACAAAAGTTGTGTCTGTAGTGCAAAACTAGAATTCGTTCGACTTGCTTTGAAGTAAGTTATTGACTTGAAATTACTCATTGAAATGATTTTAATTTTAAACGAATGCACACTTTCCTTGCAATGATCATTTGCAAGTTATGCACAAAAGTTGTGTCTGTACTGGAAAACTAGAATACGTTCGACTTGTTTTGAAATAGGTTATTGACTTGAAATGACTCATTGAAATGATTTTAAGGTTAAACGAATGCACACTTTCCTTGCAATGATCATTTGCAAGTGATGCACAAAAGTTGTGTCTGTAGTGCAAAACTAGAATTCGTTCGACTTGCTTTCAAGTAAGTTATTGACTTGAAATGACTCATTGAAATGATTTTAATTTTAAACGAATGCACACTTTCCTTGCAATGATCATTTGCAAGTTATGCACAAAAGTTGTGTCTGTAGTGCAAAACTAGAATTCTTTCGACTTGCTTTGAAATAAGTTATTGACTTGAAAGGACTCATTGAAATGATTTTAATTTTAAATGAATGCACACTTTCCTTGCAATGATCATTTGCAAGTTATGCACAAAAGTTGTGTCTGTAGTGGAAAACTAGAATTCGTTCGACTTGTTTTGAAATAGGTTATTGACTTGAAATGACTCATTGAAATGGTTTTAAGGTTAAACGAATACCCACTTTCCTTTGAATGATAATTTGCAAGTTATGCACAAAACTTGTGTTTGTAGTGCAAAATTAGAATTCGTTCGAATTGCTTTGAAATTAGTGATTGACTTGAAATGACTAATTGAAATGATTTTAAGGTTAAACGAATGCACACTTTCCTTGCAATGATCATTTGCAAGTTATGCACAAAAGTTGTGTCTGTAGTGGCAAACTAGAATTCGTTCGACTTGTTTTGAAATAGGTTATTGAGTTGAAATGACTCATTGATATGATTTTAAGGTTAAAAGAATGCAGACTTTCCTTGCAATGATCATTTGCAAGTTATGCACAAAACTTGTGTTTGTAGTGCAAAATTAGAATTCGTTCGAATTGCTTTGAAATAAGTTATTGACTTGAAATGACTCATTGAAATGATTTTAAGGTTAAAAGAATGCACACTTTCCTTGCAATGATCATTTGCAAGTTATGCACAAAAGTTGTGTCTGTAGTGCAAAACTAGAATTCATTCGACTTGCTTTGAGATAAGATATTGACTTGAAATGCCTCATTGAAATGATTTTAAGGTTAAACGAAAGCACACTTTCCTTGCATTGATCATTTGCAAGTTATGCACAAAAGTTGTGTCTGTACTAGAAAACTAGAATACGTTCGACTTGCTTTGACATAAGTTATTGACTTGAAATGACTCATTGAAATGATTTTAAGGTTAAATGAATGCACACTTTCCTTGCAATGATCATTTGCAAGTTATGCACAAAAGTTGTGTCTGTAGTGCAAAACTAGAATTCTTTCGACTTGCTTTGAAATAAGTTATTGACTTGAAAGGACTCATTGAAATGATTTTAATTTTAAATGAATGCACACTTTCCTTGCAATGATCATTTGCAAGTTATGCACAAAAGTTGTGTCTGTAGTGCAAAACTAGAATTCGTTCGACTTGCTTTGAAGTAAGTTATTGACTTGAAATTACTCATTGAAATGATTTTAATTTTAAACGAATGCACACTTTCCTTGCAATGATCATTTGCAAGTTATGCACAAAAGTTGTGTCTGTACTGGAAAACTAGAATACGTTCGACTTGTTTTGAAATAGGTTATTGACTTGAAATGACTCATTGAAATGATTTTAAGGTTAAACGAATGCACACTTTCCTTGCAATGATCATTTGCAAGTGATGCACAAAAGTTGTGTCTGTAGTGCAAAACTAGAATTCGTTCGACTTGCTTTCAAGTAAGTTATTGACTTGAAATGACTCATTGAAATGATTTTAATTTTAAACGAATGCACACTTTCCTTGCAATGATCATTTGCAAGTTATGCACAAAAGTTGTGTCTGTAGTGCAAAACTAGAATTCTTTCGACTTGCTTTGAAATAAGTTATTGACTTGAAAGGACTCATTGAAATGATTTTAATTTTAAATGAATGCACACTTTCCTTGCAATGATCATTTGCAAGTTATGCACAAAAGTTGTGTCTGTAGTGGAAAACTAGAATTCGTTCGACTTGTTTTGAAATAGGTTATTGACTCGAAATGAGTCATTGAAATGATTTTAAGGTTAAACGAATACCCACTTTCCTTGGAATGATAATTTGCAAGTTATGCACAAAACTTGTGTTTGTAGTGCAAAATTAGAATTCGTTCGAATTGCTTTGAAATTAGTGATTGACTTGAAATGACTAATTGAAACGATTTTAAGGTTAAACGAATGCACACTTTCCTTGCAATGATCATTTGCAAGTTATGCACAAAAGTTGTGTCTGTAGTGGAAAACTAGAATTCGTTCGACTTGCTTTGAAGTAAGTTATTGACTTGAAATGACTCATTGAAATGATTTTAATTTTAAACGAATGCACACTTTCCTTCCAATGATCATTTGCAAGTTATGCACCAAAGTTGTGTCTGTAGTGGAAAACTAGAATTCGTTCGACTTGTTTTGAAATAGGTTATTGACTTGAAATGACTCATTGAAATGATTTAAAGGTTAAACGAATACCCACTTTCCTTGGAATGATAATTTGCAAGTTATGCACAAAACTTGCGTTTGTAATGCAAAATTAGAATTCGTTCGAATTGCTTTGAAATAAGTTATTGACTTGAAATGACTCATTGAAATGATTTTAAGGTTAAACGAATGCACACTTTCCCTGCAATGATCATTCGCAAGTTATGCACAAAAGTGGTGTCTGTAGTGGAAAACTAGAATTCGTTCGACTTGCTTTGAACTAAGTTATTGACTTGAAATGACTCATTGAAATGATTTTAATTTTAAACGACTGCACACTTTCCATGCAATGATCATTTGCAAGTTATGCACAAAAGTTGTGTCTGTAGTGGAAAACTAGAATTCGTTCGACTTGTTTTGAAATAGGTTATTGACTTAAAATGACTCATTGAAATGATTTTAAGGTTAAACGAATACCCACTTTCCTTGGAATGATAATTTCCAAGTTACGCACAAAAGTTGTGTCTGTAGTGCAAAACTAGAATTCGTTCGACTTGCTTTGAAATAAGTTATTGACTTGAAATGACTCATTGAAATGATTTTATGGTTAAACGAAAGCACACTTTCCTTGCAATGATCATTTGCATGTTATGCACAAAAGTTGTGTCTGTACTGGAAAACTAGAATACGTTCGACATGCTTTGACATAAGTTATTGACTTGAAATGACTCATTGAAATGATTTTAAGGTTAAACGAATGCACACTTTCCATGCAATGATCATTCGCAAGTTATGCACAAAAGTGGTGTCTGTAGTGGAAAACTAGAATTCGTTCGACTTGCTTTGAAGTAAGTTATTGACTTGAAATGACTCATTGAAATGATTTTAATTTTTAACGACTGCACTCTTTCCTTGCAATGATCATTTGCAAGTTATGCACAAAAGTTGTGTCTGTGGTGGAAAACTAGAATTCGTTCGACTTGTTTTGAAATAGGTTATTGACTTGAAATGACTCATTGAAATGATTTTAAGGTTAAACGAATACCTACTTTCCTTGGAATGATAATTTGCAAGTTATGCACAAAACTTGTGTTTGTAGTGCAAAATTAGAATTCGTTCGAATTGCTTTGAAATTAGTGATTGACTTGAAATGACTAATTGAAATGATTTTAAGGTTAAACGAATGCACACTTTCCTTGCAATGATCATTTGCAAGTTATGCACAAAAGTTGTGTCTGTAGTGGCAAACTAGAATTCGTTCGACTTGTTTTGAAATAGGTTATTGAGTTGAAATGACTCATTGATATGATTTTAAGGTTAAAAGAATGCAGACTTTCCTTGCAATGATCATTTGCAAGTTATGCACAAAACTTGTGTTTGTAGTGCAAAATTAGAATTCGTTCGAATTGCTTTGAAATTAGTGATTGACTTGAAATGACTAATTGAAATGATTTTAAGGTTAAACGAATGCACCCTTTCCTTGCAATGATCAGTTGCAAGTTATGCACAAAACTTGTGTTTGTAGTGCAAAATTAGAATTCGTTCGAATTGCTTTGAAATTAGTAATTGACTTGAAATGACTAATTGAAATTATTTTAAGGTTAAACGAATGCACACTTTCCTTGCAATGATCATTTGCAAGTTATGCACAAAAGTTGTGTCTGTAGTGCAAAACTAGAATTCGTTCGACTTGCTTTGAAGTAAGTTCTTGACTTGAAATGACTCATTGAAATGATTTTAATTTTAAACGAATGCACACTTTCCTTGCATTGATCATTTGCAAGTTATGCACAAAAGTTGTGTCTGTAGTGCAAAACTAGAATTCGTTCGACTTGATTTGAAGTAGGTTATTGACTTGAAATGACTCATTGAAATGATTTTAAGGTTAAACGAATACCTACTTTCCTTGGAATGATAATTTGCAAGTTATGCACAAAACTTGTGTTTGTAGTGCAAAATTAGAATTCGCTCGAATTGCTTTGAAATTAGTGATTGACTTGAAATGACTAATTGAAATGATTTTAAGGTTAAACGAATGCACACTTTCCTTGCAATGATCATTTGCAAGTTATGCACAAAAGTTGTGTCTGTAGTGCAAAAATAGAATTGGTTCGAATTGCATTGAAATAAGTTATTGACTTGAAATGACTCATTGAAATGATTTTAAGGTTAAACGAATGCACACTTTCCTTGCAATGATCATTTGCAAGTTATGCACAAAAGTTGTGTTTGTAGTGCAAAACTAGAATTCGTTCGACTTGCTTTGAAGTAAGTTATTGACTTAAAATGACTCATTGAAATGATTTTAATTTTAAACGAATGCACACTTTCCTTGCAATGATCATTTGCAAGTTATGCACAAAAGTTGTGTCTGTAGTGCAAAACTAGAATTCGTTCGACTTGCTTTGAAGTAAGTTCTTGACTTGAAATGACTCATTGAAATGATTTTAATTTTAAACGAAGGCACACTTTCCTTGCAATGATCATTTGCAAGTTATGCACAAAAGTTGTGTCTGTAGTGGAAAACTAGAATTCGTTCGACTTGTTTTCAAATAGGTTATTGACTTGAAATGACTCATTGATATGATTTTAAGGTTAAAAGAATGCACACTTTCCTTGCATTGATCATTTGCAAGTTATGCACAAAAGTTGTGTCTGTAGTGCAAAACTAGAATTCATTCGACTTGCTTTGAGATAAGTTATTGACTTGAAATGACTCATTGAAATGATTTTAAGGTTAAACGAATACCTACTTTCCTTGGAATGATAATTTGCAAGTTATGCACAAAACTTGTGTTTGTAGTGCAAAATTAGAATTCATTCGAATTGCTTTGAAATTAGTGATTGACTTGAAATGACTAATTGAAATGATTTTAAGGTTAAACGAATGCAAACTTTCCTTGCAATGATCATTTGCAAGTTATGCACAAAAGTTGTGTCTGTACTGGAAAACTAGAATACGTTCGACTTGCTTTGACATAAGTTATTGACTTGAAATGACTCATTGAAATGATTTTAAGGTTAAACGAATGCACACTTTCCTTGCAATGACCATTTGCAAGTTATGCACAAAAGTTGTGTCTGTAGTGCAAACCTAGAATTCATTCGACTTGCTTTGAGATAAGTTATTGGCTTGAAATGACTCATTGAAATGATTTTAAGGTTAAACGAAAGCACACTTTCCTTGCAATGATCATTTGCAAGTTATGCACAAAAGTTGTGTCTGTAGTGCAAAAATAGAATTCGTTCGAATTGCTTTGAAATAAGTTATTGACTTGAAATGACTCATTGAAATGATTTTAAGGTTAAACGAAAACACACTTTCCTTGCAATGATCATTTGCAAGTTATGCACAAAAGTTGTGTCTGTAGTGCAAAAATAGAATTCGTTCGAATTGCTTTGAAATAAGTTATTGACTTGAAATGACTCATTGAAATGATTTTAAGGTTAAACGAATGCACACTTTCCTTGCAATGATCATTTGCAAGTTATGCACAAAAGTTGTGTCTGTACTGGAAAACTAGAATACGTTCGACTTGCTTTGACATAAGTTATTGACTTGAAATGACTCATTGAAATGATTTTAAGATTAAACGAATGCACCCTTTCCTTGCAATGATCATTTGCAAGTTATGCACAAAAGTTGTGTCTGTAGTGCAAATCTCGAATTCGTTCGACTTGCTTTGAAGTAAGTTATTGACTTGAAATGACTCATTGTAATGATTTTAATTTTAAACGAATGCACACTTTCCTTGCAATGATCATTTGCAAGTTATGTACAAAAGTTGTGTCTGTAGTGGCAAACTAGAATTCGTTCGACTTGTTTTGAAATAGGTTATTGACTTGAAATGACTCATTGATATGATTTTAAGGTTAAAAGAATGCACACTTTCCTTGCAATGATCATTTGCAAGTTATGCACAAAAGTTGTGTCTGTAGTGCAAAACTAGAATTCATTCGACTTGCTTTGAGATAAGTTATTGACTTGAAATGACTCATTGAAATGATTTTAAGGTTAAACGAATACCTACTTTCCTTGGAATGATAATTTGCAAGTTAGGCACAAAACTTGTGTTTGTAGTGCAAAATTAGAATTCGTTCGAATGGCTTTGAAATTAGTGATTGACTTGAAATGACTAATTGAAATGATTTTAAGGTTAAACGAATGCACACTTTCCTTGCAATGATCATTTGCAAGTTATGCACAAAAGTTGTGTCTGTAGTGCAAAAATAGAATTCGTTCGAATTGCATTGAAATAAGTTATTGACTTGAAATGACTCATTGAAATGATTTTAAGGTTAAACGAATGCACACTTTCCTTGCAATCATCATTTGCTAGTTATGCACAAAAGTTGTGTCTGTACTGGAAAACTAGAATACGTTCGACTTGCTTTGACATAAGTTATTGACTTGAAATGACTCATTGAAATGATTTTAAGGTTAAACGAATGCACACTTTCCTTGCAATGATCATTTGCAAGTTATGCACAAAAGTTGTGTCTGTAGTGGCAAACTAGAATTCGTTCGACTTGTTTTGAAATAGGTTATTGACTTGAAATGACTCATTGATATGATTTTAAGGTTAAAAGAATGCACACTTTCCTTGCAATGATCATTTGCAAGTTATGCACAAAAGTTGTGTCTGTAGTGCAAAACTAGAATTCATTCGACTTGCTTTGAGATAAGTTATTGACTTGAAATGACTCATTGAAATGATTTTAAGGTTAAACGAAAGCACACTTTCCTTGCAATGATCATTTGCAAGTTATGCACAAAAGTTGTGTCTGTAGTGGCAAACTAGAATTCGTTCGACTTGTTTTGAAATAGGTTATTGACTTGAAACGACTCATTGATATGATTTTAAGGTTAAAAGAATGCACACTTTCCTTGGAATGATCATTTGCAAGTTATGCACAAAAGTTTTGTCTGTAGTGCAAAACTAGAATTCATTCGACTTGCTTTGAGATAAGTTATTGACTTGAAATGACTCATTGAAATGATTTTAAGGTTAAACGAAAGCACACTTTCCTTGCAATGATCATTTGCAAGGTATGCACAAAAGTTGTGTCTGTAGTGCAAAAATAGAATTCGTTCGAATTGCTTTGAAATAAGTTATTGACTTGAAATGACTCATTGAAATGATTTTAAGGTTAAACGAATGCACACTTTCCTTGCAATGATCATTTGCAAGTTATGCACAAAAGTTGTGTCTGTAGTGCGAAACTAGAATTCGTTCGACTTGCTTTGAAGTAGGTTATTGACTTGATATGACTCATTGAAATGATTTTAAGGTTAAACGAATGCACACTTTCCTTGCAATGATCATTTGCAAGTTATGCACAAAAGTTGTGTCTGTAGTGGCAAACTAGAATTCGTTCGACTTGTTTTGAAATAGGTTATTGACTTGAAATGACTCATTGATATGATTTTAAGGTTAAAAGAATGCACACTTTCCTTGCAATGATCATTTGCAAGTTATGCACAAAAGTTGTGTCTGTAGTGCAAAACTAGAATTCATTCGACTTGCTTTGAGATAAGTTATTGACTTGAAATGACTCATTGAAATGATTTTAAGGTTAAACGAAAGCACACTTTCCTTGCAATGATCATTTGCAAGTTATGCACAAAAGTTGTGTCTGTAGTGGCAAACTAGAATTCGTTCGACTTGTTTTGAAATAGGTTATTGACTTGAAACGACTCATTGATATGATTTTAAGGTTAAAAGAATGCACACTTTCCTTGGAATGATCATTTGCAAGTTATGCACAAACGTTTTGTCTGTAGTGCAAAACTAGAATTCATTCGACTTGCTTTGAGATAAGTTATTGACTTGAAATGACTCATTGAAATGATTTTAAGGTTAAACGAATGCACACTTTCCTTGCAATGATCATTTGCAAGTTATGCACAAAAGTTGTGTCTGTAGTGCAAATCTCGAATTCGTTCGACTTGCTTTGAAGTAAGTTATTGACTTGAAATGACTCATTGAAATGATTTTAATTTTAAACGAATGCACACTTTCCTTGCAATGATCATTTGCAAGTTATGTACAAAAGTTGTGTCTGTAGTGGCAAACTAGAATTCGTTCGACTTGTTTTGAAATAGGTTATTGACTTGAAATGACTCATTGAAATGATTTTAAGGTTAAACGAAAGCACACTTTCCTTGCAATGATCATTTGCAAGTTATGCACAAAAGTTGTGTCTGTAGTGCAAAAATAGAATTCGTTCGAATTGCTTTGAAATAAGTTATTGACTTGAAATGACTCATTGAAATGATTTTAAGGTTAAACGAATGCAGACTTTCCTTGCAATGATCATTTGCAAGTTATGCACAAAAGTTGTGTCTGTTGTGGCAAACTAGAATTCGTTCGACTTGTTTTGAAATAGGTTATTGACTTGAAACGACTCATTGATATGATTTTAAGGTTAAAAGAATGCACACTTTCCTTGCAATGATCATTTGCAAGTTATGCACAAAAGTTGTGTCTGTAGTGCAAAACTAGAATTCATTCGACTTGCTTTGAGATAAGTTATTGACTTGAAATGACTCATTGAAATGATTTTAAGGTTAAACGAAAGCACACTTTCCTTGCAATGATCATTTGCAAGGTATGCACAAAAGTTGTGTCTGTAGTGCAAAAATAGAATTCGTTCGAATTGCTTTGAAATAAGTTATTGACTTGAAATGACTCATTGAAATGATTTTAAGGTTAAACGAATGCACACTTTCCTTGCAATGATCATTTGCAAGTTATACACAAAAGTTGTGTCTGTAGTGCAAAAATAGAATTCGTTCGAATTGCATTGAAATAAGTTATTGACTTGAAATGACTCATTGAAATGATTTTAAGGTTAAACGAATGCACACTTTCCTTGCAATGATCATTTGCAAGTTATGCACAAAAGTTGTGTCTGTACTGGAAAACTAGAATACGTTCGACTTGTTTTGAAATAGGTTATTGACTTGAAACGACTCATTGATATGATTTTAAGGTTAAAAGAATGCACACTTTCCTTGCAATGATCATTTGCAAGTTATGCACAAAAGTTGTGTCTGTAGTGCAAAACTAGAATTCATTCGACTTGCTTTGAGATAAGTTATTGACTTGAAATGACTCATTGAAATGATTTTAAGGTTAAACGAAAGCACACTTTCCTTGCAATGATCATTTGCAAGGTATGCACAAAAGTTGTGTCTGTAGTGCAAAAATAGAATTCGTTCGAATTGCTTTGAAGTAGGTTATTGACTTGAAATGACTCATTGAAATGATTTTAAGGTTAAAAGAATACCTACTTTCCTTGGAATGATAATTTGCAAGTTAGGCACAAAACTTGTGTTTGTAGTGCAAAATTAGAATTCGTTCGAATTGCTTTGAAATTAGTGATTGACTTGAAATGACTAATTGAAATTATTTTAAGGTTAAACGAATGCACACTTTCCTTGCAATGATCATTTGCAAGTTATGCACAAAAGTTGTGTCTGTAGTGCAAAAATAGAATTCGTTCGAATTGCATTGAAATAAGTTATTGACTTGAAATGACTCATTGAAATGATTTTAAGGTTAAACGAATGCACACTTTCCATGCAATGATCATTTGCAAGTTATGCACAAAACTTGTGTCTGTACTGGAAAACTAGAATACGTTCGACTTGCTTTGACATAAGTTATTGACTTGAAATGACTCATTGAAATGATTTTAAGGTTAAACGAATGCACACTTTCCTTGCAATGATCATTTGCAAGTTATGCACAAAAGTTGTGTCTGTAGTGCAAATCTCGAATTCGTTCGACTTGCTTTGAAGTAAGTTATTGACTTGAAATGACTCATTGAAATGATTTTAATTTTAAACGAATGCACACTTTCCTTGCAATGATCATTTGCAAGTTATGTACAAAAGTTGTGTCTGTAGTGGCAAACTAGAATTCGTTCGACTTGTTTTGAAATAGGTTATTGACTTGAAATGACTCATTGAAATGATTTTAAGGTTAAACGAAAGCACACTTTCCTTGCAATGATCATTTGCAAGTTATGCACAAAAGTTGTGTCTGTAGTGCAAAAATAGAATTCGTTCGAATTGCATTGAAATAAGTTATTGACTTGAAATGACTCATTGAAATGATTTTAAGGTTAAACGAATGCACACTTTCCTTGCAATGATCATTTGCAAGTTATGCACAAAAGTTGTGTCTGTACTGGAAAACTAGAATACGTTCGACTTGCTTTGAAGTAGGTTATTGACTTGAAATGACTCATTGAAATGATTTTAAGGTTAAACGAAAGCACACTTTCCTTGCAATGATCATTTGCAAGTTATGCACAAAAGTTGTGTCTGTAGTGGCAAACTAGAATTCGTTCGACTTGTTTTGAAATAGGTTATTGACTTGAAACGACTCATTGATATGATTTTAAGGTTAAAAGAATGCACACTTTCCTTGCAATGATCATTTGCAAGTTATGCACAAAAGTTGTGTCTGTAGTGCAAAACTAGAATTCGTTCGAATTGCTTTGAAATAAGTTATTGACTTGAAATGACTCATTGAAATGATTTTAAGGTTAAACGAATGCACACTTTCCTTGCAATGATCATTTGCAAGTTATGCACAAAAGTTGTGTCTGTAGTGCAAAACTAGAATTCGTTCGACTTGCTTTGAAGTAGGTTATTGACTTGAAATGACTCATTGAAATGATTTTAAGGTTAAACGAATGCACACTTTCCTTGCAATGATCATTTGCAAGTTATGCACAAAAGTTGTGTCTGTAGTGCAAATCTCGAATTCGTTCGACTTGCTTTGAAGTAAGTTATTGACTTGAAATGACTCATTGAAATGATTTTAATTTTAAACGAATGCACACTTTCCTTGCAATGATCATTTGCAAGTTATGTACAAAAGTTGTGTCTGTAGTGGCAAACTAGAATTCGTTCGACTTGTTTTGAAATAGGTTATTGACTTGAAATGACTCATTGAAATGATTTTAAGGTTAAACGAATGCACACTTTCCTTGCAATGATCATTTGCAAGTTATGCACAAAAGTTGTGTCTGTAGTGCAAAAATAGAATTCGTTCGAATTGCTTTGAAATAAGTTATTGACTTGAAATGACTCATTGAAATGATTTTAATTTTAAACGAATGCACACTTTCCTTGCAATGATCATTTGCAAGTTATGTACAAAAGTTGTGTCTGTAGTGGCAAACTAGAATTCGTTCGACTTGTTTTGAAATAGGTTATTGACTTGAAATGACTCATTGAAATGATTTTAAGGTTAAACGAAAGCACACTTTCCTTGCAATGATCATTTGCAAGTTATGCACAAAAGTTGTGTCTGTAGTGCAAAAATAGAATTCGTTCGAATTGCATTGAAATAAGTTATTGACTTGAAATGACTCATTGAAATGATTTTAAGGTTAAACGAATGCACACTTTCCTTGCAATGATCATTTGCAAGTTATGCACAAAAGTTGTGTCTGTACTGGAAAACTAGAATACGTTCGACTTTCTTTGAAGTAGGTTATTGACTTGAAATGACTCATTGAAATGATTTTAAGGTTAAACGAAAGCACACTTTCCTTGCAATGATCATTTGCAAGTTATGCACAAAAGTTGTGTCTGTAGTGCAAAAATAGAATTCGTTCGAATTGCTTTGAAATAAGTTATTGACTTGAAATGACTCATTGAAATGATTTTAAGGTTAAACGAATGCACACTTTCCTTGCAATAATCATTTGCAAGTTATGCACAAAAGTTGTGTCTGTACTGGAAAACTAGAATACGTTCGACTTGCTTTGAGATAAGTTATTGACTTGAAATGACTCATTGAAATGATTTTAAGGTTAAACGAAAGCACACTTTCCTTGCAATGATCATTTGCAAGGTATGCACAAAAGTTGTGTCTGTAGTGCAAAAATAGAATTCGTTCGAATTGCTTTGAAATAAGTTATTGACTTGAAATGACTCATTGAAATGATTTTAAGGTTAAACGAATGCACACTTTCCTTGCAATGATCGTTTGCAAGTTATGCACAAAAGTTGTGTCTGTAGTGCAAAACTAGAATTCGTTCGACTTGCTTTGAAGTAGGTTATTGACTTGAAATGACTCATTGAAATGATTTTAAGGTTAAACGAATACCTACTTTCCTTGGAATGATAATTTGCAAGTTAGGCACAAAACTTGTGTTTGTAGTGCAAAATTAGAATTCGTTCGAATTGCTTTGAAATTAGTGATTGACTTGAAATGACTAATTGAAATGATTTTAAGGTTAAACGAATGCACACTTTCCTTGCAATTATCATTTGCAAGTTATGCACAAAAGTTGTGTCTGTAGTGCAAAAATAGAATTCGTTCGAATTGCATTGAAATAAGTTATTGACTTGAAATGACTCATTGAAATGATTTTAAGGTTAAACGAATGCACACTTTCCTTGCAATTATCATTTGCAAGTTATGCACAAAAGTTGTGTCTGTAGTGCAAAACTAGAATTCGTTCGACTTGTTTTGAAATAGGTTATTGACTTGAAATGACTCATTGAAATGATTTTAAGGTTAAACGAATGCACACTTTCCTTGCAATGATCATTTGCAAGTTATGCACAAAAGTTGTGTCTGTACTGGAAAACTAGAATACGTTCGACTTGCTTTGACATAAGTTATTGACTTGAAATGACTCATTGAAATGATTTTAAGGTTAAACGAATGCACACTTTCCTTGCAATGATCATTTGCAAGTTATGCACAAAAGTTGTGTCTGTAGTGCAAATCTCGAATTCGTTCGACTTGCTTTGAAGTAAGTTATTGACTTGAAATGACTCATTGAAATGATTTTAATTTTAAACGAATGCACACTTTCCTTGCAATGATCATTTGCAAGTTATGCACAAAAGTTGTGTCTGTAGTGGCAAACTAGAATTCGTTCGACTTGTTTTGAAATAGGTTATTGACTTGAAACGACTCATTGATATGATTTTAAGGTTAAAAGAATGCACACTTTCCTTGCAATGATCATTTGCAAGTTATGCACAAAAGTTGTGTCTGTAGTGCAAAACTAGAATTCATTCGACTTGCTTTGAGATAAGTTATTGACTTGAAATGACTCATTGAAATGATTTTAAGGTTAAACGAAAGCACACTTTCCTTGCAATGATCATTTGCAAGGTATGCACAAAAGTTGTGTCTGTAGTGCAAAAATAGAATTCGTTCGGATTGCTTTGAAATAAGTTATTGACTTGAAATGACTCATTGAAATGATTTTAAGGTTAAACGAATGCACACTTTCCTTGCAATGATCATTTGCAAGTTATGCACAAAAGTTGTGTCTGTAGTGCAAAACTAGAATTCGTTCGACTTGCTTTGAAGTAGGTTATTGACTTGAAATGACTCATTGAAATGATTTTAAGGTTAAACGAATGCACACTTTCCTTGCAATGATCATTTGCAAGTTATGCACAAAAGTTGTGTCTGTAGTGCAAATCTCGAATTCGTTCGACTTGCTTTGAAGTAAGTTATTGACTTGAAATGACTCATTGAAATGATTTTAATTTTAAACGAATGCACACTTTCCTTGCAATGATCATTTGCAAGTTATGTACAAAAGTTGTGTCTGTAGTGGCAAACTAGAATTCGTTCGACTTGTTTTGAAATAGGTTATTGACTTGAAATGACTCATTGAAATGATTTTAAGGTTAAACGAAAGCACACTTTCCTTGCAATGATCATTTGCAAGTTATGCACAAAAGTTGTGTCTGTAGTGCAAAAATAGAATTCGTTCGAATTGCATTGAAATAAGTTATTGACTTGAAATGACTCATTGAAATGATTTTAAGGTTAAACGAATGCACACTTTCCTTGCAATGATCATTTGCAAGTTATGCACAAAAGTTGTGTCTGTACTGGAAAACTAGAATACGTTCGACTTGCTTTGAAGTAGGTTATTGACTTGAAATGACTCATTGAAATGATTTTAAGGTTAAACGAAAGCACACTTTCCTTGCAATGATCATTTGCAAGTTATGCACAAAAGTTGTGTCTGTAGTGCAAAAATAGAATTCGTTCGAATTGCTTTGAAATAAGTTATTGACTTGAAATGACTCATTGAAATGATTTTAAGGTTAAACGAATGCACACTTTCCTTGCAATGATCATTTGCAAGTTATGCACAAAAGTTGTGTCTGTACTGGAAAACTAGAATACGTTCGACTTGCTTTGACATAAGTTATTGACTTGAAATGACTCATTGAAATGATTTTAAGGTTAAACGAATGCACACTTTCCTTGCAATGATCATTTGCAAGTTATGCACAAAAGTTGTGTCTGTAGTGCAAATCTCGAATTCGTTCGACTTGCTTTGAAGTAAGTTATTGACTTGAAATGACTCATTGAAATGATTTTAATTTTAAACGAATGCACACTTTCCTTGCAATGATCATTTGCAAGTTATGCACAAAAGTTGTGTGTGTAGTACAAAACTAGAATTCGTTCGAATTGCCTTGAAATAAGTTATTGACTTGAAATGACTCATTGAAATGATTTTAAGGTTAAACGAATGCACACTTTCCTTGCAATGATCATTTGCAAGTTATACACAAAAGTTGTGTCTGTAGTGCAAAAATAGAATTCGTTCGAATTGCATTGAAATAAGTTATTGACTTGAAATGACTCATTGAAATGATTTTAAGGTTAAACGAATGCACACTTTCCTTGCAATGATCATTTGCAAGTTATGCACAAAAGTTGTGTCTGTACTGGAAAACTAGAATACGTTCGACTTGTTTTGAAATAGGTTATTGACTTGAAACGACTCATTGATATGATTTTAAGGTTAAAAGAATGCACACTTTCCTTGCAATGATCATTTGCAAGTTATGCACAAAAGTTGTGTCTGTAGTGCAAAACTAGAATTCATTCGACTTGCTTTGAGATAAGTTATTGACTTGAAATGACTCATTGAAATGATTTTAAGGTTAAACGAAAGCACACTTTCCTTGCAATGATCATTTGCAAGGTATGCACAAAAGTTGTGTCTGTAGTGCAAAAATAGAATTCGTTCGAATTGCTTTGAAGTAGGTTATTGACTTGAAATGACTCATTGAAATGATTTTAAGGTTAAAAGAATACCTACTTTCCTTGGAATGATAATTTGCAAGTTAGGCACAAAACTTGTGTTTGTAGTGCAAAATTAGAATTCGTTCGAATTGCTTTGAAATTAGTGATTGACTTGAAATGACTAATTGAAATTATTTTAAGGTTAAACGAATGCACACTTTCCTTGCAATGATCATTTGCAAGTTATGCACAAAAGTTGTGTCTGTAGTGCAAAAATAGAATTCGTTCGAATTGCATTGAAATAAGTTATTGACTTGAAATGACTCATTGAAATGATTTTAAGGTTAAACGAATGCACACTTTCCTTGCAATGATCATTTGCAAGTTATGCACAAAACTTGTGTCTGTACTGGAAAACTAGAATACGTTCGACTTGCTTTGACATAAGTTATTGACTTGAAATGACTCATTGAAATGATTTTAAGGTTAAACGAATGCACACTTTCCTGGCAATGATCATTTGCAAGTTATGCACAAAAGTTGTGTCTGTAGTGCGAAACTAGAATTCGTTCGACTTGCTTTGAAGTAGGTTATTGACTTGATATGACTCATTGAAATGATTTTAAGGTTAAACGAATGCACACTTTCCTTGCAATGATCATTTGCAAGTTATGCACAAAAGTTGTGTCTGTAGTGGCAAACTAGAATTCGTTCGACTTGTTTTGAAATAGGTTATTGACTTGAAATGACTCATTGATATGATTTTAAGGTTAAAAGAATGCACACTTTCCTTGCAATGATCATTTGCAAGTTATGCACAAAAGTTGTGTCTGTAGTGCAAAACTAGAATTCATTCGACTTGCTTTGAGATAAGTTATTGACTTGAAATGACTCATTGAAATGATTTTAAGGTTAAACGAAAGCACACTTTCCTTGCAATGATCATTTGCAAGTTATGCACAAAAGTTGTGTCTGTAGTGGCAAACTAGAATTCGTTCGACTTGTTTTGAAATAGGTTATTGACTTGAAACGACTCATTGATATGATTTTAAGGTTAAAAGAATGCACACTTTCCTTGGAATGATCATTTGCAAGTTATGCACAAACGTTTTGTCTGTAGTGCAAAACTAGAATTCATTCGACTTGCTTTGAGATAAGTTATTGACTTGAAATGACTCATTGAAATGATTTTAAGGTTAAACGAATGCACACTTTCCTTGCAATGATCATTTGCAAGTTATGCACAAAAGTTGTGTCTGTAGTGCAAATCTCGAATTCGTTCGACTTGCTTTGAAGTAAGTTATTGACTTGAAATGACTCATTGAAATGATTTTAATTTTAAACGAATGCACACTTTCCTTGCAATGATCATTTGCAAGTTATGTACAAAAGTTGTGTCTGTAGTGGCAAACTAGAATTCGTTCGACTTGTTTTGAAATAGGTTATTGACTTGAAATGACTCATTGAAATGATTTTAAGGTTAAACGAAAGCACACTTTCCTTGCAATGATCATTTGCAAGTTATGCACAAAAGTTGTGTCTGTAGTGCAAAAATAGAATTCGTTCGAATTGCTTTGAAATAAGTTATTGACTTGAAATGACTCATTGAAATGATTTTAAGGTTAAACGAATGCAGACTTTCCTTGCAATGATCATTTGCAAGTTATGCACAAAAGTTGTGTCTGTTGTGGCAAACTAGAATTCGTTCGACTTGTTTTGAAATAGGTTATTGACTTGAAACGACTCATTGATATGATTTTAAGGTTAAAAGAATGCACACTTTCCTTGCAATGATCATTTGCAAGTTATGCACAAAAGTTGTGTCTGTAGTGCAAAACTAGAATTCATTCGACTTGCTTTGAGATAAGTTATTGACTTGAAATGACTCATTGAAATGATTTTAAGGTTAAACGAAAGCACACTTTCCTTGCAATGATCATTTGCAAGGTATGCACAAAAGTTGTGTCTGTAGTGCAAAAATAGAATTCGTTCGAATTGCTTTGAAATAAGTTATTGACTTGAAATGACTCATTGAAATGATTTTAAGGTTAAACGAATGCACACTTTCCTTGCAATGATCATTTGCAAGTTATACACAAAAGTTGTGTCTGTAGTGCAAAAATAGAATTCGTTCGAATTGCATTGAAATAAGTTATTGACTTGAAATGACTCATTGAAATGATTTTAAGGTTAAACGAATGCACACTTTCCTTGCAATGATCATTTGCAAGTTATGCACAAAAGTTGTGTCTGTAGTGCAAATCTCGAATTCGTTCGACTTGCTTTGAAGTAAGTTATTGACTTGAAATGACTCATTGAAATGATTTTAATTTTAAACGAATGCACACTTTCCTTGCAATGATCATTTGCAAGTTATGTACAAAAGTTGTGTCTGTAGTGGCAAACTAGAATTCGTTCGACTTGTTTTGAAATAGGTTATTGACTTGAAATGACTCATTGAAATGATTTTAAGGTTAAACGAAAGCACACTTTCCTTGCAATGATCATTTGCAAGTTATGCACAAAAGTTGTGTCTGTAGTGCAAAAATAGAATTCGTTCGAATTGCATTGAAATAAGTTATTGACTTGAAATGACTCATTGAAATGATTTTAAGGTTAAACGAATGCACACTTTCCTTGCAATGATCATTTGCAAGTTATGCACAAAAGTTGTGTCTGTACTGGAAAACTAGAATACGTTCGACTTGCTTTGAAGTAGGTTATTGACTTGAAATGACTCATTGAAATGATTTTAAGGTTAAACGAAAGCACACTTTCCTTGCAATGATCATTTGCAAGTTATGCACAAAAGTTGTGTCTGTAGTGCAAAAATAGAATTCGTTCGAATTGCTTTGAAATAAGTTATTGACTTGAAATGACTCATTGAAATGATTTTAAGGTTAAACGAATGCACACTTTCCTTGCAATGATCATTTGCAAGTTATGCACAAAAGTTGTGTCTGTACTGGAAAACTAGAATACGTTCGACTTGCTTTGACATAAGTTATTGACTTGAAATGACTCATTGAAATGATTTTAAGGTTAAACGAATGCACACTTTCCTTGCAATGATCATTTGCAAGTTATGCACAAAAGTTGTGTCTGTAGTGCAAATCTCGAATTCGTTCGACTTGCTTTGAAGTAAGTTATTGACTTGAAATGACTCATTGAAATGATTTTAATTTTAAACGAATGCACACTTTCCTTGCAATGATCATTTGCAAGTTATGCACAAAAGTTGTGTGTGTAGTACAAAACTAGAATTCGTTCGAATTGCCTTGAAATAAGTTATTGACTTGAAATGACTCATTGAAATGATTTTAAGGTTAAACGAATGCACACTTTCCTTGCAATGATCATTTGCAAGTTATACACAAAAGTTGTGTCTGTAGTGCAAAAATAGAATTCGTTCGAATTGCATTGAAATAAGTTATTGACTTGAAATGACTCATTGAAATGATTTTAAGGTTAAACGAATGCACACTTTCCTTGCAATGATCATTTGCAAGTTATGCACAAAAGTTGTGTCTGTACTGGAAAACTAGAATACGTTCGACTTGTTTTGAAATAGGTTATTGACTTGAAACGACTCATTGATATGATTTTAAGGTTAAAAGAATGCACACTTTCCTTGCAATGATCATTTGCAAGTTATGCACAAAAGTTGTGTCTGTAGTGCAAAACTAGAATTCATTCGACTTGCTTTGAGATAAGTTATTGACTTGAAATGACTCATTGAAATGATTTTAAGGTTAAACGAAAGCACACTTTCCTTGCAATGATCATTTGCAAGGTATGCACAAAAGTTGTGTCTGTAGTGCAAAAATAGAATTCGTTCGAATTGCTTTGAAGTAGGTTATTGACTTGAAATGACTCATTGAAATGATTTTAAGGTTAAAAGAATACCTACTTTCCTTGGAATGATAATTTGCAAGTTAGGCACAAAACTTGTGTTTGTAGTGCAAAATTAGAATTCGTTCGAATTGCTTTGAAATTAGTGATTGACTTGAAATGACTAATTGAAATTATTTTAAGGTTAAACGAATGCACACTTTCCTTGCAATGATCATTTGCAAGTTATGCACAAAAGTTGTGTCTGTAGTGCAAAAATAGAATTCGTTCGAATTGCATTGAAATAAGTTATTGACTTGAAATGACTCATTGAAATGATTTTAAGGTTAAACGAATGCACACTTTCCTTGCAATGATCATTTGCAAGTTATGCACAAAACTTGTGTCTGTACTGGAAAACTAGAATACGTTCGACTTGCTTTGACATAAGTTATTGACTTGAAATGACTCATTGAAATGATTTTAAGGTTAAACGAATGCACACTTTCCTGGCAATGATCATTTGCAAGTTATGCACAAAAGTTGTGTCTGTAGTGCGAAACTAGAATTCGTTCGACTTGCTTTGAAGTAGGTTATTGACTTGATATGACTCATTGAAATGATTTTAAGGTTAAACGAATGCACACTTTCCTTGCAATGATCATTTGCAAGTTATGCACAAAAGTTGTGTCTGTAGTGGCAAACTAGAATTCGTTCGACTTGTTTTGAAATAGGTTATTGACTTGAAATGACTCATTGATATGATTTTAAGGTTAAAAGAATGCACACTTTCCTTGCAATGATCATTTGCAAGTTATGCACAAAAGTTGTGTCTGTAGTGCAAAACTAGAATTCATTCGACTTGCTTTGAGATAAGTTATTGACTTGAAATGACTCATTGAAATGATTTTAAGGTTAAACGAAAGCACACTTTCCTTGCAATGATCATTTGCAAGTTATGCACAAAAGTTGTGTCTGTAGTGGCAAACTAGAATTCGTTCGACTTGTTTTGAAATAGGTTATTGACTTGAAACGACTCATTGATATGATTTTAAGGTTAAAAGAATGCACACTTTCCTTGGAATGATCATTTGCAAGTTATGCACAAACGTTTTGTCTGTAGTGCAAAACTAGAATTCATTCGACTTGCTTTGAGATAAGTTATTGACTTGAAATGACTCATTGAAATGATTTTAAGGTTAAACGAATGCACACTTTCCTTGCAATGATCATTTGCAAGTTATGCACAAAAGTTGTGTCTGTAGTGCAAATCTCGAATTCGTTCGACTTGCTTTGAAGTAAGTTATTGACTTGAAATGACTCATTGAAATGATTTTAATTTTAAACGAATGCACACTTTCCTTGCAATGATCATTTGCAAGTTATGTACAAAAGTTGTGTCTGTAGTGGCAAACTAGAATTCGTTCGACTTGTTTTGAAATAGGTTATTGACTTGAAATGACTCATTGAAATGATTTTAAGGTTAAACGAAAGCACACTTTCCTTGCAATGATCATTTGCAAGTTATGCACAAAAGTTGTGTCTGTAGTGCAAAAATAGAATTCGTTCGAATTGCTTTGAAATAAGTTATTGACTTGAAATGACTCATTGAAATGATTTTAAGGTTAAACGAATGCAGACTTTCCTTGCAATGATCATTTGCAAGTTATGCACAAAAGTTGTGTCTGTTGTGGCAAACTAGAATTCGTTCGACTTGTTTTGAAATAGGTTATTGACTTGAAACGACTCATTGATATGATTTTAAGGTTAAAAGAATGCACACTTTCCTTGCAATGATCATTTGCAAGTTATGCACAAAAGTTGTGTCTGTAGTGCAAAACTAGAATTCATTCGACTTGCTTTGAGATAAGTTATTGACTTGAAATGACTCATTGAAATGATTTTAAGGTTAAACGAAAGCACACTTTCCTTGCAATGATCATTTGCAAGGTATGCACAAAAGTTGTGTCTGTAGTGCAAAAATAGAATTCGTTCGAATTGCTTTGAAATAAGTTATTGACTTGAAATGACTCATTGAAATGATTTTAAGGTTAAACGAATGCACACTTTCCTTGCAATGATCATTTGCAAGTTATACACAAAAGTTGTGTCTGTAGTGCAAAAATAGAATTCGTTCGAATTGCATTGAAATAAGTTATTGACTTGAAATGACTCATTGAAATGATTTTAAGGTTAAACGAATGCACACTTTCCTTGCAATGATCATTTGCAAGTTATGCACAAAAGTTGTGTCTGTACTGGAAAACTAGAATACGTTCGACTTGTTTTGAAATAGGTTATTGACTTGAAACGACTCATTGATATGATTTTAAGGTTAAAAGAATGCACACTTTCCTTGCAATGATCATTTGCAAGTTATGCACAAAAGTTGTGTCTGTAGTGCAAAACTAGAATTCATTCGACTTGCTTTGAGATAAGTTATTGACTTGAAATGACTCATTGAAATGATTTTAAGGTTAAACGAAAGCACACTTTCCTTGCAATGATCATTTGCAAGGTATGCACAAAAGTTGTGTCTGTAGTGCAAAAATAGAATTCGTTCGAATTGCTTTGAAGTAGGTTATTGACTTGAAATGACTCATTGAAATGATTTTAAGGTTAAAAGAATACCTACTTTCCTTGGAATGATAATTTGCAAGTTAGGCACAAAACTTGTGTTTGTAGTGCAAAATTAGAATTCGTTCGAATTGCTTTGAAATTAGTGATTGACTTGAAATGACTAATTGAAATTATTTTAAGGTTAAACGAATGCACACTTTCCTTGCAATGATCATTTGCAAGTTATGCACAAAAGTTGTGTCTGTAGTGCAAAAATAGAATTCGTTCGAATTGCATTGAAATAAGTTATTGACTTGAAATGACTCATTGAAATGATTTTAAGGTTAAACGAATGCACACTTTCCTTGCAATGATCATTTGCAAGTTATGCACAAAACTTGTGTCTGTACTGGAAAACTAGAATACGTTCGACTTGCTTTGACATAAGTTATTGACTTGAAATGACTCATTGAAATGATTTTAAGGTTAAACGAATGCACACTTTCCTTGCAATGATCATTTGCAAGTTATGCACAAAAGTTGTGTCTGTAGTGCAAATCTCGAATTCGTTCGACTTGCTTTGAAGTAAGTTATTGACTTGAAATGACTCATTGAAATGATTTTAATTTTAAACGAATGCACACTTTCCTTGCAATGATCATTTGCAAGTTATGTACAAAAGTTGTGTCTGTAGTGGCAAACTAGAATTCGTTCGACTTGTTTTGAAATAGGTTATTGACTTGAAATGACTCATTGAAATGATTTTAAGGTTAAACGAAAGCACACTTTCCTTGCAATGATCATTTGCAAGTTATGCACAAAAGTTGTGTCTGTAGTGCAAAAATAGAATTCGTTCGAATTGCATTGAAATAAGTTATTGACTTGAAATGACTCATTGAAATGATTTTAAGGTTAAACGAATGCACACTTTCCTTGCAATGATCATTTGCAAGTTATGCACAAAAGTTGTGTCTGTACTGGAAAACTAGAATACGTTCGACTTGCTTTGAAGTAGGTTATTGACTTGAAATGACTCATTGAAATGATTTTAAGGTTAAACGAAAGCACACTTTCCTTGCAATGATCATTTGCAAGTTATGCACAAAAGTTGTGTCTGTAGTGGCAAACTAGAATTCGTTCGACTTGTTTTGAAATAGGTTATTGACTTGAAACGACTCATTGATATGATTTTAAGGTTAAAAGAATGCACACTTTCCTTGCAATGATCATTTGCAAGTTATGCACAAAAGTTGTGTCTGTAGTGCAAAACTAGAATTCGTTCGAATTGCTTTGAAATAAGTTATTGACTTGAAATGACTCATTGAAATGATTTTAAGGTTAAACGAATGCACACTTTCCTTGCAATGATCATTTGCAAGTTATGCACAAAAGTTGTGTCTGTAGTGCAAAACTAGAATTCGTTCGACTTGCTTTGAAGTAGGTTATTGACTTGAAATGACTCATTGAAATGATTTTAAGGTTAAACGAATGCACACTTTCCTTGCAATGATCATTTGCAAGTTATGCACAAAAGTTGTGTCTGTAGTGCAAATCTCGAATTCGTTCGACTTGCTTTGAAGTAAGTTATTGACTTGAAATGACTCATTGAAATGATTTTAATTTTAAACGAATGCACACTTTCCTTGCAATGATCATTTGCAAGTTATGTACAAAAGTTGTGTCTGTAGTGGCAAACTAGAATTCGTTCGACTTGTTTTGAAATAGGTTATTGACTTGAAATGACTCATTGAAATGATTTTAAGGTTAAACGAATGCACACTTTCCTTGCAATGATCATTTGCAAGTTATGCACAAAAGTTGTGTCTGTAGTGCAAAAATAGAATTCGTTCGAATTGCTTTGAAATAAGTTATTGACTTGAAATGACTCATTGAAATGATTTTAATTTTAAACGAATGCACACTTTCCTTGCAATGATCATTTGCAAGTTATGTACAAAAGTTGTGTCTGTAGTGGCAAACTAGAATTCGTTCGACTTGTTTTGAAATAGGTTATTGACTTGAAATGACTCATTGAAATGATTTTAAGGTTAAACGAAAGCACACTTTCCTTGCAATGATCATTTGCAAGTTATGCACAAAAGTTGTGTCTGTAGTGCAAAAATAGAATTCGTTCGAATTGCATTGAAATAAGTTATTGACTTGAAATGACTCATTGAAATGATTTTAAGGTTAAACGAATGCACACTTTCCTTGCAATGATCATTTGCAAGTTATGCACAAAAGTTGTGTCTGTAGTGCAAATCTCGAATTCGTTCGACTTGCTTTGAAGTAAGTTATTGACTTGAAATGACTCATTGAAATGATTTTAATTTTAAACGAATGCACACTTTCCTTGCAATGATCATTTGCAAGTTATGTACAAAAGTTGTGTCTGTAGTGGCAAACTAGAATTCGTTCGACTTGTTTTGAAATAGGTTATTGACTTGAAATGACTCATTGAAATGATTTTAAGGTTAAACGAATGCACACTTTCCTTGCAATGATCATTTGCAAGTTATGCACAAAAGTTGTGTCTGTAGTGCAAAAATAGAATTCGTTCGAATTGCTTTGAAATAAGTTATTGACTTGAAATGACTCATTGAAATGATTTTAATTTTAAACGAATGCACACTTTCCTTGCAATGATCATTTGCAAGTTATGTACAAAAGTTGTGTCTGTAGTGGCAAACTAGAATTCGTTCGACTTGTTTTGAAATAGGTTATTGACTTGAAATGACTCATTGAAATGATTTTAAGGTTAAACGAAAGCACACTTTCCTTGCAATGATCATTTGCAAGTTATGCACAAAAGTTGTGTCTGTAGTGCAAAAATAGAATTCGTTCGAATTGCATTGAAATAAGTTATTGACTTGAAATGACTCATTGAAATGATTTTAAGGTTAAACGAATGCACACTTTCCTTGCAATGATCATTTGCAAGTTATGCACAAAAGTTGTGTCTGTACTGGAAAACTAGAATACGTTCGACTTTCTTTGAAGTAGGTTATTGACTTGAAATGACTCATTGAAATGATTTTAAGGTTAAACGAAAGCACACTTTCCTTGCAATGATCATTTGCAAGTTACGCACAAAAGTTGTGTCTGTAGTGCAAAAATAGAATCCGTTGGAATTGCTTTGAAATAAGTTATTGACTTGAAATGACTCATTGAAATGATTTTAAGGTTAAACGAATGCACACTTTCCTTGCAATAATCATTTGCAAGTTATGCACAAAAGTTGTGTCTGTACTGGAAAACTAGAATACGTTCGACTTGCTTTGACATAAGTTATTGACTTGAAATGACTCATTGAAATGATTTTAAGGTTAAACGAATGCACACTTTCCTTGCAATGATCATTTGCAAGTTATGCACAAAAGTTGTGTCTGTAGTGCAAATCTCGAATTCGTTCGACTTGCTTTGAAGTAAGTTATTGACTTGAAATGACTCATTGAAATGATTTTAATTTTAAACGAATGCACACTTTCCTTGCAATGATCATTTGCAAGTTATGCACAAAAGTTGTGTCTGTAGTGGCAAACTAGAATTCGTTCGACTTGTTTTGAAATAGGTTATTGACTTGAAACGACTCATTGATATGATTTTAAGGTTAAAAGAATGCACACTTTCCTTGCAATGATCATTTGCAAGTTATGCACAAAAGTTGTGTCTGTAGTGCAAAACTAGAATTCATTCGACTTGCTTTGAGATAAGTTATTGACTTGAAATGACTCATTGAAATGATTTTAAGGTTAAACGAAAGCACACTTTCCTTGCAATGATCATTTGCAAGGTATGCACAAAAGTTGTGTCTGTAGTGCAAAAATAGAATTCGTTCGAATTGCTTTGAAATAAGTTATTGACTTGAAATGACTCATTGAAATGATTTTAAGGTTAAACGAATGCACACTTTCCTTGCAATGATCATTTGCAAGTTATGCACAAAAGTTGTGTCTGTAGTGCAAAACTAGAATTCGTTCGACTTGCTTTGAAGTAGGTTATTGACTTGAAATGACTCATTGAAATGATTTTAAGGTTAAACGAATACCTACTTTCCTTGGAATGATAATTTGCAAGTTAGGCACAAAACTTGTGTTTGTAGTGCAAAATTAGAATTCGTTCGAATTGCTTTGAAATTAGTGATTGACTTGAAATGACTAATTGAAATGATTTTAAGGTTAAACGAATGCACACTTTCCTTGCAATTATCATTTGCAAGTTATGCACAAAAGTTGTGTCTGTAGTGCAAAAATAGAATTCGTTCGAATTGCATTGAAATAAGTTATTGACTTGAAATGACTCATTGAAATGATTTTAAGGTTAAACGAATGCACACTTTCCTTGCAATTATCATTTGCAAGTTATGCACAAAAGTTGTGTCTATAGTGCAAAACTAGAATTCGTTCGACTTGTTTTGAAATAGGTTATTGACTTGAAATGACTCATTGAAATGATTTTAAGGTTAAACGAATGCACACTTTCCTTGCAATGATCATTTGCAAGTTATGCACAAAAGTTGTGTCTGTACTGGAAAACTAGAATACGTTCGACTTGCTTTGACATAAGTTATTGACTTGAAATGACTCATTGAAATGATTTTAAGGTTAAACGAATGCACACTTTCCTTGCAATGATCATTTGCAAGTTATGCACAAAAGTTGTGTCTGTAGTGCAAATCTCGAATTCGTTCGACTTGCTTTGAAGTAAGTTATTGACTTGAAATGACTCATTGAAATGATTTTAATTTTAAACGAATGCACACTTTCCTTGCAATGATCATTTGCAAGTTATGCACAAAAGTTGTGTCTGTAGTGGCAAACTAGAATTCGTTCGACTTGTTTTGAAATAGGTTATTGACTTGAAACGACTCATTGATATGATTTTAAGGTTAAAAGAATGCACACTTTCCTTGCAATGATCATTTGCAAGTTATGCACAAAAGTTGTGTCTGTAGTGCAAAACTAGAATTCATTCGACTTGCTTTGAGATAAGTTATTGACTTGAAATGACTCATTGAAATGATTTTAAGGTTAAACGAAAGCACACTTTCCTTGCAATGATCATTTGCAAGGTATGCACAAAAGTTGTGTCTGTAGTGCAAAAATAGAATTCGTTCGGATTGCTTTGAAATAAGTTATTGACTTGAAATGACTCATTGAAATGATTTTAAGGTTAAACGAATGCACACTTTCCTTGCAATGATCATTTGCAAGTTATGCACAAAAGTTGTGTCTGTAGTGCAAAACTAGAATTCGTTCGACTTGCTTTGAAGTAGGTTATTGACTTGAAATGACTCATTGAAATGATTTTAAGGTTAAACGAATGCACACTTTCCTTGCAATGATCATTTGCAAGTTATGCACAAAAGTTGTGTCTGTAGTGCAAATCTCGAATTCGTTCGACTTGCTTTGAAGTAAGTTATTGACTTGAAATGACTCATTGAAATGATTTTAATTTTAAACGAATGCACACTTTCCTTGCAATGATCATTTGCAAGTTATGTACAAAAGTTGTGTCTGTAGTGGCAAACTAGAATTCGTTCGACTTGTTTTGAAATAGGTTATTGACTTGAAATGACTCATTGAAATGATTTTAAGGTTAAACGAAAGCACACTTTCCTTGCAATGATCATTTGCAAGTTATGCACAAAAGTTGTGTCTGTAGTGCAAAAATAGAATTCGTTCGAATTGCATTGAAATAAGTTATTGACTTGAAATGACTCATTGAAATGATTTTAAGGTTAAACGAATGCACACTTTCCTTGCAATGATCATTTGCAAGTTATGCACAAAAGTTGTGTCTGTACTGGAAAACTAGAATACGTTCGACTTGCTTTGAAGTAGGTTATTGACTTGAAATGACTCATTGAAATGATTTTAAGGTTAAACGAAAGCACACTTTCCTTGCAATGATCATTTGCAAGTTATGCACAAAAGTTGTGTCTGTAGTGCAAAAATAGAATTCGTTCGAATTGCTTTGAAATAAGTTATTGACTTGAAATGACTCATTGAAATGATTTTAAGGTTAAACGAATGCACACTTTCCTTGCAATGATCATTTGCAAGTTATGCACAAAAGTTGTGTCTGTACTGGAAAACTAGAATACGTTCGACTTGCTTTGACATAAGTTATTGACTTGAAATGACTCATTGAAATGATTTTAAGGTTAAACGAATGCACACTTTCCTTGCAATGATCATTTGCAAGTTATGCACAAAAGTTGTGTCTGTAGTGCAAATCTCGAATTCGTTCGACTTGCTTTGAAGTAAGTTATTGACTTGAAATGACTCATTGAAATGATTTTAATTTTAAACGAATGCACACTTTCCTTGCAATGATCATTTGCAAGTTATGCACAAAAGTTGTGTCTGTAGTGGCAAACTAGAATTCGTTCGACTTGTTTTGAAATAGGTTATTGACTTGAAACGACTCATTGATATGATTTTAAGGTTAAAAGAATGCACACTTTCCTTGCAATGATCATTTGCAAGTTATGCACAAAAGTTGTGTCTGTAGTGCAAAACTAGAATTCATTCGACTTGCTTTGAGATAAGTTATTGACTTGAAATGACTCATTGAAATGATTTTAAGGTTAAACGAAAGCACACTTTCCTTGCAATGATCATTTGCAAGGTATGCACAAAAGTTGTGTCTGTAGTGCAAAAATAGAATTCGTTCGAATTGCTTTGAAATAAGTTATTGACTTGAAATGACTCATTGAAATGATTTTAAGGTTAAACGAATGCACACTTTCCTTGCAATGATCATTTGCAAGTTATGCACAAAAGTTGTGTCTGTAGTGCAAAACTAGAATTCGTTCGACTTGCTTTGAAGTAGGTTATTGACTTGAAATGACTCATTGAAATGATTTTAAGGTTAAACGAATACCTACTTTCCTTGGAATGATAATTTGCAAGTTAGGCACAAAACTTGTGTTTGTAGTGCAAAATTAGAATTCGTTCGAATTGCTTTGAAATTAGTGATTGACTTGAAATGACTAATTGAAATGATTTTAAGGTTAAACGAATGCACACTTTCCTTGCAATTATCATTTGCAAGTTATGCACAAAAGTTGTGTCTGTAGTGCAAAAATAGAATTCGTTCGAATTGCATTGAAATAAGTTATTGACTTGAAATGACTCATTGAAATGATTTTAAGGTTAAACGAATGCACACTTTCCTTGCAATTATCATTTGCAAGTTATGCACAAAAGTTGTGTCTGTAGTGCAAAACTAGAATTCGTTCGACTTGTTTTGAAATAGGTTATTGACTTGAAATGACTCATTGATATGATTTTAAGGTTAAAAGAATGCACACTTAACTTGCAATGATCATTTGCAAGTTATGCACAAAAGTTGTGTCTGTAGTGCAAAACTAGAATTCATTCGACTTGCTTTGAGATAAGTTATTGACTTGAAATGACTCATTGAATTGATTTTAAGGTTAAACGAAAGCACACTTTCCTTGCAATGATCATTTGCAAGTTATGCACAAAAGTTGTGTCTGTAGTGCAAAAATAGAATTCGTTCGAATTGCATTGAAATAAGTTATTGACTTGAAATGACTCATTGAAATGATTTTAAGGTTAAACGAATGCACACTTTCCTTGCAATTATCATTTGCAAGTTATGCACAAAAGTTGTGTCTGTAGTGCAAAACTAGAATTCGTTCGACTTGCTTTGAAGTAAGTTATTGACTTGAAATGACTCATTGAAATCATTTTAAGGTTAAACGAATGCACACTTTCCTTGCAATGATCATTTGCAAGTTATGTACAAAAGTTGTGTCTGTAGTGGCAAACTAGAATTCGTTCGACTTGTTTTGAAATAGGTTATTGACTTGAAATGACTCATTGAAATGATTTTAAGGTTAAACGAAAGCACACTTTCCTTGCAATGATCATTTGCAAGTTATGCACAAAAGTTGTGTCTGTAGTGCAAAAATAGAATTCGTTCGAATTGCATTGAAATAAGTTATTGACTTGAAATGACTCATTGAAATGATTTTAAGGTTAAACGAATGCACACTTTCCTTGCAATGATCATTTGTAAGTTATGCACAAAAATTGTGTCTGTACTGGAAAACTAGAATACGTTCGACTTGCTTTGAAGTAGGTTATTGACTTGAAATGACTCATTGAAATGATTTTAAGGTTAAACGAAAGCACACTTTCCTTGCAATGATCATTTGCAAGTTATGCACAAAAGTTGTGTCTGTAGTGCAAAAATAGAATTCGTTCGAATTGCTTTGAAATAAGTTATTGACTTGAAATGACTCATTGAAATGATTTTAAGGTTAAACGAATGCAAACTTTCCTTGCAATGATCATTTGCAAGTTATGCACAAAAGTTGTGTCTGTACTGGAAAAATAGAATACGTTCGACTTGCTTTGACATAAGTTATTGACTTGAAATGACCCATTGAAATGATTTTAAGGTTAAACGAATGCACACTTTCCTTGCAATGACCATTTGCAAGTTATGCACAAAAGTTGTGTCTGTAGTGCAAAACTAGAATTCATTCGACTTGCTTTGAGATAAGTTATTGACTTGAAATGACTCATTGAAATGATTTTAAGGTTAAACGAAAGCACACTTTCCTTGCAATGATCATTTGCAAGTTATGCACAAAAGTTGTGTCTGTAGTGCAAAAATAGAATTCGTTCGAATTGCTTTGAAATAAGTTATTCACTTGAAATGACTCATTGAAATGATTTTAAGGTTAAACGAATGCACACTTTCCTTGCAATGATCATTTGCAAGTTATGCACAAAACTTGTGTCTGTACTGGAAAACTAGAATACGTTCGACTTGCTTTGACATAAGTTATTGACTTGAAATGACTCATTGAAATGATTTTAAGGTTAAACGAATGCACACTTTCCTTGCAATGATCATTTGCAAGTTATGCACAAAAGTTGTGTCTGTAGTGCAAAACTAGAATTCATTCGACTTGCTTTGAGATAAGTTATTGACTTGAAATGACTCATTGAAATGATTTTAAGGTTAAACGAAAGCACACTTTCCTTGCAATGATCATTTGCAAGTTATGCACAAAAGTTGTGTCTGTAGTGCAAAAATAGAATTCGTTCGAATTGCTTTGAAATAAGTTATTGACTTGAAATGACTCATTGAAATGATTTTAAGGTTAAACGAATTCACACTTTCCTTGCAATGATTATTTGCAAGTTATGCACAAAAGTTGTGCCTGTACTGGAAAACTAGAATACGTTCGACTTGCTTTGACATAAGTTATTGACTTGAAATGACTCATTGAAATCATTTTAAGGTTAAACGAATGCACACTTTCCTTGCAATGATCATTTGCAAGTTATGCACAAAAGTTGTGTCTGTAGTGCAAATCTCGAATTCGTTCGACTTGCTTTGAAGTAAGTTATTGACTTGAAATGACTCATTGAAATGATTTTAATTTTAAACGAATGCACACTTTCCTTGCAATGATCATTTGCAAGTTATGCACAAAAGTTGTGTCTGTAGTGGCAAACTAGAATTCGTTCGACTTGTTTTGAAATAGGTTATTGACTTGAGATGACTCATTGATATGATTTTAAGGTTAAAAGAATGCACACTTTCCTTGCAATGATCATTTGCAAGTTATGCACAAAAGTTGTGTCTGTAGTGCAAAACTAGAATTCATTCAACTTGCTTTGAGATAAGTTATTGACTTGAAATGACTCATTGAAATGATTTTAAGGTTAAACGAAAGCACACTTTCCTTGCAATGATCATTTGCAAGGTATGCACAAAAGTTGTGTCTGTAGTGCAAAAATAGAATTCGTTCGAATTGCTTTGAAATAAGTTATTGACTTGAAATGACTCATTGAAATGATTTTAAGGTTAAACGAATGCACACTTTCCTTGCAATGATCATTTGCAAGTTATGCACAAAAGTTGTGTCTGTAGTGCAAAACTAGAATTCGTTCGACTTGCTGTGAAGTAGGTTCTTGACTTGAAATGACTCATTGAAATGATTTTAAGGTTAAACGAATACCTACTTTCCTTGGAATGATAATTTGCAAGTTAGGCACAAAACTTGTGTTTGTAGTGCAAAATTAGAATTCGTTCGAATTGCTTTGAAATTAGTGATTGACTTGAAATGACTAATTGAAATGATTTTAAGGTTAAACGAATGCACACTTTCCTTGCAATGATCATTTGCAAGTTATGCACAAAAGTTGTGTCTGTAGTGCAAAAATAGAATTCGTTCGAATTGCATTGAAATAAGTTATTGACTTGAAATGACTCATTGAAATGATTTTAAGGTTAAACGAATGCACACTTTCCTTGCAATGATCATTTGCAAGTTATGCACAAAAGTTGTGTCTGTACTGGAAAACTAGAATACGTTCGACTTGCTTTGACATAAGTTATTAACTTGAAATGACTCATTGAAATGATTTTAAGGTTAAACGAATGCACACTGTCCTTGCAATGATCATTTGCAAGTTATGCACAAAAGTTGTGTCTGTAGTGCAAATCTCGAATTCGTTCGACTTGCTTTGAAGTAAGTTATTGACTTGAAATGACTCATTGAAATGATTTTAATTTTAAACGAATGCACACTTTCCTTGCAATGATCATTTGCAAGTTATGTACAAAAGTTGTGTCTGTAGTGGCAAACTAGAATTCGTTCGACTTGTTTTGAAATAGGTTATTGACTTGAAATGACTCATTGATATGATTTTAAGGTTAAAAGAATGCACACATTCCTTGCAATGATCATTTGCAAGTTATGCACAAAAGTTGTTTCTGTAGTGCAAAACTAGAATTCATTCGACTTGCTTTGAGATAAGTTATTGACTTGAAATGACTCATTGAAATGATTTTAAGGTTAAACGAAAGTGCACTTTCCTTGCAATGATCATTTGCAAGTTATGCACAAAACTTGTGTTTGTAGTGCAAAATTAGAATTCGTTCGAATTGCTTTGAAATTAGTGATTGACTTGAAATGACTAATTGAAATGATTTTAAGGTTAAACGAATGCACACTTTCCTTGCAATGATCATTTGCAAGTTATGCACAAAAGTTGTGTCTGTACTGGAAAACTAGAATACGCTCGACTTGCTTTGACATAAGTTATTGACTTGAAATGACTCATTGAAATGATTTTAAGGTTAAATGAATGCACACTTTCCTTGCAATGATCATTTGCAAGTTATGCACAAAACTTGTGTTTGTAGTGGAAAATTAGAATTCGTTCGAATTGCTTTGAAATTAGTGATTGACTTGAAATGACTAATTGAAATGATTTTAAGGTTAAACGAATGCACACTTTCCTTGCAATGATCATTTGCAAGTTATGCACAAAAGTTGTGTCTGTAGTGCAAAAATAGAATTCGTTCGAATTGCATTGAAATAAGTTATTGACTTGAAATGACTCATTGAAATGATTTTAAGGTTAAACGAATGCACACTTTCCTTGCAATTATCATTTGCAAGTTATGCGCAAAAGTTGTGTCTGTAGTGCAAAACTAGAATTCGTTCGACTTGCTTTGAAGTAAGTTATTGACTTGAAATGACTCATTGAAATGATTTTAATTTTAAACGAATGCACACTTTCCTTGCAATGATCATTTGCAAGTTATGCACAAAAGTTGTGTCTGTAGTGCAAAACTAGAATTCGTTCGACTTGCTTTGAAGTAAGTTCTTGACTTGAAATGACTCATTGAAATGATTTTAATTTTAAACGAATGCACACTTTCCTTGCAATGATCATTTGCAAGTTATGCACAAAAGGTGTGTCTGTAGTGGAAAACTAGAATTCGTTCGACTTGTTTTGAAATAGGTTATTGACTTGAAATGACTCATTGATATGATTTTAAGGTTAAAAGAAGGCACACTTTCCTTGCATTGATCATTTGCAAGTTATGCACAAAACTTGTGTCTGTAGTGCAAAACTAGAATTCATTCGACTTGCTTTGAGATAAGTTATTGACTTGAAATGACTCATTGAAATGATTTTAAGGTTAAACGAATACCTACTTTCCTTGGAATGATAATTTGCAAGTTATGCACAAAACTTGTGTCTGTAGTGCAAAATTAGAATTCGTTTCAATTGCTTTGAAATTAGTGATTGACTTGAAATGACTAATTGAAATGATTTTAAGGTTAAACGAATGCAAACTTTCCTTGCAATGATCATTTGCAAGTTATGCACAAAAGTTGTGTCTGTACTGGAAAACTAGAATACGTTCGACTTGCTTTGACATAAGTTATTGACTTGAAATGACTCATTGAAATGATTTTAAGGTTAAACGAATGCACACTTTCCTTGCAATGACCATTTGCAAGTTATGCTCAAAAGTTGTGTCTGTAGTGCAAAACTAGAATTCATTCGACTTGCTTTGAGATAAGTTATTGACTTGAAATGACTCATTGAAATGATTTTAAGGTTAAACGAAAGCACACTTTCCTTACAATGATCATTTGCAAGTTATGCACAAAAGTTGTGTCTGTAGTGCAAAAATAGAATTCGTTCGAATTGCTTTGAAATAAGTTATTGACTTGAAATGACTCATTGAAATGATTTTAAGGTTAAACGAATGCACACTTTCCTTGCAATGATCATTTGCAAGTTATGCACAAAAGTTGTGTCTGTACTGGAAAACTAGAATACGTTCGACTTGCTTTGACATAAGTTATTGACTTGAAATGACTCATTGAAATGATTTTAAGGTTAAACGAATGCACACTTTCCTTGCAATGATCATTTGCAAGTTATGCACAAAAGTTGTGTCTGTAGTGCAAATCTCGAATTCGTTCGACTTGCTTTGAAGTAAGTTATTGACTTGAAATGACTCATTGAAATGATTTTAATTTTAAACGAATGCACACTTTCCTTGCAATGATCATTTGCAAGTTATGCACAAAAGTTGTGTCTGTAGTGGCAAACTAGAATTCGTTCGACTTGTTTTGAAATAGGTTATTGACTTGAAATGACTCATTGATATGATTTTAAGGTTAAAAGAATGCACACTTTCCTTGCAATGATCATTTGCAAGTTATGCACAAAAGTTGTGTCTGTAGTGGAAAACTAGAATTCGTTCGACTTGTTTTGAAATAGGTTATTGACTTGAAATGACTCATTGATATGATTTTAAGGTTAAAAGAATGCACACTTTCCTTGCATTGATCATTTGCAAGTTATGCACAAAAGTTGTGTCTGTAGTGCAAAACTATAATTCATTCGACTTGCTTTGAGATAAGTTATTGACTTGAAATGACTCATTGAAATGATTTTAAGGTTAAACGAATACCTACTTTCCTTGGAATGATAATTTGCAAGTTATGCAGAAAACTTGTGTTTGTAGTGCAAAATTAGAATTCGTTCGAATTGCTTTGAAATTAGTGATTGACTTGAAATGACTAATTGAAATGATTTTAAGGTTAAACGAATGCAAACTTTCCTTGCAATGATCATTTGCAAGTTATGCACAAAAGTTGTGTCTGTACTGGAAAACTAGAATACGTTCGACTTGCTTTGACATAAGTTATTGACTTGAAATGACTCATTGAAATGATTTTAAGGTTAAACGAATGCACACTTTCCTTGCAATGACCATTTGCAAGTTATGCACAAAAGTTGTGTCTGTAGTGCAAAACTAGAATTCATTCGACTTGCTTTGAGATAAGTTATTGACTTGAAATGACTCATTGAAATGATTTTAAGGTTAAACGAAAGCACACTTTCCTTGCAATGATCATTTGCAAGTTATGCACAAAAGTTGTGTCTGTAGTGCAAAAATAGAATTCGTTCGAATTGCTTTGAAATAAGTTATTGACTTGAAATGACTCATTGAAATGATTTTAAGGTTAAACGAATGCACACTTTCCTTGCAATGATCATTTGCAAGTTATGCACAAAAGTTGTGTCTGTAGTGGCAAACTAGAATCGTTCGACTTGCTTTGACATAAGTTATTGACTTGAAATGACTCATTGAAATGATTTTAAGGTTAAACGAATGCACACTTTCCTTGCAATGATCATTTGCAAGTTATGCACAAAAGTTGTGTCTGTAGTGCAAAAATAGAATTTGTTCGAATTGCATTGAAATATGTTATTGACTTGAAATGACTCATTGAAATGATTTTAAGGTTAAACGAATGCACACTTTCCTTGCAATGATCATTTGCAAGTTATGCACAAAAGTTGTGTCTGTAGTGCAAATCTCGAATTCGTTCGACTTGCTTTGAAGTAAGTTATTGACTTGAAATGACTCATTGAAATGATTTTAATTTTAAACGAATGCACACTTTCCTTGCAATGATCATTTGCAAGTTATGCACAAAAGTTGTGTCTGTACTGGAAAACTAGAATACGCTCGACTTGCTTTGACATAAGTTATTGACTTGAAATGACTCATTGAAATGATTTTAAGGTTAAATGAATGCACACTTTCCTTGCAATGATCATTTGCAAGTTATGCACAAAACTTGTGTTTGTAGTGGAAAATTAGAATTCGTTCGAATTGCTTTGAAATTAGTGATTGACTTGAAATGACTAATTGAAATGATTTTAAGGTTAAACGAATGCACACTTTCCTTGCAATGATCATTTGCAAGTTATGCACAAAAGTTGTGTCTGTAGTGCAAAAATAGAATTCGTTCGAATTGCATTGAAATAAGTTATTGACTTGAAATGACTCATTGAAATGATTTTAAGGTTAAACGAATGCACACTTTCCTTGCAATTATCATTTGCAAGTTATGCGCAAAAGTTGTGTCTGTAGTGCAAAACTAGAATTCGTTCGACTTGCTTTGAAGTAAGTTATTGACTTGAAATGACTCATTGAAATGATTTTAATTTTAAACGAATGCACACTTTCCTTGCAATGATCATTTGCAAGTTATGCACAAAAGTTGTGTCTGTAGTGCAAAACTAGAATTCGTTCGACTTGCTTTGAAGTAAGTTCTTGACTTGAAATGACTCATTGAAATGATTTTAATTTTAAACGAATGCACACTTTCCTTGCAATGATCATTTGCAAGTTATGCACAAAAGGTGTGTCTGTAGTGGAAAACTAGAATTCGTTCGACTTGTTTTGAAATAGGTTATTGACTTGAAATGACTCATTGATATGATTTTAAGGTTAAAAGAAGGCACACTTTCCTTGCATTGATCATTTGCAAGTTATGCACAAAACTTGTGTCTGTAGTGCAAAACTAGAATTCATTCGACTTGCTTTGAGATAAGTTATTGACTTGAAATGACTCATTGAAATGATTTTAAGGTTAAACGAATACCTACTTTCCTTGGAATGATAATTTGCAAGTTATGCACAAAACTTGTGTCTGTAGTGCAAAATTAGAATTCGTTTCAATTGCTTTGAAATTAGTGATTGACTTGAAATGACTAATTGAAATGATTTTAAGGTTAAACGAATGCAAACTTTCCTTGCAATGATCATTTGCAAGTTATGCACAAAAGTTGTGTCTGTACTGGAAAACTAGAATACGTTCGACTTGCTTTGACATAAGTTATTGACTTGAAATGACTCATTGAAATGATTTTAAGGTTAAACGAATGCACACTTTCCTTGCAATGACCATTTGCAAGTTATGCTCAAAAGTTGTGTCTGTAGTGCAAAACTAGAATTCATTCGACTTGCTTTGAGATAAGTTATTGACTTGAAATGACTCATTGAAATGATTTTAAGGTTAAACGAAAGCACACTTTCCTTACAATGATCATTTGCAAGTTATGCACAAAAGTTGTGTCTGTAGTGCAAAAATAGAATTCGTTCGAATTGCTTTGAAATAAGTTATTGACTTGAAATGACTCATTGAAATGATTTTAAGGTTAAACGAATGCACACTTTCCTTGCAATGATCATTTGCAAGTTATGCACAAAAGTTGTGTCTGTACTGGAAAACTAGAATACGTTCGACTTGCTTTGACATAAGTTATTGACTTGAAATGACTCATTGAAATGATTTTAAGGTTAAACGAATGCACACTTTCCTTGCAATGATCATTTGCAAGTTATGCACAAAAGTTGTGTCTGTAGTGCAAATCTCGAATTCGTTCGACTTGCTTTGAAGTAAGTTATTGACTTGAAATGACTCATTGAAATGATTTTAATTTTAAACGAATGCACACTTTCCTTGCAATGATCATTTGCAAGTTATGCACAAAAGTTGTGTCTGTAGTGGCAAACTAGAATTCGTTCGACTTGTTTTGAAATAGGTTATTGACTTGAAATGACTCATTGATATGATTTTAAGGTTAAAAGAATGCACACTTTCCTTGCAATGATCATTTGCAAGTTATGCACAAAAGTTGTGTCTGTAGTGGAAAACTAGAATTCGTTCGACTTGTTTTGAAATAGGTTATTGACTTGAAATGACTCATTGATATGATTTTAAGGTTAAAAGAATGCACACTTTCCTTGCATTGATCATTTGCAAGTTATGCACAAAAGTTGTGTCTGTAGTGCAAAACTATAATTCATTCGACTTGCTTTGAGATAAGTTATTGACTTGAAATGACTCATTGAAATGATTTTAAGGTTAAACGAATACCTACTTTCCTTGGAATGATAATTTGCAAGTTATGCAGAAAACTTGTGTTTGTAGTGCAAAATTAGAATTCGTTCGAATTGCTTTGAAATTAGTGATTGACTTGAAATGACTAATTGAAATGATTTTAAGGTTAAACGAATGCAAACTTTCCTTGCAATGATCATTTGCAAGTTATGCACAAAAGTTGTGTCTGTACTGGAAAACTAGAATACGTTCGACTTGCTTTGACATAAGTTATTGACTTGAAATGACTCATTGAAATGATTTTAAGGTTAAACGAATGCACACTTTCCTTGCAATGACCATTTGCAAGTTATGCACAAAAGTTGTGTCTGTAGTGCAAAACTAGAATTCATTCGACTTGCTTTGAGATAAGTTATTGACTTGAAATGACTCATTGAAATGATTTTAAGGTTAAACGAAAGCACACTTTCCTTGCAATGATCATTTGCAAGTTATGCACAAAAGTTGTGTCTGTAGTGCAAAAATAGAATTCGTTCGAATTGCTTTGAAATAAGTTATTGACTTGAAATGACTCATTGAAATGATTTTAAGGTTAAACGAATGCACACTTTCCTTGCAATGATCATTTGCAAGTTATGCACAAAAGTTGTGTCTGTAGTGGCAAACTAGAATCGTTCGACTTGCTTTGACATAAGTTATTGACTTGAAATGACTCATTGAAATGATTTTAAGGTTAAACGAATGCACACTTTCCTTGCAATGATCATTTGCAAGTTATGCACAAAAGTTGTGTCTGTAGTGCAAAAATAGAATTTGTTCGAATTGCATTGAAATATGTTATTGACTTGAAATGACTCATTGAAATGATTTTAAGGTTAAACGAATGCACACTTTCCTTGCAATGATCATTTGCAAGTTATGCACAAAAGTTGTGTCTGTAGTGCAAATCTCGAATTCGTTCGACTTGCTTTGAAGTAAGTTATTGACTTGAAATGACTCATTGAAATGATTTTAATTTTAAACGAATGCACACTTTCCTTGCAATGATCATTTGCAAGTTATGCACAAAAGTTGTGTCTGTAGTGGCAAAGTAGAATTCGTTCGACTTGTTTTGAAATAGGTTATTGACTTGAAATGACTCATTGATATGATTTTAAGGTTAAAAGAATGCACACTTTCCTTGCAATGATCATTTGCAAGTTATGCACAAAAGTTGTGTCTGTAGTGCAAAACTAGAATTCATTCGACTTGCTTTGAGATAAGTTATTGACTTGAAATGACTCATTGAAATGATTTTAAAGTTAAACGAAAGCACACTTTCCTTGCAATGATCATTTGCAAGTTATGCACAAAAGTTGTGTCTGTAGTGCAAAAATAGAATTCGTTCGAATTGCTTTGAAATAAGTTATTGACTTGAAATGACTCATTGAAATGATTTTAAGGTTAAACGAATGCACACTTTCCTTGCGATGATCATTTGCAAGTTATGCACAAAAGTTGTGTCTGTAGTGCAAAACTAGAATTCGTTCGACTTGCTTTGAAGTAGGTTATTGACTTGAAATGACTCATTGAAATGATTTTAAGGTTAAACGAATACCTACTTTCTTTGGAATGATAATTTGCAAGTTATGCACAAAACTTGTGTTTGTCGTGCAAAATTAGAATTCGTTCGAATTGCTTTGAAATTAGTGATTGACTTGAAATGACTAATTGAAATGATTTTAAGGTTAAACGAATGCACACTTTCCTTGCAATGATCATTTGCAAGTTATGCACAAAAGTTGTGTCTGTAGTGCAAAAATAGAATTCGTTCGAATTGCATTGAAATAAGTTATTGACTTGAAATGACTCATTGAAATGATTTTAAGGTTAAACGAATGCACACTTTCCTTGCAATGATCATTTGCAAGTTATGCACAAAAGTTGTGTCTGTACTGGAAAACTAGAATACGTTCGACTTGCTTTGACATAAGTTATTGACTTGAAATGACTCATTGAAATGATTTTAAGGTTAAACGAATGCACACTTTCCTTGCAATGATCATTTGCAAGTTATGCACAAAAGTTGTGTCTGTAGTGCAAAACTAGAATTCGTTCGACTTGCTTTGAAGTAAGTTATTGACTTGAAATGACTCATTGAAATGATTTTAAGGTTAAACGAATGCACACTTTCCTTGCAATGATCATTTGCAAGTTATGCACAAAAGTTGTGTCTGTACTGGAAAACTAGAATACGTTCGACTTGCTTTGACATAAGTTATTGACTTGAAATGACTCATTGAAATGATTTTAAGGTAAAACGAATGCACACTTTCCTTGCAATGATCATTTGCAAGTTATGCACAAAAGTTGTGTCTGTAGTGCAAATCTCGAAGTCGTTCGACTTGCTTTGAAGTAAGTTATTGACTTGAAATGACTCATTGAAATGATTTTAATTTCAAACGAATGCACACTTTCCTTGCAATGATCATTTGCAAGTTATGCACAAAAGTTGTGTCTGTAGTGGCAAACTAGAATTCGTTCGACTTGTTTTGAAATAGGTTATTGACTTGAAATGACTCATTGATATGATTTTAAGGTTAAAAGAATGCACACTTTCCTTGCAATGATCATTTGCAAGTTATGCACAAAAGTTATGTCTGTAGTGCAAAACTAGAATTCATTCGACTTGCTTTGAGATAAGTTATTGACTTGAAATGACTCATTGAAATGATTTTAAAGTTAAACGAAAGCACACTTTCCTTGCAATGATCATTTGCAAGTTATGCACAAAACTTGTGTTTGTAGTGCAAAATTAGAATTCGTTCGAATTGCTTTGAAATTAGTGATTGACTTGAAATGACTAATTGAAATGATTTTAAGGTTAAACGAATGCACACTTTCCTTGCAATGATCATTTGCAAGTTATGCACAAAAGTTGTGTCTGTTGTGCAAAAATAGAATTTGTTCGAATTGCATTGAAATAAGTTATTGACTTGAAATGACTCATTGAAATGATTTTAAGGTTAAACGAATGCACACTTTCCTTGCAATTATCATTTGCAAGTTATGCACAAAAGTTGTGTCTGTAGTGCAAAACTAGAATTCGTTCGACTTGCTTTGAAGTAAGTTATTGACTTGAAATGACTCATTGAAATGATTTTAATTTTAAACGAATGCACACTTTCCTTGCAATGATCATTTGCAAGTTATGCACAAAAGTTGTGTCTGTAGTGCAAAACTAGAATTCGTTCGACTTGCTTTGAAGTAAGTTCTTGACTTGAAATGACTCATTGAAATGATTTTAATTTTAAACAAATGCACACTTTCCTTGCAATGATCATTTGCAAGTTATGCACAAAAGTTGTGTCTGTAGTGGAAAACTAGAATTCCTTCGACTTGTTTTGAAATAGGTTATTGACTTGAAATGACTGATTGATATGATTTTAAGGTTAAAAGAATGCACACTTTCCTTGCATTGATCATTTGCAAGTTATGCACAAAACTTGTGTCTGTAGTGCAAAACTAGAATTCATTCGACATGCTTTGAGATAAGTTATTGACTTGAAATGACTCATTGAAATGATTTTAAGGTTAAACGAATACCTACTTTCCTTGGAATGATAATTTGCAAGTTATGCACAAAACTTGTGTCTGTAGTGCAAAATTAGAATTCGTTCGAATTGCTTTGAAATTAGTGATTGACTTGGATTGACTAATTGAAATGATTTTAAGGTTAAACGAATGCAAACTTTCCTTGCAATGATCATTTGCAAGTTATGCACAAAAGTTGTGTCTGTACTGGAAAACTAGAATACGTTCGACTTGCTTTGACATAAGTTATTGACTTGAAATGACTCATTGAAATGATTTTAAGGTTAAACGAATGCACACTTTCCTTGCAATGACCATTTGCAAGTTATGCACAAAAGTTGTGTCTGTAGTGCAAAACTAGAATTCATTCGACTTGCTTTGAGATAAGTTATTGACTTGAAATGACTCATTGAAATGATTTTAAGGTTTAACGAAAGCACACTTTCCTTGCAATGATCATTTGCAAGTTATGCACAAAAGTTGTGTCTGTAGTGCAAAAATAGAATTCGTTCGAATTGCTTTGAAATAAGTTATTGACTTGAAATGACCCATTGAAATGATTTTAAGGTTAAACGAATGCACACTTTCCTTGCAATGATCATTTGCAAGTTACGCACAAAAGTTGTATCTGTACTGGAAAACTAGAATACGTTCGACTTGCTTTGACATAAGTTATTGACTTGAAATGACTCATCGAAATGATTTTAAGGTAAAACGAATGCCCACTTTCCTTGCAATGATCATTTGCAAGTTATGCACAAAAGTTGTGTCTGTAGTGCAAATCTCGAAGTCGTTCGACTTGCTTTGAAGTAAGTTATTGACTTGAAATGACTCATTGAAATGATTTTAATTTTAAACGAATGCACACTTTCCTTGCAATGATCATTTGCAAGTTATGCACAAAAGTTGTGTCTGTAGTGGCAAACTAGAATTCGTTCGACTTGTTTTGAAATAGGTTATTGACTTGAAATGACTCATTGATATGATTTTAAGGTTAAAAGAATGCACACTTTCCTTGCAATGATCATTTGCAAGTTATGCACAAAAGTTGTGTCTGTAGTGCAAAACTAGAATTCATTCGACTTGCTTTGAGATAAGTCATTGACTTGAAATGACTCATTGAAATGATTTTAATTTTAAACGAATGCACACTTTCTTTGCAATGATCATTTGCAAGTTATGCACAAAAGTTGTGTCTGTAGTGGCAAACTAGAATTCGTTCGGCTTGTTTTGAAATAGGTTATTGACTTGAAATGACTCATTGATATGATTTTAAGGTTAAAAGAATGCACACTTTCCTTGCAATGATCATTTGCAAGTTATGCACAAAAGTTATGTCTGTAGTGCAAAACTAGAATTCATTCGACTTGCTTTGAGATAAGTTATCGACTTGAAATGACTCATTGAAATGATTTTAAAGTTAAACGAAAGCACACTTTCCTTGCAACGATCATTTGCAAGTTATGCACAAAAGTTGTGTATGTAGTGCAAAACTAGAATTCATTCGACTTGCTTTGAGATAAGTTATTGACTTGAAATGACTCATTGAAATGATTTTAATTTTAAACGAATGCACACTTTCCTTGCAATGATCATTTGCAAGTTATGCACAAAAGTTGTGTCTGTAGTGGCAAACTAGAATTCGTTCGACTTGTTTTGAAATAGGTTATTGACTTGAAATGACTCATTGATATGATTTTAAGGTTAAAAGAATGCACACTTTCCTTGCAATGATCATTTGCAAGTTATGCACAAAAGTTGTGTCTGTAGTGCAAAACTAGAATTCATTCGACTTGCTTTGAGATAAGTTATTGACTTGAAATGACTCATTGAAATGATTTTAAGGTTAAACGAAAGCACACTTTCCTTGCAATGATCATTTGCAAGTTATGCACAAAAGTTGTGTCTGTAGTGCAAAAATAGAATTCGTTCGAATTGCTTTGAAATAAGTTATTGACTTGAAATGACTCATTGATATGATTTTAAGGTTAAACGAATGCACACTTTCCTTGCAATGATCATTTGCAAGTTATGCACAAAAGTTGTGTCTGTACTGGAAAACTAGAATACGTTCGACTTGCTTTGACATAAGTTATTGACTTGAAATGACTCATTGAAATGATTTTAAGGTAAAACGAATGCACACTTTCCTTGCAATGATCATTTGCAAGTTATGCACAAAAGTTGTGTCTGTAGTGCAAATCTCGAAGTCGTTCGACTTGCTTTGAAGTAAGTTATTGTCTTGAAATGACTCATTGAAATGATTTTAAATTTAAACGAATGCACACTTTCCTTGCAATGATCATTTGCAAGTTATGCACAAAAGTTGTGTCTGTAGTGGCAAACTAGAATTCGTTCGACTTGTTTTGAAATAGGTTATTGACTTGAAATGACTCATTGATATGATTTTAAGGTTAAAAGAATGCACACTTTCCTTGCAATGATCATTTGCAAGTTATGCACAAAAGTTGTGTCTGTAGTGCAAATCTAGAATTCGTTCGACTTGCTTTGAAGTAAGTTATTGACTTGAAATGACTCATTGAAATGATTTTAATTTTAAACGAATGCACACTTTCTTTGCAATGATCATTTGCAAGTTATGCACAAAAGTTGTGTCTGTAGTGGCAAACTAGAATTCGTTCGACTTGTTTTGAAATAGGTTATTGACTTGAAATGACTCATTGATATGATTTTAAGGTTAAAAGAATGCACACTTTCCTTGCAATGATCATTTGCAAGTTATGCACAAAAGTTATGTCTGTAGTGCAAAACTAGAATTCATTCGACTTGCTTTGAGATAAGTTATCGACTTGAAATGACTCATTGAAATGATTTTAAAGTTAAACGAAAGCACACTTTCCTTGCAACGATCATTTGCAAGTTATGCACAAAAGTTGTGTATGTAGTGCAAAACTAGAATTCATTCGACTTGCTTTGAGATAAGTTATTGACTTGAAATGACTCATTGAAATGATTTTAATTTTAAACGAATGCACACTTTCCTTGCAATGATCATTTGCAAGTTATGCACAAAAGTTGTGTCTGTAGTGGCAAACTAGAATTCGTTCGACTTGTTTTGAAATAGGTTATTGACTTGAAATGACTCATTGATATGATTTTAAGGTTAAAAGAATGCACACTTTCCTTGCAATGATCATTTGCAAGTTATGCACAAAAGTTGTGTCTGTAGTGCAAAACTAGAATTCATTCGACTTGCTTTGAGATAAGTTATTGACTTGAAATGACTCATTGAAATGATTTTAAGGTTAAACGAAAGCACACTTTCCTTGCAATGATCATTTGCAAGTTATGCACAAAAGTTGTGTCTGTAGTGCAAAAATAGAATTCGCTCGAATTGCTTTGAAATAAGTTATTGACTTGAAATGACTCATTGATATGATTTTAAGATTAAAAGAATGCACACTTTCCTTGCAATGATCATTTGCAAGTTATGCACAAAAGTTATGTCTGTAGTGCAAAACTAGAATTCATTTGACTTGCTTTGAGATAAGTTATCGACTTGAAATGACTCATTGAAATGATTTTAAAGTTAAACGAAAGCACACTTTCCTTGCAACGATCATTTGCAAGTTATGCACAAAAGTTGTGTATGTAGTGCAAAACTAGAATTCATTCGACTTGCTTTGAGATAAGTTATTGACTTGAAATGACTCATTGAAATGATTTTAATTTTAAACGAATGCACACTTTCCTTGCAATGATCATTTGCAAGTTATGCACAAAAGTTGTGTCTGTAGTGGCAAACTAGAATTCGTTCGACTTGTTTTGAAATAGGTTATTGACTTTAAATGACTCATTGATATGATTTTAAGGTTAAAAGAATGCACACTTTCCTTGCAATGATCATTTGCAAGTTATGCACAAAAGTTGTGTCTGTAGTGCAAAACTAGAATTCATTCGACTTGCTTTGAGATAAGTTATTGACTTGAAATGACTCATTGAAATGATTTTAAGGTTAAACGAAAGCACACTTTCCTTGCAATGATCATTTGCAAGTTATGCACAAAAGTTGTGTCTGTAGTGCAAAAATAGAATTCGTTCGAATTGCTTTGAAATAAGTTATTGACTTGAAATGACTCATTGAAATGATTTTAAGGTTAAACGAATGCACACTTTCCTTGCAATGATCATTTGCAAGTTATGCACAAAAGTTGTGTCTGTAGTGCAAAACTAGAATTCGTTCGACTTGCTTTGAAGTAGGTTATTGACTTGAAATGACTCATTGAAATGATTTTAAGGTTAAACGAATACCTACTTTCCTTGGAATGATAATTTGCAAGTTATGCACAAAACTTGTGTTTGTAGTGCAAATTTCGAATTCGTTCGAATTGCTTTGAAATTAGTGATTGACTTGAAATGACTAATTGAAATGATTTTAAGGTTAAACGAATGCACACTTTCCTTGCAATGATCATTTGCAAGTTATGCACAAAAGTTGTGTCTGTAGTGCAAAAATAGAATTCGTTCGAATTGCATTGAAATAAGTTATTGACTTGAAATGACTCATTGAAATGATTTTAAGGTTAAACGAATGCACACTTTCCTTGCAATAATCATTTGCAAGTTATGCACAAAAGTTGTGTCTGTACTGGAAAACTAGAATACGTTCGACTTGCTTTGACATAAGTTATTGACTTGAAATGACTCATTGAAATGATTTTAAGGTTAACGAATGCACACTTTCCTTGCAATGATCATTTGCAAGTTATGCACAAAAGTTGTGTTTGTAGTGCAAATCTAGAATTCGTTCGACTTGCTTTGAAGTAAGTTATTGACTTGAAATGACTCATTGAAATGATTTTAATTTTAAACGAATGCACACTTTCTTTGCAATGATCATTTGCAAGTTATGCACAAAAGTTGTGTCTGTAGTGGCAAACTAGAATTCGTTCGACTTGTTTTGAAATAGGTTATTGACTTGAAATGACTCATTGATATGATTTTAAGGTTAAAAGAATGCACACTTTCCTTGCAATGATCATTTGCAAGTTATGCACAAAAGTTATGTCTGTAGTGCAAAACTAGAATTCATTCGACTTGCTTTGAGATAAGTTATTGACTTGAAATGACTCATTGAAATGATTTTAAAGTTAAACGAAAGCACACTTTCCTTGCAATGATCATTTGCAAGTTATGCACAAAAGTTGTGCATGTAGTGCAAAACTAGAATTCATTCCACTTGCTTTGAGATAAGTTATTGACTTGAAATGACTCATTGAAATGATTTTAATTTTAAACGAATGCACACTTTCCTTGCAATGATCATTTGCAAGTTATGCACAAAAGTTGTGTCTGTAGTGCAAAACTAGAATTCGTTCGACTTGCTTTGAAGTATGTTATTGACTTGAAATGACTCATTGAAATGATTTTAAGGTTAAACGAATACACACTTTCCTTGCAATGATCATTTGCAAGTTATGCACAAAAGTTGTGTCTGTAGTGGAAAACTAGAATTCGTTCGACTTGTTTTGAAATAGGTTATTGACTTGAAATGACTCATTGATATGATTTTAAGGTTAAAAGAATGCACACTTTCCTTGTAATGATCATTTGCAAGTTATGCACAAAAGTTATGTCTGTAGTGCAAAACTAGAATTCATTCGACTTGCTTTGAGATAAGTTATTGACTTGAAATGACTCATTGAAATGATTTTAAAGTTAAACGAAAGCACACTTTCCTTGCAATGATCATTTGCAAGTTATGCACAAAAGTTGTGTATGTAGTGCAAAACTAGAATTCATTCGACTTGCTTTGAGATAAGTTATTGGCTTGAAATGACTCATTGAAATGATTTTAATTTTAAACGAATGCACACTTTCCTTGCAATGATCATTTGCAAGTTATGCACAAAAGTTGTGTCTGTAGTGCAAAACTAGAATTCGTTCGACTTGCTTTGAAGTATGTTATTGACTTGAAATGACTCATTGAAATGATTTTAAGGTTAAACGAATACACTTTCCTTGCAATGATCATTTGCAAGTTATGCACAAAAGTTGTGTCTATAGTGCAAAACTAGAATTCGTTCGACTTGTTTTGAAATAGGTTATTGACTTGAAATGACTCATTGATATGATTTTAAGGTTAAAAGAATGCACACTTTCCTTGCAATGATCATTTGCAAGTTATGCACAAAAGTTATGTCTGTAGTGCAAAACTAGAATTCATTCGACTTGCTTTGAGATAAGTTATTGACTTGAAATGACTCATTGAAATGATTTTAAAGTTAAACGAAAGCACACTTTCCTTGCAATGATCATTTGCAAGTTATGCACAAAAGTTGTGTATGTAGTGCAAAACTAGAATTCATTCGACTTGCTTTGAGATAAGTTATTGACTTGAAATGACTCATTGAAATGATTTTAATTTTAAACGAATGCACACTTTCCTTGCAATGATCATTTGCAAGTTATGCACAAAAGTTGTGTCTGTAGTGCAAAACTAGAATTCGTTCGACTTGCTTTGAAGTATGTTATTGACTTGAAATGACTCATTGAAATGATTTTAAGGTTAAACGAATACACTTTCCTTGCAATGATCATTTGCAAGTTATGCACAAAAGTTGTGTCTGTAGTGGAAAACTAGAATTCGTTCGACTTGTTTTGAAATAGGTTATTGACTTGAAATGACTCATTGATATGATTTTAAGGTTAAAAGAATGCAGAATTTCCTTGCAATGATCATTTGCAAGTTATGAACAAAAGTTGTGTCTGTAGTGCAAAACTAGAATTCGTTCGACTTGCTTTGAAGTAAGTTATTGACTTGAAATGACTCATTGAAACGATTTTAATTTTAAACGAATGCACACTTTCCTTGCAATGATCATTTGCAAGTTATGCACAAAAGTTGTGTCTGTAGTGGAAAACTAGAATTCGTTCGACTTGTTTTGAAATAGGTTATTGACTTGAAATGACTCATTGATATGATTTTAAGGTTAAAAGAATGCACACTTTCCTTGTAATGATCATTTGCAAGTTATGCACAAAAGTTGTGTCTATAGTGCAAAACTAGAATTCATTCGACTTGCTTTGAGATAAGTTATTGACTTGAAATGACTCATTGAAATGATTTTAAGGTTAAACGAAAGAACACTTTCCTTGCAATGATCATTTGCAAGTTATGCACAAAAGTTGTGTCTGCACTAGAAAACTAGAATACATTCGACTTGCTTTGACATAAGTTATTGACTTGAAATGACTCATTGAAATGATTTTAAGGTTAAACGAATGCACACTTTCTTTGCAATGATCATTTGCAAGTTATGCACAAAAGTTGTGTCTGTAGTGCAAAACTAGAATTCGTTCGACTTGCTTTGAAGTATGTTATTGACTTGAAATGACTCATTGAAATGATTTTAAGGTTAAACGAATACCTACTTTCCTTGGAATGATAATTTGCAAGTTATGCACAAAACTTGTGTTTGTAGTGCAAAATTAGAATTCGTTCGAATTGCTTTGAAATTAGTGATTGACTTGAAATGACTAATTGAAATGATTTTACGGTTAAACGAATGCACACTTTCCTTGCAATGATCATTTGCAAGTTATGCACAAAAGTTGTGTCTGTAGTGGAAAACTAGAAGTCGTTCGACTTGTTTTGAAATAGGTTATTGACTTGAAATGACTCATTGAAATGATTTTAAGGTTAAACGAATACCCACTTTCCTTGGAATGATAATTTGCAAGTTATGCAGAAAAGTTGTGTCTGTAGTCCAAAACTAGAATTCGTTCGACTTGCTTTAAAATAAGTTATTGACTTGAAATGACTCATTGAAATGATTTTAAGGTTAAACGAAAGCACACTTTCCTTGCAATGATCATTTGCAAGTTATGCACAAAAGTTGTGTCTGTACTGGAAAACTAGAATACGTTCGACTTGCTTTGACATAAGTTATTGACTTGAAATGACTCATTGAAATGATTTTAAGGTTAAACGAATGCACACTTTCCATGCAATGATCATTCGCAAGTTATGCACAAAAGTGGTGTCTGTAGTGGAAAACTAGAATTTGTTCGACTTGCTTTGAAGAAAGTTATTGACTTGAAATGACTCATTGAAATGATTTTAATTTTAAACGAATGCATACTTTCCTTGCAATGATCATTTGCCAGTTATGCACAAAAGTTGTGTCTGTAGTGCAAAACTAGAATTCGTTCGACTTGTTTTGAAATAGGTTATTGACTTGAAATGACTCATTGATATGATTTTAAGGTTAAAAGAATGCACACTTTCCTTGTAATGATCATTTGCAAGTTATGCACAAAAGTTGTGTCTATAGTGCAAAACTAGAATTCATTCGACTTGCTTTGAGATAAGTTATTGACTTGAAATGACTCATTGAAATGATTTTAATTTTAAACGAATGCATACTTTCCTTGCAATGATCATTTGCCAGTTATGCACAAAAGTTGTGTCTGTAGTGCAAAACTAGAATTCGTTCGACTTGCTTTGAAGTATGTTATTGACTTGAAATGACTCATTGAAATGATTTTAAGGTTAAACGAATACCTACTTTCCTTGGAATGATAATTTGCAAGTTATGCACAAAACTTGTGTTTGTAGTGCAAAATTAGAATTCGTTCGAATTGCTTTGAAATTAGTGATTGACTTGAAATGACTAATTGAAATGATTTTACGGTTAAACGAATGCACACTTTCCTTGCAATGATCATTTGCAAGTTATGCACAAAAGTTGTGTCTGTAGTGGAAAGCTAGAAGTCGTTCGACTTGTTTTGAAATAGGTTATTGACTTGAAATGACTCATTGAAATGATTTTAAGGTTAAACGAATACCCACTTTCCTTGGAATGATAATTTGCAAGTTATGCAGAAAAGTTGTGTCTGTAGTCCAAAACTAGAATTCGTTCGACTTGCTTTAAAATAAGTTATTGACTTGAAATGACTCATTGAAATGATTTTAAGGTTAAACGAAAGCACACTTTCCTTGCAATGATCATTTGCAAGTTATGCACAAAAGTTGTGTCTGTACTGGAAAACTAGAATACGTTCGACTTGCTTTGACATAAGTTATTGACTTGAAATGACTCATTGAAATGATTTTAAGGTTAAACGAATACCTACTTTCCTTGGAATGATAATTTGCAAGTTATGCAGAAAACTTGTGTTTGTAGTGCAAAATTAGAATTCGTTCGAATTGCTTTGAAATAAGTTATTGACTTGAAATGACTCATTGAAATGATTTTAAGGTTAAAAGAATGCACACTTTCCTTGCAATGATCATTTGCAAGGTATGCACAAAAGTTGTGTCTGTAGTGCAAAACTAGAATTCATTCGACTTGCTTTGAGATAAGTCATTGACTTGAAATGACTCATTGAAATGATTTTTAGGTTAAACGAAAGCACACTTTCTTTGCAATGATCATTTGCAAGTTATGCACAAAAGTTGTGTCTGTACTAGAAAACTAGAATACGTTCGACTTGCTTTGAAATAAGTTCTTGACTTGAAAGGACTCATTGAAATGATTTTAATTTTAAATGAATGCACACTTTCCTTGCAATGATCATTTGCGAGTTATGCACAAAAGTTGTGTCTGTAGTGCAAAACTAGAATTCGTTCGACTTGTTTTGAAATAGGTTATTGACTTTAAATGACTCATTGAAATGATTTTAAGGTTAAACGAATACCCACTTTCCTTGGAATGATAATTTGCAAGTTATGCACAAAACTTGTGTGTGTAGTGCAAAATTAGAATTCGTTCGAATTGCTTTGAAATAAGTTATTGACTTGAAATGACTCATTGAAATAATTTTAGTTTTAAACGAATGCACACTTTCCTTGCAATGATCATTTGCAAGTTATGCACAAAAGTTGTGTTTGTAGCGCAAAAATAGAATTCGTTCGAATTGCTTTGAAATATGATATTTACTTGAAATGATTGATTGAAATGATTTTAAGGTTAAATGAATGCACACTTTCCTTGGAATGATCATTTGCAAGTTATGCACAAAAGTTGTGTTTGTAGTGCAAAAATAAAATTCGTTCAAATTGCTTTGAAATTAGTGATTGACTTGAAATGACTGATTGAAATGATTTTAAGGTTAAATGAATGCACACTTTCCTTGGAATGATCATTCGCAAGTTATGCACAAAACTTGTGTTTGTAGTGCAAAAATAAAATTCGTTCGAATTGCTTTGAAATTAGTGATTGACTTGAAATGACTAATTGAATTGATTTTAAGGTTAAACGAATGCACACTTTCCTTGCAATGATCATTTGCAAGTTATGCACAAAAGTTGTGTCTGTAGTGCAAAAGTAGAATTTTTTCGACTTGCTCTGAAATAAGTTATTGACTTGAAAGGACTCATTGAAATGATTTTAATTTTAAACGAATGCACACCTTCCTTGCAATGATCATTTGCAAGTTATGCACAAAAGTTGTGTCTGTAGTGCAAAACTAGAATTCGTTCGACTTGCTTTAAAATAAGTTATTGACTTGAAATGACTCATTGAAATGATTTTAAGGTTAACAGATACCCACTTTCCTTGGAATGATAATTTGCATGTAATGCACAAAACTTGTGTTTGTAGTGCAAAATTGGAATTCGTTCGAATTCCTTTGAAATAAGTTATTGACTTGAAATGACTAATTGAAATGATTTTAAGGTTAAACGAATGCAAACTTTCCTTGCAATGATCATTTGCAAGTTATGCACAAAAGTTGTGTTTGTAGTGCGAAACTAGAATTCGTTCGAATTGCTTTGAAATAAGTTATTGACTTGAAATGACTCATTGAAGTGATTTTAAGGTTAAACGAATGCACACTTTCCCCGCAATGATCATTTGCAAGTTATGCACAAAAGTTGTGTCTGTACTGGAAAACTAGAATACGTTCGACTTTCTTTGACATAAGTTATTGACTTGAAATGACTCATTGAAATGATTTTAAGGTTAAACAAATGCACACTTTCCTTGCAATGATCATTTGCATGTTATGCACAAAAGTTGTGTCTGTAGTGCAAAACTAGAATTCGTTCGACTTGCTTTGAAATAAGTTATTAACTTGAAATGACTCATTGAAATGATTTTAATTTTAAACGAATGCACACTTTCCTTGCAATGATCATTTGTAAGTTATGCACAAAAGTTGTGTCTATAGTGGAAAACTAGAATTCGTTCGACTTGTTTTGAAATAGGTTATTGACTTGAAATGACTCATTGAAATGATTTTAAGGTTAAACGAATACCCACTTTCCTTGGAATGATAATTTGCAAGTTACGCACAAAACTTGTGTTTGCAGTGCAAAACTAGAATTCGTTCGACTTGCTATGAAGTAAGTTATTGACTTGAAATGACTCATTGAAATGATTTTAATTTTAAACGAATGCACACTTTCCTTGCAATGATCATTTGTAAGTTATGCACAAATGTTGTGTCTGTAGTGGAAAACTAGAATTCGTTCGACTTGTTTTGAAATAGGTTATTGACTTGAAATCACTCATTGAAATGATTTTAAGGTTAAACAAATACCCACTATCCTGGGAATGATAATTTGCAAGTTACGCACAAAACTTGTGTTTGTAGTGCAAAATTAGAATTCGTTCGAATTGCTTTGAAATAAGTTATTGACTTGAAATGACTCATTGAAATGATTTTAAGGTTAAAAGAATGCAAACTTTCCTTGCAATGATCATTTGCAAGTTATGCACAAAAGTTGTGTCTATAGTGCAAAACTAGAATTCATTCGACTTGCTTTGAGATAAGTTATTGACTTGAAATGAGTCATTGAAATGATTTTAAGGTTAAACGAAAGAACACTTTCCTTGCAATGATCATTTGCAAGTTATGCACAAAAGTTGTGTCTGTACTGGAAAACTAGAATTCGTTCGACTTGCTTTGACATAAGTTATTGACTTGAAATGACTCATTGAAATGATTTTAAGGTTAAACGAATGCACACTTTCCTTGCAATGATCATTTCCAAGTTATGCACAAAAGTTGTTTCTGTAGTGCAAAACTAGAATTCGTTCGACTTGCTTTGAAATAAGTTATTGACTTGAAATGACTTATTGAAATGATTTTAAGGTTAAACGAATGCACACTTTCCTTGCAATGATCATTTGCAAATTATGCACAAAAGTTGTGTCTGTAGTGCAAAACTAGAATTCGTTCGACTTGCTTTGAAGTAAGTTATTGACTTGAAATGACTCATTGAAATGATTTTAATTTTAAACGAATGCACACTTTCCTTGCAATGATCATTTGCAAGTTATGCACAAAAGTTGTGTCTGTTGTGCAAAACTAGAATTCATTCGACTTGCTTTGAGAAAAGTTAATGACTTGAAATGACTCATTGAAATGATTTTAAGGTTAAACGAATACCCACTTTCCTTGGAATGATAATTTGCAAGTTATGCACAAAACTTGTGTTTGTAGTGCAAAATTAGAATTCGTTCGAATTGCTTTGAAATAAGTTATTGACTTGAAATGACTCATTGAAATGATTTTAAGGTTAAACGAATGCACACTTTCCTTGCAATGATCCTTTGCATGTTATGCACAAAAGTTGTGTTTGTAGTGCAAAAATAGAATTCGTTCGAATTGCTTTGAAATATGATATTTACTTGAAATGGCTGATTGAAATGATTTTAAGGTTAAATGAATGCACACTTTCCTTGGAATGATCATTTGCAAGTTATGCACAAAACTTGTGTTTGTAGTGCAAAAATAGAATTCGTTCGAATTGCTTTGAAATAAGTTATTGACTTGAAATGACTCATTGAAATGATTTTAAGGTTAAACGAATGCACACTTTCCTTGCAATGATCATTTGCAAGTTATGCACAAAAGTTGTGTTTGTAGTGCAAAAATAGAATTCGTTCGAATTGCTTTGAAATAAGTTATTGACTTGAAATGACTGATTGAAATGATTTAAAGGTCAAACGAATGCACACTTTCCTTGCAATGATCATTTGCAAGTTGTGCACAAAAGTTGTGTTTGTAGTGCAAAAATAGAATTCGTTCAAATTGCTTTGAAATAAGTTATTGACATGAAATGACTCATTGAAATGATTTTAAGGTTAAAGGAATGCACACTTTCCTTGCAATGATCATTAGCAAGTTATGCACAAAAGTTGTGTCTGTAGTACAAAACTAGAATTCATTCGACTTGCTTTGAGATAAGTTATTGACTTGAAATGACTCATCGAAATGATTTTAAGGTTAAACGAAAGCACACTTTCTTTGCAATGATCATTTGCAAGTTATGCACAAAGGTTGTGTTTGTAGTGCAAAACCAGAATTCGTTCGAATGCTTTGAAATATGATATTGGCTTGAAATGACTGATTGAAATGATTTTAAGGTTAATTGAATGCACACTTTCCTTGCAATGATCATTTGCAAGTTATGCACAAAAGTTGTGACTATAGTGCAAAACAAGAATTCGTTCCACTTGCTTTGAAATAAGTTATTGACTTGAAATGACTCATTGAAATGATTTTAAGGTTAAACGAATGCACACTTTCCTTGCGATGATCATTTGCAAGTTATGCACAAAAGTTTTGTCTGTAGTGCAAAACTAGAATTCGTTCGAATTGCTTCGAAATAAGTTATTGACTTGAAATGACTCATTGAAATGATTTTAACGTTAAACGAATGCACACTTTCCACGCAATGATCATTTGCAAGTTATGCACAAAAGTTGTGTTTGTAGTGCAAAAATAGAATTCGTTCGGATTGCTTTGAAATAAGTTATTGACTTGAAATGACTCATTGAAATGATTTTAAGGTTAAACGAATGCACACTTTCTATGCAATGATCATTTGCAAGTTATGCAGAAAAGTTTTGTCTGTAGTGCAAAACTAGAATTCTTTCGACTTGCTTTGAAATAAGTTATTGACTTGAAATGACTCATTGAAATGATTTTAATTTTAAACGAATACACACTTTCCTTGCAATGATCATTTGCAAGTTATGCACAAAAGTTGTGTTTGTAGTGGAAAACTGGAATTCGTTCGACTTGCTTTGAAATAATTTATTGACTTGAAATGACTCATTGAAATGATTTTGAGGTTAAAGGAATGCACACTTTCCTTGCAATGATCATTTACAAGTTATGCACAAAAGTTGTGTCTGTAGTGCAAAACTAGAATTCATTCGACTTGCTTTAAGAAATGTTAATGATTTGAAATGACTCATTGAAATGATTTTAAGGTTAAACGAATGCACACTTTCCTTGCAATGATCATTTGCAAGTTATGCACAAAAGTTGTGTTTGTAGTGCAAAAATAGAATTCGTTCGAATTGCTTTGAAATATGATATTTACTTGAAATGACTGATTGAAATGATTTTAAGGTTAAATGAATGCACACTTTCCTTGGAATGGTCATTTGCAAGTTATGCACAAACTTGTTTTTGTAGTGCCAAAATAGAATTCGTTCGAATTGCTTTGAAATTAGTTATTGACTAGAAATGACTCATTGTAATGATTTTAAGGTTAAACGAATGCACACTTTCCTTGCAATGATCATTTGCAAATTATGCACAAAAGTTGTGTCTGTAGTGCAAAACTAGAATTCGTTCGACTTGCTTTGAAGTAAGTTATTGACTTGAAAAGACTCATTGAAATGATTTTAATTTTAAACGAATGCACACTTTCCTTGCAATGATCATTTGCAAGTTATGCACAAAAGTTGTGTCTGTTGTGCAAAACTAGAATTCATTCGACTTGCTTTGAGAAAAGTTAATGACTTGAAATGACTCATTGAAATGATTTTAAGGTTAAACGAATACCCACTTTCCTTGGAATGATAATTTGCAAGTTATGCACAAAACTTGTGTTTGTAGTGCAAAATTAGAATTCGTTCGAATTGCTTTGAAATAAGTTATTGACTTGAAATGACTCATTGAAATGATTTTAAGGTTAAACGAATGCACACTTTCCTTGCTATGATCCTTTGCATGTTATGCACAAAAGTTGTGTTTGTAGTGCAAAAATAGAATTCGTTCGAATTGCTTTGAAATATGATATTTACTTGAAATGACTGATTGAAATGATTTTATGGTTAAATGAATACACACTTTCCGTGGAATGATCATTTGCAAGTCATGCACAAAAGTTGTGTCTGTTGTGCAAAACTAGAATTCATTCGACTTGCTCTGAGAAAAGTTAATGACTTGAAATGACTCATTGAAATGATTTTAAGGTTAAACGAATACCCACTTTCCTTGGAATGATAATTTGCAAGTTATGCACAAAACTTGTGTTTGTAGTGCAAAATTAGAATTCGTTCGAATTGCTTTGAAATAAGTTATTGACTTGAAATGACTCATTGAAATGATTTTAAGGTTAAACGAATGCACACTTTCCTTGCAATGATCCTTTGCATCTTATGCACAAAAGTTGTGTTTGTAGTGCAAAAATAGAATTCGTTCGAATTGCTTTGAAATATGATATTTACTTGAAATGGCTGATTGAAATGATTTTAAGGTTAAATGAATGCACACTTTCCTTGGAATGATCATTTGCAAGTTATGCACAAAAGTTGTGTCTGTAGTGCAAAACTAGAATTCGTTCGACTTGCTCTGAGAAAAGTTAATGACTTGAAATGACTCATTGAAATGATTTTAAGGTTAAACGAATACCCACTTTCCTTGGAATGATAATTTGCAAGTTATGCACAAAACTTGTGTTTGTAGTGCAAAATTAGAATTCGTTCGAATTGCTTTGAAATAAGTTATTGACTTGAAATGACTCATTGAAATGATTTTAAGGTTAAACGAATGCACACTTTCCTTGCTATGATCCTTTGCATGTTATGCACAAAAGTTGTGTTTGTAGTGCAAAAATAGAATTCGTTCGAATTGCTTTGAAATATGATATTTACTTGAAATGACTGATTGAAATGATTTTATGGTTAAATGAATACACACTTTCCGTGGAATGATCATTTGCAAGTCATGCACAAAAGTTGTGTCTGTTGTGCAAAACTAGAATTCATTCGACTTGCTCTGAGAAAAGTTAATGACTTGAAATGACTCATTGAAATGATTTTAAGGTTAAACGAATACCCACTTTCCTTGGAATGATAATTTGCAAGTTATGCACAAAACTTGTGTTTGTAGTGCAAAATTAGAATTCGTTCGAATTGCTTTGAAATAAGTTATTGAATTGAAATGACTCATTGAAATGATTTTAAGGTTAAACGAATGCACACTTTCCTTGCTATGATCCTTTGCATGTTATGCACAAAAGTTGTGTTTGTAGTGCAAAAATAGAATTCGTTCGAATTGCTTTGAAATATGATATTTACTTGAAATGACTGATTGAAATGATTTTATGGTTAAATGAATACACACTTTCCATGGAATGATCATTTGCAAGTCATGCACAAAAGTTGTGTCTGTTGTGCAAAACTAGAATTCATTCGACTTGCTCTGAGAAAAGTTAATGACTTGAAATGACTCATTGAAATGATTTTAAGGTTAAACGAATACCCACTTTCCTTGGAATGATAATTTGCAAGTTATGCACAAAACTTGTGTTTGTAGTGCAAAATTAGAATTCGTTCGAATTGCTTTGAAATAAGTTATTGACTTGAAATGACTCATTGAAATGATTTTAAGGTTAAACGAATGCACACTTTCCTTGCAATGATCCTTTGCATCTTATGCACAAAAGTTGTGTTTGTAGTGCAAAAATAGAATTCGTTCGAATTGCTTTGAAATATGATATTTACTTGAAATGGCTGATTGAAATGATTTTAAGGTTAACTGAATGCACACTTTCCTTGGAATGATCATTTCAAGTTATGCACAAAAGTTGTGTCTATAGTGCAAAACAGGAATTCGTTCGACTTGCTTTGAAATAAGTTATTTACTTGAAATGACTCATTGAAATGATTTTAATTTTAAACGAATGCACACTTTCATTGCAATGATCATTTGCCAGTTATGCACAAAAGTTGTGTTTGTAGTGGAAAACTAGAATTCGTTCGACTTGCTATGAAATAATTTATTGACTTGAAATGACTCATTGAAATGATTTTAAGGTTAAACGAATGCACACTTTCCTTGCAATGATCTTTTGCAAGTTATGCACAAAAGTTGTGTCTATAGTGAAAAACTAGAATTCGTTCGAATTGCTTTGAAATAAGTTATTTACTTGAAATGACTCATTGAAATGATTTTAATTTTAAACGAATCCACACTTTCCTTGCATTTATCATTTGCAAGTTATGCACAAAAGTTGTGTTTGTAGTGCAAAAATAGAATTCGTTCGACTTGCTTTGAAATAAGTTATTGACTTAAAATGACTGATTGAAATGATTTTAAGGTTAAACGAATGCACACTTTCCTTGCAATGATCATGTGGAAGTTATGCACAAAACTTGTGTTTGTAATGCAAAAATAGACTTCGTTCGAATTGCTTTGAAATATGTTATTGACCTGAAATGATTCATTTAAATGATTTTAAGGTTAGACGAAGGGACACTTTCCTTGCAATGATCATTTGCAAGTTATGCAGAAAAGTTGTGTTTGTAGGGGAAAACTAGAATTCGTTCGACTTGCTTTGACATAAGTTATTGACTTGAAATGACTCATTGAAATGATTTTAAGGTTAAACGAATGCACACTTTCCATGAAATGATCACTCGCAAGTTATGCACAAAAGTGGTGTCTGTAGTGGAAAACTAGAATTCGTTCGACTTGCTTTGAAATAAGTTATTTACTTGAAATGACTCATTGAAATGATTTTAATTTTAAACGAATGCACACTTTCCTTGCAATGATCATTTGCAAGTTATGCACAAACGTTGTCTCTGTAGTGCAAACCTAGAATTTATTCGACTTGCTTTGAAAAAAGTTATTGACTTGAAATGACTCATTAAAATGATTTTAAGGTTAAACGAATGCACACTTTCCTTGCAATGATCATTTGCAAGTTATGCAATAAAGTTGTGTTTGTAGTGCAAAAATAGAATTCTTTCGAATTGCTTTGAAATATGATATTTACTTGAAATGACTGATTGAAATGATTTTATGGTTAAATGAATACACACTTTCCGTGGAATGATCATTTGCAAGTCATGCACAAAAGTTGTGTTTGTAGTGCCAAAATAGAAATCGTTCGAATTGCTTTGAAATAAGCGATTGACTTAAAATGACTGATTGAAATGATTTTAAGGTTAAACGAATGCACACTTTCCTTGCAATGATCATTTACAAGTTATGCACAAAACTTGTGTCTGTAGTGCGAAAATAGAATTCGTTCGAATTGCTTTGAAATAAGTTATTGACTTGAAATTGCTCAATGAAATGATTTTAAGGTTAAACGAATGCACACTTTCCTTGCAATGATCATTTGCAAGTTATGCACAAAAGTTCTGTCTATAGTGCAAAACTAGAATTCGTTCGACTTGCTTTGAAATAAGTTATTTAGTTGAAATGACTCATTGAAATGATTTTAATTTCAAACGAATGCACAATTACCTTGCATTGATCATTTGCAAGTTATGCACAAAAGTTGTGTTTGTAGTGCCAAAATAGAAATCGTTCGAATTGCTGTGAAATAGGTTATTGACTTAAAATGACTGATTGAAATGATTTTAAGGGTAAACGAATGCACACTTTCCTTGCAATGATCATGTGGAAGTTATGCACAAAACTTGTGTTTGTAGTGCAAAAATAGACTTCGTTCGAATTGCTTTGAAATATGTTATTGACCTGAAATGACTCATTGAAATGATTTCAAGGTTAAACGAATGCACACTTTCCTTGCAATGATTATTTGCAAGTTATTCACAAAAGTTGTGTTTGTAGTGCAAAAACAGAATTCGTTCGAATTGCTTTGAAATATGATATTGACTTGAAATGACTGATTGAAATGATTTTAAGGTTAACTGAATGCACACTTTCCTTGGAAGGATCATTTGCAAGTTATGCACAAAAGTTGTGTCTATAGTGCAAAACAAGAATTCATTCGACTTGCTTTGAAATAAGTTATTTACTTGAAATGACTCATTGAACTGATTTTAATTTTAAACGAATGCACACTTTCATTGCAATGATCATTTGCCAGTTATGCACAAAAGTTGTGTTTCTAGTGGAAAACTAGAATTCGTTGGACTTGCTGTGAAATAATTTATTGACTTGAAATGACTCATTGAAATGATTTTAAGGTTAAACGAATGCACACTTTCCTTGCAATGATTATTTGCAAGTTATTCACAAAAGTTGTGTTTGTAGTGCAAAAACAGAATTCATTCGAATTGCTTTGAAATATGATATTGACTTGAAATGACTGATTGAAATGATTTTAAGGTTAACTCAATGGACACTTTCCTTGGAATGATCATTTGCAAGTTATGCACAAAAGTTGTGTCTATAGCGCAAAACTAGAATTCGTTCGACTTGCTTTGAAATAAGTTATTTACTTGAAATGACTCATTGAAATAATTTTAATTTTAAACGAATGCACACTTTCCATGCATTGATCATTTGCAAGTTATGCACAAAAGTTGTGTTTGTAGTGCAAAAATAGAATTCGTGTGAATTGCTTTGAAATAAGTTATTGACTTAAAATGACTCATTGAAATGATTTTAAGGTTAAACGAATGCACACTTTCCTTGCAATGATCATGTGGAAGTTATGCACAAAACTTGTGTTTGTAGTGCAAAAATAGACTTCGTTCGAATTGCTTGGAAATATGTTATTGACCTGAAATGACTCATTGAAATGATTTTAAGGTTAAACGAATGCACACTTTCCTTGCAATGATTATTTGCAAGTTATTCACAAAAGTGGTGTTTGTAGTGCAAAAACAGATTTCGTTCAAATTGCTTTGAAATATGATATTGACTTGAAATGACTGATTGAAATGATTTTAAGGTTAAACGAATGCACACTTTCCTTGCAATGATCATTTGCATGTTATGCACAAAAGTTGTGTTTGTAGTAGAAAACTAGAATTCGTTCAACTTGCTTTGAAATAAGTTATTTACTTGAAATGACTCATTGAAGTGATTTTAATTTTAAACGAATGCACACTTTTATTGCAATGATCATTTGCCAGTTATGCACAAAAGTTGTGTTTCTAGTGGAAAACTAGAATTCGTTGGACTTGCTATGAAATAATTTATTGACTTAAAATGACTCATTGAAATGATTTTAAGGTTAAACGAATGCACACTTTCCTTGCAATGATCTTTTGCAGGTTATGCACAAAAGTTGTGTCTATAGTGCAAAACTAGAATTCGTTCGAATTGCTTTGAAATAAGTTATTTACTTGAAATGACTCATTGAAATGATTTTAATTTTAAACGAATCCACACTTTCCTTACATTTATCATTTGCAAGTTATGCACAAAAGTTGTGTTTGTAGTGCAAAAATAGAATTCGTTTGAATTGCTTTGAAATAAGTTATTGACTTAAAATGACTGATTGAAATGATTTTAAGGTTAAGCGAATGCACACTTTCCTTGCAACGATCCTGTGGAAGTTATGCACAAAACTTGTGTTTGTAATGCAAAAATAGACTTCGTTCGAATTGCTTTGAAATATGTTATTGACGTGAAATGACTCATTGAAATGATTTTAAGGTTAAACGAATGCACACTTTCCTTCCAATGATTATTTGCAAGTTATTCACAAAAGTTGTGTTTGTAGTGCAAAAACAGAATTCGTTCGAATTGCTTTGAAATACGATATTGATTTGAAATGACTGATTGAAATGATTTTAAGGTTAACTGAATGCACACTTTCCTTGGAATGATCATTTCAAGTTATGCACAAAAGTTGTGTCTATAGTGCAAAACAAGAATTCGTTCGACTTGCTTTGAAATAAGTTATTTATTTGAAATGACTCATTGAAATGATTTTAATTTTAAACGAATGCACACTTTCATTGCAATGATCATTTGCCAGTTATGCACAAAAGTTGTGTTTCTAGTGGAAAACTAGAATTCGTTCAACTTGCTATGAAATAATTTATTGACTTGAAATGACTCATTGAAATGATTTTAAGGTTAAACGAATGCACACTTTCCTTGCAATGATCTTTTGCAAGTTATGCACAAAAGTTGTGTCTATAGCGCAAAACTAGAATTCGTTCGAATTGCTTTGAAATAAGTTATTTACTTGAAATGACTCATTGAAATGATTTTAATTTTAAACGAATCCACACTTTCCTTGCATTTATCCTTTGCAAGTTATGCACAAAAGTTGTGTTTGTAGTGCAAAAATAGAATTCGTTCGAATTGCTTTGAAATAAGTTATTGACTTGAAATGACTCATTGAAATGATTTTAAGGTTAAACGAATGCACACTTTCCTTGCAATAATTATTTGCATGTTATGCACAAAACTTGTATTTGTAGTGCAAAAATAGAATTCGTTTGAATTGCTTTGAAATAAGTTATTGACTTAAAATGACTGATTGAAATGATTTTAAGGTTAAACGAATGCACACTTTCCTTGCAATGATCATGTGGAAGTTATGCACAAAACTTGTGTTTGTAATGCAAAAATAGACTTCGTTCGAATTGCTTTGAAATATGTTATTGACCTGAAATGATTCATTTAAATGATTTTAAGGTTAGACGAAGGGACACTTTCCTTGCAATGATCATTTGCAAGTTATGCAGAAAATTTGTGTTTGTAGGGGAAAACTAGAATTCGTTCGACTTGCTTTGACATAAGTTATTGACTTGAAATGACTCATTGAAATGATTTTAAGGTTAAACGAATGCACACTTTCCATGAAATGATCATTCGCAAGTTATGCACAAAAGTGGTGTCTGTAGTGGAAAACTAGAATTCGTTCGACTTGCTTTGAAATAAGTTATTTACTTGAAATGACTCATTGAAATGATTTTAATTTTAAACGAATGCACACTTTCATTGCAATGATCATTTGCCAGTTATGCACGAAAGTTGTGTTTGTAGTGGAAAACTTGAATTCGTTCGACTTGCTTTGAAATAATTTATTGACTTGAAATGACTCATTGAAATGATTTTAAGGTTAAACGAATGCACACTTTCCTTGCAATGATCATTTGCAAGTTATGCACAAAAGTTGTGTCTATAGTACAAAACTAGAATTCGTTCGAATTGCTTTGAAATAAGTGATTTACTTGAAATGACTCATTGAAATGGTTTTAATTTTAAACGAATCCACACTTCCCTTGCGTTGATCATTTGCAAGTTATGCACAAAAGTTGTGTTTGTAGTGCAAAAATAGAATTCGTGTGAATTGCTTTGAAATAAGTTATTGACTTTAAATGACTGAATGCAATGATTTTATGGTTAAACGAATGCACACTTTTCTTGCAATGATCATGTGGAAGTTATGCACAAAACTTGTGTTTGTAATGCAAAAATAGACTTCGTTCGAATTGCTTTGAAATATGTTATTTTCCTGAAATGATTCGTTGAAATGATTTTAAGGTTAAACGAATGCACACGTTCCTTGCAATGATTATTTGAAAGTTATTCACAAAAGTTGTGTTTGTAGTGCCAAAACAGAATTCGTTCGAATTGCTTTGAAATATGATATTGACATGAAATGACTCGTTGAAATGATTTTATGGTTAAACGAATACACACTTTCCTTGCAATGATCATTTGCGTATTGTGCACAGAACATGTGTTTGTAGTGCAAAACTAGAATTCATTCGACTTGCTTTGAAATAAGTTATTGACCTGAAATGACTCATTTAAATGATTTTAAGGTTGGACAAAGGGACACTTTCCTTGCATTGATCAATTGCAAGTTATGCACAAAAGTTGTGTTTGTAGTGCAAAAATAGAATTCGTTTGAATTGCTTTGAAATATGATATTGACTTGAAATGACTGATTGAAATGATTTTAAGGTTAAATGAATGCACAGTTTTCTTGAAATGATCATTTGCAAGTTATGCACAAAACTTGTGTATGTTGTGCAAAAAGAGAATTCGTCCGAATTGCTTTGAAATAAGTTATTGACTTGAAATGACTCATTGAAATGATTTTAAGGTTAAACGAATGCACACTTTCCTTGCAATGATCATTTGCAAGTTATGCAGAAAAGTTGTGTTTGTAGTGGAAAACTAGAATTCGTTCGACTTGCTTTGACATAAGTTATTGACTTGAAATGACTCATTGAAATGATTTTAAGGTTAAACGATTGCACACTTTCCATGCAATGATCATTCGCAAGTTATGCACAAAAGTGGTGTCTGTTGTGGAAAACTAGAATTCGTTCGACTTGATTTGAAATAAGTTATTGACTTGAAATGATTAATTGAAATGATTTTAAGGGTAAATGAATGCACACTGTCCTTGCAATGATCATTTGCAAGTTATGCACAAAAGTTGTGTTTTTAGTGCAAAAATAGAATTCTTTCGAATTGCTTTGAAATATGATATTTACTTGAAATGACTGATTGAAATGATTTTAAGGTTAAATGAATGCACACTTTCCTTGGAATGATCATTTGCAAGTTATGCACAAAACTTGTTTTTGTAGTGCAAAACTAGAATTCGTTCGACTTGCTTTGAAATAAGTTATTGACTTGAAATGACTCATTTAAATGATTTTAAGGTTAGACGAATGGACACTTTCCTTGTATTGATGAATTGCAAGTTATGCACAAAAGTTGTGTTTGTAGTGCAAAAATAGAATTCGTTTGAATTGCTTTGAAATATGATATTGACTTGAAATGACTGATTGAAATGATTTTAAGGTTAACTGAATGGACACTTTCCTTGGAATGATCATTTGCAAGTTATGCACAAAAGTTGTGTCTATAGCGCAAAACTAGAATTCGTTCGACTTGCTTTGAAATAAATTATTTACTTGAAATGACTCATTGAAATGATTTTAATTTTAAACGAATGCACACTTTCCATGCATTGATCATTTGCAAGTTATGCACAAAAGTTGTGTTTGTAGTGCAAAAATAGAATTCGTGTGAATTGCTTTGAAATAAGTTATTGACTTAAAATGACTGATTGAAATGATTTTATGGTTAAACGAATGCACACTTTTCTTGCAATGATCATGTGGAAGTTATGCACAAAACTTGTGTTTGTAATGCAAAAATAGACTTCGTTCGAATTGCGTTGAAATATGTTATTGTCCTGAAATGATTCGTTGAAATGATTTTAAGGTTAAACGAATGCACACTTTCCTTGCAATGATTATTTGAAAGTTATTCACAAAAGTTGTGTTTGTAGTGCCAAAACAGAATTCGTTCGAATTGCTTTGAAATATGATATTGACTTGAAATGACTCATTGAAATGATTTTATGGTTAAATGAATGCACACTTTTCTTGAAATGATCATTTGCAAGTTATGCACAAAACTTGTGTATGTTGTGCAAAAACAGAATTCGTCCGAATTGTTTTGAAATAAGTTATTGACTTGAAATGATTTTAATGTTAAACGAATGCACACTTTCCTTGCAATGATCATTTGCAAGTTATGCAGAAAAGTTGTGTGTGTAGTGCAAAACTAGAATTCGTTCGACCTGCTTTGATATAAGTTATTGACTTGAAATGACTCATTGAAATGATTTTAAGGTTAAACGAATGGACACTTTCCTTGCAATGATCATTTGCAAGTTATGCACAAAAGTTGTGTGTGTAGTGCAAAACTAGAATTCGTTCGACCTGCTTTGATATAAGTTATTGACTTGAAATGACTCATCGAAATGATTTTAAGGTTAAACGAATGCACACTTTCCTTGCATTGATCATTTGCAGGTTATGCACAAAACTTGTGTTTGTAGTGCAAAAATAGAATTCGTTCGACTTGCTTTGAAATAAGTTATTGACTTGAAATGACTCATCGAAATGATTTTAATGTTAAACGAATGCACACTTTCCTTGCAATGATCATTTGCAAGTTATGCAGAAAAGTTGTGTTTGTAGTGGAAAACTAGAATTCGTTCGACTTGCTTTGACATAAGTTATTGACTTGAAATGACTCATTGAAATGATTTTAAGGTTACACGAATGCACACTTTCCATGCAATGATCATTCGCAAGTTATGCACAAAAGTGGTGTCTGTAGTGGAAAACTAGAATTCGTTCGACTTGATTTGAAATAAGTTATTGACTTGAAATGATTAATTGAAATGATTTTAAGGTTAGATGAATGCACACTTTCCTTGCAATGATCATTTGCAAGTTATGCACAAAAGTTGTGTTTGTAGTGCAAAAATAGAATTCGTTCGAATTGCTTTGAAATATGATATTTACTTGAAATGACTGATTGAAATGATTTTAAGGTTAAATGAATGCACACTTTCCTTGGAATGATCATTTGCAAGTTATGCACAAAACTTGTTTCGGTAGTGCAAAACTAGAATTCGTTCGACTTGCTTTGAAATAAGTTATTGACTTGAAATGACTCATTTAAATGATTTTAAGGTTAGACGAATGGACACTTTCCTTGTATTGATCAATTGCAAGTTATGCACAAAAGTTGTGTTTGTAGTGGAAAACTAGAATTCGTTCGAATTGCTTTGAAATTAGTTATTGACTTGAATTGACTCATTGAAATGATTTTAAGGTTAAACAAATGCACACTTTCCATGCAATGATCATTCGCAAGTTATGCACAAAAGTGGTGTCTGTAGTGGGAAACTAGAATTCGTTCGACTTGATATGAAATAAGTTATTGACTTGAAATGATTAATTGAAATGATTTTAAGGTTAAATGAATGCCCACTTTCCTTGGAATGATCATTTGCAATTTATGCACAAAACTTGTGTTTGTAATGCAAAAATAGACTTCGTTCGAATTGCTTTGAAATATGTTATTGTCCTGAAATTATTCGTTGAAATGATTTTAAGGTTAAACGAATGCACACTTTCCTTGCAATGATTATTTGCAAGTTATTCACAAAAGTTGTGTTTGTAGTGCCAAAACAGAATTCGTTCGAATTGCTTTGAAATATGATATTGACTTGAAATGACTCATTGAAATGATTTTATGGTTAAACGAATACACACTTTCCTTTCAATGATCATTTGCGTGTTCTGCACAGAACATGTGTCTGTAGTGCAAAAGTAGAATTCGTTCGACTTGCTTTGAAATAAGTTATTGACTTGAAATGACTCATTGAAATGATTTTAATTTTAAACGAATGCACACTTTCCTTGCAATGATCATTTGCAACTTATCCACAAAAGTTGTGTTTGTAGTGCAAAAATAGAATTCGTTCGAATTGCTTTGAAATATGATATTTACTTGAAATGACTGATTGAAATGATTTTAAGGTTAAATGAATGCACACTTTTCTTGGAATGATCATTTGCAAGTTATGCACAAAACTTGTTTTTGTAGTGCAAAACTAGAATTCGTTCGACTTGCTTTGAAATAAGTTATTGACTTGAAATGACTCCTTTAAATGATTTTAAGGTTTGACGAATGGACACTTTCCTTGTATTGATCAATTACAAGTTATGCACAAAAGTTGTGTTTGTAGTGCAAAAATACAATTCGTTTGAATTGCTTTGAAATATGATATTGACTTGAAATGACTGATTGAAATGATTTTAAGGTTAAATGAATGCACACTTTTCTTGAAATGATCATTCGCAAGTTACGCACAAAACTTGTGTTTGTAGTGCAAAAACAGAATTCGTCCGAATTGCTTTGAAATAAGTTATTGACTTGAAATGACTCATTGAAATGATTTTAAGGTTAAACGAATGCACACTTTCCCTGCAATGATCATTTGCAAGTGATGCAGAAAAGTTGTGTTTGTAGTGGAAAACTAGAATTCGTTCGACTTGCTTTGACCTAAGTTATTGACTTCAAATGACTCATTGAAATGATTTTAAGGTTAAACGAATGCACACTTTCCATGCAACGATCATTCGGAAGTTATGCACAAAAGTGGTGTCTGTACTGGAAAACTAGAATTCGTTCGACTTGCTTTGAAATAAGTTATTTACTTGAAATGACTAATTGAAATGATTTTAAGGTTATATGAATGCACACTTTCCTTGCAATGATCATTTGCAAGTTATGCACAAAAGTTGGGTCTGTAGTGCAAAACTAGAATTTGTTCGACTTGCTTTGAAATAAGTTATTGACCTGAAATGACTCATTGAAATGATTTTAATTTTAAACGAATGCACACTTTCCTTGCAATGAGCATTTGCAAGTTATGCACAAAAGTTGTGTTTGTAGTGCAAAAATAGAATTCGTTCGAATTGCTTTGAAATAAGTTATTGACTTGAAATGACTCATTGAAATGATTTTAAGGTTAAACGAATGCACACTTTCCTTGCAATAATTATTTGCATGTTATGCACAAAACTTGTATTTGTAGTGCAAAAATAGAATTCGTTCGAATTGCTTTGAAATAAGTTACTGACTTGAAATGACTGATTGAAATGATTTTAAGGTCAAACGAATGCCCACTTTCCTTAGAATGATCATTTGCAATTTATGCACAAAACTTGTGTTTGTTGTGCAAAGATAGAATTCGTTCAAATTGCTTTGAAATAAGTTATTACCTTGAAATGACTCATTGAAATGATTTTAAGGTTAACCGAATGCACACTCTCCTTGCAATGATCATTTGCAAGTTATGCCGAAAAGTTGTGTTTGTAGTGGAAAACTAGAATTCGTTCGACTTGCTTTGAAATAAGTTATTGACTTGAAATGACTCATTGAAATGATTTTAAGGTTAAACGAATGCACACTTTTCATGCAATGATCATTCGCAAGTTATGCACAAAAGTGGTGTCTGTACTGGAAAACTAGAATTCGTTCGACTTGCTTTGACATAAGTTATTGACTTGAAATGACTCATTGAAATGATTTTAAGGTTAAACGAATGGACACTTTCCTTGCAATGATCATTTGCAAGTTATGCACAAAAGTTGTGTGTGTAGTGCAAAACTGGAATTCGTTCGACCTGCTTTGATATAAGTTATTGACTTGAAATGACTCATCGAAATGATTTTAAGGTTAAACGAATGCACACTTTCCTTGCATTGATCATTTGCAGGTTATGCACAAAACTTGTGTTTGTAGTGCAAAAATAGAATTCGTTCGACTTGCTTTGAAATAAGTTATTGACTTGAAATGACTCATCGAAATGATTTTAATGTTAAACGAATGCACACTTTCCTTGCAATGATCATTTGCAAGTTATGCAGAAAAGTTGTGTTTGTAGTGGAAAACTAGAATTCGTTCGACTTGCTTTGACATAAGTTATTGACTTGAAATGACTCATTGAAATGATTTTAAGGTTACACGAATGCACACTTTCCATGCAATGATCATTCGCAAGTTATGCACAAAAGTGGTGTCTGTAGTGGAAAACTAGAATTCGTTCGACTTGATTTGAAATAAGTTATTGACTTGAAATGATTAATTGAAAGGATTTTAAGGTTAGATGAATGCACACTTTCCTTGCAATGATCATTTGCAAGTTATGCACAAAAGTTGTGTTTGTAGTGCAAAAATAGAATTCGTTCGAATTGCTTTGAAATATGATATTTACTTGAAATGACTGATTGAAATGATTTTAAGGTTAAATGAATGCACACTTTCCTTGGAATGATCATTTGCAAGTTATGCACAAAACTTGTTTCTGTAGTGCAAAACTAGAATTCGTTCGACTTGCTTTGAAATAAGTTATTGACTTGAAATGACTCATTTAAATGATTTTAAGGTTAGACGAATGGACACTTTCCTTGTATTGATCAATTGCAAGTTATGCACAAAAGTTGTGTTTGTAGTGGAAAACTAGAATTCGTTCGAATTGCTTTGAAATTAGTTATTGACTTGAATTGACTCATTGAAATGATTTTAAGGTTAAACAAATGCACACTTTCCATGCAATGATCATTCGCAAGTTATGCACAAAAGTGGTGTCTGTAGTGGGAAACTAGAATTCGTTCGACTTGATTTGAAATAAGTTATTGACTTGAAATGATTAATTGAAATGATTTTAAGGTTAAATGAATGCCCACTTTCCTTGGAATGATCATTTGCAATTTATGCACAAAACTTGTGTTTGTAATGCAAAAATAGACTTCGTTCGAATTGCTTTGAAATATGTTATTGTCCTGAAATTATTCGTTGAAATGATTTTAAGGTTAAACGAATGCACACTTTCCTTGCAATGATTATTTGCAAGTTATTCACAAAAGTTGTGTTTGTAGTGCCAAAACAGAATTCGTTCGAATTGCTTTGAAATATGATATTGACTTGAAATGACTCATTGAAATGATTTTATGGTTAAACGAATACACACTTTCCTTTCAATGATCATTTGCGTGTTCTGCACAGAACATGTGTCTGTAGTGCAAAACTAGAATTCGTTCGACTTGCTTTGAAATAAGTTATTGACTTGAAATGACTCATTGAAATGATTTTAATTTTAAACGAATGCACACTTTCCTTGCAATGATCATTTGCAACTTATCCACAAAAGTTGTGTTTGTAGTGGCAAAATAGAATTCGTTCGAATTGCTTTGAAATATGATATTTACTTGAAATGACTGATTGAAATGATTTTAAGGTTAAATGAATGCACACTTTTCTTGGAATGATCATTTGCAAGTTATGCACAAAACTTGTTTTTGTAGTGCAAAACTAGAATTCGTTCGACTTGCTTTGAAATAAGTTATTGACTTGAAATGACTCCTTTAAATGATTTTAAGGTTTGACGAATGGACACTTTCCTTATATTGATCAATTACAAGTTATGCACAAAAGTTGTGTTTGTAGTGCAAAAATACAATTCGTTTGAATTGCTTTGAAATATGATATTGACTTGAAATGACTGATTGAAATGATTTTAAGGTTAAATGAATGCACACTTTTCTTGAAATGATCATTCGCAAGTTACGCACAAAACTTGTGTTTGTAGTGCAAAAACAGAATTCGTCCGAATTGCTTTGAAATAAGTTATTGACTTGAAATGACTCATTGAAATGATTTTAAGGTTAAACGAATGCACACTTTCCCTGCAATGATCATTTGCAAGTGATGCAGAAAAGTTGTGTTTGTAGTGGAAAACTAGAATTCGTTCGACTTGCTTTGACCTAAGTTATTGACTTCAAATGACTCATTGAAATGATTTTAAGGTTAAACGAATGCACACTTTCCATGCAACGATCATTCGGAAGTTATGCACAAAAGTGGTGTCTGTACTGGAAAACTAGAATTCGTTCGACTTGCTTTGAAATAAGTTATTTACTTGAAATGACTAATTGAAATGATTTTAAGGTTATATGAATGCACACTTTCCTTGCAATGATCATTTGCAAGTTATGCACAAAAGTTGGGTCTGTAGTGCAAAACTAGAATTCGTTCGACTTGCTTTGAAATAAGTTATTGACCTGAAATGACTCATTGAAATGATTTTAATTTTAAACGAATGCACACTTTCCTTGCAATGAGCATTTGCAAGTTATGCACAAAAGTTGTGTTTGTAGTGCAAAAATAGAATTCGTTCGAATTGCTTTGAAATAAGTTATTGACTTGAAATGACTCATTGAAATGATTTTAAGGTTAAACGAATGCACACTTTCCTTGCAATAATTATTTGCATGTTATGCACAAAACTTGTATTTGTAGTGCAAAAATAGAATTCGTTCGAATTGCTTTGAAATAAGTTACTGACTTGAAATGACTGATTGAAATGATTTTAAGGTCGAACGAATGCCCACTTTCCTTAGAATGATCATTTGCAATTTATGCACAAAACTTGTGTTTGTTGTGCAAAGATAGAATTCGTTCAAATTGCTTTGAAATAAGTTATTACCTTGAAATGACTCATTGAAATGATTTTAAGGTTAACCGAATGCACACTTTCCTTGCAATGATCATTTGCAAGTTATGCCGAAAAGTTGTGTTTGTAGTGGAAAACTAGAATTTGTTCGACTTGCTTTGAAATAAGTTATTGACTTGAAATGACTCATTGAAATGATTTTAAGGTTAAACGAATGCACACTTTCCATGCAATGATCATTCGCAAGTTATGCACAAAAGTGGTGTCTGTACTGGAAAACTAGAATTCGTTCGACTTGCTTTGACATAAGTTATTGACTTGAAATGACTCATTGAAATGATTTTAAGGTTAAACGAATGGACACTTTCCTTGCAATGATCATTTGCAAGTTATGCACAAAAGTTGTGTGTGTAGTGCAAAACTAGAATTCGTTCGACCTGCTTTGACATAAGTTATTGACTTGAAATGACTCATTGAAATGATTTTAAGGTTAAACGAATGCACACTTTCCTTGCAATGATCATTTGCATGTTATGCACAAAACTTGTGTCTGTAGTGCAAAACTTGAATTCGTTCGACTTGCTTTGAAATAAGTTATTGACTTGAAATGACTCATTTAAATGATTTTAAGGTTAAACGAATGGACACTTTCCTTGCATTGATCATTTGCAAGTTATGCACAAACGTTGTGTTTGTAGTGCAAAAATAGAATTCGTTTGAATTGCTTTGAAATATGATATTGACTTGAAATGACTGATTGAAATGATTTTACGGTTAAATGAATGCACACTTTTCTTGAAATGATCATTTGCAAGTTATGCACAAAACTTGTGTTTGTAGTGCAAAAACAGAATACATCCGAATTGCTTTGAAATAAGTTATTGACTTGAAATGACTCATTTAAATGATTTTAAGGTTAAACGAATGGACACTTTCCTTGCATTGATCATTTGCAAGTTATGCACAAACGTTGTGTTTGTAGTGCAAAAATAGAATTCGTTTGAATTGCTTTGAAATATGATATTGACTTGAAATGACTGATTGAAATGATTTTAAGGTTAAATGAATGCACACTTTTCTTGAAATGATCATTTGCAAGTTATGCACAAAACTTGTGTTTGTAGTGCAAAAACAGAATTCATCCGAATTGCTTTGAAATAAGTTATTGACTTGAAATGACTCATTGAAATGATTTTAAGGTTAAATGAATGCACACTTTCCTTGCAATGATCATTTGCAAGTTATGCACAAAAGTTGGGTCTGTAGTGGAAAACTGGAATTCGTTCGACTTGCTTTGACATAAGTTATTGACTTGAAATGACTCATTGATATGATTTTAAGGTTAAACGAATGCACACTTTCCATGCAATGATCATTCGCAAGTTATGCACAAAAGTGGTGTCTGTAGTGGAAAACTAGAATTCGTTCGACTTGCTTTGAAATAAGTTATTTACTTGAAATGACTAATTGAAATGATTTTAAGGTTAAATGAATGCACACTTTCCTTGCAATGATCACTCGCAAGTTATGCACAAAAGCTGGGTCTGTCGTGCAAAACTAGAATTCGTTCGACTTGCTTTGAAATAAGTTATTGACTTGAAATAACTCATTGAAATGATTTTAATTTTAAACGAATCCACACTTTCCTTGCAATGATCATTTGCAAGTTATGCACAAAAGTTGTGTTTGTAGTGCAAAAATAGAATTCGTTCGGATTGCTTTGAAAAAGTTATTGACATGAAATGACTCATTGAAATGATTTTAAGGTTAAATGAATGCACACTTTCCTTGCAATGATCATTTGCAAGTTATGCACAAAATTTGTGTCTGTACTGGAAAACTAGAATTCGTTCGACTTGCTTTGACAGAAGTTATTGACTTGAAATGACTCATTGAAATGATTTTAAGGTTAAACGAATGCACACTTTCCTTGCAATGATCATTTGCAAGTTATGCACAAAAGTTGTGTGTGTAGTGCAAAACTAGAATTCGTTCGACTTGCTTTGAAATAAGTTATTGACTTGAAATGACTCATTGAAATGATTTTAAGGTTAAATGAATGCACACTTTCCTTGCAATGATCATTTGCAAGTTATGCACAAAAGTTGTGTCTGTACTGGAAAACTAGAATTCGTTCGACTTGCTTTGACATAAGTTATTGACTTGAAATGACTCATTGAAATGATTTTAAGGTTAAACGAATGCACACTTTCCTTGCAATGATCATTTGCAAGTTATGCACAAAAGTTGTGTTTGTAGTGCAAAAATAGAATTCATTCGAATTGCTTTGAAATAAGTTATTGACTTGAAATGACTCATTGAAATGATTTTAAGGTTAAACCAATGCACACTTTCCTTACAATAATTATTTGCATGTTATGCACAAAACTTGTATTTGTAGTGCAAAAATAGAATTCGTTCGAATTGCTTTGAAATAAGTTATTGACTTGAAATGACTGATTGAAATGATTTTAAGGTCAAACGAATGCCCACTTTCCTTAGAATGATCATTTGCAATTTATGCACAAAACTTGTGTTTGTTGTGCAAAGATAGAATTCGTTCAAATTGCTTTGAAATAAGTTATTAACTTGAAATGACTCATTGAAATGATTCTAAGGTTAACCGAATGCACACTTTCCTTGCAATGATCATTTGCAAGTTATGCAGAAAAGTTGTGTTTGTAGTGGAAAACTAGAATTCGTTCGACTTGCTTTGAAATGAGTTATTGACTTGAAATGACTCATTGAAATGATTTTAAGGTTAAACGAATGCACACTTTCCATGCAATGATCATTCACAAGTTATGCACAAAAGTGGTGTCTGTACTGGAAAACTAGAATTCGTTCGACTTGCTTTGACATAAGTTATTGACTTGAAATGACTCATTGAAATGATTTTAAGGTTAAACGAATGGACACTTTCCTTGCAATGATCATTTGCAACTTATGTACATGTGTGTGTAGTGCAAAACAAGAATTCGTTCGACCTGCTTTGACATAAGTTATTGACTTGAAATGACTCATTGAAATCATTTTAAGGTTAAACGAATGCACACTTTCCTTGCAATGATCATTTGCATGTTATGCACAAAACTTGTGTCTGTAGTGCAAAACTTGAATTCGTTCGACTTGCTTTGAAATAGGTTATTGACCTGAAATGACTCATTTAAATGATTTTAAGGTTAAACGAATGGACACTTTCCTTGCATTAATCATTTGCAAGTTATGCACAAACGTTGTGTTTGTAGTGCAAAAATAGAATTCGTTTGAATTGCTTTGAAATATGATATTGACTTGAAATGATTGTTTGAAATGATTTTAAGGTTAAGTGAATGCACACTTTTCTTGAAATGATCATTTGCAAGTTATGCACAAAAGTTGTGTGTGTAGTGCAAAACTAGAATTCGTTCGACTTGCTTTGACATAAGTTATTGACTTGAAATGACTCATTGAAATGATTTTAAGGTTAAACGAATGCACACTTTCCTTGCAATGATCATTTGCATGTTATGCACAAAACTTGTATTTGTAGTGCAAAAATTGAATTCGTTCGAATTGCTTTGAAATAAGTTATTGACTTGAAATGACTGATTGAAATGATTTTGAGGTCAAACGAATGCCCACTTTCCTTAGAATGATCATTTGCAATTTATGCACAAAACTTGTGTTTGTTGTGCAAAGATAGAATTCGTTCAAATTGCTTTGAAATAAGTTATTAACTTGAAATGACTCATTGAAATGATTTTAAGGTTAACCGAATGCACACTTTCCTTGGAATGATCATTTGCAAGTTATGCAGAAAAGTTGTGCTTGTAGTGGAAAACTAGAATTCGTTCGACTTGCTTTGAAATAAGTTATTGACTTGAAATGACTCATTGTATTGATTTTAAGGTTAAACGAATGCACACTTTCCATGCAATGATCATTCGCAAGTTATGCACAAAAGTGGTGTCTGTACAGGAAAACTAGAATTCGTTCGACTTGCTTTGACATAAGTTATTGACTTGAAATGACTCATTGAAATGATTTTAATGTTAAATGAATGCACACTTTCCTTGCAATGATCGTTTGCAAGTTATGCACAAAATTTGTGTCTGTACTGGAAAACTAGAATTCATTCGACTTGCTTTGACATAAGTTATTGACTTGAAATGACTCATTGAAATGATTTTAAGGTTAAACGAATGCACACTTTCCTTGCAATAATCATTTGCAAGTTATGCACAAAAGTTGTGTGTGTAGTGCAAAACTAGAATTCGTTCGACTTGCTTTGAAATAAGTTATTCACTTAAAATGACTCATTGAAATGATTTTAAGGTTAAACGAATGCACACTTTCCTTGCAATGATCATTTGGAAGTTATGCACAAAACTTGTGTTTGTAGTGCAAAAATAGAATTCGTTCGAATTGCTTTGAAATAAGTGATTGACTTGAAATGCCTCATTGAAATGATTTTAAGGATAAACGAATGCACACTTTCCTTGCAATGATCATTTGCACGTTATGCACAAAACTTGCGTCTGTAGTGCAAAACTTGAATTCGTTCGACTTGCTTTGAAATAAGTTATTGACTTGAAATGACTCATTTAAATGATTTTAAGGTTAAATGAATGCACACTTTTCTTGAAATGATCATTTGCGAGTTATGCACAAAACTTGTGTTTGTAGTGCAAAAACAGAATACATCCGAATTGCTTTGAAATAAGTTATTGACTTGAAATGACTCATTTAAATGATTTTAAGGTTAAACGAATGGACACTTTCCTTGCATTGATCATTTGCAAGTTATGCACAAACGTTGTGTTTGTAGTGCAAAAATAGAATTCGTTTGAATTGCTTTGAAATATGATATTGACTTGAAATGACTGATTGAAATGATTTTAAGGTTAAATGAATGCACACTTTTCTTGAAATGATCATTTGCAAGTTATGCACAAAACTTGTGTTTGTAGTGCAAAAACAGAATTCATCCGAATTGCTTTGAAATAAGTTATTGACTTGAAATGAGTCATTGAAATGATTTTAAGGTTAAACAAATGCACACTTTCCTTGCAATGATCATTTGCAAGTTATGCAGAAAAGTTGTGTTTGTAGTGGAAAACTAGAATTCGTTCGACTTGCTTTGACATAAGTTATTGACTTGAAATGACTCATTGATATGATTTTAAGGTTAAACGAATGCACACTTTCCATGCAATGATCATTCGCAAGTTATGCACAAAAGTGGTGTCTGTAGTGGAAAACTAGAATTCGTTCGACTTGCTTTGAAATAAGTTATTTACTTGAAATGACTAATTGAAATGATTTTAAGGTTAAATGAATGCACACTTTCCTTGCAATGATCATTTGCAAGTTATGCACAAAAGTTGTGTCTGTACTGGAAAACTAGAATTCATTCGACTTGCTTTGCCATAACTTATTGACTTCTAATGACTCATTGAAATGATTTTTAGGTTAAACGAATGGACACTTTCCTTGCAATGATCATTTGAAAGTTATGCACAAAAGTTGTGTGTGTAGTGCAAAACTAGAATTCGTTCGACCTGCTTTGACATAAGTTATTGACTTGAAATGACTCATTGAAATGATTTTAAGGTTAAACGAATGCACACTTTCCTTGCAATGATCATTTGCATGTTATGCACAAAACTTGTGTCTGTAGTGCAAAACTTGAATTCGTTCGACTTGCTTTGAAATAAGTTATTGACTTGAAATGACTCATTTAAATGATTTTAAGGTTAAACGAATGGACACTTTCCTTGCATTGATCATTTGCAAGTTATGCACAAACGTTGTGTTTGTAGTGCAAAAATAGAATTCGTTTGAATTGCTTTGAAATATGATATTGACTTGAAATGACTGATTGAAATGATTTTAAGGTTAAATGAATGCACACTTTTCTTGAAATGATCATTTGCGAGTTATGCACAAAACTTGTGTTTGTAGTGCAAAAACAGAATACATCCGAATTGCTTTGAAATAAGTTATTGACTTGAAATGACTCATTTAAATGATTTTAAGGTTAAACGAATGGACACTTTCCTTGCATTGATCATTTGCAAGTTATGCACAAACGTTGTGTTTGTAGTGCAAAAATAGAATTCGTTTGAATTGCTTTGAAATATGATATTGACTTGAAATGACTGATTGAAATGATTTTAAGGTTAAATGAATGCACACTTTTCTTGAAATGATCATTTGCAAGTTATGCACAAAACTTGTGTTTGTAGTGCAAAAACAGAATTCATCCGAATTGCTTTGAAATAAGTTATTGACTTGAAATGACTCATTGAAATGATTTTAAGGTTAAATGAATGCACACTTTCCTTGCAATGATCATTTGCAAGTTATGCACAAAATTTGTGTCTGTACTGGAAAACTAGAATTCATTCGACTTGCTTTGACATAAGTTATTGACTTGAAATGACTCATTGAAATGATTTTAAGGTTAAACGAATGGACACTTTCCTTGCAATGATCATTTGCAACTTATGCACAAAAGTTGTGTGTGTAGTGCAAAACAAGAATTCGTTCGACCTGCTTTGACATAAGTTATTGACTTGAAATGACTCATTGAAATCATTTTAAGATTAAACGAATGCACACTTTCCTTGCAATGATCATTTGCATGTTATGCACAAAACTTGTGTCTGTAGTGCAAAACTTGAATTCGTTCGACTTGCTTTGAAATAAGTTATTGACTTGAAATGACTCATTTAAATGATTTTAAGGTTAAACGAATCGACACTTTCCTTGCATTGATCATTTGCAAGTTATGCACAAACGTTGTGTTTGTAGTGCAAAAATAGAATTCGTTTGAATTGCTTTGAAATATGATATTGACTTGAAATGACTGTTTGAAATGATTTTAAGGTTAAGTGAATGCACACTTTTCTTGCAATGATCATTTGCAAGTTATGCACAAAAGTTGTGTGTGTAGTGCAAAACTAGAATTCGTTCGACTTGCTTTGAAATAAGTTATTTACTTGAAATGACTAATTGAAATGATTTTGAGGTTAAATGAATGCACATTTTCCTTGCAATGATCATTTGCAAGTTATGCAGAAAATTTGTGTTTGTAGTGGAAAACTAGAATTCGTTCGACTTGCTTTGACATAAGTTATTGACTTGAAATGACTCATTGATATGATTTTAAGGTTAAACGAATGCACACTTTCCATGCAATGATCATTCGCAAGTTATGCACAAAAGTGGTGTCTGTAGTGGAAAACTAGAATTCGTTCGACTTGCTTTGAAATAAGTTATTTACTTGAAATGACTAATTGAAATGATTTTGAGGTTAAATGAATGCACATTTTCCTTGCAATGATCATTTGCAAGTTATGCACAAAAGTTGGGTCTGTAGTGCAAAACTAGAATTCGTTCGACTTGCTTTGACATAAGTTATTGACTTGAAATGACTCATTGAAATGATTTTAAGGTTAAACGAATGCACACTTTGCTTGCAATGATCATTTGCAAGTTATGCACAAAACTTGTATTTGTAGTGCAAAAATAGAATTCGTTCGAATTGCTTTGAAATAAGTTATTGACTTGAAATGACTGATTGAAATGATTTTAAGGTCAAACGAATGCCCACTTTCCTTAGAATGATCATTTGCAATTTATGCACAAAACTTGTGTTTGTTGTGCAAAGATAGAATTCGTTCAAATTGCTTTGAAATAAGTTATTAACTTAAAATGACTCATTGAAATGATTTTAAGGTTAACCGAATGCACACTTTCCTTGGAATGATCATTTGCAAGTTATGCAGGAAAGTTGTGCTTGTAGTGGAAAACTAGAATTCGTTCGACTTGCTTTGAAATAAGTTATTGACTTGAAATGACTCATTGAAATGATTTTAAGGTTAAACGAATGCACACTTTCCATGCAATGATCATTCGCAAGTTATGCACAAAAGTCGTGTCTGTACAGGAAAACTAGAATTCGTTCGACTTGCTTTGACGTAAGTTATTGACTTGAAATGACTCATTGAAATGATTTTAAGGTTAAACGAATGCACACTTTCCTTCCAATGATCATTTGCAAGTTATGCACAAAAGTTGTGTGTGTAGTGCAAAACTAGAATTCGTTCGACTTGCTTTGAAATAAGTTATTGACTTGAAATGACTGATTGAAATGATTTTAAGGATAAACGAATGCACACTTTGCTTGCAATGATCATTTGCAAGTTATGCACAAAAGTTGCGTCTGTACTGGAAAACTAGAATTCGTTCGACTTGCTTTGACATAAGTTATTGACTCGAAATGACTCATTGAAATGATTTTAAGGTTAAACGAATGCACACTTTCCTTGCAATGATCATTTGCATGTTATGCACAAAAGTTGTGTGTGTAGTGCAAAACTAGAATTCGTTCGACTTGCTTTGACATAAGTTATTGACTTGAAATGACTCATTGAAATGATTTTAAGGTAAAACCAATGCACACTTTCCTTGCAATGATCATTTGCATGTTATGCACAAAACTTGTGTCTGTAGTGCAAAACTTGAATTCGTTCGACTTGCTTTGAAATAAGTTATTGACTTGAAATGACTCATTTAAATGATTTTAAGGTTAAACGAATGGACACTTTCCTTGCATTGATCATTTGCAAGTTATGCACAAACGTTGTGTTTGTAGTGCAAAAATAGAATTCGTTTGAATTGCTTTGAAATATGATATTGACTTGAAATGACTGATTGAAATGATTTTAAGGTTAAATGAATGCACACTTTTCTTGAAATGATCATTTGCAAGTTATGCACAAAACTTGTGTTTGTAGTGCAAAAACAGAATTCATCCGAATTGCTTTGAAATAAGTTATTGACTTGAAATGACTCATTGAAATGATTTTAAGGTTAAATGAATGCACACTTTCCTTGCAATGATCATTTGCAAGTTATGCACAAAAGTTGTGTCTGTACTGGAAAACTAGAATTCGTTCGAATTGCTTTGACATAACTTATTGACTTGTAATGACTCATTGAAATGATTTTAAGGTTAAACGAATGCACACTTTCCTTGCAATGATCATTTGGAAGTTATGCACAAAACTTGTGTTTGTAGTGCAAAAACAGAATTCGTTCGAATTGCTTTGAAATAAGTGATTGACTTGAAATGCCTCATTGAAATGATTTTAAGGATAAACGAATGCACACTTTCCTTGCAATGATCATTTGCATGTTATGCACAAAACTTGCGTCTGTAGTGCAAAACTTGAATTCGTTCGACTTGCTTTGAAATAAGTTATTGACTTGAAATGACTCATTGAAATGATTTTAAGGTTAAACGAATGCACACTTTCCTTGCAATGATCATTTGCATGTTATGCACAAAACTTGTGTCTGTAGTGCAAAACTTGAATTCGTTCGAATTGCTTTGACATAACTTATTGACTTGTAATGACTCATTGAAATGATTTTAAGGTTAAACGAATGCACACTTTCCTTGCAATGATCATTTGGAAGTTATGCACAAAACTTGTGTTTGTAGTGCAAAAACAGAATTCGTTCGAATTGCTTTGAAATAAGTGATTGACTTGAAATGCCTCATTGAAATGATTTTAAGGATAAACGAATGCACACTTTCCTTGCAATGATCATTTGCATGTTATGCACAAAACTTGCGTCTGTAGTGCAAAACTTGAATTCGTTCGACTTGCTTTGAAATAAGTTATTGACTTGAAATGACTCATTGAAATGATTTTAAGGTTAAACGAATGCACACTTTCCTTGCAATGATCATTTGCATGTTATGCACAAAAGTTGTGTGTGTAGTGCAAAACTAGAATTCGTTCGACTTGCTTTGACATAAGTTATTGACTTGAAATGACTCATTGAAATGATTTTAAGGTTAAACCAATGCACACTTTCCTTGCAATGATCATTTGCATGTTATGCACAAAACTTGTGTCTGTAGTGCAAAACTTGAATTCGTTCGACTTGCTTTGAAATAAGTTATTGACTTGAAATGACTCATTTAAATGATTTTAAGGTTAAACGAATGGACACTTTCCTTGCATTGATCATTTGCAAGTTATGCACAAACGTTGTGTTTGTAGTGCAAAAATAGAATTCGTTTGAATTGCTTTGAAATATGATATTGACTTGAAATGACTGATTGAAATGATTTTAAGGTTAAATGAATGCACACTTTTCTTGAAATGATCATTTGCAAGTTATGCACAAAACTTGTGTTTGTAGTGCAAAAACAGAATTCATCCGAATTGCTTTGAAATAAGTTATTGACTTGAAATGACTCATTGAAATGATTTTAAGGTTAAATGAATGCACACTTTCCTTGCAATGATCATTTGCAAGTTATGCACAAAAGTTGTGTCTGTACTGGAAAACTAGAATTCGTTCGAATTGCTTTGACATAACTTATTGACTTGTAATGAGTCATTGAAATGATTTTAAAGTTAAACGAATGCACACTTTCCTTGCAATGATAATTTGGAAGTTATGCACAAAACTTGTGTTTGTAGTGCAAAAACAGAATTCGTTCGAATTGCTTTGAAATAAGTGATTGACTTGAAATGCCTCATTGAAATGATTTTAAGGATAAACGAATGCACACTTTCCTCGCAATGATCATTTGCATGTTATGCACAAAACTTGCGTCTGTAGTGCAAAACTTGAATTCGTTCGACTTGCTTTGAAATAAGTTATTGACTTGAAATGACTCATTGAAATGATTTTAAGGTTAAACGAATGCACACTTTCCTTGCAATGATCATTTGCATGTTATGCACAAAACTTGTGTCTGTAGTGCAAAACTTGAATTCGTTCGACTTGCTTTGAAATAAGTTATTGACTTGAAATGACTCATTTAAATGATTTTAAGGTTAAACGAATGCACACTTTCCTTGCATTGATCATTTGCAAGTTATGCACAAACATTGTGTTTGTAGTGCAAAAATAGAATTCGTTTGAATTGCTTTGAAATATGATATTGACTTGAAATGACTTATTGAAATGATTTTAAGGTTAAATGAATGCACACTTTTCTTGAAATGATCATTTGCAAGTTATGCACAAAACTTGTGTTTGTAGTGCAAAAACAGAATTCATCCGAATTGCTTTGAAATAAGTTATTGACTTGAAATGAGTCATTGAAATGATTTTAAGGTTAAACGAATGCACACTTTCCTTGCAATGATCATTTGCAAGTTATGCACAAAAGTTATGTCTGTACTGGAAAACTAGAATTCGTTCGACTTGCTTTGACATAAGTTATTGACTTGAAATGACTCATTGAAATGATTTTAAGGTTAAACGAATGCACACTTTCCTTGCAATGATCATTTGCATGTTATGCACAAAACTTGTGTCTGTAGTGCAAAAGTTGAATTCGTTCGACTTGCTTTGAAATAAGTTATTGACTTGGAATGACTCATTGAAATGATTTTAAGGTTAAACGAATGCACACTTTCCTTGCAATGATCATTCGCAAGTTATGCACAAAAGTTGTGTCTGTAGTGCAAAACTAGAATTCGTTCGAATTGCTTTGAAAGAAGTTATTGACTTGAAATGACTGATTGAAATGATTTTAAGGATAAACGAATGCACACTCTGCTTGCAATGATCATTTGCAAGTTATGCACAAAAGTTGTGTCTGTACTGGAAAACTAGAATTCGTTCGACTTGCTTTGACATAAGTTATTGACTCGAAATGACTCATTGAAATGATTTTAAGGTTAAACGAATGGACACTTTCCTTGCAATGATCATTTGCATGTTATGCACAAAAGTTGTGTGTGTAGTTCAAAACTAGAATTCGTTCGACTTGCTTTGACATAAGTTATTGACTTGAAATGACTCATTGAAATGATTTTAAGGTTAAACCAATGCACACTTTCCTTGCAATGATCATTTGCATGTTATGCACAAAACTTGTGTCTGTAGTGCAAAACATGAATTCGTTCGACTTGCTTTGAAATAAGTTATTGACTTGAAATGACTCATTGAAATGATTTTAAGGATAAACGAATGCACGCTATCGTTGCAATGATCATTTGCATGTTATGCACAAAAGTTGTGTCTGTAGTGCAAAACTAGAATTCGTTCGACTTCCTCCGAAATAAGTTATTGACTTGAAATGACTCATCGAAATGATTTTAAGGTTAAACGAATGCACACTTTCCTTGCAATGATCATTTGCAAGTTATGCACAAAAGTTGTGTCTGTAGTGCAAAACTAGAATTCGTTTGACTTGCTTTGAAATAAGTTATTTACTTGAAATAACTCATTGAAATGATTTTAAGGTTAAACGAATGCACACTTTCCTTGCAATGATCATTTGCAAGTTATGCACAAAAGTTGTGTCTGTACTGGAAAACTAGAATTCGTTCGAATTGCTTTGACATAAGTTATTGACTTGAAATGACTCATTGAAATGATTTTGAGGTTAAACGAATGCACACTTTCCTTGCAAGGATCATTTGCAAGTTATGCACAAAAGTTGTGTGTGTAGTGCAAAACTAGAATTCGTTCGACTTGCTTTGACGTAAGTTATTGACTTGAAATCACTCATTGAAATGATTTTAAGGTTAAACGAATGCACACTTTCCTTGCAATGATCATTTGCATGTTATGCACAAAACTTGTGTCTGTAGTGCAAAACATGAATTCGTTCGACTTGCTTTGAAATAAGTTATGGACTTGAAATGACTCATTGAAATGATTTTAAGGTTAAACAAATGCACACTTTCCTTGCAATGATCATTTGCAAGTTATGCACAAACGTTGTGTCTGTACTGGAAAAGTAGAATTCGTTCGACTTGCTTTGACATAAGTTATTGACTTGAAATGACTCATTGAAATGATTTTAAGGTAAACGAATGCACACTTTCCTTGCAATGATCATTTGCAAGTTATGCACAAAAGTTGTGTCTGTACTGGATAACTAGAATTCGTTCGACTTGCTTTGACATAAGTTATTAACTTGAAATGACTCATTGAAATGATTTTAAGGTTAAACGAATGCACACTTTCCTTGCAATGATCATTTGCATGTTTTGCACAAAACATGTGTCTGTAGTGCAAAACTTGAATTCGTTCGACTCGCTTTAAAATAAGTTATTGAATTGAAATGACTCATTGAAATGATTTTAATTTTAAACGAATGCACACTTTGCTTGCAATGATCATTTGCAAGTTATGCACAAAAGTTGTGTGTGTAGTGCAAAACTAGAATTCGTTCGACTTGCTTTGATATAAGTTATAGACTTGAAATGACTCATTGAAATGATTTTAAGGTTAAACGAATGCACACTTTCCTTGCAATGATCATTCGCAAGTTATGCACAAAAGTTGTGTCTGTAGTGCAAAACTAGAATTCGTTCGAATTGCTTTGAAATAAGTTATTGACTTGAAATGACTGATTGAAATGATTTTAAGGATAAACGAATGCACACTTTCCTTGCAATGATCATTTGCAAGTTATGCACAAAAGTTGTGTCTGTAGTGCAAAACTAGAATTCGTTCGACTTGCTTTGGAGTAAGTTATTGACTTGAAATGACTCATTGAAATGATTTTAATTTTAAACGAATACACACTTTCCTTGCAATGATCATTTGGAAGTTATGCACAAAACTTGTGTTTGTAGTGCAAAAATAGAATTCGTTCGAATTGCTTTGAAATAAGTGATTGACTTGAAATGCCTCATTGAAATGATTTTAAGGATAAACGAATGCACACTTTCCTTGCGATGATCATTTGCATGTTATGCACAAAACTTGTGTCTGTAGTGCAAAAATAGAATTCGTTCGAATTGCTTATGATTTTAAGGATAAACGAATGCACACTTTCCTTGCGATGATCATTTGCATGTTATGCACAAAACTTGTGTCTGTTGTGCGAAAGTTGAATTCGTTCGACTTGCTTTGAAATAAGTTATTGACTTGAAATGACTCATTGAAATGATTTTAAGGATAAACGAATGCACACTTTCCTTGCAATGATCATTCGCAAGTTATGCACAAAAGTTGTGTCTGTAGTGCAAAACTAGAATTCGTTCGAATTGCTTTGAAAGAAGTTATTGACTTGAAATGACTGATTGAAATGATTTAAAGGATAAACGAATGCACACTTTGCTTGCAATGATCATTTGCAAGTTATGCACAAAAGTTGCGTCTGTACTGGAAAACTAGAATTCGTTCGACTTGCTTTGACATAAGTTATTGACTCGAAATGACTCATTGAAATGATTTTAAGGTTAAACGAATGCACACTTTCCTTGCAATGATCATTTGCATGTTATGCACAAAAGTTGTGTGTGTAGTGCAAAACTAGAATTCGTTCGACTTGCTTTGACATAAGTTATTGACTTGAAATGACTCATTGAAATGATTTTAAGGTTAAACCAATGCACACTTTCCTTGCAATGATCATTTGCATGTTATGCACAAAACTTGTGTCTGTAGTGCAAAACATGAATTCGTTCGACTTGCTTTGAAATAAGTTATTGACTTGAAATGACTCATTGAAATGATTTTAAGGATAAACGAATGCACACTTTCCTTGCAATGATCATTTGCATCTTATGCACAAAAGTTGTGTCTGTAGTGCAAAACTAGAATTCGTTCGACTTCCTCCGAAATAAGTTATTGACTTGAAATGACTTATCGAAATGATTTTAAGGTTAAACGAATGCACACTTTCCTTGCAATGATTATTTGCAAGTTATGCACAAAAGTTGTGTCTGTAGTGCAAAACTAGAATTCGTTTGACTTGCTTTGAAATAAGTTATTTACTTGAAATAACTCATTGAAATGATTTTAAGGTTAAACGAATGCACACTTTCCTTGCAATGATCATTTGCAAGTTATGCACAAAAGTTGTGTCTGTACTGGAAAACTAGAATTCGTTCGAATTGCTTTGACATAAGTTATTGACTTGAAATGACTCATTGAAATGATTTTGAGGTTAAACGAATGCACACTTTCCTTGCAATGATCATTTGCAAGTTATGCACAAAAGTTGTGTGTGTAGTGCAAAACTAGAATTCGTTCGACTTGCTTTGATATAAGTTATTGACTTGAAATGACTCATTGAAATGATTTTAAGGTTAAACGAATGCACACTTTCCTTGCAATGATCATTTGCATGTTATGCACAAAAGTTGTGTGTGTAGTGCAAAACTAGAATTCGTTCGACTTGCTTTGACATAAGTTATTGACTTGAAATGACTCATTGAAATGATTTTAAGGTTAAACCAATGCACACTTTCCTTGCAATGATCATTTGCATGTTATGCACAAAACTTGTGTCTGTAGTGCAAAACATGAATTCGTTCGACTTGCTTTGAAATAAGTTATTGACTTGAAATGACTCATTGAAATGATTTTAAGGTTAAACGAATGCACACTTTCCTTGCAATGATCATTCGCAAGTTATGCACAAAAGTTGTGTCTGTAGTGCAAAACTAGAATTCGTTCGACTTGCTTTGGAGTAAGTTATTGACTTGAAATGACTCATTGAAATGGTTTTAATTTTAAACGAATGCACACTTTCCTTGCAATGATCATTTGGAAGTTATGCACAAAACTTTTGTATGTAGTGTAAAACTAGAATTCGTTCGACTTGCTTTGAAATAAGTTATTGACTTAAAATGACTCATTGAAATGATTTTAAGGTTAAATGAATGCACACTTTCCTTGCAATGATCATTTGCAAGTTATGCACAAAAGTTGTGTCTGTACTGGAAAACTAGAATTCGTTCGACTTGCTTTGACATAACTTATTGACTTGTAATGACTCATTGAAATGATTTTAAGGTTAAACGAATGCACACTTTCCTTGCAATGATCATTTGGAAGTTATGCACAAAACTTGTGTTTGTAGTGCAAAAATAGAATTCGTTCGAATTGCTTTGAAATAAGTGATTGACTTGAAATGCCTCATTGAAATGATTTTAAGGATAAACGAATGCACACTTTCCTTGCAATGATCATTTGCATGTTATGCACAAAACTTGCGTCTGTAGTGCAAAACTTGAATTTGTTCGACTTGCTTTGAAATAAGTTATTGACTTGAAATGACTCATTGAAATGATTTTAAGGTTAAACGAATGCACACTTTCCTTGCAATGATCATTTGGAAGTTATGCACAAAACTTGTGTCTGTAGTGCAAAACTAGAATTCGTTCGAATTGCTTTGAAATAAGTTATTGACTTGAAATGACTGATTGAAATGATTTTAAGGATAAACGAATGCACACTTTCCTTGCAATGATCATTTGCATGTTATGCACAAAACTTGCGTCTGTAGTGCAAAACTTGAATTCGTTCGACTTGCTTTGAAATAAGTTATTGACTTGAAATGACTCATTGAAATGATTTTAAGGTTTAACGAATGCACACTTTCCTTGCAATGATCATTCGCAAGTTATGCACAAAAGTTGTGTCTGTAGTGCCAAACTAGAATTCGTTCGAATTGCTTTGAAATAAGTTATGGACTTGAAATGACTCATTGAAATGATTTTAAGGTTAAACAAATGCACACTTTCCTTGCAATGATCATTTGCAAGTTATGCACAAAAGTTGTGTGTGTAGTGCAAAACTAGAATTCGTTCGACTTGCTTTGATATAAGTTATTGACTTGAAATGACTCATTGAAATCATTTTAAGGTTAAACGAATGCACACTTTCCTTGCAATGATCATTTGCATGTTAAGCACAAAACTTGTGTCTGTAGTGCAAAAATAGAATTCGTTCGAATTGCTTTGAAATAAGTGATTGACTTGAAATGCCTCATTGAAATGATTTTATGGATAAACGAATGCACACTCTCCTTGCAATGATCATTTGCATGTTATGCACAAAACTTGTGTTTGTAGTGCAAAAATAGAATTCGTTCGAATTGCTTTGAAATAAGTGATTGCCTTGAAATGCCTCATTGAAATGATTTTAAGGATAAACGAATGCACACTTTCCTTGCAATGATCATTTGCATGTTATGCACAAAACTTGTGTCTGTAGTGCAAAACTTGAATTCGTTCGACTTGCTTTGAAATAAGTTATTGACTTGAAATGACTCATTGAAATGATTTTAAGGATAAACGAATGCACACTTTCCTTGCAATGATCATTTGCATGTTATGCACAAAACTTGTGTCTGTAGTGCGAAAGTTGAATTCGTTCGACTTGCTTTGAAATAAGTTATTGACTTGAAATGACTCATTGAAATGATTTTAAGGTAAAACGAATGCACACTTTCCTTGCAATTATCATTCGCAAGTTATGCACAAAAGTTGTGTCTGTAGTGCAAAACTAGAATTCGTTCGAATTGCTTTGAAAGAAGTTATTGACTTGAAATGACTGATTGAAATGATTTTAAGGATAAACGAATGCACACTTTGCTTGCAATGATCATTTGCAAGTTATGCACAAAAGTTGCGTCTGTACTGGAAAACTAGAATTCGTTCGACTTGCTTTGACATAAGTTATTGACTCGAAATGACTCATTGAAATGATTTTAAGGTTAAACGAATGCACACTTTCCTTGCAATGATCATTTGCATGTTATGCACAAAAGTTGTGTGTGTAGTGCAAAACTAGAATTCGTTCGACTTGCTTTGACATAAGTTATTGACTTGAAATGACTCATTGAAATGATTTTAATGTTAAACCAATGCACACTTTCCTTGCAATGATCATTTGCATGTTATGCACAAAACTTGTGTCTGTAGTGCAAAACATGAATTCGTTCGACTTGCTTTGAAATAAGTTATTGACTTGAAATGACTCATTGAAATGATTTTAAGGATAAACGAATGCACACTTTCCTTGCAATGATCATTTGCAAGTTATGCACAAAAGTTGTGTCTGTAGTGCAAAACTAGAATTCGTTTGACTTGCTTTGAAATAATTTATTTACTTGAAATAACTCATTGAAATGATTTTAAGGTTAAACGAATGCACACTTTCCTTGCAATGATCATTTGCAAGTTAAGCACAAAAGTTGTGTCTGTACTGGAAAACTAGAATTCGTTCGAATTGCTTTGACATAAGTTATTGACATGAAATGACTCATTGAAATGATTTTGAGGTTAAACGAATGCACACTTTCCTTGCAATGATCATTTGCAAGTTATGCACAAAAGTTGTGTGTGTAGTGCAAAACTAGAATTCGTTCGACTTGCTTTGATATAAGTTATTGACTTGAAATGACTCATTGAAATGATTTTAAGGTTAAACGAATGCACACTTTCCTTGCAATGATCATTCGCAAGTTATGCACAAAAGTTGTGTCTGTAGTGCAAAACTAGAATTCGTTCGACTTGCTTTGGAGTAAGTTATTGACTTGAAATGACTCATTGAAATGATTTTAATTTTAAACGAATGCACACTTTCCTTGCAATGATCATTTGGAAGTTATGCACAAAACTTGTGTTTGTAGTGCAAAAATAGAATTCTTTCGAATTGCTTTGAAATAAGTGATTGACTTGAAATGCCTCATTGAAATGATTTTAAGGAAAAACGAATGCACACTTTCCTTGCAATGATCATTTGCATGTTATGCACAAAAGTTGTGTGTGTAGTGCAAAACTAGAATTCGTTCGACTTGCTTTGATATAAGTTATTGACTTGAAATGACTCATTGAAATGATTTTAAGGTTAAACGACTGCACACTTTCCTTGCAATGATCATTTGGAAGTTATGCACAAAACTTGTGTTTGTAGTGCAAAAATAGAATTCGTTCGAATTGCTTTGAAATAAGTGATTGACTTGAAATGCCTCATTGAAATGATTTTAAGGATAAACGAATGCACACTTTCCTTGCAATGATCATTTGCATGTTATGCACAAAACTTGTGTCTGTAGTGCAAAAGTTGAATTCGTTCGACTTGCTTTGAAATAAGTTATTGACTTGAAATGACTCATTGAAATGATTTTAAGGATAAACGAATGCACACTTTCCTTGCAATGATCATTTGCATGTTATGCACAAAACTTGTGTCTGTAGTGCAAAAGTTGAATTCGTTCGACTTGCTTTGAAATAAGTTATTGACTTGAAATGACTCATTGAAATGATTTTAAGGTTAAACGAATGCACACTTTCCTTGCAATGATCATTCGCAAGTTATGCACAAAAGTTGTGTCTGTAGTGCCAAAACTAGAATTCGTTCGAATTGCTTTGAAAGAAGTTATTGACTTGAAATGACTGATTGAAATGATTTTAAGGATAAACGAATGCACACTTTGCTTGCAATGATCATTTGCAAGTTATGCACAAAAGTTGCGTCTGTACTGGAAAACTAGAATTCGTTCGACTTGCTTTGACATAAGTTATTGACTCGAAATGACTCATTGAAATCATTTTAAGGTTAAACGAATGCACACTTTCCTTGCAATGATCATTTGCATGTTATGCACAAAAGTTGTGTGTGTAGTGCAAAACTAGAATTCGTTCGACTTGCTTTGACATAAGTTATTGACTTGAAATGACTCATTGAAATGATTTTAAGGTTAAACCAATGCACACTTTCCTTGCAATGATCATTTGCATGTTATGCACAAAACTTGTGTCTGTAGTGCAAAACATGAATTCGTTCGACTTGCTTTGAAATAAGTTATTGACTTGAAATGACTCATTGAAATGATTTTAAGGTTAAACGAATGCACACTTTCCTTGCAATGATCATTCGCAAGTTATGCACAAAAGTTGTGTCTGTAGTGCAAAACTAGAATTCGTTCGACTTGCTTTGGAGTAAGTTATTGACTTCAAATGACTCATTGAAATGATTTTAATTTTAAACGAATGCACACTTTCCTTGCAATGATCATTTGGAAGTTATGGACAAAACTTGTGTTTGTAGTGCAAAAATAGAATTCGTTCGAATTGCTTTGAAATAAGTGATTGACTTGAAATGCCTCATTGAAATGATTTTAAGGATAAACGAATGCACACTTTCCTTGCAATGATCATTTGCATGTTATGCACAAAACTTGCGTCTGTAGTGCAAAACTTGAATTCGTTCGACTTGCTTTGAAATAAGTTATTGACTTGAAATGACTCATTGAAATGATTTTAAGGTTAAACGAATGCACATTTTCCTTGCAATGATCATTCGCAAGTTATGCACAAAAGTTGTGTCTGTAGTGCAAAACTAGAATTCGTTCGAATTGCTTTGAAATAAGTTATTGACTTGAAATGACTGATTGAAATGATTTTAAGGATAAACGAATGCACACTTTCCTTGCAATGATCATTTGCAAGTTATGCACAAAAGTTGTGTCTGTAGTGCAAAACTAGAATTCGTTCGACTTGCTTTGGAGTAAGTTATTGACTTGAAATGACTCATTGAAATGATTTTAATTTTAAACGAATGCACACTTTCCTTGCAATGATCATTTGGAAGTTATGCACAAAACTTGTGTTTGTAGTGCAAAAATAGAATTCGTTCGAATTGCTTTGAAATAAGTGATTGACTTGAAATGCCTCATTGAAATGATTTTAAGGATAAACGAATGCACACTTTCCTTGCAATGATCATTTGCATGTTATGCACAAAACTTGTGTCTGTAGTGCAAAAGTTGAATTCGTTCGACTTGCTTTGAAATAAGTTATTGACTTGAAATGACTCATTGAAATGATTTTAAGGATAAACGAATGCACACTTTCCTTGCAATGATCATTTGCATGTTATGCACAAAACTTGTGTCTGTAGTGCAAAAGTTGAATTCGTTCGACTTGCTTTGAAATAAGTTATTGACTTGCAATGACTCATTGAAATGATTTTAAGGTTAAACGAATGCACACTTTCCTTGCAATGATCATTCGCAAGTTATGCACAAAAGTTGTGTCTGTAGTGCAAAACTAGAATTCGTTCGAATTGCTTTGAAAGAAGTTATTAACTTGAAATGACAGATTGAAATGATTTTAAGGATAAATGAATGCACACTTTGCTTGCAATGATCATTTGCAAGTTATGCACAAAAGTTGCGTCTGTACTGGAAAACTAGAATTCGTTCGACTTGCTTTGGCATAAGTTATTGACTCGAAATGACTCATTGAAATGATTTTTAGGTTAAACGAATGCACACTTTCCTTGCAATGATCATTTGCATGTTATGCACAAAAGTTGTGTGTGTAGTGCAAAACTAGAATTCGTTCGACTTGCTTTGACATAAGTTATTGACTTGAAATGACTCATTGAAATGATTTTAAGGTTAAACCAATGCACAGTTTCCTTGCAATGATCATTTGCATGTTATGCACAAAAGTTGTGTGTGTAGTGCAAAACTAGAATTCGTTCGACTTGCTTTGACATAAGTTATTGACTTGAAATGACTCATTGAAATGATTTTAAGGTTAAACCAATGCACACTTTCCTTGCAATGATCATTTGCATGTTATGCACAAAACTTGTGTTTGTAGTGCAAAAATAGAATTCGTTCGAATTGCTTTGAAATAAGTGATTGACTTGAAGTGCCTCATTGAAATGATTTTAAGGATAAACGAATGCACACTTTCCTTGCAATGATCATTTGCATGTTATGCACAAAACTTGCGTCTGTAGTGCAAAACTAGAATTCGTTCGACTTCCTCCGAAATAAGTTATTGACTTGAAATGACTCATCGAAATGATTTTAAGGTTAAACGAATGCACACTTTCCTTGCAATGATCATTCGCAAGTTATGCACAAAAGTTGTGTCTGTAGTGCAAAACTAGAATTCGTTCGACTTGCTTTGGAGTAAGTTATTGACTTGAAATGACTCATTGAAATGATTTTAATTTTAAACGAATGCACACTTTCCTTGCAATGATCATTTGGAAGTTATGCACAAAACTTGTGTTTGTAGTGCAAAAATAGAATTCGTTCGAATTGCTTTGAAATAAGTGATTGACTTGAAATGCCTCGTTGAAATGATTTTAAGGATAAACGAATGCACACTTTCCTTGCAATGATCATTTGCATGTTATGCACAAAACTTGTGTCTGTAGTGCAAAAGTTGAATTCGTTCGACTTGCTTTGAAATAAGTTATTGACTTGAAATGACTCATTGAAATGATTTTAAGGATAAACGAATGCACACTTTCCTTGCAATGATCATTTGCATGTTATGCACAAAACTTGTGTCTGTAGTGCAAAAGTTGAATTCGTTCGACTTGCTTTGAAATAAGTTATTGACTTGCAATGACTCATTGAAATGATTTTAAGGTTAAACGAATGCACACTTTCCTTGCAATGATCATTCGCAAGTTATGCACAAAAGTTGTGTCTGTAGTGCAAAACTAGAATTCGTTCGAATTGCTTTGAAATAAGTTATTGACTTGAAATGACTGATTGAAATGATTTTAAGGATAAACGAATGCACACTTTCCTTGCAATGATCATTTGCAAGTTATGCACAAAAGTTGTGTCTGTAGTGCAAAACTAGAATTCGTTCGACTTGCTTTGGAGTAAGTTATTGACTTGAAATGACTCATTGAAATGATTTTAATTTTAAACGAATGCACACTTTCCTTGCAATGATCATTTGGAAGTTATGCACAAAACTTGTGTTTGTAGTGCAAAAATAGAATTCGTTCGAATTGCTTTGAAATAAGTGATTGACTTGAAATGCCTCATTGAAATGATTTTAAGGATAAACGAATGCACACTTTCCTTGCAATGATCATTTGCATGTTATGCACAAAACTTGTGTCTGTAGTGCAAAAGTTGAATTCGTTCGACTTGCTTTGAAATAAGTTATTGACTTGAAATGACTCATTGAAATGATTTTAAGGATAAACGAATGCACACTTTCCTTGCAATGATCATTTGCATGTTATGCACAAAACTTGTGTCTGTAGTGCAAAAGTTGAATTCGTTCGACTTGCTTTGAAATAAGTTATTGACTTGCAATGACTCATTGAAATGATTTTAAGGTTAAACGAATGCACACTTTCCTTGCAATGATCATTCGCAAGTTATGCACAAAAGTTGTGTCTGTAGTGCAAAACTAGAATTCGTTCGGATTGCTTTGAAAGAAGTTATTGACTTGAAATGACAGATTGAAATGATTTTAAGGATAAACGAATGCACACTTTGCTTGCAATGATCATTTGCAAGTTATGCACAAAAGTTGCGTCTGTACTGGAAAACTAGAATTCGTTCGACTTGCTTTGGCATAAGTTATTGACTCGAAATGACTCATTCAAATGATTTTAAGGTTAAACGAATGCACACTTTCCTTGCAATGATCATTTGCATGTTATGCACAAAAGTTGTGTGTGTAGTGCAAAACTAGAATTCGTTCGACTTGCTTTGACATAAGTTATTGACTTGAAATGACTCATTGAAATGATTTTAAGGTTAAACCAATGCACACTTTCCTTGCAATGATCATTTGCATGTTATGCACAAAAGTTGTGTGTGTAGTGCAAAACTAGAATTCGTTCGACTTGCTTTGACATAAGTTATTGACTTGAAATGACTCATTGAAATGATTTTAAGGTTAAACCAATGCACACTTTCCTTGCAATGATCATTTGCATGTTATGCACAAAACTTGTGTTTGTAGTGCAAAAATAGAATTCGTTCGAATTGCTTTGAAATAAGTGATTGACTTGAAATGCCTCATTGAAATGATTTTAAGGATAAACGAATGCACACTTTCCTTGCAATGATCATTTGCATGTTATGCACAAAACTTGCGTCTGTAGTGCAAAACTAGAATTCGTTCGACTTCCTCCGAAATAAGTTATTGACTTGAAATGACTCATCGAAATGATTTTAAGGTTAAACGAATGCACACTTTCCTTGCAATGATCATTCGCAAGTTATGCACAAAAGTTGTGTCTGTAGTGCAAAACTAGAATTCGTTCGACTTGCTTTGGAGTAAGTTATTGACTTGAAATGACTCATTGAAATGATTTTAATTTTAAACGAATGCACACTTTCCTTGCAATGATCATTTGGAAGTTATGCACAAAACTTGTGTTTGTAGTGCAAAAATAGAATTCGTTCGAATTGCTTTGAAATAAGTGATTGACTTGAAATGCCTCATTGAAATGATTTTAAGGATAAACGAATGCACACTTTCCTTGCAATGATCATTTGCATGTTATGCACAAAACTTGTGTCTGTAGTGCAAAAGTTGAATTCGTTCGACTTGCTTTGAAATAAGTTATTGACTTGAAATGACTCATTGAAATGATTTTAAGGATAAACGAATGCACACTTTCCTTGCAATGATCATTTGCATGTTATGCACAAAACTTGTGTCTGTAGTGCAAAAGTTGAATTCGTTCGACTTGCTTTGAAATAAGTTATTGACTTGCAATGACTCATTGAAATGATTTTAAGGTTAAACGAATGCACACTTTCCTTGCAATGATCATTCGCAAGTTATGCACAAAAGTTGTGTCTGTAGTGCAAAACTAGAATTCGTTCGAATTGCTTTGAAAGAAGTTTTTGACTTGAAATGACAGATTGAAATGATTTTAAGGATAAACGAATGCACACTTTGCTTGCAATGATCATTTGCAAGTTATGCACAAAAGTTGCGTCTGTACTGGAAAACTAGAATTCGTTCGACTTGCTTTGGCATAAGTTATTGACTCGAAATGACTCATTGAAATGATTTTAAGGTTAAACGAATGCACACTTTCCTTGCAATGATCATTTGCATGTTATGCACAAAAGTTGTGTGTGTAGTGCAAAACTAGAATTCGTTCGACTTGCTTTGACATAAGTTATTGACTTGAAATGACTCATTGAAATGATTTTAAGGTTAAACCAATGCACACTTTCCTTGCAATGATCATTTGCATGTCATGCACAAAAGTTGTGTGTGTAGTGCAAAACTAGAATTCGTTCGACTTGCTTTGACATAAGTTATTGACTTGAAATGACTCATTGAAATGATTTTAAGGTTAAACCAATGCACACATTCCTTGCAATGATCATTTGCATGTTATGCACAAAACTTGTGTTTGTAGTGCAAAAATAGAATTCGTTCGAATTGCTTTGAAATAAGTGATTGACTTGAAATGCCTCATTGAAATGATTTTAAGGATAAACGAATGCACACTTTCCTTGCAATGATCATTTGCATGTTATGCACAAAACTTGCGTCTGTAGTGCAAAACTAGAATTCGTTCGACTTCCTCCGAAATAAGTTATTGACTTGAAATGACTCATCGAAATGATTTTAAGGTTAAACGAATGCACACTTTCCTTGCAATGATCATTTGCAAGTTATGCAAAAAAGTTGTGTCTGTAGTGCAAAACTAGAATTCGTTTGACTTGCTTTGAAATAAGTTATTTACTTGAAATAACTCATTGAAATGATTTTAAGGTTAAACGAATGCACACTTTCCTTGCAATGATCATTTGCAAGTTATGCACAAAAGTTGTGTCTGTACTGGAAAACTAGAATTCGTTCGAATTGCTTTGACATAAGTTATTGACTTGAAATGACTCATTGAAATGATTTTGAGGTTAAACGAATCCACACATTCCTTGCAATGATCATTTGCAAGTTATGCACAAAAGTTGTGTGCGTAATGCAAAACTAGAATTCGTTCGACTTGCTTTGAAATAAGTTATTGACTTGAAATGACTCATTGAAATGATTTTAAGGTTAAACCAATGCACACTTTCCTTGCAATGATCATTTGCATGTTATGCACAAAAGTTGTGTGTGTAGTGCAAAACTAGAATTCGTTCGACTTGCTTTGACATAAGTTATTGACTTGAAATGACTCATTGAAATGATTTTAAGGTTAAACCAATGCACACTTTCCTTGCAATGATCATTTGCATGTTATGCACAAAACTTGTGTCTGTAGTGCAAAAGTTGAATTCGTTCGACTTGCTTTGAAATAAGTTATTGACTTGCAATGACTCATTGAAATGATTTTAAGGTTAAACGAATGCACACTTTCCTTGCAATGATCATTCGCAAGTAATGCACAAAAGTTGTGTCTGTAGTGCAAAACTAGAATTCGTTCGAATTGCTTTGAAAGAAGTTATTGACTTGAAATGACAGATTGAAATGATTTTAAGGATAAACGAATGCACACTTTGCTTGCAATGATCATTTGCAAGTTATGCACAAAAGTTGCGTCTGTACTGGAAAACTAGAATTCGTTCGACTTGCTTTGACATAAGTTATTGACTCGAAATGACTCATCGAAATGATTTTAAGGTTAAACGAATGCACACTTTCCTTGCAATGATCATTTGCAAGTTATGCAAAAAAGTTGTGTCTGTAGTGCAAAACTAGAATTCGTTTGACTTGCTTTGAAATAAGTTATTTACTTGAAATAACTCATTGAAATGATTTTAAGGTTAAACGAATGCACACTTTCCTTGCAATGATCATTTGCAAGTTATGCACAAAAGTTGTGTCTGTACTGGAAAACTAGAATTCGTTCGAATTGCTTTGACATAAGTTATTGACTTGAAATGACTCATTGAAATGATTTTGAGGTTAAACGAATCCACACTTTCCTTGCAATGATCATTTGCAAGTTATGCACAAAAGTTGTGTGCGTAATGCAAAACTAGAATTCGTTCGACTTGCTTTGAAATAAGTTATTGACTTGAAATGACTCATTGAAATGATTTTAAGGATAAACGAATGCACACTTTCCTTGCAATGATCATTCGCATGTTATGCCCAAAACTTGTGTCTGTAGTGCAAAAGTTGAATTCGTTCGACTTGCTTTGAAATAAGTTATTGACTTGCAATGACTCATTGAAATGATTTTAAGGTTAAACGAATGCACACTTTCCTTGCAATGATCATTCGCAAGTTATGCACAAAAGTTGTGTCTGTAGTGCAAAACTAGAATTCGTTCGAATTGCTTTGAAAGAAGTTATTGACTTGAAATGACAGATTGAAATGATTTTAAGGATAAACGAATGCACAATTTGCTTGCAATGATCATTTGCAAGTTATGCACAAAAGTTGCGTCTGTACTGGAAAACTAGAATTCGTTCGACTTGCTTTGACATAAGTTATTGACTCGAAATGACTCATTGAAATGATTTTAAGGTTAAACGAATGCACACTTTCCTTGCAATGATCATTTGCATGTTATGCACAAAAGTTGTGTGTGTAGTGCAAAACTAGAATTCGTTCGACTTGCTTTGACATAAGTTATTGACTCGAAATGACTCATTGAAATGATTTTAAGGTTAAACCAATGCACACTTTCCTTGCAATGATCATTTGCATGTTATGCACAAAAGTTGTGTGTGTAGTGCAAAACTAGAATTCGTTCGACTTGCTTTGACATAAGTTATTGACTTGAAATGACTCATTGAAATGATTTTAAGGTTAAACCAATGCACACTTTCCTTGCAATGATCATTTGCATGTTATGCACAAAACTTGTGTTTGTAGTGCAAAAATAGAATTCGTTCGAATTGCTTTGAAATAAGTGATTGACTTGAAATGCCTCATTGAAATGATTTTAAGGATAAAAGAATGCACACTTTCCTTGCAATGATCATTTGCATGTTATGCACAAAACTTGCGTCTGTAGTGCAAAACTAGAATTCGTTCGACTTCCTCCGAAATAAGTTATTGACTTGAAATGACTCATCGAAATGATTTTAAGGTTAAACGAATGCACACTTTCCTTGCAATGATCATTTGCAAGTTATGCAAAAAAGTTGTGTCTGTAGTGCAAAACTAGAATTCGTTTGACTTGCTTTGAAATAAGTTATTTACTTGAAATAACTCATTGAAATGATTTTAAGGTTAAACGAATGCACACTTTCCTTGCAATGATCATTTGCAAGTTATGCACAAAAGTTGTGTCTGTACTGGAAAACTAGAATTCGTTCGAATTGCTTTGACATAAGTTATTGACTTGAAATGACTCATTGAAATGATTTTGAGGTTAAACGAATCCACACTTTCCTTGCAATGATCATTTGCAAGTTATGCACAAAAGTTGTGTGCGTAATGCAAAACTAGAATTCGTTCGACTTGCTTTGAAATAAGTTATTGACTTGAAATGACTCATTGAAATGATTTTAAGGTTAAACCAATGCACACTTTCCTTGCAATGATCATTTGCATGTTATGCACAAAAGTTGTGTGTGTAGTGCACAACTAGAATTCGTTCGACTTGCTTTGACATAAGTTATTGACTTGAAATGACTCATTGAAATGATTTTAAGGTTAAACCAATGCACACTTTCCTTGCAATGATCATTTGCATGTTATGCACAAAACTTGTGTCTGTAGTGCAAAAGTTGAATTCGTTCGACTTGCTTTGAAATAAGTTATTGACTTGCAATGACTCATTGAAATGATTTTAAGGTTAAACGAATGCACACTTTCCTTGCAATGATCATTCGCAAGTTATGCACAAAAGTTGTGTCTGTAGTGCAAAACTAGAATTCGTTCGAATTGCTTTGAAAGAAGTTATTGACTTGAAATGACAGATTGAAATGATTTTAAGGATAAACGAATGTACACTTTGCTTGCAATGATCATTTGCAAGTTATGCACAAAAGTTGCGTCTGTACTGGAAAACTAGAATTCGTTCGACTTGCTTTGACATAAGTTATTGACTCGAAATGACTGATTGAAATGATTTTAAGGTTAAACGAATGCACACTTTCCTTGCAATGATCATTTGCATGTTATGCACAAAAGTTGTGTGTGTAGTGCAAAACTATAATTCGTTCGACTTGCTTTGACATAAGTTATTGACTTGAAATGACTCATTGAAATGATTTTAAGGTTAAACCAATGCACACTTTCCTTGCAATGATCATTTGCATGTTATGCACAAAAGTTGTGTGTGTAGTGCAAAACTAGAATTCGTTCGACTTGCTTTGACATAAGTTATTGACTTGAAATGACTCATTGAAATGATTTTAAGGTTAAACCAATGCACACTTTCCTTGCAATGATCATTTGCATGTTATGCACAAAACTTGTGTTTGTAGTGCAAAAATAGAATTCGTTCGAATTGCTTTGAAATAAGTGATTGACTTGAAATGCCTCATTGAAATGATTTTAAGGATAAACGAATGCACACTTTCCTTGCAATGATCATTTGCATGTTATGCACAAAACTTGCGTCTGTAGTGCAAAACTAGAATTCGTTCGACTTCCTCCGAAATAAGTTATTGACTTGAAATGACTCATCGAAATGATTTTAAGGTTAAACGAATGCACACTTTCCTTGCAATGATCATTTGCAAGTTATGCAAAAAATTTGTGTCTGTAGTGCAAAACTAGAATTCGTTTGACTTGCTTTGAAATAAGTTATTTACTTGAAATAACTCATTGAAATGATTTTAAGGTTAAACGAATGCACACTTTCCTTGCAATGATCATTTGCAAGTTATGCACAAAAGTTGTGTCTGTACTGGAAAACTAGAATTCGTTTGAATTGCTTTGACATAAGTTATTGACTTGAAATGACTCATTGAAATGATTTTGAGGTTAAACGAATCCACACTTTCCTTGCAATGATCATTTGCAAGTTATGCACAAAAGTTGTGTGCGTAATGCAAAACTAGAATTCGTTCGACTTGCTTTGAAATAAGTTATTGACTTGAAATGACTCATTGAAATGATTTTAAGGATAAACGAATGCACACTTTCCTTGCAATGATCATTTGCATGTTATGCACAAAACTTGTGTCTGTAGTGCAAAAGTTGAATTCGTTCGACTTGCTTTGAAATAAGTTATTGACTTGCAATGACTCATTGAAATGATTTTAAGGTTAAACGAATGCACACTTTCCTTGCAATGATCATTCGCAAGTTATGCACAAAAGTTGTGTCTGTAGTGCAAAACTAGAATTCGTTCGAATTGCTTTGAAAGAAGTTATTGACTTGAAATGACAGATTGAAATGATTTTAAGGATAAACGAATGCACACTTTGCTTGCAATGATCATTTGCAAGTTATGCACAAAAGTTGCGTCTGTACTGGAAAACTAGAATTCGTTCGACTTGCTTTGACATAAGTTATTGACTCGAAATGACTCATTGAAATGATTTTAAGGTTAAACGAATGCACACTTTCCTTGCAATGATCATTTGCATGTTATGCACAAAAGTTGTGTGTGTAGTGCAAAACTAGAATTCGTTCGACTTGCTTTGACATAAGTTATTGACTTGAAATGACTCATTGAAATGATTTTAAGGTTAAACCAATGCACACTTTCCTTGCAATGATCATTTGCATGTTATGCACAAAAGTTGTGTGTGTAGTGCAAAACTAGAATTCCTTCGACTTGCTTTGACATAAGTTATTGACTTGAAATGACTCATTGAAATGATTTTAAGGTTAAACCAATGCACACTTTCCTTGCAATGATCATTTGCATGTTATGCACAAAACTTGTGTTTGTAGTGCAAAAATAGAATTCGTTCGAATTGCTTTGAAATAAGTGATTGACTTGAAATGCCTCATTGAAATGATTTTAAGGATAAACGAATGCACACTTTCCTTGCAATGATCATTTGCATGTTATGCACAAAACTTGCGTCTGTAGTGCAAAACTAGAATTCGTTCGACTTCCTCCGAAATAAGTTATTGACTTGAAATGACTCATCGAAATGATTTTAAGGTTAAACGAATGCACACTTTCCTTGCAATGATCATTTGCAAGTTATGCAAAAAAGTTGTGTCTGTAGTGCAAAACTAGAATTCGTTTGACTTGCTTTGAAATAAGTTATTTACTTGAAATAACTCATTGAAATGATTTTAAGGTTAAACGAATGCACACTTTCCTTGCAATGATCATTTGCAAGTTATGCAAAAAAGTTGTGTCTGTAGTGCAAAACTAGAATTCGTTTGACTTGCTTTGAAATAAGTTATTTACTTGAAATAACTCATTGAAATGATTTTGAGGTTAAACGAATCTACACTTTCCTTGCAATGATCATTTGCAAGTTATGCACAAAAGTTGTGTCTGTACTGGAAAACTAGAATTCGTTCGAATTGCTTTGACATAAGTTATTGACTTGAAATGACTCATTGAAATGATTTTGAGGTTAAACGAATCCACACTTTCCTTGCAATGATCATTTGCAAGTTATGCACAAAAGTTGTGTGCGTAATGCAAAACTAGAATTCGTTCGACTTGCTTTGAAATAAGTTATTGACTTGAAATGACTCATTGAAATGATTTTAAGGATAAACGAATGCACACTTTCCTTGCAATGATCATTTGCATGTTATGCCCAAAACTTGTGTCTGTAGTGCAAAAGTTGAATTCGTTCGACTTGCTTTGAAATAAGTTATTGACTTGCAATGACTCATTGAAATGATTTTAAGGTTAAACGAATGCACACTTTCCTTGCAATGATCATTCGCAAGTTATGCACAAAAGTTGTGTCTGTAGTGCAAAACTAGAATTCGTTCGAATTGCTTTGAAAGAAGTTATTGACTTGAAATGACAGATTGAAATGATTTTAAGGATAAACGAATGCACACTTTGCTTGCAATGATCATTTGCAAGTTATGCACAAAAGTTGCGTCTGTACTGGAAAACTAGAATTCGTTCGACTTGCTTTGACATAAGTTATTGACTCGAAATGACTCATTGAAATGATTTTAAGGTTAAACCAATGCACACTTTCCTTGCAATGATCATTTGCATGTTATGCACAAAAGTTGTGTGTGTAGTGCAAAACTAGAATTCGTTCGACTTGCTTTGACATAAGTTATTGACTTGAAATGACTCATTGAAATGATTTTAAGGTTAAACCAATGCACACTTTCCTTGCAATGATCATTTGCATGTTATGCACAAAACTTGTGTTTGTAGTGCAAAAATAGAATTCGTTCGAATTGCTTTGAAATAAGTGATTGACTTGAAATGCCTCATTGAAATGATTTTAAGGATAAACGAATGCACACTTTCCTTGCAATGATCATTTGCATGTTATGCACAAAACTTGCGTCTGTAGTGCAAAACTAGAATTCGTTCGACTTCCTCCGAAATAAGTTATTGACTTGAAATGACTCATCGAAATGATTTTAAGGTTAAACGAATGCACACTTTCCTTGCAATGATCATTTGCAAGTTATGCAAAAAAGTTGTGTCTGTAGTGCAAAACTAGAATTCGTTTGACTTGCTTTGAAATAAGTTATTTACTTGAAATAACTCATTGAAATGATTTTAAGGTTAAACGAATGCACACTTTCCTTGCAATGATCATTTGCAAGTTATGCACAAAAGTTGTGTCTGTACTGGAAAACTAGAATTCGTTCGAATTGCTTTGACATAAGTTATTGACTTGAAATGACTCATTGAAATGATTTTGAGGTTAAACGAATCCACACTTTCCTTGCAATGATCATTTGCAAGTTATGCACAAAAGTTGTGTGCGTAATGCAAAACTAGAATTCGTTCGACTTGCTTTGATATAAGTTATTGACTTGAAATGACTCATTGAAATGATTTTAAGGTTAAACGAATGCACACTTTCCTTGCAATGATCATTCGCAAGTTATGCACAAAAGTTGTGTCTGTAGTGCAAAACAAGAATTCGTTCGACCTGCTTTGACATAAGTTATTGACTTGAAATGCCTCATTGAAATGATTTTAAGGATAAACGAATGCACACTTTCCTTGCAATGATCATTTGGAAGTTATGCACAAAACTTGTGTTTGTAGTGCAAAAATAGAATTCTTTCGAATTGCTTTGAAATAAGTGATTGACTTGAAATGCCTCATTGAAATGATTTTAAGGAAAAACGAATGCACACTTTCCTTGCAATGATCATTTGCATGTTATGCACAAAAGTTGTGTGTGTAGTGCAAAACTAGAATTCGTTCGACTTGCTTTGATATAAGTTATTGACTTGAAATGACTCATTGAAATGATTTTAAGGTTAAACGACTGCACACTTTCCTTGCAATGATCATTTGGAAGTTATGCACAAAACTTGTGTTTGTAGTGCAAAAATAGAATTCGTTCGAATTGCTTTGAAATAAGTGATTGACTTGAAATGCCTCATTGAAATGATTTTAAGGATAAACGAATGCACACTTTCCTTGCAATGATCATTTGCATGTTATGCACAAAACGTGCGTCTATAGTGCAAAACTTGAATTTGTTCGACTTCCTTTGAAATAAGTTATTGACTTGAAATGACTCATTGAAATGATTTTAAGGTTAAACGAATGCACACTTTCCTTGCAATGATCATTCGCAAGTTATGCACAAAAGTTGTGTCTGTAGTGCAAAACTAGAATTCGTTCGAATTGCTTTGAAATAAGTTATTGACTTGAAATGACTGATTGAAATGATTTTAAGGATAAACGAATGCACACTTTCCTTGCAATGATCATTCGCAAGTTATGCACAAAAGTTGTGTCTGTAGTGCAAAACTAGAATTCGTTCGACTTGCTTTGGAGTAAGTTATTGACTTGAAATGACTCATTGAAATGATTTTAATTTTAAACGAATGCACACTTTCCTTGCAATGATCATTTGGAAGTTATGCACAAAACTTGTGTTTGTAGTGCAAAAATAGAATTCGTTCGAATTGCTTTGAAATAAGTGATTGACTTGAAATGCCTCATTGAAATGATTTTAAGGATAAACGAATGCACACTTTCCTTGCAATGATCATTTGCATGTTATGCACAAAACTTGCGTCTGTAGTGCAAAACTTGAATTCGTTCGACTTGCTTTGAAATAAGTTATTGACTTGAAATGACTCATTGAAATGATTTTAAGGTTAAACGAATGCACACTTTCCTTGCAATGATCATTCGCAAGTTATGCACAAAAGTTGTGTCTGTAGTGCAAAACTAGAATTCGTTCGAATTGCTTTGAAATAAGTTATTGACTTGAAATGACTGATTGAAATGATTTTAAGGATAAACGAATGCACACTTTCCTTGCAATGATCATTTGCAAGTTATGCACAAAAGTTGTGTCTGTAGTGCAAAACTAGAATTCGTTCGACTTGCTTTGGAGTAAGTTATTGACTTGAAATGACTCATTGAAATGATTTTAATTTTAAACGAATGCACACTTTCCTTGCAATGATCATTTGGAAGTTATGCACAAAACTTGTGTTTGTAGTGCAAAAATAGAATTCGTTCGAATTGCTTTGAAATAAGTGATTGACTTGAAATGCCTCATTGAAATGATTTTAAGGATAAACGAATGCACACTTTCCTTGCAATGATCATTCGCAAGTTATGCACAAAAGTTGTGTCTGTAGTGCAAAACTAGAATTCGTTCGAATTGCTTTGAAATAAGTTATTGACTTGAAATGACTGATTGAAATGATTTTAAGGATAAACGAATGCACACTTTCCTTGCAATGATCATTTGCATGTTATGCACAAAAGTTGTGTGTGTAGTGCAAAACTAGAATTCGTTCGACTTGCTTTGATATAAGTTATTGACTTGAAATGACTCATTGAAATGATTTTAAGGTTAAACGACTGCACACTTTCCTTGCAATGATCATTTGGAAGTTATGCACAAAACTTGTGTTTGTAGTGCAAAAATAGAATTCGTTCGAATTGCTTTGAAATAAGTGATTGACTTGAAATGCCTCATTGAAATGATTTTAAAGATAAACGAATGCACACTTTCCTTGCAATGATCATTTGCATGTTATGCACAAAACTTGCGTCTATAGTGCAAAACTTGAATTTGTTCGACTTCCTTTGAAATAAGTTATTGACTTGAAATGACTCATTGAAATGATTTTAAGGTTAAACGAATGCACACTTTCCTTGCAATGATCATTCGCAAGTTATGCACAAAAGTTGTGTCTGTAGTGCAAAACTAGAATTCGTTCGAATTGCTTTGAAATAAGTTATTGACTTGAAATGACTGATTGAAATGATTTTAAGGATAAACGAATGCACACTTTCCTTGCAATGATCATTCGCAAGTTATGCACAAAAGTTGTGTCTGTAGTGCAAAACTAGAATTCGTTCGACTTGCTTTGGAGTAAGTTATTGACTTGAAATGACTCATTGAAATGATTTTAATTTTAAACGAATGCACACTTTCCTTGCAATGATCATTTGGAAGTTATGCACAAAACTTGTGTTTGTAGTGCAAAAATAGAATTCGTTCGAATTGCTTTGAAATAAGTGATTGACTTGAAATGCCTCATTGAAATGATTTTAAGTATAAACGAATGCACACTTTCCTTGCAATGATCATTTGCATGTTATGCACAAAACTTGCGTCTGTAGTGCAAAACTTGAATTCGTTCGACTTGCTTTGAAATAAGTTATTGACTTGAAATGACTCATTGAAATGATTTTAAGGTTAAACGAATGCACACTTTCCTTGCAATGATCATTTGCATGTTATGCACAAAACTTGTGTCTGTAGTGCAAAAGTTGAATTCGTTCGACTTGCTTTGAAATAAGTTATTGACTTGAAATGACTCATTGAAATGATTTTAAGGTTAAACGAATGCACCCTTTCCTTGCAATGATCATTTGCATGTTATGCACAAAACTTGTGTCTGTAGTGCAAAACTTGAATTCGTTCGACTTGCTTTGAAATAAGTTATTGACTTGAAATGACTCATTTAAATGATTTTAAGGTTAAACGAATAGACACTTTCCTTGCATTGATCATTTGCAAGTTATGCACAAACGTTGTGTTTGTAGTGCAAAAATAGAATTCGTTTGAATTGATTTGAAATATGATATTGACTTGAAATGACTGATTGAAATGATTTTAAGGTTAAATGAATGCACACTTTTCTTGAAATGATCATTTGCAAGTTATGCACAAAACTTGTGTTTGTAGTGCAAAAACAGAATTCATCCGAATTGCTTTGAAATAAGTTATTGACTTGAAATGAGTCATTGAAATGATTTTAAGGTTAAACGAATGCACACTTTCCTTGCAATGATCATTTGCAAGTTATGCACAAAAGTTATGTCTGTACTGGAAAACTAGAATTCGTTCGACTTGCTTTGACATAAGTTATTGACTTGAAATGACTCATTGAAATGATTTTAAGGTTAAACGAATGCACACTTTCCTTGCAATGATCATTTGCATGTTATGCACAAAACTTGTGTCTGTAGTGCAAAAGTTGAATTCGTTCGACTTGCTTTGAAATAAGTTATTGACTTGAAATGACTCATTGAAATGATTTTAAGGTTAAACGAATGCACACTTTCCTTGCAATGATCATTCGCAAGTTATGCACAAAAGTTGTGTCTGTAGTGCAAAACTAGAATTCGTTCGACTTGCTTTGATATAAGTTATAGACTTGAAATGACTCATTGAAATGATTTTAAGGTTAAATGAATGCACATTTCCTTGCAATGATCATTTGCATGTTATGCACAAAACTTGTGTCTGTAGTGCAAAACTTGAATTCGTTCGACTCGCTTTGAAATAAGTTATTGAATTGAAATGACTCATTGAAATGATTTTAATTTTAAACGAATGCACACTTTGCTTGCAATGATCATTTGCAAGTTATGCACAAAAGTTGTGTGTGTAGTGCAAAACTAGAATTCGTTCGACTTGCTTTGATATAAGTTATAGACTTGAAATGACTCATTGAAATGATTTTAAGGTTAAAAGAATGCACACTTTCCTTGCAATGATCATTCGCTAGTTATGCACAAAAGTTGTGTCTGTAGTGCAAAACTAGAATTCGTTCGAATTGCTTTGAAATAAGTTATTGACTTGAAATGACTGATTGAAATGATTTTAAGGATAAACGAATGCACACTTTCCTTGCAATGATCATTTGCAAGTTATGCACAAAAGTTGTGTCTGTAGTGAAAAACTAGAATTCGTTCGACTTGCTTTGGAGTAAGTTATTGACTTGAAATGACTCATTGAAATGATTTTAATTTTAAACGAATGCACACTTTCCTTGCAATGATCATTTGGAAGTTATGCACAAAACTTGTGTTTGTAGTGCAAAAATAGAATTCGTTCGAATTGCTTTGAAATAAGTGATTGACTTGAAATGCCTCATTGAAATGATTTTAAGGATAAACGAATGCACACTTTCCTTGCAATGATCATTTGCATGTTATGCACAAAACTTGTGTCTGTAGTGCAAAACTTGAATTCGTTCGACTTGCTTTGAAATAAGTTATTGACTTGAAATGACTCATTGAAATGATTTTAAGGATAAACGAATGCACACTTTCCTTGCAATGATCATTTGCATGTTATGCACAAAAGTTGTGTCTATAGTGCAAAACTAGAATTCGTTCGACTTGCTTTGATATAAGTTATTGTCTTGAAATGACTCATTGAAATGATTTTAAGGTTAAACGAATGCACACTTTCCTTGCAATGATCATTCGCAAGTTATGCACAAAAGTTGTGTCTGTAGTGCAAAACTAGAATTCGTTCGAATTGCTTTGAAAGAAGTTATTGACTTGAAATGACTGATTGAAATGATTTTAAGGATAAACGAATGCACACTTTGCTTGCAATGATCATTTGCAAGTTATGCACAAAAGTTGCGTCTGTACTGGAAAACTAGAATTCGTTCGACTTGCTTTGACATAAGTTATTGACTCGAAATGACTCATTGAAATGATTTTAAGGTTAAACGAATGCACACTTTCCTTGCAATGATCATTTGCATGTTATGCACAAAAGTTGTGTGTGTAGTGCAAAACTAGAAATTGTTCGACTTGCTTTGACATAAGTTATTGACTTGAAATGACTCATTGAAATGATTTTGAGGTTAAACGAATGCACACTTTCCTTGCAATGATCATTTGCAAGTTATGCACAAAAGTTGTGTGTGTAGTGCAAAACTAGAATTCGTTCGACTTGCTTTGATATAAGTTATTGACTTGAAATGACTCATTGAAATGATTTTAAGGTTAAACGAATGCACACTTTCCTTGCAATGATCATTCGCAAGTTATGCACAAAAGTTGTGTCTGTAGTGCAAAACTAGAATTCGTTCGAATTGCTTTGAAAGAAGTTATTGACTTGAAATGACTGATTGAAATGATTTTAAGGATAAACGAATGCACACTTTGCTTGCAATGATCATTTGCAAGTTATGCACAAAAGTTGCGTCTGTACTGGAAAACTAGAATTCGTTCGACTTGCTTTGACATAAGTTATTGACTAGAAATGACTCATTGAAATGATTTTAAGGTTAAACGAATGCACACTTTCCTTGCAATGATCATTTGCATGTTATGCACAAAAGTTGTGTGTGTAGTGCAAAACTAGAATTCGTTCGACTTGCTTTGACATAAGTTATTGACTTGAAATGACTCATTGAAATGATTTTAAGGTTAAACCAATACACACTTTCCTTGCAATGATCATTTGCATGTTATGCACAAAATTTGTGTCTGTAGTGCAAAACATGAATTCGTTCGACTTGCTTTGAAATAAGTTATTGACTTGAAATGACTCATTGAAATGATTTTAAGGATAAACGAATGCACACTTTCCTTCCAATGATCATTTGCATGTTATGCACAAAACTTGTGTCTGTAGTGCAAAACTAGAATTCGTTCGACTTCCTCCGAAATAAGTTATTGACTTGAAATGACTCATCGAAATGATTTTAAGGTTAAACGAATGCACACTTTCCTTGCAATGATCATTTGCAAGTTATGCACAAAAGTTGTGTCTGTAGTGCAAAACTAGAATTCGTTCGAATTGCTTTGAAATAAGTGATTGACTTGAAATGCCTCATTGAAATGATTTTAAGGATAAACGAATGCACACTTTCCTTGCAATGATCATTTGCATGTTATGCACAAAACTTGTGTCTGTAGTGCAAAAGTTGAATTCGTTCGACTTGCTTTGAAATAAGTTATTTACTTGAAATAACTCATTGAAATTATTTTAAGGTTAAACGAATGCACACTTTCCTTGCAATGATCATTTGCAAGTTATGCACAAAAGTTGTGTCTGTACTGGAAAACTAGAATTCGTTCGAATTGCTTTGACATAAGTTATTGACTTGAAATGACTCATTGAAATGATTTTGAGGTTAAACGAATGCACACTTTCCTTGCAATGATCATTTGCAAGTTATGCACAAAAGTTGTGTGTGTAGTGCAAAACTAGAATTCGTTCGACTTGCTTTAATATAAGTTATTGACTTGATATGACTCATTGAAATGATTTTAAGGTTAAACGAATGCACACTTTCCTTGCAATGATCATTTGCAAGTTATGCACAAAAGTTATGTCTGTACTGGAAAACTAGAATTCGTTCGACTTGCTTTGACATAAGTTATTGACTTGAAATGACTCATTGAAATGATTTTAAGGTTAAACGAATGCACACTTTCCTTGCAATGATCATTTGCATGTTATGCACAAAAGTTGTGTGTGTAGTGCAAAACTAGAATTCGTTCGACTTGCTTTCACATAAGTTATTGACTTGAAATGACTCATTGAAATGATTTTAAGGTTAAACCAATGCACACTTTCCTTGCAATGATCATTTGCATGTTATGCACAAAACTTGTGTCTGTAGTGCAAAACATGAATTCGTTCGACTTGCTTTGAAATAAGTTATTGACTTGAAATGACTCATTGAAATGATTTTAAGGATAAACGAATGCACACTTTCCCTGCAATGATCATTTGCAAGTTATGCACAAAAGTTGTGTCTGTAGTGCAAAACTAGAATTCGTTCGACTTCCTCCGAAATAAGTTATTGACTTGAAATGACTCATTGAAATGATTTTAAGGTTAAACGAATGCACACTTTCCTTGCAATGATCATTTGCATGTTGTGCACAAAACTTGTGTCTGTAGTGCAAAACATGAATTCATTCGACTTGCTTTGAAATAAGTGATTGACTTGAAATGACTCATTGAAATGATTTTAAGGATAAACGAATGCACACTTTCCTTGCAATGATCATTTGCAACTTATGCACAAAAGTTATGTCTGTAGTGCAAAACTAGAATTCGTTCGAATTGCTTTGAAATAAGTTATTGACTTGATATGACTCATTGAAATGATTTTAAGGTTAAACGAATGCGCACTTTCCTTGCAACGATCATTTGCAAGTTATGCACAAAGGTTGTGTCTGTAGTGCAAAACTAGAATTCGTTCGACTTGCTTTGGAGTAAGTTATTGACTTGAAATGACTCAGTGAAATGATTTTAATTTTAAACGAATGCACACTTTCGTTGCAATGATCATTTGCAAGTTGTGCACAAAACTTGTGTTTGTAGTGCAAAAATAGAATTCGTTCGAATTGCTTTGAAATAAGTGATTGACTTGAAATGACTCATTGAAATGATTTTAAATATAAACGAATGCACACTTTCCTTGCAATGATCATTCGCAAGTTATGCACAAAAGTTGTGTCTGTAGTGCAAAACTAGAATTCGTTCGAATTGCTTTGAAATAAGTTATTGACTTGAAATGACTGATTGAAATGATTTTAAGGATAAACGAATGCACACTTTCCTTGCAATGATCATTTGCAAGTTATGAACAAAAGTTGTGTCTGTAGTGCAAAACTAGAAATCGTTCGACTTGCTTTGGAGTAAGTTATTGACTTGAAATGACTCATTGAAATGATTTTAATTTTAAACGAATGCACACTTTCCTTGCAATGATCATTTGGAAGTGATGCACAAAACTTGTGTTTGTAGTGCAAAACTTGAATTCGTTCGACTTGCTTTGAAATAAGTTATTGACTTGAAATGACTCATTGAAATGATTTTAAGGTTAAACGAATGCACACTTTCCTTGCAATGATCATTCGCAAGTTATGCACAAAAGTTGTGTCTGTAGTGCGAAACTAGAATTCGTTCGAATTGCTTTGAAAGAAGTTATTGACTTGAAATGACTGATTGAAATGATTTTAAGGATAAACGAATGCACACTTTCCTTGCAATGATCATTCGCAAGTTATGCACAAAAGTTATGTCTGTAGTGCAAAACTAGAATTCGTTCGAATTGCTTTGAAATAAGTTATTGACTTGATATGACTCAGTGAAATGATTTTAAGGTTAAACGAATGCACACTTTCCTTGCAACGATCATTTGCAAGTTATGCACAAAGGTTGTGTCTGTAGTGCAAAACTAGAATTCGTTCGACTTGCTTTGGAGTAAGTTATTGACTTGAAATGACTCATTGAAATGATTTGAATTTTAAACGAATGCACACTTTCCTTGCAATGATCATTTGCAAGTTGTGCACAAAACTTGTGTTTGTAGTGCAAAAATAGAATTCGTTAGAATTGCTTTGAAATAAGTGATTGACTTGAAATGACTCATTGAAATGATTTTAAGGATAAACGAATGCACACTTTCCTTGCAATGATCATTCGCAAGTTATGCACAAAAGTTGTGTCTGTAGTGCAAAACTAGAATTCGTTCGAATTGCTTTGAAATAAGTTATTGACTTGAAATGACTGATTGAAATGATTTTAAGGATAAACGAATGCACACTTTCCTTGCAATGATCATTTGCAAGTTATGCACAAAAGTTGTGTCTGTAGTGCAAAACTAGAATTCATTCGAATTGCTTTGAAATAAGTTATTGACTTGAAAGGACTCATTGAAATGATTATAAGGTTAAACGAATGCACACTTTCTTTGCAATGATCATTGGCATGTTATTCACAAAACTTGTGTCTGTAGTGCAAAACTTGAATCCGTTCGACTTCCTTTGAAATAAGTTATTGACTTGAAATGACTGATTGAAATGATTTTAAGGATAAACGAATGCACACTTTCCTTGCAATGATCATTTGCAAGTTATGCACAAAAGTTGTGTCTGTAGTGCAAAACTAGAATTCGTTCGACTTGCTTTGACTTATGTTATTGACTTGAAATGACTCATTGAAATGATTTTAAGGTTAAACGAATGCACACTTTCTTTGCAATGATCATTGGCATGTTATTCACAAAACTTGTGTCTGTAGTGCAAAACTTGAATCCGTTCGACTTGCTTTGAAATAAGTTATTGACTTGAAATGACTCATTGAAATGATTTTAAGGTTAAACGAATGCACACTTTCCTTGCAATGATCATTTCCAAGTTATGCACAAAAGTTGTGTCTATAGTGCAAAACTAGAATTCGTTCGACTTGCTTTGAAAAAAGTTATTTACTTGAAATAACTCATTGAAATGATTTTAAGGTTAAACGAATGCACACTTTCTTGCAATGATCATTTGCAAGTTATGCACAAAAGTTGTGTCTGTACTGGAAAACTAGAATTCGTTCGACTTGCTTTGACATAAGTTATTGACTTGAAATCACTCATTGAAATGATTTTAAGGTTAAACGAATGCACACTTTCCTTGCAATGATCATTTCCAAGTTATGCACAAAAGTTGTGTCTATAGTGCAAAACTAGAATTCGTTCGACTTGCTTTGAAAAAAGTTATTTACTTGAAATAACTCATTGAAATGATTTTAAGGTTAAACGAATGCACACTTTCTTGCAATGATCATTTGCAAGTTATGCACAAAAGTTGTGTCTGTACTGGAAAACTAGAATTCGTTCGACTTGCTTTGACATAAGTTATTGACTTGAAATCACTCATTGAAATGATTTTAAGGTTAAACGAATGCACACTTTCCTTGCAATCATCATTTGCAAGTTATGCACAAAAGCTGTGTCTGTAGTGCAAAACTAGAATTCGTTCGACTTGCTTTGAAATAAGTTATTTACTTGAAATAACTCATTGAAATGATTTTAAGGTTAAACGAATGCACACTTTCCTTGTAATGATCATTTGCAAGTTACGCACAAAAGTTGTGTGTGTAGTGCAAAACTAGAATTCGTTCGACTTGCTTTGACTTATGTTATTGACTTGAAATGACTCATTGAAATGATTTTAAGGTTAAACGAATGCACACTTTCTTTGCAATGATCATTGGCATGTTATTCACAAAACTTGTGTCTGTAGTGCAAAACTTAAATCCGTTCGACTTGCTTTGAAATAAGTTATTGACTTGAAATGACTCATTGAAATGATTTTAAGGTTAAACGAATGCACACTTTCCTTGCAATGATCATTTCCAAGTTATGCACAAAAGTTGTGTCTATAGTGCAAAACTAGAATTCGTTCGACTTGCTTTGAAAAAAGTTATTTACTTGAAATAACTCATTGAAATGATTTTAAGGTTAAACGAATGCACACTTTCTTGCAATGATCATTTGCAAGTTATGCACAAAAGTTGTGTCTGTACTGGAAAACTAGAATTCGTTCGACTTGCTTTGACATAAGTTATTGACTTGAAATCACTCATTGAAAAGATTTTAAGGTTAAACGAATGCACACTTTCTTGCAATGATCATTTGCAAGTTATGCACAAAAGTTGTGTCTGTACTGGAAAACTAGAATTCGTTCGACTTGCTTTGACATAAGTTATTGACTTGAAATCACTCATTGAAATGATTTTAAGGTTAAACGAATGCACACTTTCCTTGCAATCATCATTTGCAAGTTATGCACAAAAGCTGTGTCTGTAGTGCAAAACTAGAATTCGTTCGACTTGCTTTGAAATAAGTTATTTACTTGAAATAACTCATTGAAATGATTTTAAGGTTAAACGAATGCACACTTTCCTTGCAATGATCATTTGCAAGTTATGCACAAAAGTTGTGTGTGTAGTGAAAAACTAGAATTCGTTCGACTTGCTTTGACTTATGTTATTGACTTGAAATGACTCATTGAAATGATTTTAAGGTTAAACGAATGCACACTTTCCTTGCAATGATCATTTGCAAGTTATGCACAAAAGTTGTGTCTGTACTGGAAAACTAGAATTCGTTCGAATTGCTTTGAAATAAGTTATTGACTTGAAATGACTCATTGAAATGATTTTAAGGTTAAACGAATGCACACTTTCCTTGCAATGATCATTTGCACGTTATGCACAAAACTTGTGTCTGTAGTGCAATACTAGAATTTGTTCGACTTGCTTTGGAGTAAGTTATTGACTTGAAATGACTCATTGAAATGATTTTAAGGTTAAACGAATGCACACTTTCCTTGCAATGATCATTTGCAAGTTATGCACAAAACTTGTTTCTGTGGTACACAACATGAATTCGTTCGACTTGCTTTGAAATAAGTTATTGACTTGAAAGGACTCATTCAAATGATTTTAATTTTAAACGAATGCACACTTTCCTTGCAATGATCATTTGCAAGTTATGCACAAAAGTTGTGTCTGTAGTGCAAAACTAGAATTCGTTCGACTTCCTTCGAAATAAGTTATTGACTTGAAATGACTCATTGAAATGATTTTAAGGTTAAACGAATGCACACTTTCCTTGCAATGATCATTCGCAAGTTATGCACAAAAGTTGTGTCTGTAGTGCAAAACTAGAATTCGTTCGAATTGCTTTGAAATAAGTTATTGACTTGAAATGACTCATTGAAATGATTTTAAGGTTAAACGAATGCACACTTTCCTTGCAATGATCATTTGCAAGTTATGCACAAAACTTGTTTCTGTGGTACACAACATGAATTCGTTCGACTTGCTTTGAAATAAGTTATTGACTTGAAAGGACTCATTGAAATGATTTTAATTTTAAACGAATGCCCACTTTCCTTGCAATGATCATTTGCAAGTTATGCACAAAAGTTGTGTCTGTAGTGCAAAACTAGAATTCGTTCGACTTGCTTTGAAATAAGTTATTGACTTGAAATGACTCATTGAAATGACTTTAAGGTTAAACGAATGCACACTTTCCTTGCAATGATCATTTGCAAGTTATGCACAAAACTTGTTTCTGTGGTACACAACATGAATTCGTTCGACTTGCTTTGAAATAAGTTATTGACTTGAAAGGACTCATTGAAATGATTTTAATTTTAAACGAATGCACACTTTCCTTGCAATGATCATTTGCAAGTTATGCACAAAAGTTGTGTCTGTAGTGCAAAACTAGAATTCGTTCGACTTGCTTTGAAATAAGTTATTGACTTGAAATGACTCATTGAAATGACTTTAAGGTTAAACGAATGCACACTTTCCTTGCAATGATCATTTGCATGTTATGCACAAAACTTGTTTCTGTGGTACACAACATGAATTCGTTCGACTTGCTTTGAAATAAGTTATTTACTCGAAATGACTCATTGAAATGATTTTAAGGTTAAACTAATGCACACTTTCCTTGCAATGATCATTCGCAAGTTATGCACAAAAGTTGTGTCTGTAGTGCAAAACTAGAATTCGTTCGAATTGCTTTGAAATAAGTTTTTGACTTGAAATGACTCATTGAAATGATTTTAAGGTTAAACGAATGCACACTTTCCTTACATTGGAAGTTATGCACAAAAGTTGTGTCTGTAGTGCAAAACTAGAATTCGTTCGACTTCCTTCGAAATAAGTTATTGACTTGAAATGACTCATTGAAATGATTTTAAGGTTAAACGAATGCACACTTTCCTTGCAATCATCATTTGCAAGTTATGCACAAAAGTTGTGTCTGCAGTGCAAAACTAGAATTCGTTCGACTTGCTTTGAAATAAGTTATTTACTCGAAATAACTCATTGAAATGATTTTAAGGATAAACGAATGCACACTTTCCTTACAATGATCATTTGCAAGTTATGCACAAAAGTTGTGTCTGTAGTGCAAAACTAGAATTCGTTCGACTTGCTTTGAAATAAGTTATTGACTTGAAATGACTCATTGAAATGATTTTAAGGTTAAACGAATGCACACTTTCCTTGCAATGATCATTTGCATGTTATGCACAAAACTTGTGTCTGTGGTGCAAAACATGAAATCGTTCGACTTGTTTTGAAATAAGTTATTGACTTGAAATGACTCATTGAAATGATTTTAAGGTTAAACGAATGCACACTTTCCTTCCAATGATCATTTGCAAGTTATGCACAAAAGTTGTGTTTGTAGTAGAAAACTAGAATTTGTTCGAATTGCTTTGAAATAAGTTATTGACTTGAAAGGACTCATTGAAATGATTTTAAGGTTAAACGAATGCACACTTTCCTTGCAATGATCATTCGCAAGTTATGCACAAAAGTTGTGTCTGTAGTGCAAAACTAGAATTCGTTCGAATTGCTTTGAAATAAGTTATTGACTTGAAATGACTCATTGAAATGATTTTAAGGTTAAACGAATGCACACTTTCCTTGCAATGATCATTTGCAAGTTATGCACAAAACTTGTTTCTGTGGTACACAACATGAATTCGTTCGACTTGCTTTGAAATAAGTTATTGACTTGAAAGGACTCATTGAAATGATTTTAATTTTAAACGAATGCACACTTTCCTTGCAATGATCATTTGCAAGTTATGCACAAAAGTTGTGTCTGTAGTGCAAAACTAGAATTCGTTCGACTTGCTTTGAAATAAGTTATTGACTTGAAATGACTCATTGAAATGACTTTAAGGTTAAACGAATGCACACTTTCCTTGCAATGATCATTTGCATGTTATGCACAAAACTTGTTTCTGTGGTACACAACATGAATTCGTTCGACTTGCTTTGAAATAAGTTATTTACTCGAAATGACTCATTGAAATGATTTTAAGGTTAAACTAATGCACACTTTCCTTGCAATGATCATTCGCAAGTTATGCACAAAAGTTGTGTCTGTAGTGCAAAACTAGAATTCGTTCGAATTGCTTTGAAATAAGTTTTTGACTTGAAATGACTCATTGAAATGATTTTAAGGTTAAACGAATGCACACTTTCCTTACATTGGAAGTTATGCACAAAAGTTGTGTCTGTAGTGCAAAACTAGAATTCGTTCGACTTCCTTCGAAATAAGTTATTGACTTGAAATGACTCATTGAAATGATTTTAAGGTTAAACGAATGCACACTTTCCTTGCAATCATCATTTGCAAGTTATGCACAAAAGTTGTGTCTGCAGTGCAAAACTAGAATTCGTTCGACTTGCTTTGAAATAAGTTATTTACTCGAAATAACTCATTGAAATGATTTTAAGGATAAACGAATGCACACTTTCCTTACAATGATCATTTGCAAGTTATGCACAAAAGTTGTGTCTGTAGTGCAAAACTAGAATTCGTTCGACTTGCTTTGAAATAAGTTATTGACTTGAAATGACTCATTGAAATGATTTTAAGGTTAAACGAATGCACACTTTCCTTGCAATGATCATTTGCAAGTTATGCACAAAAGTTGTGTCTGTAGTGCAAAACTAGAATTCGTTCGACTTCCTCCGAAATAAGTTATTGACTTGAAATGACTCATTGAAATGATTTTAAGGTTAAACGAATGCACACTTTCCTTGCAATGATCATTTGCATGTTATGCACAAAAGTTGTGTCTGTAGTGCAAAACTAGAATTCGTTCGACTTCCTTCGAAATAAGTTATTGACTTGAAATGACTCATTGAAATGATTTTAAGGTTAAACGAATGCACACTTTCCTTGCAATGATGATTTGAAAGTTATGCACAAAAGTTGTGTCTGTAATGCAAAACTAGAATTCGTTCGACTTGCTTTGGAGTAAGTTATTGACTTGAAATGACTCATTGAAATGATTTTAATTTTAAACGAATGCACACTTTCCTTGCAATGATCATTTGCAGGTTATGCACAAAAATTGTGTTTGTAGTGCAAAAATAGAATTCGTTTGAATTGCTTTGAAATAAGTAATTTACTTGAAATGACTCATTGAAATGATTTTAAGGATAAACGAATGCACACTTTCCTTGCAATGATCATTTGCAAGTTATGCACAAAAGTTGTGTCTGTAGTGCAAAACTAGAATTCGTTCGACTTGCTTTGGAGTAAGTTATTGACTTGAAATGACTCATTGAAATGATTTTAATTTTAAACGAATGCACACTTTCCTTGCAATGATCATTTGCATGTTATGCACAAAACTTGTGTCTGTAGTGCAAAACTTGAATTCGTTCGACTTGCTTTGAAATAAGTTATTGGCTTGTAATGACTCATTGAAATGATTTTAAGGTTAAACGAATGCACACTTTTCTTGCAATGATCATTTGCAAGGTATGCACAAAAGTTGTGTTTGTAGTAGAAAACTAGAATTTGTTCGAATTGCTTTGAAATAAGTTATTGACTTGAAAGGACTCATTGAAATGATTTTAATTTTAAACGAATGCCCACTTTCCTTGCAATGACCATTTGCAAGTTATGCACAAAAGTTGTGTCTGTAGTGCAAAACTAGAATTCGTTCGACTTGCTTTGAAATAAGTTATTGACTTGAAATGACTCATTGAAATGATTTTAAGGTTAAACGAATGCACACTTTCCTTGCAATGATCATTTGCATGTTATGCACAAAACTTGTGTCTGTGGTGCAAAACATGAATTCGTTCGACTTGTTTTGAAATAAGTTATTGACTTGAAATGACTCATTGAAATGATTTTAAGGTTAAACGAATGCACACTTTCCTTCCAATGATCATTTGCAAGTTATGCACAAAAGTTGTGTTTGTAGTAGAAAACTAGAATTTGTTCGAATTGCTTTGAAATAAGTTATTGACTTGAAAGGACTCATTGAAATGATTTTAAGGTTAAACGAATGCACACTTTCCTTGCAATGATCATTCGCAAGTTATGCACAAAAGTTGTGTCTGTAGTGCAAAACTAGAATTCGTTCGAATTGCTTTGAAATAAGTTATTGACTTGAAATGACTCATTGAAATGACTTTAAGGTTAAACGAATGCACACTTTCCTTGCAATGATCATTTGCATGTTATGCACAAAACTTGTTTCTGTGGTACACAACATGAATTCGTTCGACTTGCTTTGAAATAAGTTATTTACTTGAAATGACTCATTGAAATGATTTTAAGGTTAAACTAATGCACACTTTCCTTGCAATGATCATTCGCAAGTTATGCACAAAAGTTGTGTCTGTAGTGCAAAACTAGAATTCGTTCGAATTGCTTTGAAATAAGTTATTGACTTGAAATGACTCATTGAAATGATTTTAAGGTTAAACGAATGCACACTTTCCTTGCATTGGAAGTTATGCACAAAAGTTGTGTCTGTAGTGCAAAACTAGAATTCGTTCGACTTCCTTCGAAATAAGTTATTGACTTGAAATGACTCATTGAAATGATTTTAAGGTTAAACGAATGCACACTTTCCTTGCAATCATCATTTGCAAGTTATGCACAAAAGTTGTGTCTGCAGTGCAAAACTAGAATTCGTTTGACTTGCTTTGAAATAAGTTATTTACTCGAAATAACTCATTGAAATGATTTTAAGGTTAAACGAATGCACACTTTCCTTGCAATGATCATTTGCAAGTTATGCACAAAAGTTGTGTCTGTAGTGCAAAACTAGAATTCGTTCGACTTGCTTTGAAATAAGTTATTGACTTGAAATGACTCATTGAAATGATTTTAAGGTTAAACGAATGCACAATTTCCTTGCAATGATCATTTGCAAGTTATGCACAAAAGTTGTGTCTGTAGTGCAAAACTAGAATTCGTTCGACTTCCTCCGAAATAAGTTATTGACTTGAAATGACTCATTGAAATGATTTTAAGGTTAAACGAATGCACACTTTCCTTGCAATGATCATTTGCATGTTATGCACAAAACTTGTGTCTGTGGTGCAAAACATGAATTCGTTCGACTTGTTTTGAAATAAGTTATTGACTTGAAATGACTCATTGAAATGATTTTAAGGTTAAACGAATGCACACTTTCCTTCCAATGATCATTTGCAAGTTATGCACAAAAGTTGTGTTTGTAGTAGAAAACTAGAATTTGTTCGAATTGCTTTGAAATAAGTTATTGACTTGAAAGGACTCATTGAAATGATTTTAAGGTTAAACGAATGCACACTATCCTTGCAATGATCATTCGCAAGTTATGCACAAAAGTTGTGTCTGTAGTGCAAAACTAGAATTCATTCGAATTGCTTTAAAATAAGTTATTGACTTGAAATGACTCATTGAAATGATTTTAAGGTTAAACGAATGCACACTTTCCTTGCAATGATCATTTGCAAGTTATGCACAAAAGTTGTGTTTGTAGTAGAAAACTAGAATTTGTTCGACTTGCTTTGAAATAAGTTATTGACTTGAAAGGACTCATTGAAATGATTTTAATTTTAAACGAATGCCCACTTTCCTTGCAATGATCATTTGCAAGTTATGCACAAAAGTTGTGTCTGTAGTGCAAAACTAGAATTCGTTCGACTTGCTTTGAAATAAGTTATTGACTTGAAATGACTCATTGAAATGATTTTAAGGTTAAACGAATGCACACTTTCCTTGCAATGATCATTTGCATGTTATGCACAAAACTTGTGTCTGTGGTGCAAAACATGAATTCGTTCGACTTGTTTTGAAATAAGTTATTGACTTGAAATGACTCATTGAAATGATTTTAAGGTTAAACGAATGCACACTTTCCTTCCAATGATCATTTGCAAGTTATGCACAAAAGTTGTGTTTGTAGTAGAAAACTAGAATTTGTTCGAATTGCTTTGAAATAAGTTATTGACTTGAAAGGACTCATTGAAATGATTTTAATTTTAAACGAATGCACACTTTCCTTGCAATGATCATTTGCAAGTTGGGCACAAAAGTTGTGTCTGTAGTGCAAAACTAGAATTCGTTCGACTTGCTTTGAAATAAGTTATTGACTTGAAATGACTCATTGAAATGACTTTAAGGTTAAACGAATGCACACTTTCCTTGCAATGATCATTTGCATGTTATGCACAAAACTTGTGTCTGTGGTGCAAAACATGAATTCGTTCGACTTGTTTTGAAATAAGTTATTGACTTGAAATGACTCATTGAAATGATTTTAAGGTTAAACGAATGCACACTTTCCTTCCAATGATCATTTGCAAGTTATGCACAAAAGTTGTGTTTGTAGTAGAAAACTAGAATTTGTTCGAATTGCTTTGAAATAAGTTATTGACTTGAAAGGACTCATTGAAATGATTTTAATTTTAAACGAATGCACACTTTCCTTGCAATGATCATTTGCAAGTTGGGCACAAAAGTTGTGTCTGTAGTGCAAAACTAGAATTCGTTCGACTTGCTTTGAAATAAGTTATTGACTTGAAATGACTCATTGAAATGACTTTAAGGTTAAACGAATGCACACTTTCCTTGCAATGATCATTTGCATGTTATGCACAAAACTTGTTTCTGTGGTACACAACATGAATTCGTTCGACTTGCTTTGAAATAAGTTATTTACTTGAAATGACTCATTGAAATGATTTTAAGGTTAAACTAATGCACACTTTCCTTGCAATGATCATTCGCAAGTTATGCACAAAAGTTGTGTCTGTAGTGCAAAACTAGAATTCATTCGAATTGCTTTGAAATAAGTTATTGACTTGAAATGACTCATTGAAATGATTTTAAGGTTAAACGAATGCACACTTTCCTTGCATTGGAAGTTATGCACAAAAGTTGTGTCTGTAGTGCAAAACTAGAATTCGTTCGACTTCCTTCGAAATAAGTTATTGACTTGAAATGACTCATTGAAATGATTTTAAGGTTAAACGAATGCACACTTTCCTTGCAATCATCATTTGCAAGTTATGCACAAAAGTTGTGTCTGCAGTGCAAAACTAGAATTCGTTTGACTTGCTTTGAAATAAGTTATTTACTCGAAATAACTCATTGAAATGATTTTAAGGTTAAACGAATGCACACTTTCCTTGCAATCATCATTTGCAAGTTATGCACAAAAGTTGTGTCTGCAGTGCAAAACTAGAATTCGTTTGACTTGCTTTGAAATAAGTTATTTACTCGAAATAACTCATTGAAATGATTTTAAGGTTAAACGAATGCACACTTTCCTTGCAATGATCATTTGCAAGTTATGCACAAAAGTTGTGTCTGTAGTGCAAAACTAGAATTCGTTCGACTTGCTTTGAAATAAGTTATTGACTTGAAATGACTCATTGAAAAGATTTTAAGGTTAAACGAATGCACACTTTCCTTGCAATGATCATTTGCATGTTATGCACAAAAGTTGTGTCTGTAGTGCAAAACTAGAATTCGTTCGACTTCCTTCGAAATAGGTTATTGACTTGAAATGACTCATTGAAATGATTTTAAGGTTAAACGAATGCACACTTTCCTTGCAATGATGATTTGAAAGTTATGCACAAAAGTTGTGTCTGTAATGCAAAACTAGAATTCGTTCGACTTGCTTTGGAGTAAGTTATTGACTTGAAATGACTCATTGAAATGATTTTAATTTTAAACGAATGCACACTTTACTTGCAATGATCATTTGCAGGTTATGCACAAAAATTGTGTTTGTAGTGCAAAAATAGAATTCGTTTGAATTGCTTTGAAATAAGTAATTTACTTGAAATGACTCATTGAAATGATTTTAAGGATAAACGAATGCACACTTTCCTTGCAATGATCATTTGCAAGTTATGCACAAAAGTTGTGTCTGTAGTGCAAAACTAGAATTCGTTCGAATTGCTTTGAAATAAGTTATTGACTTGAAAGGACTCATTGAAATGATTTTAATTTTAAACGAATGCACACTTTTCTTGCAATGATCATTTGCAAGTTATGCACAAAAGTTGTGTCTGTAGTGCAAAACTAGAATTCGTTCGACTTGCTTTGGAGTAAGTTATTGACTTGAAATGACTCATTGAAATGGTTTTAATTTTAAACGAATACACACTTTCCTTGCAATGATCATTTGCAAGTTATGCACAAAAATTGTGTTTGTAGTGCAAAATTGAATTCGTTCGAATTGCTTTGAAATAAGTAATTTACTTGAAATGACTCATTGAAATGATTTTAAGGATAAACGAATGCACACTTTCCTTGCAATGATCATTTGCAAGTTATGCACAAAAGTTGTGTCTGTAGTGCAAAACTAGAATTCGTTCGGATTGCTTTGAAATAAGTTATTGACTTGAAATGACTCATTGAAATGACTTTAAGGTTAAACGAATGCACACTTTCCTTGCAATGATCATTTGCATGTTATGCACAAAAGTTGTGTTTGTAGTAGAAAACAAGAATTCGTTCGATTTGCTTTGAAATAAGTTATTTACTTGAAATGACTCATTGAAATGATTTTAAGGTTAAACGAATGCACACTTTCCTTGCAATGATCATTCGCAAGTTATGCACAAAAGTTGTGTCTATAGTGCAAAACTAGAATTCGTTCGAATTGCTTTGAAATAAGTTATTGACTTGAAATGACTCATTGAAATGATTTTAAGGTTAAACGAATGCACACTTTCCTTGCATTGCAAGTTATGCACAAAAGTTGTGTCTGTAGTGCAAAACTAGAATTCGTTCGACTTCCTTCGAAATAAGTTATTGACTTGAAATGACTGATGGAAATGATTTTAAGGTCAAACGAATGCCCCCTTTCCTTGGAATGATCATTTGCAAGTTATGCACAAAACTTGTGTTCGTAGTGCAAAAATAGAATTCGTTCGAATTGCTATGAAATAAGTTATTGACCTGAAATGACTCATTGAAATGATTTTAAGGTTAAACGAATGCACACTTTCCTTGCAATGATCATTTGCAAGTTATGCACAAAAGTTGTGTTTGTAGTAGAAAACTAGAATTTGTCCGAATTGCTTTGAAATAAGTTATTGACTTGAAAGGACTCATTGAAATGATTTTAATTTTAAACGAATGCACACTTTCCTTGCAATGATCATTTGCAAGTTATGCACAAAAGTTGTGTCTGTAGTGCAAAACTAGAATTCGTTCGACTTGCTTTGAAATAAGTTATTGACTTGAAATGACTCATTGAAATGATTTTAAGGTTAAACGAATGCACACTTTCCTTGCAATGATCATTTGCATGTTATGCACAAAACTTGTGTCCGTGGTGCAAAACATGAATTCGTTCGACTTGCTTTGAAATAAGTTATTGACCTGAAATGACTCATTGAAATGATTTTAAGGTTAAACGAATGCACACTTTCCTTCCAATGATCATTTGCAAGTTATGCACAAAAGTTGTGTTTGTAGTAGAAAACTAGAATTTGTTCAAATTGCTTTGAAATAAGTTATTGACTTGAAAAGACTCATTGAAATGATTTTAATTTTAAACGAATGCACAGTTTCCTTGCAATGATCATTTGCAAGTTATGCCCAAAAGTTGTGTCTGTAGTGCAAAACTAGAATTCGTTCGACTTGCTTTGAAATAAGTTATTGACTTCAAATGACTCATTGAAATGATTTTAAGGTTAAACGAATGCACACTTTCCTTGCAATGATAATTTGCATGTTATGCACAAAACTTGTGTCTGTGGTGCAAAACATGAATTCGTTCGACTTGCTTTGAAATAAGTTATTGACTTGAAATGACTCATTGAAATGATTTTAAGGTTAAACGAATGCACACTTTCCTTCCAATGATCATTTGCAAGTTATGCACAAAAGTTGTGTTTGTAGTAGAAAACTAGAATTTGTTCAAATTGCTTTGAAATAAGTTATTGACTTGAAAGGACTCACTGAAATGATTTTAATTTTAAACGAATGCACACTTTCCTTGCAATGATCGTTTGCAAGTTATGCACAAAAGTTGTGTCTGTAGTGCAAAACTAGAATTCGTTCGACTTGCTTTGAAATAAGTTATTGACTTGAAATGACTCATTGAAATGATTTTAAGGTTAAACGAATGCACAATTTCCTTGCAATGTTCATTTGCATGTTATGCACAAAACTTGTGTCTGTGGTGCAAAACATGAATTCGTTCGACTTGCTTTGAAATAAGTTATTGACTTGAAATGACTCATTGAAATGATTTTAAGGTTAAACGAATGCACAGTTTCCTTCCAATGATCATTTGAAAGTTATGCACAAAAGTTGTGTTTGTAGTAGAAAACTAGAATTTGTTCGAATTGCTTTGAAATAAGTTATTGACTTAAAAGGACTCATTGAAATGATTTTAATTTTAAACGAATGCACACTTTCCTTGCAATCATCATTTGCAAGTTATGCACAAAAGTTGTGTCTGCAGTGCAAAACAAGAATTCGTTCGACTTGCTTTGAAATAAGTTATTTACTTGAAATAACTCATTGAAATGATTTTAAGGTTAAACGAATGCACACTTTCCTTGCAATGATCATTTGCAAGTTATGCACAAAAGTTGTGTCTGTAGTGCAAAGCTAGAATTCGTTCGACTTGCTTTTGAGTAAGTTATTGACTTGAAATGACTCATTGAAATGATTTTAAGGTTAAACGAATGCACACTTTCCTTGCAATGATCATTCGCAAGTTATGCACAAAAGTTGTGTCTGTAGTGCAAAACTAGAATTCGTTCGACCTGCTTTGGAGCAAGTTATTGACTTGAAATGACTCATTGAAATGATTTTAATTTTAAACAAATGCACACTTTCCTTGCAATGATCATTTGCAAGTTATGCACAAAAATTGTGTTTGTAGTGGAAAAATAGAATTCGTTCGAATTGCTTTGAAATAAGTAATTTACTTGAAATGACTCATTGAAATGATTTTAAGGATAAACGAATGCACACTTTCCTTGCAATGATCATTTGCAAGTTATGCACAAAAGTTGTGTCTGTAGTGCAAAACTAGAATTCGTTCGACTTCCTTCGAAATAAGTTATTGACTTGAAATGACTCATTGAAACGATTTTAAGGTTAAACGAATGCACACTTTCCTTGCAATGATCATTTGCAAGTTATGCACAAAAGTTGTGTCTGTAGTGCAAAACTAGAATTCGTTCGACTTGCTTTGAAATAAGTTATTGACTTGAAATGACTCATTGAAATGATTTTAAGGTTAAACGAATGCACACTTTCCTTGCAATGATCATTTGCATGTTATGCACAAAACTTGTGTCTGTGGTGCAAAACATGAATTTGTTCGACTTGCTTTGAAATAAGTTATTGACTTGAAATGAATCATTGAAAAGATTTTAAGGTTAAACGAATGCACACTTTCCTTGCAATGATCATTCGCAAGTTATGCACAAAAGTTGTGTCTGTAGTGCAAAACTAGAATCCGTTCGAATTGCTTTGAAATAAGTTATTGACTTGAAATGACTCATTGAAATGATTTTAAGGTTAAACGAATGCACACTTTCCTTGCAATGATCATTTGCATGTTATGCACAAAAGTTGTGTCTGTAGTGCAAAACTAGAATTCGTTCGACTTCCTTCGAAATAAGTTATTGACTTGAAATGACTCATTGAAATGATTTTAAGGTTAAACGAATGCACACTTTCCTTGCAATCATCATTTGCAAGTTATGCACAAAAGTTGTGTCTGCAGTGCAAAACAAGAATTCTTTCGACTTGCTTTGAAATAAGTTATTTACTTGAAATAACTCATTGAAATGATTTTAAGGTTAAACGAATGCACACTTTCCTTGCAATGATCATTTGCAAGTTATGCACAAAAGTTGTGTCTGTAGTGCAAAACTAGAATTCGTTCGACTTGCTTTGGAGTAAGTTGTTGACTTGAAATGACTCATTGAAATGATTTTAATTTTAAACGAATGCACGCTTTCCTTGCAATGATCATTTGCAAGTTATGCACAAAAATTGTGTTTGTAGTGCAAAATAGAATTCGTTCGAATTGCTTTGAAATAAGTAATTTACTTGAAATGACTCATTGAAATGATTTTAAGGATAAACGAATGCACACTTTCCTTGCAATGATCATTTGCAAGTTATGCACAAAAGTTGTGTCTGTAGTGCAAAACTAGAATTCGTTCGAATTGCTTTGAAATAAGTTATTGACTTGAAATGACTCATTGAAATGATTTTAAGGTTAAACGAATGCACACTTTCCTTGCAATGATCATTTGCAAGTTATGCACAAAAGTTGTGTCTGTAGTGCAAAACTAGAATTCGTTCGACTTCCTTCGGAATAAGTTATTGACTTGAAATGACTCATTGAAATGATTTTAATGTTAAACGACTGCACACTTTCCTTGCAATGATCATTTGCAAGTTATGCACAAAAGTTGTGTCTGTAGTGCAAAACTAGAATTCGTTCGACTTGCTTTGAAATAAGTTATTGACTTGAAATGACTCATTGAAATGATTTTAAGGTTAAACGAATGCACACTTTCCTTGCAATGATCATTTGCATGTTATGCACAAAACTTGTGTCTGTGGTGCAAAACATGAATTCGTTCGACTTGCTTTGAAATAAGTTATTGACTTGAAATGACTCATTGAAAAGATTTTAAGGTTAAACGAATGCACACTTTCCTTGCAATGATCATTCGCAAGTTATGCACAAAAGTTGTGTCTGTAGTGCAAAACTAGAATCCGTTCGAATTGCTTTGAAATCAGTTATTGACTTGAAATAACTCATTGAAATGATTTTAAGGTTAAACGAATGCACACTTTCCTTGCAATGATCATTTGCAAGTTATGCACAAAAGTTGTGTCTGTAGTGCAAAACTAGAATTCGTTCGACTTGCTTTGGAGTAAGTTATTGACTTGAAATGACTCATTGAAATGATTTTAATTTTAAACGAATGCACGCTTTCCTTGCAATGATCATTTGCAAGTTATGCACAAAAATTGTGTTTGTAGTGCAAAATAGAATTCGTTCGAATTGCTTTGAAATAAGTAATTTACTTGAAATGACTCATTGAAATGATTTTAAGGATAAACGAATGCACACTTTCCTTGCAATGATCATTTGCAAGTTATGCACAAAAGTTGTGTCTGTAGTGCAAAACTAGAATCCGTTCGAATTGCTTTGAAATAAGTTATTGACTTGAAATGACTCATTGAAATGATTTTAAGGTTAAACGAATGCACACTTTCCTTGCAATGATCATTTGCATGTTATGCACAAAAGTTGTGTCTGTAGTGCAAAACTAGAATTCGTTCGACTTCCTTCGAAATAAGTTATTGACTTGAAATGACTCATTGAAATGATTTTAAGGTTAAACGAATGCACACTTTCCTTGCAATGATCATTTGCAAGTTATGCACAAAAGTTGTGTCTGTAGTGCAAAACTAGAATTCGTTCGACTTGCTTTGAAATAAGTTATTGACTTGAAATGACTCATTGAAATGATTTTAAGGTTAAACGAATGCACACTTTCCTTGCAATGATCATTTGCATGTTATGCACAAAACTTGTGTCTGTGGTGCAAAACATGAATTCGTTCGACTTGCTTTAAAATAAGTTATTGACTTGAAATGACTCATTGAAAAGATTTTAAGGTTAAACGAATGCACACTTTCCTTGCAATGATCATTCGCAAGTTATGCACAAAAGTTGTGTCTGTAGTGCAAAACTAGAATTCGTTCGACTTGCTTTGAAATAAGTTATTGACTTGAAATGACTCATTGAAATGATTTTAAGGTTAAACGAATGCACACTTTCCTTGCAATGATCATTTGCATGTTATGCACAAAACTTGTGTCTGTGGTGCAAAACATGAATTCGTTCGACTTGCTTTGAAATAAGTTATTGACTTGAAATGACTCATTGAAAAGATTTTAAGGTTAAACGAATGCACACTTTCCTTGCAATGATCATTCGCAAGTTATGCACAAAAGTTGTGTCTGTAGTGCAAAACTAGAATCCGTTCGAATTGCTTTGAAATAAGTTATTGACTTGAAATAACTCATTGAAATGATTTTAAGGTTAAACGAATGCACACTTTCCTTGCAATGATCATTTGCAAGTTATGCACAAAAGTTGTGTCTGTAGTGCAAAACTAGAATTCGTTCGACTTGCTTTGGAGTAAGTTATTGACTTGAAATGACTCATTGAAATGATTTTAATTTTAAACGAATGCACGCTTTCCTTGCAATGATCATTTGCAAGTTATGCACAAAAGTTGTGTCTGTAGTGCAAAACTAGAATTCGTTCGACTTGCTTTGAAATAAGTTATTGACTTGAAATGACTCATTGAAATGATTTTAAGGTTAAACGAATGCACACTTTCCTTGCAATGATCATTTGCATGTTATGCACAAAACTTGTGTCTGTGGTGCAAAACATGAATTCGTTCGACTTGCTTTGAAATAAGTTATTGACTTGAAATGACTCATTGAAAAGATTTTAAGGTTAAACGAATGCACACTTTCCTTGCAATGATCATTCGCAAGTTATGCACAAAAGTTGTGTCTGTAGTGCAAAACTAGAATCCGTTCGAATTGCTTTGAAATAAGTTATTGACTTGAAATAACTCATTGAAATGATTTTAAGGTTAAACGAATGCACACTTTCCTTGCAATGATCATTTGCAAGTTATGCACAAAAGTTGTGTCTGTAGTGCAAAACTAGAATTCGTTCGACTTGCTTTGGAGTAAGTTATTGACTTGAAATGACTCATTGAAATGATTTTAATTTTAAACGAATGCACGCTTTCCTTGCAATGATCATTTGCAAGTTATGCACAAAAATTGTGTTTGTAGTGCAAAATAGAATTCGTTCGAATTGCTTTGAAATAAGTTATTGACTTGAAATGACTCATTGAAAAGATTTTACGGTTAAACGAATGCACACTTTCCTTGCAATGATCATTCGCAAGTTATGCACAAAAGTTGTGTCTGTAGTGCAAAACTAGAATTCGTTCGACTTCCTTCGAAATAAGTTATTGACTTGAAATGACTCATTGAAATGATTTTAAGGTTAAACGAATGCACACTTTCCTTGCAATCATCATTTGCAAGTTATGCACAAAAGTTGTGTCTGCAGTGCAAAACAAGAATTCGTTCGACTTGCTTTGAAATAAGTTATTTACTTGAAATAACTCATTGAAATGATTTTAAGGTTAAACGAATGCACACTTTCCTTGCAATGATCATTTGCAAGTTATGCACAAAAGTTGTGTCTGTAGTGCAAAACTAGAATTCGTTCGACTTGCTTTGGAGTAAGTTATTGACTTGAAATGACTCATTGAAATGATTTTAATTTTAAACGAATGCACGCTTTCCTTGCAATGATCATTTGCAAGTTATGCACAAAAATTGTGTTTGTAGTGCAAAATAGAATTCGTTCGAATTGCTTTGAAATAAGTAATTTACTTGAAATGACTCATTGAAATGATTTTAAGGATAAACGAATGCACACTTTCCTTGCAATGATCATTTGCAAGTTATGCACAAAAGTTGTGTCTGTAGTGCAAAACTAGAATTCGTTCGAATTGCTTTGAAATAAGTTATTGACTTGAAATGACTCATTGAAATGATTTTAAGGTTAAACGAATGCACACTTTCCTTGCAATGATCATTTGCAAGTTATGCACAAAAGTTGTGTCTGTAGTGCAAAACTAGAATTCGTTCGACTTCCTTCGAAATAAGTTATTGACTTGAAATGACTCATTGAAATGATTTTAAGGTTAAACGAATGCACACTTTCCTTGCAATGATCATTTGCAAGTTATGCACAAAAGTTGTGTCTGTAGTGCAAAACTAGAATTCGTTCGACTTGCTTTAAAATAAGTTATTGACTTGAAATGACTCATTGAAATGATTTTAAGGTTAAACGAATGCACACTTTCCTTGCAATGATCATTTGCATGTTATGCACAAAACTTGTGTCTGTGGTGCAAAACATGAATTTGTTCGACTTGCTTTGAAATAAGTTATTGACTTGAAATGACTCATTGAAAAGATTTTAAGGTTAAACGAATGCACACTTTCCTTGCAATGATCATTCGCAAGTTATGCACAAAAGTTGTGTCTGTAGTGCAAAACTAGAATCCGTTCGAATTGCTTTGAAATAAGTTATTGACTTGAAATGACTCATTGAAATGATTTTAAGGTTAAACGAATGCACACTTTCCTTGCAATCATCATTTGCAAGTTATGCACAAAAGTTGTGTCTGCAGTGCAAAACAAGAATTCTTTCGACTTGCTTTGAAATAAGTTATTTACTTGAAATAACTCATTGAAATGATTTTAAGGTTAAACGAATGCACACTTTCCTTGCAATGATCATTTGCAAGTTATGCACAAAAGTTGTGTCTGTAGTGCAAAACTAGAATTCGTTCGACTTGCTTTGGAGTAAGTTGTTGACTTGAAATGACTCATTGAAATGATTTTAATTTTAAACGAATGCACGCTTTCCTTGCAATGATCATTTGCAAGTTATGCACAAAAATTGTGTTTGTAGTGCAAAATAGAATTCGTTCGAATTGCTTTGAAATAAGTAATTTACTTGAAATGACTCATTGAAATGATTTTAAGGATAAACGAATGCACACTTTCCTTGCAATGATCATTTGCAAGTTATGCACAAAAGTTGTGTCTGTAGTGCAAAACTAGAATTCGTTCGAATTGCTTTGAAATAAGTTATTGACTTGAAATGACTCATTGAAATGATTTTAAGGTTAAACGAATGCACACTTTCCTTGCAATGATCATTTGCAAGTTATGCACAAAAGTTGTGTCTGTAGTGCAAAACTAGAATTCGTTCGACTTCCTTCGGAATAAGTTATTGACTTGAAATGACTCATTGAAATGATTTTAATGTTAAACGACTGCACACTTTCCTTGCAATGATCATTTGCAAGTTATGCACAAAAGTTGTGTCTGTAGTGCAAAACTAGAATTCGTTCGACTTGCTTTGAAATAAGTTATTGACTTGAAATGACTCATTGAAATGATTTTAAGGTTAAACGAATGCACACTTTCCTTGCAATGATCATTTGCATGTTATGCACAAAACTTGTGTCTGTGGTGCAAAACATGAATTCGTTCGACTTGCTTTGAAATAAGTTATTGACTTGAAATGACTCATTGAAAAGATTTTAAGGTTAAACGAATGCACACTTTCCTTGCAATGATCATTCGCAAGTTATGCACAAAAGTTGTGTCTGTAGTGCAAAACTAGAATCCGTTCGAATTGCTTTGAAATCAGTTATTGACTTGAAATAACTCATTGAAATGATTTTAAGGTTAAACGAATGCACACTTTCCTTGCAATGATCATTTGCAAGTTATGCACAAAAGTTGTGTCTGTAGTGCAAAACTAGAATTCGTTCGACTTGCTTTGGAGTAAGTTATTGACTTGAAATGACTCATTGAAATGATTTTAATTTTAAACGAATGCACGCTTTCCTTGCAATGATCATTTGCAAGTTATGCACAAAAATTGTGTTTGTAGTGCAAAATAGAATTCGTTCGAATTGCTTTGAAATAAGTAATTTACTTGAAATGACTCATTGAAATGATTTTAAGGATAAACGAATGCACACTTTCCTTGCAATGATCATTTGCAAGTTATGCACAAAAGTTGTGTCTGTAGTGCAAAACTAGAATCCGTTCGAATTGCTTTGAAATAAGTTATTGACTTGAAATGACTCATTGAAATGATTTTAAGGTTAAACGAATGCACACTTTCCTTGCAATGATCATTTGCATGTTATGCACAAAAGTTGTGTCTGTAGTGCAAAACTAGAATTCGTTCGACTTCCTTCGAAATAAGTTATTGACTTGAAATGACTCATTGAAATGATTTTAAGGTTAAACGAATGCACACTTTCCTTGCAATGATCATTTGCAAGTTATGCACAAAAGTTGTGTCTGTAGTGCAAAACTAGAATTCGTTCGACTTGCTTTGAAATAAGTTATTGACTTGAAATGACTCATTGAAATGATTTTAAGGTTAAACGAATGCACACTTTCCTTGCAATGATCATTTGCATGTTATGCACAAAACTTGTGTCTGTGGTGCAAAACATGAATTCGTTCGACTTGCTTTAAAATAAGTTATTGACTTGAAATGACTCATTGAAAAGATTTTAAGGTTAAACGAATGCACACTTTCCTTGCAATGATCATTCGCAAGTTATGCACAAAAGTTGTGTCTGTAGTGCAAAACTAGAATTCGTTCGACTTGCTTTGAAATAAGTTATTGACTTGAAATGACTCATTGAAATGATTTTAAGGTTAAACGAATGCACACTTTCCTTGCAATGATCATTTGCATGTTATGCACAAAACTTGTGTCTGTGGTGCAAAACATGAATTCGTTCGACTTGCTTTGAAATAAGTTATTGACTTGAAATGACTCATTGAAAAGATTTTAAGGTTAAACGAATGCACACTTTCCTTGCAATGATCATTCGCAAGTTATGCACAAAAGTTGTGTCTGTAGTGCAAAACTAGAATCCGTTCGAATTGCTTTGAAATAAGTTATTGACTTGAAATAACTCATTGAAATGATTTTAAGGTTAAACGAATGCACACTTTCCTTGCAATGATCATTTGCAAGTTATGCACAAAAGTTGTGTCTGTAGTGCAAAACTAGAATTCGTTCGACTTGCTTTGGAGTAAGTTATTGACTTGAAATGACTCATTGAAATGATTTTAATTTTAAACGAATGCACGCTTTCCTTGCAATGATCATTTGCAAGTTATGCACAAAAGTTGTGTCTGTAGTGCAAAACTAGAATTCGTTCGACTTGCTTTGAAATAAGTTATTGACTTGAAATGACTCATTGAAATGATTTTAAGGTTAAACGAATGCACACTTTCCTTGCAATGATCATTTGCATGTTATGCACAAAACTTGTGTCTGTGGTGCAAAACATGAATTCGTTCGACTTGCTTTGAAATAAGTTATTGACTTGAAATGACTCATTGAAAAGATTTTAAGGTTAAACGAATGCACACTTTCCTTGCAATGATCATTCGCAAGTTATGCACAAAAGTTGTGTCTGTAGTGCAAAACTAGAATCCGTTCGAATTGCTTTGAAATAAGTTATTGACTTGAAATAACTCATTGAAATGATTTTAAGGTTAAACGAATGCACACTTTCCTTGCAATGATCATTTGCAAGTTATGCACAAAAGTTGTGTCTGTAGTGCAAAACTAGAATTCGTTCGACTTGCTTTGGAGTAAGTTATTGACTTGAAATGACTCATTGAAATGATTTTAATTTTAAACGAATGCACGCTTTCCTTGCAATGATCATTTGCAAGTTATGCACAAAAATTGTGTTTGTAGTGCAAAATAGAATTCGTTCGAATTGCTTTGAAATAAGTTATTGACTTGAAATGACTCATTGAAAAGATTTTACGGTTAAACGAATGCACACTTTCCTTGCAATGATCATTCGCAAGTTATGCACAAAAGTTGTGTCTGTAGTGCAAAACTAGAATTCGTTCGACTTCCTTCGAAATAAGTTATTGACTTGAAATGACTCATTGAAATGATTTTAAGGTTAAACGAATGCACACTTTCCTTGCAATCATCATTTGCAAGTTATGCACAAAAGTTGTGTCTGCAGTGCAAAACAAGAATTCGTTCGACTTGCTTTGAAATAAGTTATTTACTTGAAATAACTCATTGAAATGATTTTAAGGTTAAACGAATGCACACTTTCCTTGCAATGATCATTTGCAAGTTATGCACAAAAGTTGTGTCTGTAGTGCAAAACTAGAATTCGTTCGACTTGCTTTGGAGTAAGTTATTGACTTGAAATGACTCATTGAAATGATTTTAATTTTAAACGAATGCACGCTTTCCTTGCAATGATCATTTGCAAGTTATGCACAAAAATTGTGTTTGTAGTGCAAAATAGAATTCGTTCGAATTGCTTTGAAATAAGTAATTTACTTGAAATGACTCATTGAAATGATTTTAAGGATAAACGAATGCACACTTTCCTTGCAATGATCATTTGCAAGTTATGCACAAAAGTTGTGTCTGTAGTGCAAAACTAGAATTCGTTCGAATTGCTTTGAAATAAGTTATTGACTTGAAATGACTCATTGAAATGATTTTAAGGTTAAACGAATGCACACTTTCCTTGCAATGATCATTTGCAAGTTATGCACAAAAGTTGTGTCTGTAGTGCAAAACTAGAATTCGTTCGACTTCCTTCGAAATAAGTTATTGACTTGAAATGACTCATTGAAATGATTTTAAGGTTAAACGAATGCACACTTTCCTTGCAATGATCATTTGCAAGTTATGCACAAAAGTTGTGTCTGTAGTGCAAAACTAGAATTCGTTCGACTTGCTTTGAAATAAGTTATTGACTTGAAATGACTCATTGAAATGATTTTAAGGTTAAACGAATGCACACTTTCCTTGCAATGATCATTTGCATGTTATGCACAAAACTTGTGTCTGTGGTGCAAAACATGAATTTGTTCGACTTGCTTTGAAATAAGTTATTGACTTGAAATGACTCATTGAAAAGATTTTAAGGTTAAACGAATGCACACTTTCCTTGCAATGATCATTCGCAAGTTATGCACAAAAGTTGTGTCTGTAGTGCAAAACTAGAATCCGTTCGAATTGCTTTGAAATAAGTTATTGACTTGAAATGACTCATTGAAATGATTTTAAGGTTAAACGAATGCACACTTTCCTTGCAATGATCATTTGCATGTTATGCACAAAAGTTGTGTCTGTAGTGCAAAACTAGAATTCGTTCGACTTCCTTCGAAATAAGTTATTGACTTGAAATGACTCATTGAAATGATTTTAAGGTTAAACGAATGCACACTTTCCTTGCAATCATCATTTGCAAGTTATGCACAAAAGTTGTGTCTGCAGTGCAAAACAAGAATTCGTTCGACTTGCTTTGAAATAAGTTATTTACTTGAAATAACTCATTGAAATGATTTTAAGGTTAAACGAATGCACACTTTCCGTGCAATGATCATTTGCAAGTTATGCACAAAAGTTGTGTCTGTAGTGCAAAACTAGAATTCGTTCGACTTGCTTTGGAGTTAGTTATTGACTTGAAATGACTCATTGAAATGATTTTAATTTTAAACGAATGCACGCTTTCCTTGCAATCATCATTTGCAAGTTATGCACAAAAATTGTGTTTGTAGTGCAAAATAGAATTCGTTCGAATTGCTTTGAAATAAGTAATTTACTTGAAATGACTCATTGAAATGATTTTAAGGATAAACGAATGCACACTTTCCTTGCAATGATCATTTGCAAGTTATGCACAAATGTTGTGTCTGTAGTGCAAAACTAGAATTCGTTCGAATTGCTTTGAAATAAGTTATTGACTTGAAATGACTCATTGAAATGATTTTAAGGTTAAACGAATGCACACTTTCCTTGCAATGATCATTTGCATGTTATGCACAAAAGTTGTGTTTGTAGTAGAAAACTAGAATTCGTTCGATTTGCTTTGAAATAAGTAATTTACTTGAAATGACTCATTGAAATGATTTTAAGGATAAACGAATGCACACTTTCCTTGCAATGATCATTTGCAAGTTATGCACAAAAGTTGTGTCTGTAGTGCAAAACTAGAATTCGTTCGAATTGCTTTGAAATAAGTTATTGATTTGAAATGACTCATTGAAATGATTTTAAGGTTAAACGAATGCACACTTTCCTTGCAATGATCATTTGCATTTTATGCACAAAAGTTGTGTTTGTAGTAGAAAACTAGAATTTGTTCGAATTGCTTTGAAATAAGTTATTGACTTGAAAGGACTCATTGAAATGATTTTAATTTTAAACGAATGCACACTTTCCTTGCAATGATCATTTGCAAGTTATGCACAAAAGTTGTGTCTGTAGTGCAAAACTAGAATTCGTTCGACTTGCTTTGAAATAAGTTATTGACTTGAAATGACTCATTGAAATGATTTTAAGGTTAAACGAATGCAAACTTTCCATGCAATGATCATTTGCATGTTATGCACAAAACTTGTGTCTGTGGTGCAAAACATGAATTCGTTCGACTTGCTTTGAAATAAGTTATTGACTTGAAATGACTCATTGAAAAGATTTTAAGGTTAAACGAATGCACACTTTCCTTGCAATGATCATTCGCAAGTTATGCACAAAAGTTGTGTCTGTAGTGCAAAACTAGAATTCGTTCGAATTGCTTTGAAATAAGTTATTGACTTGAAATGACTCATTGAAATGATTTTAAGGATAAACGAATGCACACTTTCCTTGCAATGATCATTTGCAAGTTATGCACAAAAATTGTGTTTGTAGTGCAAAAATAGAATTCGTTCGAATTGCTTTGAAATAAGTAATTTACTTGAAATGACTCATTGAAATGATTTTAAGGATAAACGAATGCACACTTTCCTTGCAATGATCATTTGCAAGTTATGCACAAAAGTTGTGTCTGTAGTGCAAAACTAGAATTCGTTCGAATTGCTTTGAAATAAGTTATTGATTTGAAATGACTCATTGAAATGATTTTAAGGTTAAACGAATGCACACTTTCCTTGCAATGATCATTTGCAAGTTATGCACAAAAATTGTGTTTGTAGTGCAAAAATAGAATTCGTTCGAATTGCTTTGAAATAAGTAATTTACTTGAAATGACTCATTGAAATGATTTTAAGGATAAACGAATGCACACTTTCCTTGCAATGATCATTTGCAAGTTATGCACAAAAGTTGTGTCTGTAGTGCAAAACTAGAATTCGTTCGAATTGCTTTGAAATAAGTTATTGATTTGAAATGACTCATTGAAATGATTTTAAGGTTAAACAAATGCACACTTTCCTTGCAATGATCATTTGCATTTTATGCACAAAAGTTGTGTTTGTAGTAGAAAACTAGAATCTGTTCGAATTGCTTTGAAATAAGTTATTGACTTGAAAGGACTCATTAAAATGATTTTAATTTTAAACGAATGCACACTTTCCTTGGAATGATCATTTGCAAGTTATGCACAAAAGTTGTGTCTGTAGTGCAAAACTAGAATTCGTTCGACTTGCTTTGAAATAAGTTATTGACTTCAAATGACTCATTGAAATGATTTTAAGGTTAAACGAATGCACACTTTCCTTGCAATGATCATTTGCATGTTATGCACAAAACTTGTGTCTGTGGTGCAAAACATGAATTCATTCGACTTGCTTTGAAATAAGTTATTGACTTGAAATGACTCATTGAAATGATTTTAAGGTTAAACGAATGCACACTTTCCTTGCAATGATCATTTGCAAGTTATGCACAAAAGTTGTGTCTGTAGTGCAAAACTAGAATTTGTTCGACTTGCTTTGGAGTAAGTTATTGACTTGAAATGACTCATTGAAATGATTTTAATTTTAAACGAATGCACACTTTCCTTGCAATGATCATTTGCAAGTTATGCACAAAAATTGTGTTTGTAGTGCAAAAATAGAATTCGTTCGAATTGCTTTGAAATAAGTAATTTACTTGAAATGACTCATTGAAATGATTTTAAGGATAAACGAATGCACACTTTCCTTGCAATGATCATTTGCAAGTTATGCACAAAAGTTGTGTCTGTAGTGCAAAACTAGAATTCGTTCGAATTGCTTTGAAATAAGTTATTGATTTGAAATGACTCATTGAAATGATTTTAAGGTTAAACGAATGCACACTTTCCTTGCAATGATCATTTGCATGTTATGCACAAAACTTGTGTCTGTGGTGCAAAACATGAATTCGTTCGACATGCTTTGAAATAAGTTATTGACTTGAAATGACTCATTGAAATGATTTTAAGGTTAAACGAATGCACACTTTCCTTGCAATGATCATTTGCAAGTTATGCACAAAAGTTGTGTCTGTAGTGCAAAACTAGAATTTGTTCGACTTGCTTTGGAGTAAGTTATTGACTTGAAATGACTCATTGAAATGATTTTAATTTTAAACGAATGCACACTTTCCTTGCAATGATCATTTGCAAGTTATGCACAAAAATTGTGTTTGTAGTGCAAAAATAGAATTCGTTCGAATTGCTTTGAAATAAGTAATTTACTTGAAATGACTCATTGAAATGATTTTAAGGATAAACGAATGCACACTTTCCTTGCAATGATCATTTGCAAGTTATGCACAAAAGTTGTGTCTGTAGTGCAAAACTAGAATTCGTTCGAATTGCTTTGAAATAAGTTATTGATTTGAAATGACTCATTGAAATGATTTTAAGGTTAAACGAATGCACACTTTCCTTGCAATGATCATTTGCATTTTATGCACAAAAGTTGTGTTTGTAGTAGAAAACTAGAATTTGTTCGAATTGCTTTGAAATAAGTTATTGACTTGAAAGGACTCATTGAAATGATTTTAATTTTAAACGAATGCACACTTTCCTTGCAATGATCATTTGCAAGTTATGCACAAAAGTTGTGTCTGTAGTGCAAAACTAGAATTCGTTCGAATTGCTTTGAAATAAGTTATTGATTTGAAATGACTCATTGAAATGATTTTAAGGTTAAACGAATGCACACTTTCCTTGCAATGATCATTTGCATTTTATGCACAAAAGTTGTGTTTGTAGTAGAAAACTAGAATTTGTTCGAATTGCTTTGAAATAAGTTATTGACTTGAAAGGACTCATTGAAATGATTTTAATTTTAAACGAATGCACACTTTCCTTGCAATGATCATTTGCAAGTTATGCACAAAAGTTGTGTCTGTAGTGCAAAACTAGAATTCGTTCGACTTGCTTTGAAATAAGTTATTGACTTGAAATGACTCATTGAAATGATTTTAAGTTTAAACGAATGCAAACTTTCCATGCAATGATCATTTGCATGTTATGCACAAAACTTGTGTCTGTGGTGCAAAACATGAATTCGTTCGACTTGCTTTGAAATAAGTTATTGACTTGAAATGACTCATTGAAAAGATTTTAAGGTTAAACGAATGCACACTTTCCTTGCAATGATCATTCGCAAGTTATGCACAAAAGTTGTGTCTGTAGTGCAAAACTAGAATTCGTTCGAATTGCTTTGAAATAAGTTATTGACTTGAAATGACTCATTGAAATGATTTTAAGGATAAACGAATGCACACTTTCCTTGCAATGATCATTTGCAAGTTATGCACAAAAATTGTGTTTGTAGTGCAAAAATAGAATTCGTTCGAATTGCTTTGAAATAAGTAATTTACTTGAAATGACTCATTGAAATGATTTTAAGGATAAACGAATGCACACTTTCCTTGCAATGATCATTTGCAAGTTATGCACAAAAGTTGTGTCTGTAGTGCAAAACTAGAATTCGTTCGAATTGCTTTGAAATAAGTTATTGATTTGAAATGACTCATTGAAATGATTTTAAGGTTAAACGAATGCACACTTTCCTTGCAATGATCATTTGCAAGTTATGCACAAAAATTGTGTTTGTAGTGCAAAAATAGAATTCGTTCGAATTGCTTTGAAATAAGTAATTTACTTGAAATGACTCATTGAAATGATTTTAAGGATAAACGAATGCACACTTTCCTTGCAATGATCATTTGCAAGTTATGCACAAAAGTTGTGTCTGTAGTGCAAAACTAGAATTCGTTCGAATTGCTTTGAAATAAGTTATTGATTTGAAATGACTCATTGAAATGATTTTAAGGTTAAACGAATGCACACTTTCCTTGCAATGATCATTTGCATTTTATGCACAAAAGTTGTGTTTGTAGTAGAAAACTAGAATCTGTTCGAATTGCTTTGAAATAAGTTATTGACTTGAAAGGACTCATTAAAATGATTTTAATTTTAAACGAATGCACACTTTCCTTGCAATGATCATTTGCAAGTTATGCACAAAAGTTGTGTCTGTAGTGCAAAACTAGAATTCGTTCGACTTGCTTTGAAATAAGTTATTGACTTCAAATGACTCATTGAAATGATTTTAAGGTTAAACGAATGCACACTTTCCTTGCAATGATCATTTGCATGTTATGCACAAAACTTGTGTCTGTGGTGCAAAACATGAATTCGTTCGACTTGCTTTGAAATAAGTTATTGACTTGAAATGACTCATTGAAATGATTTTAAGGTTAAACGAATGCACACTTTCCTTGCAATGATCATTTGCAAGTTATGCACAAAAGTTGTGTCTGTAGTGCAAAACTAGAATTTGTTCGACTTGCTTTGGAGTAAGTTATTGACTTGAAATGACTCATTGAAATGATTTTAATTTTAAACGAATGCACACTTTCCTTGCAATGATCATTTGCAAGTTATGCACAAAAATTGTGTTTGTAGTGCAAAAATAGAATTCGTTCGAATTGCTTTGAAATAAGTAATTTACTTGAAATGACTCATTGAAATGATTTTAAGGATAAACGAATGCACACTTTCCTTGCAATGATCATTTGCAAGTTATGCACAAAAGTTGTGTCTGTAGTGCAAAACTAGAATTCGTTCGAATTGCTTTGAAATAAGTTATTGATTTGAAATGACTCATTGAAATGATTTTAAGGTTAAACGAATGCACACTTTCCTTGCAATGATCATTTGCATTTTATGCACAAAAGTTGTGTTTGTAGTAGAAAACTAGAATTTGTTCGAATTGCTTTGAAATAAGTTATTGACTTGAAAGGACTCATTGAAATGATTTTAATTTTAAACGAATGCACACTTTCCTTGCAATGATCATTTGCAAGTTATGCACAAAAGTTGTGTCTGTAGTGCAAAACTAGAATTCGTTCGACTTGCTTTGAAATAAGTTATTGACTTGAAATGACTCATTGAAATGATTTTAAGGTTAAACGAATGCAAACTTTCCTTGCAATGATCATTTGCATGTTATGCACAAAACTTGTGTCTGTGGTGCAAAACATGAATTCGTTCGACTTGCTTTGAAATAAGTTATTGACTTGAAATGACTCATTTAAATGATTTTAAGGTTAAACGAATGGACACTTTCCTTGCATTGATCATTTGCAAGTTATGCACAAAAGTTGTGTCTGTAGTGCAAAACTAGAATTCGTTCGAATTGCTTTGAAATAAGTTATTGATTTGAAATGACTCATTGAAATGATTTTAAGGTTAAACGAATGCACACTTTCCTTGCAATGATCATTTGCATTTTATGCACAAAAGTTGTGTTTGTAGTAGAAAACTAGAATTTGTTCGAATTGCTTTGAAATAAGTTATTGACTTGAAAGGACTCATTGAAATGATTTTAATTTTAAACGAATGCACACTTTCCTTGCAATGATCATTTGCAAGTTATGCACAAAAGTTGTGTCTGTAGTGCAAAACTAGAATTCGTTCGACTTGCTTTGAAATAAGTTATTGACTTGAAATGACTCATTGAAATGATTTTAAGGTTAAACGAATGCAAACTTTCCATGCAATGATCATTTGCATGTTATGCACAAAACTTGTGTCTGTGGTGCAAAACATGAATTCGTTCGACTTGCTTTGAAATAAGTTATTGACTTGAAATGACTCATTGAAAAGATTTTAAGGTTAAACGAATGCACACTTTCCTTGCAATGATCATTCGCAAGTTATGCACAAAAGTTGTGTCTGTAGTGCAAAACTAGAATTCGTTCGAATTGCTTTGAAATAAGTTATTGACTTGAAATGACTCATTGAAATGATTTTAAGGATAAACGAATGCACACTTTCCTTGCAATGATCATTTGCAAGTTATGCACAAAAATTGTGTTTGTAGTGCAAAAATAGAATTCGTTCGAATTGCTTTGAAATAAGTAATTTACTTGAAATGACTCATTGAAATGATTTTAAGGATAAACGAATGCACACTTTCCTTGCAATGATCATTTGCAAGTTATGCACAAAAGTTGTGTCTGTAGTGCAAAACTAGAATTCGTTCGAATTGCTTTGAAATAAGTTATTGATTTGAAATGACTCATTGAAATGATTTTAAGGTTAAACGAATGCACACTTTCCTTGCAATGATCATTTGCAAGTTATGCACAAAAATTGTGTTTGTAGTGCAAAAATAGAATTCGTTCGAATTGCTTTGAAATAAGTAATTTACTTGAAATGACTCATTGAAATGATTTTAAGGATAAACGAATGCACACTTTCCTTGCAATGATCATTTGCAAGTTATGCACAAAAGTTGTGTCTGTAGTGCAAAACTAGAATTCGTTCGAATTGCTTTGAAATAAGTTATTGATTTGAAATGACTCATTGAAATGATTTTAAGGTTAAACGAATGCACACTTTCCTTGCAATGATCATTTGCATTTTATGCACAAAAGTTGTGTTTGTAGTAGAAAACTAGAATCTGTTCGAATTGCTTTGAAATAAGTTATTGACTTGAAAGGACTCATTAAAATGATTTTAATTTTAAACGAATGCACACTTTCCTTGCAATGATCATTTGCAAGTTATGCACAAAAGTTGTGTCTGTAGTGCAAAACTAGAATTCGTTCGACTTGCTTTGAAATAAGTTATTGACTTCAAATGACTCATTGAAATGATTTTAAGGTTAAACGAATGCACACTTTCCTTGCAATGATCATTTGCATGTTATGCACAAAACTTGTGTCTGTGGTGCAAAACATGAATTCGTTCGACTTGCTTTGAAATAAGTTATTGACTTGAAATGACTCATTGAAATGATTTTAAGGTTAAACGAATGCACACTTTCCTTGCAATGATCATTTGCAAGTTATGCACAAAAGTTGTGTCTGTAGTGCAAAACTAGAATTTGTTCGACTTGCTTTGGAGTAAGTTATTGACTTGAAATGACTCATTGAAATGATTTTAATTTTAAACGAATGCACACTTTCCTTGCAATGATCATTTGCAAGTTATGCACAAAAATTGTGTTTGTAGTGCAAAAATAGAATTCGTTCGAATTGCTTTGAAATAAGTAATTTACTTGAAATGACTCATTGAAATGATTTTAAGGATAAACGAATGCACACTTTCCTTGCAATGATCATTTGCAAGTTATGCACAAAAGTTGTGTCTGTAGTGCAAAACTAGAATTCGTTCGAATTGCTTTGAAATAAGTTATTGATTTGAAATGACTCATTGAAATGATTTTAAGGTTAAACGAATGCACACTTTCCTTGCAATGATCATTTGCATTTTATGCAAAAAAGTTGTGTTTGTAGTAGAAAACTAGAATTTGTTCGAATTGCTTAGAAATAAGTTATTGACTTGAAAGGACTCATTGAAATGATTTTAATTTTAAACGAATGCACAGTTTCCTTGCAATGATCATTTGCAAGTTATGCACAAAAGTTGTGTCTGTAGTGCAAAACTAGAATTCGTTCGAATTGCTTTGAAATAAGTTATTGACTTGAAATGACTCATTGAAATGATTTTAAGGTTAAACGAATGCACACTTTCCTTGCAATGATCATTTGCATGTTATGCACAAAAGTTGTGTTTGTAGTAGAAAACTAGAATTTGTTCGAATTGCTTTGAAATAAGTTATTGACTTGAAAGGACTCATTGAAATGATTTTAATTTTAAACGAATGCACACTTTCCTTGCAATGATCATTTGCAAGTTATGCACAAAAGTTGTGTCTGTAGTGCAAAACTAGAATTCGTTCGACTTGCTTTGAAATAAGTTATTGACTTGAAATGACTCATTGAAATGATTTTAAGGTTAAACGAATGCAAACTTTCCTTGCAATGATCATTTGCATGTTATGCACAAAACTTGTGTCTGTGGTGCAAAACATGAATTCGTTCGACTTGCTTTGAAATAAGTTATTGACTTGAAATGACTCATTGAAAAGATTTTAAGGTTAAACGAATGCACACTTTCCTTGCAATGATCATTCGCAAGTTATGCACAAAAGTTGTGTCTGTAGTGCAAAACTAGAATTCGTTCGAATTGCTTTGAAATAAGTTATTGACTTGAAATGACTCATTGAAATGATTTTAAGGATAAACGAATGCACACTTTCCTTGCAATGATCATTTGCAAGTTATGCTCAAAAATTGTGTTTGTAGTGCAAAAATAGAATTCGTTCGAATTGCTTTGAAATAAGTAATTTACTTGAAATGACTCATTGAAATGATTTTAAGGATAAACGAATGCACACTTTCCTTGCAATGATCATTTGCAAGTTATGCACAAAAGTTGTGTCTGTTGTGCAAAACTAGAATTCGTTCGAATTGCTTTGAAATAAGTTATTGATTTGAAATGACTCATTGAAATGATTTTAAGGTTAAACGAATGCACACTTTCCTTGCAATGATCATTTGCATGTTATGCACAAAAGTTGTGTTTGTAGTAGAAAACTAGAATTTGTTCGAATTGCTTTGAAATAAGTTATTGACTTGAAAGGACTCATTGAAATGATTTTAATTTTAAACGAATGCACACTTTCCTTGCAATGATCATTTGCAAGTTATGCACAAAAGTTGTGTCTGTAGTGCAAAACTAGAATTCGTTCGACTTGCTTTGAAATAAGTTATTGACTTGAAATGACTCATTGAAATGATTTTAAGGTTAAACGAATGCAAACTTTCCTTGCAATGATCATTTGCATGTTATGCACAAAACTTGTGTCTGTGGTGCAAAACATGAATTCGTTCGACTTGCTTTGAAATAAGTTATTGACTTGAAATGACTCATTGAAAAGATTTTAAGGTTAAACGAATGCACACTTTCCTTGCAATGATCATTCGCAAGTTATGCACAAAAGTTGTGTCTGTAGTGCAAAACTAGAATTCGTTCGAATTGCTTTGAAATAAGTTATTGACTTGAAATGACTCATTGAAATGATTTTAAGGATAAACGAATGCACACTTTCCTTGCAATGATCATTTGCAAGTTATGCTCAAAAATTGTGTTTGTAGTGCAAAAATAGAATTCGTTCGAATTGCTTTGAAATAAGTAATTTACTTGAAATGACTCATTGAAATGATTTTAAGGATAAACGAATGCACACTTTCCTTGCAATGATCATTTGCAAGTTATGCACAAAAGTTGTGTCTGTAGTGCAAAACTAGAATTCGTTCGACTTGCTTTGGAGTAAGTTATTGACTTGAAATGACTCATTGAAATGACGTTAATTTTAAACGAATGCACACTTTCCTTGCAATGATCATTTGCAAGTTATGCACAAAACTTGTGTTTGTAGTGCAAAAATAGAATTCGTTCGAATTGCTTTGAAATAAGTGATTGACTTGAAATGACTCATTGAAATGATTTTAAGGTTAAACGAATGCACACTTTCCTTGCAATTATCATTCGCAAGTTATGCACAAAAGTTGTGTCTGTAGTGCAAAACTAGAATTCGTTCGAATTGCTTTGAAATAAGTTATTGACTTGAAATGACTCATTGAAATGATTTTAAGGTTAAACGAATGCACACTTTCCTTGCAATGATCATTTGCATGTTATGCACAAAAGTTGTGTCTGTAGTGCAAAACTAGAATTCGTTCGACTTCCTTCGAAATAAGTTATTGACTTGAAATGACTCATTGAAATGATTTTAAGGTTAAACGAATGCACACTTTCCTTGCAATGATGATTTGAAAGTTATGCACAAAAGTTGTGTCTGTAGTGCAAAACTAGAATTCGTTCGACTTGCTTTGGAGTAAGTTATTGACTTGAAATGACTCATTGAAATGATTTTAATTTTAAACGAATGCACACTTTCCTTGCAATGATCATTTGCAAGTTATGCACAAAAATTTTGTTTGTAGTGCAAAAATAGAATTCGTTCGAATTGCTTTGAAATAAGTAATTTACTTGAAATGACTCATTGAAATGATTTTAAGGATAAACGAATGCACACTTTCCTTGCAATGATCATTTGCAAGTTATGCACAAAAGTTGTGTCTGTAGTGCAAAACTAGAATTCGTTCGACTTGCTTTGGAGTAAGTTATTGACTTGAAATGACTCATTGAAATGATTTTAATTTTAAACTAATGCACACTTTCCTTGCAATGATCATTTGCAAGGTATGCACATAAACTGTGTTTGTAGTGCAAAAATAGAATTCGTTCGAATTGCTTTGAAATAAGTAATTTACTTGCAATGACTCATTGAAATGATTTTAAGGATAAACGAATGCACACTTTCCTTGCAATGATCATTTGCAAGTTATGCACAAAAGTTGTGTCTGTAGTGCAAAACTAGAATTCGTTCGAATTGCTTTAAAATAAGTTATTGACTTGAAATGACTCATTGAAATGATTTTAAGGTTAAACGAATGCACACTTTCCTTGCAATGATCATTTGCATGTTATGCACAAAAGTTGTGTTTGTAGTAGAAAACTAGAATTTGTTCGAATTGCTTTGAAATAAGTTATTGACTTGAAAGGACTCATTGAAATGATTTTAATTTTAAACGAATGCACACTTTCCTTGCAATGATCATTTGCAAGTTATGCACAAAAGTTGTGTCTGTAGTGCAAAACTAGAATTCGTTCGACTTGCTTTGAAATAAGTTATTGACTTGAAATGACTCATTGAAATGATTTTAAGGTTAAACGAATGCACACTTTCCTTGCAATGATCATTTGCATGTTATGCACAAAACTTGTGTCTGTGGTGCAAAACATGAATTCGTTCGACTTGCTTTGAAATAAGTTATTGACTTGAAATGACTCATTGAAAAGATTTTAAGGTTAAACGAATGCACACTTTCCTTGCAATGATCATTCGCAAGTTATGCACAAAAGTTGTGTCTGTAGTGCAAAACTAGAATTCGTTCGAATTGCTTTGAAATAAGTTATTGATTTGAAATGACTCATTGAAATGATTTTAAGGTTAAACGAATGCACACTTTCCTTGCAATGATCATTTGCATTTTATGCACAAAAGTTGTGTTTGTAGTAGAAAACTAGAATTTGTTCGAATTGCTTTGAAATAAGTTATTGACTTGAAAGGACTCATTGAAATGATTTTAATTTTAAACGAATGCACAGTTTCCTTGCAATGATCATTTGCAAGTTATGCACAAAAGTTGTGTCTGTAGTGCAAAACTAGAATTCGTTCGAATTGCTTTGAAATAAGTTATTGACTTGAAATGACTCATTGAAATGATTTTAAGGTTAAACGAATGCACACTTTCCTTGCAATGATCATTTGCATGTTATGCACAAAAGTTGTGTTTGTAGTAGAAAACTAGAATTTGTTCGAATTGCTTTGAAATAAGTTATTGACTTGAAAGGACTCATTGAAATGATTTTAATTTTAAACGAATGCACACTTTCCTTGCAATGATCATTTGCAAGTTATGCACAAAAGTTGTGTCTGTAGTGCAAAACTAGAATTCGTTCGACTTGCTTTGAAATAAGTTATTGACTTGAAATGACTCATTGAAATGATTTTAAGGTTAAACGAATGCAAACTTTCCTTGCAATGATCATTTGCATGTTATGCACAAAACTTGTGTCTGTGGTGCAAAACATGAATTCGTTCGACTTGCTTTGAAATAAGTTATTGACTTGAAATGACTCATTGAAAAGATTTTAAGGTTAAACGAATGCACACTTTCCTTGCAATGATCATTCGCAAGTTATGCACAAAAGTTGTGTCTGTAGTGCAAAACTAGAATTCGTTCGAATTGCTTTGAAATAAGTTATTGACTTGAAATGACTCATTGAAATGATTTTAAGGATAAACGAATGCACACTTTCCTTGCAATGATCATTTGCAAGTTATGCACAAAAATTGTGTTTGTAGTGCAAAAATAGAATTCGTTCGAATTGCTTTGAAATAAGTAATTTACTCGAAATGACTCATTGAAATGATTTTAAGGATAAACGAATGCACACTTTCCTTGCAATGATCATTTGCAAGTTATGCACAAAAGTTGTGTCTGTAGTGCAAAACTAGAATTCGTTCGAATTGCTTTGAAATAAGTTATTGATTTGAAATGACTCATTGAAATGATTTTAAGGTTAAACGAATGCACACTTTCCTTGCAATGATCATTTGCATTTTATGCACAAAAGTTGTGTTTGTAGTAGAAAACTAGAATCTGTTCGAATTGCTTTGAAATAAGTTATTGACTTGAAAGGACTCATTAAAATGATTTTAATTTTAAACGAATGCACACTTTCCTTGCAATGATCATTTGCAAGTTATGCACAAAAGTTGTGTCTGTAGTGCAAAACTAGAATTCGTTCGACTTTCTTTGAAATAAGTTATTGACTTCAAATGACTCATTGAAATGATTTTAAGGTTAAACGAATGCACACTTTCCTTGCAATGATCATTTGCATGTTATGCACAAAACTTGTGTCTGTGGTGCAAAACATGAATTCGTTCGACTTGCTTTGAAATAAGTTATTGACTTGAAATGACTCATTGAAATGATTTTAAGGTTAAACGAATGCACACTTTCCTTGCAATTATCATTCGCAAGTTATGCACAAAAGTTGTGTCTGTAGTGCAAAACTAGAATTCGTTCGAATTGCTTTGAAATAAGTTATTGACTTGAAATGACTCATTGAAATGATTTTAAGGTTAAACGAATGCACACTTTCCTTGCAATGATCATTTGCATGTTATGCACAAAAGTTGTGTCTGTAGTGCAAAACTAGAATTCGTTCGACTTCCTTCGAAATAAGTTATTGACTTGAAATGACTCATTGAAATGATTTTAAGGTTAAACGAATACACACTTTCCTTGCAATGATGATTTGAAAGTTATGCACAAAAGTTGTGTCTGTAGTGCAAAACTAGAATTCGTTCGACTTGCTTTGGAGTAAGTTATTGACTTGAAATGACTCATTGAAATGATTTTAATTTTAAACGAATGCACACTTTCCTTGCAATGATCATTTGCAAGTTATGCACAAAAATTTTGTTTGTAGTGCAAAAATAGAATTCGTTCGAATTGCTTTGAAATAAGTAATTTACTTGAAATGACTCATTGAAATGATTTTAAGGATAAACGAATGCACACTTTCCTTGCAATGATCATTTGCAAGTTATGCACAAAAGTTGTGTCTGTAGTGCAAAACTAGAATTCGTTCGACTTGCTTTGGACTAAGTTATTGACTTGAAATGACTCATTGAAATGATTTTAATTTTAAACTAATGCACACTTTCCTTGCAATGATCATTTGCAAGGTATGCACATAAACTGTGTTTGTAGTGCAAAAATAGAATTCGTTCGAATTGCTTTGAAATAAGTAATTTACTTGCAATGACTCATTGAAATGATTTTAAGGATAAACGAATGCACACTTTCCTTGCAATGATCATTTGCAAGTTATGCACAAAAGTTGTGTCTGTAGTGCAAAACTAGAATTCGTTCGAATTGCTTTAAAATAAGTTATTGACTTGAAATGACTCATTGAAATGATTTTAAGGTTAAACGAATGCACACTTTCCTTGCAATGATCATTTGCATGTTATGCACAAAAGTTGTGTTTGTAGTAGAAAACTAGAATTTGTTCGAATTGCTTTGAAATAAGTTATTGACTTGAAAGGACTCATTGAAATGATTTTAATTTTAAACGAATGCACACTTTCCTTGCAATGATCATTTGCAAGTTATGCACAAAAATTTTGTTTGTAGTGCAAAAATAGAATTCGTTCGAATTGCTTTGAAATAAGTAATTTACTTGAAATGACTCATTGAAATGATTTTAAGGATAAACGAATGCACACTTTCCTTGCAATGATCATTTGCAAGTTATGCACAAAAGTTGTGTCTGTAGTGCAAAACTAGAATTCGTTCGACTTTCTTTGAAATAAGTTATTGACTTCAAATGACTCATTGAAATGATTTTAAGGTTAAACGAATGCACACTTTCCTTGCAATGATCATTTGCATGTTATGCACAAAACTTGTGTCTGTGGTGCAAAACATGAATTCGTTCGACTTGCTTTGAAATAAGTTATTGACTTGAAATGACTCATTGAAATGATTTTAAGGTTAAACGAATGCACACTTTCCTTGCAATGATCATTTGCAAGTTATGCACAAAAGTTGTGTCTGTAGTGCAAAACTAGAATTCGTTCGACTTGCTTTGAAATAAGTTATTGACTTGAAATGACTCATTGAAATGATTTTAAGGTTAAACGAATGCACACTTTCCTTGCAATGATCATTTGCATGTTATGCACAAAACTTGTGTCTGTGGTGCAAAACATGAATTCGTTCGACTTGCTTTGAAATAAGTTATTGACTTGAAATGACTCATTGAAAAGATTTTAAGGTTAAACGAATGCACACTTTCCTTGCAATGATCATTCGCAAGTTATGCACAAAAGTTGTGTCTGTAGTGCAAAACTAGAATTCGTTCGAATTGCTTTGAAATAAGTTATGGACTTGAAATGACTCATTGAAAAGATTTTAAGGTTAAACGAATGCACACTTTCCTTGCAATGATCATTCGCAAGTTATGCACAAAAGTTGTGTCTGTAGTGCAAAACTAGAATTCGTTCGAATTGCTTTGAAATAAGTTATTGACTTGAAATGACTCATTGAAATGATTTTAAGGTTAAACGAATGCCGACTTTCCTTGCAATGATCATTTGCATGTTATGCACAAAAGTTGTGTCTGTAGTGCAAAACTAGAATTCGTTCGACTTCCTTCGAAATAAGTTATTGACTTGAAATGACTCATTGAAATGATTTTAAGGTCAAACGAATGCACACTTTCCTTGCAATGATGATTTGAAAGTTATGCACAAAAGTTGTGTCTGTAGTGCAAACCTAGAATTCGTTCGACTTGCTTTGGAGTAAGTTATTGACTTGAAATGACTCATTGAAATGATTTTAATTTTAAACGAATGCACACTTTCCTTGCAATGATCATTTGCAATTTATGCACAAAAATTGTGTTTGTAGTGCAATAATAGAATTCGTTCGAATTGCTTTGAAATAAGTAATTTACTTGAAATGTCTCATTGAAATGATTTTAAGGATAAACGAATGCACACTTTCCTTGCAATGATCATTTGCAAGTTATGCACAAAAGTTGTGTCTGTAGTGAGAAACTAGAATTCGTTCGACTTGCTTTGGAGTAAGTTATTGACTGGAAATGACTCATTGAAATGATTTTAATTTTAAACAAATGCACACTTTCCTTGCAATGATCATTTGCAAGTTATGCACAAAAATTGTGTTTGTAGTGCAAAAATAGAATTCGTTCGAATTGCTTTGAAATAAGTAATTTACTTGAAATGACTCATTGAAATGATTTTAAGGATAAACGAATGCACACTTTCCTTGCAATGATCATTTGCAAGTTATGCACAAAAGTTGTGTCTGTAGTGCAAAACTAGAATTCGTTCGACTTCCTTCGAAATAAGTTATTGACTTCAAATGACTCATTGAAATGATTTTAAGGTTAAACGAATGCACACTTTCCTTGCAATGATCATTTGCAAGTTATGCACAAAAGTTGTGTCTGTAGTGCAAAACTAGAATTCGTTCGACTTGCTTTGAAATAAGTTATTGACTTGAAATGACTCATTGAAATGATTTTAAGGTTAAACGAATGCACACTTTCCTTGCAATGATCATTTGCATGTTATGCACAAAACTTGTGTCTGTGGTGCAAAACATGAATTCGTTCGACTTGCTTTGAAATAAGTTATTGACTTGAAATGACTCATTGAAAAGATTTTAAGGTTAAACGAATGCACACTTTCCTTGCAATGATCATTCGCAAGTTATGCACAAAAGTTGTGTCTGTAGTGCAAAACTAGAATCCGTTCGAATTGCTTTGAAATAAGTTATTGACTTGAAATGACTCATTGAAATGATTTTAAGGTTAAACGAATGCACACTTTCCTTGCAATGATCATTTGCATGTTATGCACAAAAGTTGTGTCTGTAGTGCAAAACTAGAATTCGTTCGACTTCCTTCGAAATAAGTTATTGACTTGAAATGACTCATTGAAAAGATTTTAAGGTTAAACGAATGCACACTTTCCTTGCAATGATCATTTGCATGTTATGCACAAAACTTGTGTCTGTGGTGCAAAACATGAATTCGTTCGACTTGCTTTGAAATAAGTTGTTGACTTGAAATGACTCATTGAAATGATTTTAAGGTTAAACGAATGCACACTTTCCTTGCAATGATCATTCGCAAGTTATGCACAAAAGTTGTGTCTGTAGTGCAAAACTAGAATTCGTTCGAATTGCTTTGAAATAAGTTATTGACTTGAAAGGACTCATTGAAATGATTTTAAGGTTAAACGAATGCACACTTTCCTTGCAATGATCATTTGCATGTTATCCACAAAAGTTGTGTCTGTAGTGCAAAACTAGAATTCGTTCGACTTCCTTCGAAATAAGTTATTGACTTGAAATGACTCATTGAAATGATTTTAAGGTTAAACGAATGCACACTTTCCTTGCAATGATGATTTGAAAGTTATGCACAAAAGTTGTGTCTGTAGTGCAAAACTAGAATTCGTTCGACTTGCTTTGGAGTAAGTTATTGACTTGAAATGACTCATTGAAATGATTTTAATTTTAAACGAATGCACACTTTCCTTGCAATGATCATTTGCAAGTTATGCACCAAAATTGTGTTTGTAGTGCAAAAATAGAATTCGTTCGAATTGCTTTGAAATAAGTAATTTACTTGAAATGACTCATGGAAATGATTTTAAGGATAAACGAATGCACACTTTCCTTGCAATGATCATTTGCAAGTTATGCACAAAAGTTGTGTCTGTAGTGCAAAACTAGAATTCGTTCGAATTGCTTTGAAAAAAGTTATTGACTTGAAATCACTCATTGAAATGATTTTAAGGTTAAACGAATGCACACTTTCCTTGCAATGATGATTTGCAAGTTATGCACAAAAGTTGTGTCTGTAGTAAAAACTAGAATTCGTTCGACTTGCTTTGGGGTAAGTTATTGACTTGAAATGACTCATTGAAATGATTTTAATTTTAAACGAATGCACACTTTCCTTGCAATGATCATTTGCAAGTTATGCACAAAACTTGTGTTTGTAGTGCAAAAGTAGAATTCGTTCGAATTGCTTTGAAATAAGTAATTTACTGGAAATGACTCATTGAAATGATTTTAAGGATAAACGAATGCACACTTTTCTTGCAATGATCATTTGCAAGTTATGCACAAAAGTTGTGTCTGTAGTGCAAAACTAGAATTCGTTCGACTTCCTTCGAAATAAGTTATTACTTGAAATGACTCATTGAAATGATTTTAAGGTTAAACGAATGCACACTTTCCTTGCAATGATCATTTGCAAGTTATGCACAAAAGTTGTGTCTATAGTGCAAAACTAGAATTCGTTCGACTTGTTTTGGAGTAAGTTATTGACTTGAAATGACTCATTGAAATGACTTTAATTTTAAACGAATGCACACTTTCCTTGCAATGATCATTTGCATGTTATGCACAAAACTTGTCTCTGTAGTGCAAAACTAGAATTCGTTCGAATTGCTTTGAAATAAGTAATTTACTTGAAATGACTCATTGAAATGATTTTATGGATAAACGAATGCACACTTTCCTTGAAATGATCATTTGCAAGTTATGCACAAAAGTTGTGTCTGTAGTGCAAAACTAGAATTCGTTCGACTTCCTTCGAAATAAGTTATTGACTTGAAATGACTCATTGAAATGATTTTAAGGATAAACGAATGCACACTTTCCTTGCAATGATCATTTGCATGTTATGCACAAAAGTTGTGTCTGTAGTGCAAAACTAGAATTCGTTCGAATTGCTTTGAAATAAGTTATTGACTTGAAAGGACTCATTGAAATGATTTTAAGGTTAAACGAATGCACACTTTCCTTGCAATGATCATTTGCATGTTATCCACAAAAGTTGTGTCTGTAGTGCAAAACTAGAATTCGTTCGACTTCCTTCGAAATAAGTTATTGACTTGAAATGACTCATTGAAATGATTTTAAGGTTAAACGAATGCACACTTTCCTTGCAATGATGATTTGAAAGTTATGCACAAAAGTTGTGTCTGTAGTGCAAAACTAGAATTCGTTCGACTTGCTTTGGAGTAAGTTATTGACTTGAAATGACTCATTGAAATGATTTTAATTTTAAACGAATGCACACTTTCCTTGCAATGATCATTTGCAAGGTATGCACAAAAATTGTGTTTGTAGTGCAAAAATAGAATTCGTTCGAATTGCTTTGAAATAAGTAATTTACTTGAAATGACTCATGGAAATGATTTTAAGGATAAACGAATGCACACTTTCCTTGCAATGATCATTTGCAAGTTATGCACAAAAGTTGTGTCTGTAGTGCAAAACTAGAATTCGTTCGAATTGCTTTGAAAAAAGTTATTGACTTGAAATGACTCATTGAAATGATTTTAAGGTTAAACGAATGCACACTTTCCTTGCAATGATCATTTGCATGTTATCCACAAAAGTTGTGTCTGTAGTGCAAAACTAGAATTCGTTCGACTTCCTTCGAAATAAGTTATTGACTTGAAATGACTCATTGAAATGATTTTAAGGTTAAACGAATGCACACTTTCCTTGCAATGATGATTTGAAAGTTATGCACAAAAGTTGTGTCTGTAGTGCAAAACTAGAATTCGTTCGACTTGCTTTGGAGTAAGTTATTGACTTGAAATGACTCATTGAAATGATTTTAATTTTAAACGAATGCACACTTTCCTTGCAATGATCATTTGCAAGTTATGCACCAAAATTGTGTTTGTAGTGCAAAAATAGAATTCGTTCGAATTGCTTTGAAATAAGTAATTTACTTGAAATGACTCATGGAAATGATTTTAAGGATAAACGAATGCACACTTTCCTTGCAATGATCATTTGCAAGTTATGCACAAAAGTTGTGTCTGTAGTGCAAAACAAGAATTCGTTCGACTTGCTTTGGAGTAAGTTATTGACTTGAAATGACTCATTGAAATGATTTTAATTTTAAACGAATGCACACTTTCCTTGCAATGATCATTTGCAAGGTATGCACAAAAATTGTGTTTGTAGTGCAAAAATAGAATTCGTTCGAATTGCTTTGAAATAAGTAATTTACTTGAAATGACTCATAGAAATGATTTTAAGGATAAACGAATGCACACTTTCCTTGCAATGATCATTTGCAAGTTATGCACAAAAGTTGTGTCTGTAGTGCAAAACTAGAATTCGTTCGAATTGCTTTGAAAAAAGTTATTGACTTGAAATGACTCATTGAAATGATTTTAAGGTTAAACGAATGCACACTTTCCTTGCAATGATCATTTGCATGTTATGCACAAAAGTTGTGTTTGTAGTAGAAAACTAGAATTTGTTCGAATTGCTTTGAAATAAGTTATTGACTTGAAAGGACTCATTGAAATGATTTTAATTTTAAACGAATGCACACTTTCCTTGCAATGATCATTTGCAAGTTATGCACAAAAGTTGTGTCTGTAGTGCAAAACTAGAATTCGTTCGACTTGCTTTGAAATAAGTTATTGACTTCAAATGACTCATTGAAATGATTTTAAGGTTAAACGAATGCACACTTTCCTTGCAATGATCATTTGCATGTTATGCACAAAACTTGTGTCTGTGGTGCAAAACATGAATTCATTCGACTTGCTTTGAAATAAGTTATTGACTTGAAATGACTCATTGAAATGATTTTAAGGTTAAACGAATGCACACTTTCCTTGCAATGATCATTCGCAAGTTATGCACAAAAGTTGTGTCTGTAGTGCAAAACTAGAATTCGTTCGAATTGCTTTGAAATAAGTTATTGACTTGAAATGACTCATTGAAATGATTTTAAGGTTAAACGAATGCACACTTTCCTTGCAATGATCATTTGCATGTTATGCACAAAAGTTGTGTCTGTAGTGCAAAACTAGAATTCGTTCGACTTCCTTCGAAATAAGTTATTGACCTGAAATGACTCATTGAAATGATTTTAAGGTTAAACGAATGCACACTTTCCTTGCAATGATGATTTGAAAGTTATGCACAAAAGTTGTGTCTGTAGTGCAAAACTAGAATTCGTTCGACTTGCTTTGGAGTAAGTTATTGACTTGAAATGACTCATTGAAATGATTTTAATTTTAAACGAATGCACACTTTCCTTGCAATGATCATTTGCAAGTTATGCACAAAAATTGTGTTTGTAGTGCAAAAATAGAATTCGTTCGAATTGCTTTGAAATAAGTAATTTACTTGAAATGACTCATTGAAATGATTTTAAGGATAAACGAATGCACACTTTCCTTGCAATGATCATTTGCAAGTTATGCACAAAAGTTGTGTCTGTAGTGCAAAACAAGAATTCGTTCGACTTGCTTTGGAGTAAGTTATTGACTTGAAATGACTCATTGAAATGATTTTAATTTTAAACGAATGCACACTTTCCTTGCAATGATCATTTGCAAGGTATGCACAAAAATTGTGTTTGTAGTGCAAAAATAGAATTCGTTCGAATTGCTTTGAAATAAGTAATTTACTTGAAATGACTCATGGAAATGATTTTAAGGATAAACGAATGCACACTTTCCTTGCAATGATCATTTGCAAGTTATGCACAAAAGTTGTGTCTGTAGTGCAAATCTAGAATTCGTTCGAATTGCTTTGAAAAAAGTTATTGACTTGAAATGACTCATTGAAATGATTTTAAGGTTAAACGAATGCACACTTTCCTTGCAATGATCATTTGCATGTTATGCACAAAAGTTGTGTTTGTAGTAGAAAACTAGAATTTGTTCGAATTGCTTTGAAATAAGTTATTGACTTGAAAGGACTCATTGAAATGATTTTAATTTTAAACGAATGCACACTTTCCTTGCAATGATCATTTGCAAGTTATGCACAAAAGTTGTGTCTGTAGTGCAAAACTAGAATTCGTTCGACTTGCTTTGAAATAAGTTATTGACTTCAAATGACTCATTGAAATGATTTTAAGGTTAAACGAATGCACACTTTCCTTGCAATGATCATTTGCATGTTATGCACAAAACTTGTGTCTGTGGTGCAAAACATGAATTCATTCGACTTGCTTTGAAATAAGTTATTGACTTGAAATGACTCATTGAAATGATTTTAAGGTTAAACGAATGCACACTTTCCTTGCAATGATCATTCGCAAGTTATGCACAAAAGTTGTGTCTGTAGTGCAAAACTAGAATTCGTTCGAATTGCTTTGAAATAAGTTATTGACTTGAAATGACTCATTGAAATGATTTTAAGGTTAAACGAATGCACACTTTCCTTGCAATGATCATTTGCATGTTATGCACAAAAGTTGTGTCTGTAGTGCAAAACTAGAATTCGTTCGACTTCCTTCGAAATAAGTTATTGACCTGAAATGACTCATTGAAATGATTTTAAGGTTAAACGAATGCACACTTTCCTTGCAATGATGATTTGAAAGTTATGCACAAAAGTTGTGTCTGTAGTGCAAAACTAGAATTCGTTCGACTTGCTTTGGAGTAAGTTATTGACTTGAAATGACTCATTGAAATGATTTTAATTTTAAACGAATGCACACTTTCCTTGCAATGATCATTTGCAAGTTATGCACAAAAATTGTGTTTGTAGTGCAAAAATAGAATTCGTTCGAATTGCTTTGAAATAAGTAATTTACTTGAAATGACTCATTGAAATGATTTTAAGGATAAACGAATGCACACTTTCCTTGCAATGATCATTTGCAAGTTATGCACAAAAGTTGTGTCTGTAGTGCAAAACAAGAATTCGTTCGACTTGCTTTGGAGTAAGTTATTGACTTGAAATGACTCATTGAAATGATTTTAATTTTAAACGAATGCACACTTTCCTTGCAATGATCATTTGCAAGGTATGCACAAAAATTGTGTTTGTAGTGCAAAAATAGAATTCGTTCGAATTGCTTTGAAATAAGTAATTTACTTGAAATGACTCATGGAAATGATTTTAAGGATAAACGAATGCACACTTTCCTTGCAATGATCATTTGCAAGTTATGCACAAAACTTGTGTTTGTAGTGCAAAAATAGAATTCGTTCGAATTGCTTTGAAATAAGTAATTTACTTGAAATGACTCATTGAAATGATTTTATGGATAAACGAATGCACACTTTCCTTGCAATGATCATTTGCAAGTTATGCACAAAAGTTGTGTCTGTAGTGCAAAACTAGAATTCGTTCGACTTGCTTTGAAATAAGTAATTTACTTGAACTGACTCATTGAAATGATTTTAAGGTTAAACGAATGCGCACTTTCCTTACAATGATCATTTGCATGTTATGCACAAAACTTGTGTCTGTGGTGCAAAACATGAATTCATTCGACTTGCTTTGAAATAAGTTATTGACTTGAAATGACTCATTGAAATGATTTTAAGGTTAAACGAATGCACACTTTCCTTGCAATGATCATTCGCAAGTTATGCACAAAAGTTGTGTCTGTAGTGCAAAAATAGAATTCGTTCGAATTGCTTTGAAATAAGTAATTTACTTGAAATGACTCATTGAAATGATTTTAAAGATAAACGAATGCACACTTTCCTTGCAATGATCATTTGCAAGTTATGCACAAAAGTTGTGTCTGTAGTGCAAAACAAGAATTCGTTCGACTTGCTTTGGAGTAAGTTATTGACTTGAAATGACTCATTGAAATGATTTTAATTTTAAACGAATGCACACTTTCCTTGCAATGATCATTTGCAAGGTATGCACAAAAATTGTGTTTGTAGTGCAAAAATAGAATTCGTTCGAATTGCTTTGAAATAAGTAATTTACTTGAAATGACTCATGGAAATGATTTTAAGGATAAACGAATGCACACTTTCCTTGCAATGATCATTTGCAAGTTATGCACAAAAGTTGTGTCTGTAGTGCAAAACTAGAATTCGTTCGAATTGCTTTGAAAAAAGTTATTGACTTGAAATGACTCATTGAAATGATTTTAAGGTTAAACGAATGCACACTTTCCTTGCAATGATCATTTGCATGTTATGCACAAAAGTTGTGTTTGTAGTAGAAAACTAGAATTTGTTCGAATTGCTTTGAAATAAGTTATTGACTTGAAAGGACTCATTGAAATGATTTTAATTTTAAACGAATGCACACTTTCCTTGCAATGATCATTTGCAAGTTATGCACAAAAGTTGTGTCTGTAGTGCAAAACTAGAATTCGTTCGACTTGCTTTGAAATAAGTTATTGACTTGAAATGACTCATTGAAATGATTTTAAGGTTAAACGAATGCACATTTTCCTTGCAATGATCATTTGCATGTTATGCACAAAACTTGTGTCTGTGGTGCAAAACATGAATTCGTTCGACTTGCTTTGAAATAAGTTATTGACTTGAAATGACTCATTGAAAAGATTTTAAGGTTAAACGAATGCACACTTTCCTTGCAATGATCATTCGCAAGTTATGCACAAAAGTTGTGTCTGTAGTGCAAAACTAGAATTCGTTCGAATTGCTTTGAAATAAGTTATTGACTTGAAATGACTCATTGAAATGATTTTAAGGTTAAACGAATGCACACTTTCCTTGCAATGATCATTTGCATGTTATGCACAAAAGTTGTGTCTGTAGTGCAAAACTAGAATTCGTTCGACTTCCTTCGAAATAAGTTATTGACTTGAAATGACTCATTGAAATGATTTTAAGGTTAAACGAATGCACACTTTCCTTGCAATGATCATTTGCATGTTATGCACAAAACTTGTGTCTGTGGTGCAAAACATGAATTCGTTCGACTTGCTTTGAAATAAGTTATTGACTTGAAATGACTCATTGAAAAGATTTTAAGGTTAAACGAATGCACACTTTCCTTGCAATGATCATTCGCAAGTTTTGCACAAAAGTTGTGTCTGTAGTGCAAAACTAGAATTCGTTCGAATTGCTTTGAAATAAGTTATTGACTTGAAATGACTCATTGAAATGATTTTAAGGTTAAACGAATGCACACTTTCCTTGCAATGATCATTTGCATGTTATGCACAAAAGTTGTGTTTGTAGTAGAAAACTAGAATTTGTTCGAATTGCTTTGAAATAAGTTATTGACTTGAAAGGACTCATTGAAATGATTTTAATTTTAAACGAATGCACACTTTCCTTGCAATGATCATTTGCAAGTTATGCACAAAAGTTGTGTCTGTAGTGCAAAACTAGAATTCGTTCGAATTGCTTTGAAATAAGTTATTGACTTGAAAGGACTCATTGAAATGATTTTAATTTTAAACGAATGCACACTTTCCTTGCAATGATCATTTGCAAGTTATGCACAAAAGTTGTGTCTGTAGTGCAAAACTAGAATTCGTTCGACTTGCTTTGAAATAAGTTATTGACTTCAAATGACTCATTGAAATGATTTTAAGGTTAAACGAATGCACACTTTCCTTGCAATGATCATTTGCATGTTATGCACAAAACTTGTGTCTGTGGTGCAAAACATGAATTCATTCGACTTGCTTTGAAATAAGTTATTGACTTGAAATGACTCATTGAAATGATTTTAAGGTTAAACGAATGCACACTTTCCTTGCAATGATCATTCGCAAGTTATGCACAAAAGTTGTGTCTGTAGTGCAAAACTAGAATTCGTTCGAATTGCTTTGAAATAAGTTATTGACTTGAAATGACTCATTGAAATGATTTTAAGGTTAAACGAATGCACACTTTCCTTGCAATGATCATTTGCATGTTATGCTCAAAAGTTGTGTCTGTAGTGCAAAACTAGAATTCGTTCGACTTCCTTCGAAATAAGTTATTGACCTGAAATGACTCATTGAAATGATTTTAAGGTTAAACGAATGCACACTTTCCTTGCAATGATGATTTGAAAGTTATGCACAAAAGTTGTGTCTGTAGTGCAAAACTAGAATTCGTTCGACTTGCTTTGGAGTAAGTTATTGACTTGAAATGACTCATTGAAATGATTTTAATTTTAAACGAATGCACACTTTCCTTGCAATGATCATTTGCAAGTTATGCACAAAAATTGTGTTTGTAGTGCAAAAATAGAATTCGTTCGAATTGCTTTGAAATAAGTAATTTACTTGAAATGACTCATTGAAATGATTTTAAAGATAAACGAATGCACACTTTCCTTGCAATGATCATTTGCAAGTTATGCACAAAAGTTGTGTCTGTAGTGCAAAACAAGAATTCGTTCGACTTGCTTTGGAGTAAGTTATTGACTTGAAATGACTCATTGAAATGATTTTAATTTTAAACGAATGCACACTTTCCTTGCAATGATCATTTGCAAGGTATGCACAAAAATTGTGTTTGTAGTGCAAAAATAGAATTCGTTCGAATTGCTTTGAAATAAGTAATTTACTTGAAATGACTCATGGAAATGATTTTAAGGATAAACGAATGCACACTTTCCTTGCAATTATCATTTGCAAGTTATGCACAAAAGTTGTGTCTGTAGTGCAAAACTAGAATTCGTTCGAATTGCTTTGAAAAAAGTTATTGACTTGAAATGACTCATTGAAATGATTTTAAGGTTAAACGAATGCACACTTTCCTTGCAATGATCATTTGCATGTTATGCACAAAAGTTGTGTTTGTAGTAGAAAACTAGAATTTGTTCGAATTGCTTTGAAATAAGTTATTGACTTGAAAGGACTCATTGAAATGATTTTAATTTTAAACGAATGCACACTTTCCTTGCAATGATCATTTGCAAGTTATGCACAAAAGTTGTGTCTGTAGTGCAAAACTAGAATTCGTTCGACTTGCTTTGAAATAAGTTATTGACTTGAAATGACTCATTGAAATGATTTTAAGGTTAAACGAATGCACACTTTCCTTGCAATGATCATTTGCATGTTATGCACAAAACTTGTGTCTGTGGTGCAAAACATGAATTCGTTCGACTTGCTTTGAAATAAGTTATTGACTTGAAATGACTCATTGAAAAGATTTTAAGGTTAAACGAATGCACACTTTCCTTGCAATGATCATTCGCAAGTTATGCACAAAAGTTGTGTCTGTAGTGCAAAACTAGAATTCGTTCGAATTGCTTTGAAATAAGTTATTGACTTGAAATGACTCATTGAAATGATTTTAAGGTTAAACGAATGCACACTTTCCTTGCAATGATCATTTGCATGTTATGCACAAAAGTTGTGTCTGTAGTGCAAAACTAGAATTCGTTCGACTTCCTTCGAAATAAGTTATTGACTTGAAATGACTCATTGAAATGATTTTAAGGTTAAACGAATGCACACTTTCCTTGCAATGATCATTTGCATGTTATGCACAAAAGTTGTGTCTGTAGTGCAAAAATAGAATTCATTCAAATTGCTTTGAAATAAGTGATTGAGTTGAAATGACTCATTGAAATGATTTTAAGGATAAACGAGTGCAACTTTCCTTGCAATGATCATTTGCAAGTTATGCACAAAAGTTGTGTCTGTAGTGCAAAACTAGAATTCGTTCGACTTGCTTTGAAACAAGTTATTTACTTGAAATAACTCATTGAAATGATTTTAAGGTTAAACGAATGCACACTTTCCTTGCAATGATGATTTGCATGTTATGCACAAAACTTGTCTCTGTAGTGCAAAACTAGAATTCGTTCGAATTGCTTTGAAATAAGTTATTGACTTGATATCACTCATTGAAATGATTTTAAGGTTAAACGAATGCACACTTTCTTTGCAATGATGATTTGCAAGTTATGCACAAAAGTTGTGTCTGTAGTGCAAAACTAGAATTCGTTCGACTTGCTTTGGAGTAAGTTATTGACTTGAAATGACTCATTGAAATGATTTTAATTTTAAACGAATGCACACTTTCCTTGCAATGATCATTTGCAAGTTATGCACAAAACTTGTGTTTGTAGTGCAAAAGTAGAATTCGTTCGAATTGCTTTGAAATAAGTAATTTACTGGAAATGACTCATTGAAATGATTTTAAGGATAAACGAATGCACACTTTTCTTGCAATGATCATTTGCAAGTTATGCACAAAAGTTGTGTCTGTAGTGCAAAACTAGAATTCGTTCGACTTCCTTCGAAATAAGTTATTACTTGAAATGACTCATTGAAATGATTTTAAGGTTAAACGAATGCACACTTTCCTTGCAATGATCATTTGCATGTTATGCACAAAAGTTGTGTCTGTAGTGCAAAAATAGAATTCATTCAAATTGCTTTGAAATAAGTGATTGACTTGAAATGACTCATTGAAATGATTTTAAGGATAAACGAATGCACACTTTCTTTGCAATGATGATTTGCAAGTTATGCACAAAAGTTGTGTCTGTAGTGCAAAACTAGAATTCGTTCGACTTGCTTTGGAGTAAGTTATTGACTTGAAATGACTCATTGAAATGATTTTAATTTTAAACGAATGCACACTTTCCTTGCAATGATCATTTGCAAGTTATGCACAAAACTTGTGTTTGTAGTGCAAAAGTAGAATTCGTTCGAATTGCTTTGAAATAAGTAATTTACTGGAAATGACTCATTGAAATGATTTTAAGGATAAACGAATGCACACTTTTCTTGCAATGATCATTTGCAAGTTATGCACAAAAGTTGTGTCTGTAGTGCAAAACTAGAATTCGTTCGACTTCCTTCGAAATAAGTTATTACTTGAAATGACTCATTGAAATGATTTTAAGGTTAAACGAATGCACACTTTCCTTGCAATGATCATTTGCATGTTATGCACAAAAGTTGTGTCTGTAGTGCAAAAATAGAATTCATTCAAATTGCTTTGAAATAAGTGATTGACTTGAAATGACTCATTGAAATGATTTTAAGGATAAACGAATGCACACTTTCCTTGCAATGATCATTTGCAAGTTATGCACAAAAGTTGTGTCTATAGTGCAAAACTAGAATTCGTTCGACTTGTTTTGGAGTAAGTTATTGACTTGAAATGACTCATTGAAATGACTTTAATTTTAAACGAATGCACACTTTCCTTGCAATGATCATTTGCATGTTATGCACAAAACTTGTCTCTGTAGTGCAAAACTAGAATTCGTTCGAATTGCTTTGAAATAAGTTATTGACTTGATATCACTCATTGAAATGATTTGAAGGTTAAACGAATGCACACTTTCTTTGCAATGATGATTTGCAAGTTATGCACAAAAGTTGTGTCTGTAGTGCAAAACTAGAATTCGTTCGACTTGCTTTGGAGTAAGTTATTGACTTGAAATGACTCATTGAAATGATTTTAATTTTAAACGAATGCACACTTTCCTTGCAATGATCATTTGCAAGTTATGCACAAAACTTGTGTTTGTAGTGCAAAAATAGAATTCGTTCGAATTGCTTTGAAATAAGTAATTTACTTGAAATGACTCATTGAAATGATTTTATGGATAAACGAATGCACACTTTCCTTGAAATGATCATTTGCAAGTTATGCACAAAAGTTGTGTCTGTAGTGCAAAACTAGAATTCGTTCGACTTCCTTCGAAATAAGTTATTGACTTGAAATGACTCATTGAAATGATTTTAAGGATAAACGAATGCACACTTTCCTTGCAATGATCATTTGCATGTTATGCACAAAAGTTGTGTCTGTATTGCAAAAATAGAATTCATTCGAATTGCTTTGAAATAAGTGATTGACTTGAAATGACTCATTGAAATGATTTTAAGGATAAACGAATGCACACTTTCCTTGCAATGATCATTTGCAAGTTATGCACAAAAGTTCTGTCTGTAGTGCAAAACTAGAATTCGTTCGACTTGTTTTGGAGTAAGTTATTGACTTGAAATGACTCATTGAAATGACTTTAATTTTAAACGAATGCACACTTTCCTTGCAATGATCATTTGCAAGTTATGCACAAAACTTGTGTTTGTAGTGCAAAAATTGAATTCGTTCGAATTGCTTTGAAATAAGTGATTCACTTGAAATGACTCATTGAAATGATTTTAAGGATAAACGAAGGCACACTTTCCTTGCAATGATCATTTGCAAGTTATGCACAAAAGTTGTGTCTGTAGTGCAAAACTAAAATTCGTTCGACTTCCTTCGAAATAAGTTATTGACTTGAAATGACTCATTGAAATGATTTTAAGGTTAAACGAATGCACACTTTCCTTGCAATGATCATTTGCATGTTATGCACAAAAGTTGTGTCTGTAGTGCAAAAATAGAATTCATTCAAATTGCTTTGAAATAAGTGATTGACTTGAAATGACTCATTGAAATGATTTTAAGGATAAACGAATGCACACTTTCCTTGCAATGATCATTTGCAAGTTATGCACAAAAGTTGTGTTTGTAGTGCAAAACTAGAATTCGTTCGAATTGCTTTGACATAAGTTATTGACTTGAAAGGACTCATTGAAATGATTTTAATTTTAAACGAATGCACACTTTCCTTGCAATGATCATTTGCGAGTTATGCACAAAAGTTGTGTTTGTAGTGCAAAACTAGAATTCATTCGACTTGCTTTGAAATAAGTTATTGACTTGAAATGACTCATTGAAATGATTTTAAGGTTAAACGAATGCACACTTTCCTTGCAATGATCATGGGCATGTTATGCACAAAACTTGTGTCTGTAGTGCAAAACTTGAATTCGTTCTACTTGCTTTGAAATAAGTTACTGACTTGAAATGACTCATTGAAATGATTTTAAGGATAAACGAATGCACACTTTCCTTGCAATGATCATTTGCAAGTTATGCACAAAAGTTGTGTCTGTAGTGCAAAACTAGAATTCGTTCGACTTGTTTTAGAGTAAGTTATTGACTTGAAATGACTCATTGAAATGACTTTAATTTTAAACGAATGCACACTTTCCTTGCAATGATCATTTGCATGTTATGCACAAAACTTGTCTCTGTAGTGCAAAACTAGAATTCGTTCGAATTGCTTTGAAATAAGTTATTGACTTGATATCACTCATTGAAATGATTTTAAGGTTAAACGAATGCACACTTTCTTTGCAATGATGATTTGCAAGTTATGCACAAAAGTTGTGTCTGTAGTGCAAAACCAGAATTCGTTCAACTTGCTTTGGAGTAAGTTATTGACTTGAAATGACTCATTGAAATGACTTTAATTTTAAACGAATGCACACTTTCCTTGCAATGATCATTTGCAAGTTATGCACAAAACTTGTGTTTGTAGTGCAAAAATAGAATTCGTTCGAATTGCTTTGAAATAAGTAATTTACTTGAAATGACTCATTGAAATGATTTTAAGGATAAACGAATGCACACTTTCCTTGAAATGATCATTTGCAAGTTATGCACAAAAGTTGTGTCTGTAGTGCAAAACTAGAATTCGTTCGACTTCCTTCGAAATAAGTTATTGACTTGAAATGACTCATTGAAATGATTTTAAGGTTAAACGATTGCACACTTTCCATGCAATGATCATTTGCATGTTATGCACAAAAGTTGTGTCTGTAGTGCAAAAATAGAATTCATTCGAATTGCTTTGAAATAAGCGATTGACTTGAAATGACTCATTGAAATGATTTTAAGGATAAACGAATGCACACTTTCCTTGCAATGATCATTTGCATGTTATGCACAAAAGTTGTGTCTGTAGTGCAAAACTAGAAATCGTTCGACTTGCTTTGGAGTAAGTTATTGACTTGAAATGACTCATTGAAATGACTTTAATTTTAAACGAATGCACACTTTCGTTGCAATGATCATTTGCAAGTTATGCACAAAACTTGTGTTTGTAGTGCAAAAATAGAATTCGTTCGAATTGCTTTGAAATAAGTGATTGACTTGAAATGACTCATTGAAATGATTTTAAGGATAAACGAATGCACACTTTCCTTGCAATGATCATTTGCAAGTTATGCACAAAAGTTGTGTCTGTAGTGCAAAACTAGAATTCGTTCGAATTGCTTTGACATAAGTTATTGACTTGAAAGGACTCATTGAAATGATTTTAATTTTAAACGAATGCACACTTTCCTTGCAATGATCATTTGCGAGTTATGCACAAAAGTTGTGTTTGTAGTGCAAAACTAGAATTCGTTCGACTTGCTTTGAAATAAGTTATTGACTTGAAATGACTCATTGAAATGATTTTAAGGTTAAACGAATGCACACTTTCCTTGCAATGATCATTGGCATGTTATGCACAAAACTTGTGTCTGTAGTGCAAAACTTGAATTCGTTCTACTTGCTTTGAAATAAGTTACTGACTTGAAATGACTCATTGAAATGATTTTAAGGATAAACGAATGCACACTTTCCTTCCAATGATCATTTGCAAGTTATGCACAAAAGTTATGTCTGTAGTGCAAAACTAGAATTCGTTCGAATTGCTTTGACATAAGTTATTGACTTGAAAGGACTCAATGAAATGATTGTAATTTTAAACGAATGCACACTTTCCTTGCAATGATCATTTGCAAGTTATGCACAAAAGTTGTGTCTGTAGTGCAAAACTAGAATTCGTTCGACTTGCTTTGAAATAAGTTATTGACTTGAAATGACTCATTGAAATGATTTTAAGGTTAAATGAATGCACACTTTCCTTGCAATGATCATTTGCATGTTATGCACAAAACTTGTGTCTGTGGTGCAAAACATGAATTCGTTCGACTTGCTTTGAAATAAGTTATTGACTTGAAATGACTCATTGAAAAGTTTTTAAGGATAAACGAATGCACACTTTCCTTGCAATGATCATTTGCATGTTATGCACAAAAGTTGTGTTTGTAGTAGAAAACTAGAATTTGTTCGAATTGCTTTGAAATAAGTTATTGACTTGAAAGGACTCATTGAAATGATTTTAATTTTAAACGAATGCACACTTTCCTTGCAATGATCATTTGCAAGTTATGCACAAAAGTTGTGTCTATAGTGCAAAACTAGAATTCGTTCGACTTGTTTTGGGGTAACTTATTGACTTGAAATAACTCATTGAAATGACTTTAATTTTAAACGAATGCACACTTTCCTTGCAATGATCAATTGCATGTTATGCACAAAACTTGTCTCTGTAGTGCAAAAATAGAATTCATTCGAATTGCTTTGAAATAAGTGATTGACTTGATATCACTCATTGAAATGATTTTAAGGTTAAACGAATGCACACTTTCTTTGCAATGATGATTTGCAAGTTATGCACAAAAGTTGTGTCTGTAGTGCAAAACTAGAATTCGTTCGACTTGCTTTGGAGTAAGTTATTGACTTGAAATGACTCATTGAAATGATTTTAATTTTAAACGAATGCACACTTTTCTTGCAATGATCATTTGCAAGTTATGCACAAAAGTTGTGTCTGTAGTGCAAAACTAGAATTCGTTCGACTTCCTTCGAAATAAGTTATTGACTTGAAATGACTCATTGAAATGATTTTAAGGTTAAACGATTGCACACTTTCCATGCAATGATCATTTACATGTTATGCACAAAAGTTGTGTCTGTAGTGCAAAAATAGAATTCATTCGAATTGCTTTGAAATAAGCGATTGACTTGAAATGACTCATTGAAATGATTTTAAGGATAAACGAATGCACACTTTCCTTGCAATGATCATTTGCATGTTATGCACAAAAGTTGTGTCTGTAGTGCAAAACTAGAAATCGTTCGACTTGCTTTGGAGTAAGTTATTGACTTGAAATGACTCATTGAAATGACTTTAATTTTAAACGAATGCACACTTTCGTTGCAATGATCATTTGCAAGTTATGCACAAAACTTGTGTTTGTAGTGCAAAAATAGAATTCGTTCGAATTGCTTTGAAATAAGTGATTGACTTGAAATGACTCATTGAAATGATTTTAAGGATAAACGAATGCACACTTTCCTTGCAATGATCATTTGCAAGTTATGCACAAAAGTTGTGTCTGTAGTGCAAAACTAGAATTCGTTCGAATTGCTTTGACATAAGTTATTGACTTGAAAGGACTCATTGAAATGATTTTAATTTTAAACGAATGCACACTTTCCTTGCAATGATCATTTGCGAGTTATGCACAAAAGTTGTGTTTGTAGTGCAAAACTAGAATTCGTTCGACTTGCTTTGAAATAAGTTATTGACTTGAAATGACTCATTGAAATGATTTTAAGGTTAAACGAATGCACACTTTCCTTGCAATGATCATTGGCATGTTATGCACAAAACTTGTGTCTGTAGTGCAAAACTTGAATTCGTTCTACTTGCTTTGAAATAAGTTACTGACTTGAAATGACTCATTGAAATGATTTTAAGGATAAACGAATGCACACTTTCCTTCCAATGATCATTTGCAAGTTATGCACAAAAGTTGTGTCTGTAGTGCAAAACTAGAATTTGTTCGAATTGCTTTGACATAAGTTATTGACTTGAAAGGACTCATTGAAATGATTGTAATTTTAAACGAATGCACACTTTCCTTGCAATGATCATTTGCAAGTTATGCACAAAAGTTGTGTCTGTAGTGCAAAACTAGAATTCGTTCGACTTGCTTTGAAATAAGTTATTGACTTGAAATGACTCATTGAAATGATTTTAAGGTTAAACAAATGCACACTTTCCTTGCAATGATCATTTGCATGTTATGCACAAAACTTGTGTCTGTGGTGCAAAACATGAATTCGTTCGACATGCTTTGAAATAAGTTATTGACTTGAAATGACTCATTGAAAAGTTTTTAAGGATAAACGAATGCACACTTTCCTTGCAATGATCATTTGCAAGTTATGCACAAAAGTTGTGTTTGTAGTGCAAAAATAGAATTCGTTCGAATTGCTTTGAAATAAGTGATTGACTTGAAATGACTCATTGAAATGTTTTTAAGGATAAACGAATGCACACTTTCCTTGCAATGATCATTTGCAAGTTATGCACAAAAGTTGTGTCTGTAGTGCAAAACTAGAATTCGTTCGACTTGCTTTGGTGTAAGTTATTGACTTCAAATGACTCATTGAAATGACTTTAATTTTAAACGAATGCACACTTTCCTTGCAATGATCAATTGCATGTTATGCACAAAACTTGTCTCTGTAGTGCAAAAATAGAATTCATTCGAATTGCTTTGAAATAAGTGATTGACTTGATATCACTCATTGAAATGATTTTAAGGTTAAACGAATGCACACTTTCTTTGCAATGATTATTTGCAAGTTATGCACAAAAGTTGTGTCTGTAGTGCAAAACTAGAATTCGTTCGACTTGCTTTGGAGTAAGTTATTGACTTGAAATGACTCATTGAAATGATTTTAATTTTAAACGAATGCACACTTTTCTTGCAATGATCATTTGCAAGTTATGCACAAAAGTTGTGTCTGTAGTGCAAAACTAGAATTCGTTCGACTTCCTTCGAAATAAGTTATTGACTTGAAATGACTCATTGAAATGATTTTAAGGTTAAACGAATGCACACTTTCCTTGCAATGATCATTTGCATGTTATGCACAAAAGTTGTGTCTGTAGTGCAAAAATAGAATTCATTCAAATTGCTTTGAAATAAGTGATTGACTTGAAATGACTCATTGAAATGATTTTAAGGATAAACGAATGCACACTTTCCTTGCAATGATCATTTGCAAGTTATGCACAAAAGATGTGTCTATAGTGCAACACTAGAATTCGTTCGACTTGTTTTGGAGTAAGTTATTGACTTGAAATGACTCATTGAAATGACTTTAATTTTAAACGAATGCACACTTTCCTTGCAATGATCATTTGCATGTTATGCACAAAACTTGTCTCTGTAGTGCAAAACTAGAATTCGTTCGAATTGCTTTGAAATAAGTTATTGACTTGATATCACTCATTGAAATGATTTTAAGGTTAAACGAATGCACACTTTCTTTGCAATGATGATTTGCAAGTTATGCACAAAAGTTGTGTCTGTAGTGCAAAACTAGAATTCGTTCGACTTGCTTTGGAGTAAGTTATTGACTTGAAATGACTCATTGAAATGATTTTAATTTTAAACGAATGCACACTTTCCTTGCAATGATCATTTGCAAGTTATGCACAAAACTTGTGTTTGTAGTGCAAAAATAGAATTCGTTCGAATTGCTTTGAAATAAGTAATTTACTTGAAATGACTCATTGAAATGATTTTGTGGATAAACGAATGCACACTTTCCTTGAAATGATCATTTGCAAGTTATGCACAAAAGTTGTGTCTGTAGTGCAAAACTAGAATTCGTTCGACTTCCTTCGAAATAAGTTATTGACTTGAAATGACTCATTGAAATGATTTTAAGGTTAAACGAATGCACACTTTCCTTGCAATGATCATTTGCATGTTATGCACAAAAGTTGTGTCTGTAGTGCAAAAATAGAATTCATTCGAATTGCTTTGAAATAAGTGATTGACTTGAAATGACTCATTGAAATGATTTTAAGGATAAACGAGTGCAACTTTCCTTGCAATGATCATTTGCAAGTTATGCACAAAAGTTGTGTCTGTAGTGCAAAACTAGAATTTGTTCGACTTGTTTTGGAGTAAGTTATTGACTTGAAATGACTCATTGAAATGACTTTAATTTTAAACGAATGCACACTTTCCTTGCAATGATCATTTGCAAGTTATGCACAAAACTTGTGTTTGTAGTGCAAAAATAGAATTCGTTCGAATTGCTTTGAAATAAGTGATTGACTTGAAATGACTCATTGAAATGATTTTAAGGATAAACGAAGGCACACTTTCCTTGCAATGATCATTTGCAAGTTATGCACAAAAGTTGTGTCTGTAGTGCAAAACTAAAATTCGTTCGACTTCCTTCGAAATAAGTTATTGACTTGAAATGACTCATTGAAATGATTTTAAGGTTAAACGAATGCACACTTTCCTTGCAATGATCATTTGCATGTTATGCACAAAAGTTGTGTCTGTAGTGCAAAAATAGAATTCATTCAAATTGCTTTGAAATAAGTGATTGACTTGAAATGACTCATTGAAATGATTTTAAGGATAAACGAATGCACACTTTCCTTGCAATGATCATTCGCAAGTTATGCACAAAAGTTGTGTCTGTAGTGCAAAACTAAAATTCGTTCGACTTCCTTCGAAATAAGTTATTGACTTGAAATGACTCATTGAAATGATTTTAAGGTTAAACGAATGCACACTTTCCTTGCAATGATCATTTGCATGTTATGCACAAAAGTTGTGTTTGTAGTAGAAAACTAGAATTTGTTCGAATTGCTTTGAAATAAGTTATTGACTTGAAAGGACTCATTGAAATGATTTTAATTTTAAACGAATGCACACTTTCCTTGCAATGATCATTTGCAAGTTATGCACAAAAGTTGTGTCTATAGTGCAAAACTAGAATTCGTTCGACTTGTTTTGGGGTAAGTTATTGACTTGAAATGACTCATTGAAATGACTTTAATTTTAAACGAATGCACACTTTCCTTGCAATGACCATTTGCATGTTATGCACAAAACTTGTCTCTGTAGTGCAAAACTAGAATTCGTTCGAATTGCTTTGAAATAAGTTATTGACTTGATATCACTCATTGAAATGATTTTAAGGTTAAACGAATGCACACTTTCTTTGCAATGATGATTTGCAAGTTATGCGCAAAAGTTGTGTCTGTAGTGCACAACTAGAATTCGTTCGACTTGCTTTGGAGTAAGTTATTGACTTGAAATGACTCATTGAAATGATTTTAATTTTAAACGAATGCACACTTTCCTTGCAATGATCATTTGCAAGTTATGCACAAAACTTGTGTTTGTAGTGCAAAAATAGAATTCGTTCGAATTGCTTTGAAATAAGTAATTTACTTGAAATGACTCATTGAAATGATTTTAAGGATAAACGAATGCACACTTTCCTTGAAATGATCATTTGCAAGTTATGCACAAAAGTTGTGTCTGTAGTGCAAAACTAGAATTCGTTCGACTTCCTTCGAAATAAGTTATTGACTTGAAATGACTCATTGAAATGATTTTAAGGTTAAACGAATGCACACTTTCCTTGCAATGATCATTTGCATGTTATGCACAAAAGTTGTGTCTGTAGTGCAAAAATAGAATTCATTCGAATTGCTTTGAAATAAGTGATTGACTTGAAATGACTCATTGAAATGATTTTAAGGATAAACGAATGCACACTTTCCTTGCAATGATCATTTGCAAGTTATGCAGAAAAGTTGTGTCTGTAGTGCAAAACTAGAATTCGTTCGAATTGCTTTGACATAAGTTATTGACTTGAAAGGACTCATTGAAATGATTTTAATTTTAAACGAATGCACACTTTCCTTGCAATGATCATTTGCGAGTTATGCACAAAAGTTGTGTTTGTAGTGCAAAACTAGAATTCGTTCGACTTGCTTTGAAATAAGTTATTGACTTGAAATGACTCATTGAAATGATTTTAAGGTTAAACGAATGCACACTTTCCTTGCAATGATCATTGGCATGTTATGCACAAAACTTGTGTCTGTAGTGCAAAACTTGAATTCGTTCGACTTGCTTTGAAATAAGTTATTGACTTGAAATGACTCATTGAAATGATTTTAAGGTTAAACGAATGCACACTTTCCTTGCAATGATCATTCGCAAGTTATGCACAAAAGTTGTGTCTGTAGTGCAAAACTACAATTCGTTCGAATTGCTTTGAAATAAGTTATTGACTTGAAATGACTGATTGAAATGATTTTAAGGATAAACAACTGCACACTTTCCTTGCAATGATCATTTGCAAGTTATGCACAAAAGTTGTGTCTGTAGTGCAGAAGAAGAATTCGTTCGAATTGCTTTGAAATAAGTTATTGACTTGATATGACTCATTGAAATGATTTTAAGGTTAAACGAATGCACACTTTCCTTGCAATGATCATTTGCAAGGTATGCACAAAAGTTGTGTCTGTAGTGCAAAACTAGAATTCGTTCGACTTGCTTTGGAGTAAGTTATTGACTTGAAATGACTCATTGAAATGACTTTAATTTTAAACGAATGCACACTTTCCTTGCAATGATCATTTGCAAGTTATGCACAAAACTTGTGTTTGTAGTGGAAAAATAGAATTCGTTCGAATTGCTTTGAAATAAGTGATTGACTTGAAATGACTCATTGAAATGTTTTTAAGGATAAACGAATGCACACTTTCCTTGCAATGATCATTTGCAAGTTATGCACAAAAGTTGTGTCTGTAGTGCAAAACTAGAATTCGTTCGACTTGCTTTGGAGTAAGTTATTGACTTGAAATGACTCATTGAAATGACGTTAATTTTAAACGAATGCACACTTTCCTTGCAATGATCATTTGCAAGTTATGCACAAAACTTGTGTTTGTAGTGCAAAAATAGAATTCGTTCGAATTGCTTTGAAATAAGTGATTGACTTGAAATGACTCATTGAAATGATTTTAAGGATAAACGAATGCACACTTTCCTTGCAATGATCATTCGCAAGTTATGCACAAAAGTTGTGTCTGTAGTGCAAAACTAGAATTCGTTCGAATTGCTTTGACATAAGTTATTGACTTGAAAGGACTCATTGAAATGATTTTAATTTTAAACGAATGCACACTTTCCTTGCAATGATCATTTGCAAGTTATGCACAAAAGTTGTGTGTGTAGTGCAAAACTAGAATTCGTTCGACTTGCTTTGACATAAGTTATTGACTTGAAATGACTCATTGAAATGATTTTAAGGTTAAACGAATGCACACTTTCCTTGCAATGATCATTTGCATGTTATGCACAAAACTTGTGTCTGTAGTGCAAAACTTGAATTCGTTCGACTTGCTTTGAAATAAGTTATTGACTTGAAATGACTCATTGAAATGATTTTAATGATAAACGAATGCACACTTTCCTTGCAATGATCATTTGCAAGTTATGCACAAAAGTTGTGTCTGTAGTGCAAAACTAGAATTCGTTCGACTTGCTTTGGAGTAAGTTATTGACTTGAAATGACTCATTGAAATGACTTTAATTTTAAACGAATGCACACTTTCCTTGCAATGATCATTTGCAAGTTATGCACAAAACTTGTGTTTTTAGTGCAAAAATAGAATTCGTTCGAATTGCTTTGAAATAAGTGATTGACTTGAAATGACTCATTGAAATGTTTTTAAGGATAAACGAATGCACACTTTCCTTGCAATGATCATTTGCAAGTTATGCACAAAAGTTGTGTCTGTAGTGCAAAACTAGAATTCGTTCGACTTGCTTTGGAGTAAGTTATTGACTTGAAATGACTCATTGAAATGACGTTAATTTTAAACGAATGCACACTTTCCTTGCAATGATCATTTGCAAGTTATGCACAAAACTTGTGTTTGTAGTGCAAAAATAGAATTCGTTCGAATTGCTTTGAAATAAGTGATTGACTTGAAATGACTCATTGAAATGTTTTTAAGGATAAACGAATGCACACTTTCCTTGCAATGATCATTTGCAAGTTATGCACAAAAGTTGTGTCTGTAGTGCAAAACTAGAATTCGTTCGACTTGCTTTGGTGTAAGTTATTGACTTGAAATGACTCATTGAAATGACTTTAATTTTAAACGAATGCACACTTTCCTTGCAATGATCATTTGCAAGTTATGCACAAAACTTGTGTTTGTAGTGCAAAAATAGAATTCGTTCGAATTGCTTTGAAATAAGTGATTGACTTGAAATGACTCATTGAAATGATTTTAAGGATAAACGAATGCACACTTTCCTTGCAATGATCATTTGCAAGTTATGCACAAAAGTTGTGTCTGTAGTGCAAAACTAGAATTCGTTCGAATTGCTTTGACATAAGTTATTGACTTGAAAGGACTCATTGAAATGATTTTAATTTTAAACGAATGCACACTTTCCTTGCAATGATCATTTGCAAGTTATGCACAAAAGTTGTGTGTGTAGTGCAAAACTAGAATTCGTTCGACTTGCTTTGACATAAGTTATTGACTTGAAATGACTCATTGAAATGATTTTAAGGTTAAACGAATGCACACTTTCCTTGCAATGATCATTTGCATGTTATGCACAAAACTTGTGTCTGTAGTGCAAAACTTGAATTCGTTCGACTTGCTTTGAAATAAGTTATTGACTTGAAATGACTCATTGAAATGATTTTAATGATAAACGAATGCACACTTTCCTTGCAATGATCATTTGCAAGTTATGCACAAAAGTTGTGTCTGTAGTGCAAAACTAGAATTCGTTCGACTTGCTTTGGAGTAAGTTATTGACTTGAAATGACTCATTGAAATGACTTTAATTTTAAACGAATGCACACTTTCCTTGCAATGATCATTTGCAAGTTATGCACAAAACTTGTGTTTTTAGTGCAAAAATAGAATTCGTTCGAATTGCTTTGAAATAAGTGATTGACTTGAAATGACTCATTGAAATGTTTTTAAGGATAAACGAATGCACACTTTCCTTGCAATGATCATTTGCAAGTTATGCACAAAAGTTGTGTCTGTAGTGCAAAACTAGAATTCGTTCGACTTGCTTTGGAGTAAGTTATTGACTTGAAATGACTCATTGAAATGACGTTAATTTTAAACGAATGCACACTTTCCTTGCAATGATCATTTGCAAGTTATGCACAAAACTTGTGTTTGTAGTGCAAAAATAGAATTCGTTCGAATTGCTTTGAAATAAGTGATTGACTTGAAATGACTCGTTGAAATGATTTTAAGGATAAACGAATGCACACTTTCCTTGCAATGATCATTTGCAAGTTATGCACAAAAGTTGTGTCTGTAGTGCAAAACTAGAATTCGTTCGAATTGCTTTGAAATAAGTGATTGACTTGAAATGACGCATTGAAATGTTTTTAAGGATAAACGAATGCACACTTTCCTTGCAATGATCATTTGCAAGTTATGCACAAAAGTTGTGTCTGTAGTGCAAAACTAGAATTCGTTCGACTTGCTTTGGAGTAAGTTATTGACTTGAAATGACTCATTGAAATGACGTTAATTTTAAACGAATGCACACTTTCCTTGCAATGATCATTTGCAGGTTATGCACAAAACTTGTGTTTGTAGTGCAAAAATAGAATTCGTTCGAATTGCTTTGAAATAAGTGATTGACTTGAAATGACTCATTGAAATGATTTTAAGGATAAACGAATGCACACTTTCCTTGCAATGATCATTTGCAAGTTATGCACAAAAGTTGTGTCTGTAGTGCAAAAATAGAATTCGTTCGAATTGCTTTGAAATAAGTGATTGACTTGAAATGACGCATTGAAATGTTTTTAAGGATAAACGAATGCACACTTTCCTTGCAATGATCATTTGCAAGTTATGCACAAAATTTGTGGCTGTAGTGCAAAACTAGAATTCGTTCGACTTCCTCCGAAATAAGTTATTGACTTGAAATGACTCATCGAAATGATTTTAAGGTTAAACGAATACACACTTTCCTTGCAATGATCATTTGCAAGTTATGCACAAAATTTGTGTCTGTAGTGCAAAACTTGAATTCGTTCGACTTGCTTTGAAATAAGTTATTGACTTGAAATGACTCATTGAAATGATTTTAAGGATAAACGAATGCACACTTTCCTTGCAATGATCATTTGCAAGTTATGCACAAAAGTTGTGTCTGTAGTGCAAAACTAGAATTCGTTCGACTTGCTTTGGAGTAAGTTATTGACTTGAAATGACTCATTGAAATGACTTTAATTTTAAACGAATGCACACTTTCCTTGCAATGATCATTTGCAAGTTATGCACAAAACTTGTGTTTGTAGTGCAAAAATAGAATTCGTTCGAATTGCTTTGAAATAAGTGATTGACTTGAAATGACTCATTGAAATGTTTTTAAGGATAAACGAATGCACACTTTCCTTGCAATGATCATTTGCAAGTTATGCACAAAAGTTGTGTCTGTAGTGCAAAACTAGAATTCGTTCGACTTGCTTTGGAGTAAGTTATTGACTTGAAATGACTCATTGAAATGACGTTAATTTTAAACGAATGCACACTTTCCTTGCAATGATCATTTGCAAGTTATGCACAAAACTTGTGTTTGTAGTGCAAAAATAGAATTCGTTCGAATTGCTTTGAAATAAGTGATTGACTTGAAATGACTCATTGAAATGATTTTAAGGATAAACGAATGCACACTTTCCTTGCAATGATCATTTGCAAGTTATGCACAAAAGTTGTGTTTGTAGTGCAAAACTAGAATTCGTTCGAATTGCTTTGACATAAGTTATTGACTTGAAAGGACTCATTGAAATGATTGTAATTTTAAACGAATGCACACTTTCCTTGCAATGATCATTTGCAAGTTATGCACAAAACTTGTGTTTGTAGTGCAAAAATAGAATTCGTTCGAATTGATTTGAAATAAGTGATTGACTTGAAATGACTCATTGAAATGTTTTTAAGGATAAACGAATGCACACTTTCCTTGCAATGATCATTTGCAAGTTATGCACAAAAGTTGTGTCTGTAGTGCAAAACTAGAATTCGTTCGACTTGCTTTGGTGTAAGTTATTGACTTGAAATGACTCATTGAAATGACTTTAATTTTAAACGAATGCACACTTTCCTTGCAATGATCATTTGCAAGTTATGCACAAAACTTGTGTTTTTAGTGCAAAAATAGAATTCGTTCGAATTGCTTTGAAATAAGTGATTGACTTGAAATGACTCATTGAAATGATTTTAAGGATAAACGAATGCACACTTTCCTTGCAATGATCATTTGCAAGTTATGCACAAAAGTTGTGTCTGTAGTGCAAAACTAGAATTCGTTCGAATTGCTTTGACATAAGTTATTGACTTGAAAGGACTCATTGAAATGATTTTAATTTTAAACGAATGCACACTTTCCTTGCAATGATCATTTGCAAGTTATGCACAAAAGTTGTGTGTGTAGTGCAAAACTAGAATTCGTTCGACTTGCTTTGACATAAGTTATTGACTTGAAATGACTCATTGAAATGATTTTAAGGTTAAACGAATGCACACTTTCCTTGCAATGATCATTTGCATGTTATGCACAAAACTTGTGTCTGTAGTGCAAAACTTGAATTCGTTCGACTTGCTTTGAAATAAGTTATTGACTTGAAATGACTCATTGAAATGATTTTAATGATAAACGAATGCACACTTTCCTTGCAATGATCATTTGCAAGTTATGCACAAAAGTTGTGTCTGTAGTGCAAAACTAGAATTCGTTCGACTTGCTTTGGAGTAAGTTATTGACTTGAAATGACTCATTGAAATGACTTTAATTTTAAACGAATGCACACTTTCCTTGCAATGATCATTTGCAAGTTATGCACAAAACTTGTGTTTGTAGTGCAAAAATAGAATTCGTTCGAATTGCTTTGAAATAAGTGATTGACTTGAAATGACTCGTTGAAATGATTTTAAGGATAAACGAATGCACACTTTCCTTGCAATGATCATTTGCAAGTTATGCACAAAAGTTGTGTCTGTAGTGCAAAACTAGAATTCGTTCGAATTGCTTTGACATAAGTTATTGACTTGAAAGGACTCATTGAAATGATTGTAATTTTACACGAATGCACACTTTACTTGCAATGATCATTTGCAAGTTATGCACAAAACTTGTGTTTGTAGTGCAAAAATAGAATTCGTTCGAATTGCTTTGAAATAAGTGATTGACTTGAAATGACTCATTGAAATGTTTTTAAGGATAAACGAATGCACACTTTCCTTGCAATGATCATTTGCAAGTTATGCACAAAAGTTGTGTCTGTAGTGCAAAACTAGAATTCGTTCGAATTGCTTTGACATAAGTTATTGACTTGAAAGGACTCATTGAAATGATTTTAATTTTAAACGAATGCACACTTTCCTTGCAATGATCATTTGCAAGTTATGCACAAAAGTTGTGTGTGTAGTGCAAAACTAGAATTCGTTCGACTTGCTTTGACATAAGTTATTGACTTGAAATGACTCATTGAAATGATTTTAAGGTTAAACGAATGCACACTTTCCTTGCAATGATCATTTGCATGTTATGCACAAAACTTGTGTCCGTAGCGCAAAACTTGAATTCGTTCGACTTGCTTTGAAATTAGTTGTTGACTTGAAATGACTCATTGAAATGATTTTAAGGATAAACGAATGCACACTTTCCTTGCAATGATCATTTGCAAGTTATGCACAAAAGTTGTGTCTGTAGTGCAAAACTAGAATTCGTTCGACTTGCTTTGGAGTAAGTTATTGACTTGAAATGACTCATTGAATTGACTTTAATTTTAAACGAATGCACACTTTCCTTGCAATGATCATTTGCAAGTTATGCACAAAACTTGTGTTTGTAGTGCAAAAATAGAATTCGTTCGAATTGCTTTGAAATAAGTGATTGACTTGAAATGACGCATTGAAATGTTTTTAAGGATAAACGAATGCACACTTTCCTTGCAATGATCATTTGCAAGTTATGCACAAAAGTTGTGTCTGTAGTGCAAAACTAGAATTCGTTCGACTTGCTTTGGAGTAAGTTATTGACTTGAAATGACTCATTGAAATGACGTTAATTTTAAACGAATGCACACTTTCCTTGCAATGATCATTTGCAAGTTATGCACAAAACTTGTGTTTGTAGTGCAAAAATAGAATTCGTTCGAATTGCTTTGAAATAAGTGATTGACTTGAAATGACTCATTGAAATGATTTTAAGGATAAACGAATGCACACTTTCCTTGCAATGATCATTTGCAAGTTATGCACAAAAGTTGTGTCTGTAGTGCAAAACTAGAATTCGTTCGAATTGCTTTGAAATAAGTGATTGACTTGAAATGACGCATTGAAATGTTTTTAAGGATAAACGAATGCACACTTTCCTTGCAATGATCATTTGCAAGTTATGCACAAAAGTTGTGTCTGTAGTGCAAAACTAGAATTCGTTCGACTTGCTTTGGAGTAAGTTATTGACTTGAAATGACTCATTGAAATGACGTTAATTTTAAACGAATGCACACTTTCCTTGCAATGATCATTTGCAAGTTATGCACAAAACTTGTGTTTGTAGTGCAAAAATAGAATTCGTTCGAATTGCTTTGAAATAAGTGATTGACTTGAAATGACTCATTGAAATGATTTTAAGGATAAACGAATGCACACTTTCCTTGCAATGATCATTTGCAAGTTATGCACAAAAGTTGTGTCTGTAGTGCAAAAATAGAATTCGTTCGAATTGCTTTGAAATAAGTGATTGACTTGAAATGACGCATTGAAATGTTTTTAAGGATAAACGAATGCACACTTTCCTTGCAATGATCATTTGCAAGTTATGCACAAAATTTGTGGCTGTAGTGCAAAACTAGAATTCGTTCGACTTCCTCCGAAATAAGTTATTGACTTGAAATGACTCATCGAAATGATTTTAAGGTTAAACGAATACACACTTTCCTTGCAATGATCATTTGCAAGTTATGCACAAAATTTGTGTCTGTAGTGCAAAACTTGAATTCGTTCGACTTGCTTTGAAATAAGTTATTGACTTGAAATGACTCATTGAAATGATTTTAAGGATAAACGAATGCACACTTTCCTTGCAATGATCATTTGCAAGTTATGCACAAAAGTTGTGTCTGTAGTGCAAAACTAGAATTCGTTCGACTTGCTTTGGAGTAAGTTATTGACTTGAAATGACTCATTGAAATGACTTTAATTTTAAACGAATGCACACTTTCCTTGCAATGATCATTTGCAAGTTATGCACAAAACTTGTGTTTGTAGTGCAAAAATAGAATTCGTTCGAATTGCTTTGAAATAAGTGATTGACTTGAAATGACTCATTGAAATGTTTTTAAGGATAAACGAATGCACACTTTCCTTGCAATGATCATTTGCAAGTTATGCACAAAAGTTGTGTCTGTAGTGCAAAACTAGAATTCGTTCGACTTGCTTTGGAGTAAGTTATTGACTTGAAATGACTCATTGAACTGACGTTAATTTTAAACGAATGCACACTTTCCTTGCAATGATCATTTGCAAGTTATGCACAAAACTTGTGTTTGTAGTGCAAAAATAGAATTCGTTCGAATTGCTTTGAAATAAGTGATTGACTTGAAATGACTCATTGAAATGATTTTAAGGATAAACGAATGCACACTTTCCTTGCAATGATCATTTGCAAGTTATGCACAAAAGTTGTGTTTGTAGTGCAAAACTAGAATTCGTTCGAATTGCTTTGACATAAGTTATTGACTTGAAAGGACTCATTGAAATGATTGTAATTTTAAACGAATGCACACTTTCCTTGCAATGATCATTTGCAAGTTATGCACAAAACTTGTGTTTGTAGTGCAAAAATAGAATTCGTTCGAATTGCTTTGAAATAAGTGATTGACTTGAAATGACTCATTGAAATGTTTTTAAGGATAAACGAATGCACACTTTCCTTGCAATGATCATTTGCAAGTTATGCACAAAAGTTGTGTCTGTAGTGCAAAACTAGAATTCGTTCGACTTGCTTTGGTGTAAGTTATTGACTTGAAATGACTCATTGAAATGACTTTAATTTTAAACGAATGCACACTTTCCTTGCAATGATCATTTGCAAGTTATGCACAAAACTTGTGTTTGTAGTGCAAAAATAGAATTCGTTCGAATTGCTTTGAAATAAGTGATTGACTTGAAATGACTCATTGAAATGATTTTAAGGATAAACGAATGCACACTTTCCTTGCAATGATCATTTGCAAGTTATGCACAAAAGTTGTGTCTGTAGTGCAAAACTAGAATTCGTTCGAATTGCTTTGACATAAGTTATTGACTTGAAAGGACTCATTGAAATGATTTTAATTTTAAACGAATGCACACTTTCCTTGCAATGATCATTTGCAAGTTATGCACAAAAGTTGTGTGTGTAGTGCAAAACTAGAATTCGTTCGACTTGCTTTGACATAAGTTATTGACTTGAAATGACTCATTGAAATGATTTTAAGGTTAAACGAATGCACACTTTCCTTGCAATGATCATTTGCATGTTATGCACAAAACTTGTGTCTGTAGTGCAAAACTTGAATTCGTTCGACTTGCTTTGAAATAAGTTATTGACTTGAAATGACTCATTGAAATGATTTTAATGATAAACGAATGCACACTTTCCTTGCAATGATCATTTGCAAGTTATGCACAAAAGTTGTGTCTGTAGTGCAAAACTAGAATTCGTTCGACTTGCTTTGGAGTAAGTTATTGACTTGAAATGACTCATTGAAATGACTTTAATTTTAAACGAATGCACACTTTCCTTGCAATGATCATTTGCAAGTTATGCACAAAACTTGTGTTTTTAGTGCAAAAATAGAATTCGTTCGAATTGCTTTGAAATAAGTGATTGACTTGAAATGACTCATTGAAATGTTTTTAAGGATAAACGAATGCACACTTTCCTTGCAATGATCATTTGCAAGTTATGCACAAAAGTTGTGTCTGTAGTGCAAAACTAGAATTCGTTCGACTTGCTTTGGAGTAAGTTATTGACTTGAAATGACTCATTGAAATGACGTTAACTTTAAACGAATGCACACTTTCCTTGCAATGATCATTTGCAAGTTATGCACAAAACTTGTGTTTGTAGTGCAAAAATAGAATTCGTTCGAATTGCTTTGAAATAAGTGATTGACTTGAAATGACTCGTTGAAATGATTTTAAGGATAAACGAATGCACACTTTCCTTGCAATGATCATTTGCAAGTTATGCACAAAAGTTGTGTCTGTAGTGCAAAACTAGAATTCGTTCGAATTGCTTTGACATAAGTTATTGACTTGAAAGGACTCATTGAAATGATTGTAATTTTACACGAATGCACACTTTACTTGCAATGATCATTTGCAAGTTATGCACAAAACTTGTGTTTGTAGTGCAAAAATAGAATTCGTTCGAATTGCTTTGAAATAAGTGATTGACTTGAAATGACTCATTGAAATGTTTTTAAGGATAAACGAATGCACACTTTCCTTGCAATGATCATTTGCAAGTTATGCACAAAAGTTGTGTCTGTAGTGCAAAACTAGAATTCGTTCGAATTGCTTTGACATAAGTTATTGACTTGAAAGGACTCATTGAAATGATTTTAATTTTAAACGAATGCACACTTTCCTTGCAATGATCATTTGCAAGTTATGCACAAAAGTTGTGTGTGTAGTGCAAAACTAGAATTCGTTCGACTTGCTTTGACATAAGTTATTGACTTGAAATGACTCATTGAAATGATTTTAAGGTTAAACGAATGCACACTTTCCTTGCAATGATCATTTGCATGTTATGCACAAAACTTGTGTCCGTAGCGCAAAACTTGAATTCGTTCGACTTGCTTTGAAATTAGTTGTTGACTTGAAATGACTCATTGAAATGATTTTAAGGATAAACGAATGCACACTTTCCTTGCAATGATCATTTGCAAGTTATGCACAAAAGTTGTGTCTGTAGTGCAAAACTAGAATTCGTTCGACTTGCTTTGGAGTAAGTTATTGACTTGAAATGACTCATTGAATTGACTTTAATTTTAAACGAATGCACACTTTCCTTGCAATGATCATTTGCAAGTTATGCACAAAACTTGTGTTTGTAGTGCAAAAATAGAATTCGTTCGAATTGCTTTGAAATAAGTGATTGACTTGAAATGACGCATTGAAATGTTTTTAAGGATAAACGAATGCACACTTTCCTTGCAATGATCATTTGCAAGTTATGCACAAAAGTTGTGTCTGTAGTGCAAAACTAGAATTCGTTCGACTTGCTTTGGAGTAAGTTATTGACTTGAAATGACTCATTGAAATGACGTTAATTTTAAACGAATGCACACTTTCCTTGCAATGATCATTTGCAAGTTATGCACAAAACTTGTGTTTGTAGTGCAAAAATAGAATTCGTTCGAATTGCTTTGAAATAAGTGATTGACTTGAAATGACTCATTGAAATGATTTTAAGGATAAACGAATGCACACTTTCCTTGCAATGATCATTTGCAAGTTATGCACAAAAGTTGTGTCTGTAGTGCAAAACTAGAATTCGTTCGAATTGCTTTGACATATGTTATTGACTTGAAAGGACTCATTGAAATGATTGTAATTTTAAACGAATGCACACTTTCCTTGCAATGATCATTTGCAAGTTATGCACAAAACTTGTGTTTGTAGTGCAAAAATAGAATTCGTTCGAATTGCTTTGAAATAAGTGATTGACTTGAAATGACTCATTGAAATGTTTTTAAGGATAAACGAATGCACACTTTCCTTGCAATGATCATTTGCAAGTTATTCACAAAAGTTGTGTCTGTAGTGCAAAACTAGAATTCGTTCGACTTGCTTTGGAGTAAGTGATTGACTTGAAATGACTCATTGAAATGACTTTAATTTTAAACGAATGCACACTTTCCTTGCAATGATCATTTGCAAGTTATGCACAAAAGTTGTGTGTGTAGTGCAAAACTAGAATTCGTTCGACTTGCTTTGACATAAGTTATTGACTTGAAATGACTCATTGAAATGATTTTAAGGTTAAACGAATGCACACTTTCCTTGCAATGATCATTTGCATGTTATGCACAAAACTTGTGTCTGTAGTGCAAAACTAGAATTCGTTCGACTTCCTCCGAAATAAGTTATTGACTTGAAATGACTCATTGAAAAGATTTTAAGGTTAAACGAATGCACACTTTCCTTGCAATGATCATTTGCATGTTATGCACAAAAGTTGTGTCTGTAGTGCAAAACTAGAATTCGTTCGAATTGCTTTGACATATGTTATTGACTTGAAAGGACTCATTGAAATGATTGTAATTTTAAACGAATGCACACTTTCCTTGCAATGATCATTTGCAAGTTATGCACAAAACTTGTGTTTGTAGTGCAAAAATGGACTTCGTTCGAATTGCTTTGAAATAAGTGATTGACTTGAAATGACTCATTGAAATGATTTTAAGGATAAACGAATGCACACTTTCCTTGCAATGATCATTTGCAAGTTATGCACAAAAGTTGTGTCTGTAGTGCAAAACTAGAATTCCTTCGACTTGCTTTGGTGTAAGTTATTGACTTGAAATGACTCATTGAAATGACTTTAATTTTAAACGAATGCACACTTTCCTTGCAATGATCATTTGCAAGTTATGCACAAAACTTGTGTTTGTAGTGCAAAAATAGAATTCGTTCGAATTGCTTTGAAATAAGTGATTGACTTGAAATGACTCATTGAAATGATTTTAAGGATAAACGAATGCACACTTTCCTTGCAATGATCATTTGCAAGTTATGCACAAAAGTTGTGTCTGTAGTGCAAAACTAGAATTCGTTCGAATTGCTTTGACATAAGTTATTGACTTGAAAGGACTCATTGAAATGATTTTAATTTTAAACGAATGCACACTTTCCTTGCAATGATCATTTGCAAGTTATGCACAAAAGTTGTGTGTGTAGTGCAAAACTAGAATTCGTTCGACTTGCTTTGACATAAGTTATTGACTTGAAATGACTCATTGTAATGATTTTAAGGTTAAACGAATGCACACTTTCCTTGCAATGATCATTTGCATGTTATGCACAAAACTTGTGTCTGTAGTGCAAAACTTGAATTCGTTCGACTTGCTTTGAAATAAGTTATTGACTTGAAAGGACTCATTGAAATGATTTTAATTTTAAACGAATGCACACTTTCCTTGCAATGATCATTTGCAAGTTATGCACAAAAGTTGTGTGTGTAGTGCAAAACTAGAATTCGTTCGACTTGCTTTGACATAAGTTATTGACTTGAAATGACTCATTGAAATGATTTTAAGGTTAAACGAATGCACACTTTCCTTGCAATGATCATTTGCATGTTATGCACAAAACTTGTGTCTCTAGTGCAAAACTTGAATTCGTTCGACTTGCTTTGAAATAAGTTATTGACTTGAAATGACTCATTGAAATGATTTTAAGGATAAACGAATGCACACTTTCCTTGCAATGATCATTTGCAAGTTATGCACAAAAGTTGTGTCTGTAGTGCAAAACTAGAATTCGTTCGAATTGCTTTGACATAAGTTATTGACTTGAAAGGACTCATTGAAATGATTTTAATTTTAAACGAATGCACACTTTCCTTGCAATGATCATTTGCAAGTTATGCACAAAAGTTGTGTGTGTAGTGCAAAACTAGAATTCGTTCGACTTGCTTTGACATAAGTTATTGACTTGAAATGACTCATTGAAATGATTTTAAGGTTAAACGAATGCACACTTTCCTTGCAATGATCATTTGCATGTTATGCACAAAACTTGTGTCCGTAGTGCAAAACTTGAATTCGTTCGACTTGCTTTGAAATTAGTTATTGACTTGAAATGACTCATTGAAATGATTTTAAGGATAAACGAATGCACACTTTCCTTGCAATGATCAATTGCAAGTTATGCACAAAAGTTGTGTCTGTAGTGCAAAACTAGAATTCGTTCGACTTGCTTTGGAGTAAGTTATTGACTTGAAATGACTTATTGAAATGACTTTAATTTTAAACGAATGCACACTTTCCTTGCAATGATCATTTGCAAGTTATGCACAAAACTTGTGTTTTTAGTGCAAAAATAGAATTCGTTCGAATTGCTTTGAAATAAGTGATTGACTTGAAATGACTCATTGAAATGTTTTTAAGGATAAACGAATGCACACTTTCCTTGCAATGATCATTTGCAAGTTATGCACAAAAGTTGTGTCTGTAGTGCAAAACTAGAATTCGTTCGACTTGCTTTGGAGTAAGTTATTGACTTGAAATGACTCATTGAAATGACGTTAATTTTAAACGAATGCACACTTTCCTTGCAATGATCATTTGCAAGTTATGCACAAAACTTGTGTTTGTAGTGCAAAAATAGAATTCGTTCGAATTGCTTTGAAATAAGTGATTGACTTGAAATGACTCGTTGAAATGATTTTAAGGATAAACGAATGCACACTTTCCTTGCAATGATCATTTGCAAGTTATGCACAAAAGTTGTGTCTGTAGTGCAAAACTAGAATTCGTTCGAATTGCTTTGACATAAGTTATTGACTTGAAAGGACTCATTGAAATGATTGTAATTTTAAACGAATGCACACTTTACTTGCAATGATCATTTGCAAGTTATGCACAAAACTTGTGTTTGTAGTGCAAAAATAGAATTCGTTCGAATTGCTTTGAAATAAGTGATTGACTTGAAATGACTCATTGAAATGTTTTTAAGGATAAACGAATGCACACTTTCCTTGCAATGATCATTTGCAAGTTATGCACAAAAGTTGTGTCTGTAGTGCAAAACTAGAATTCGTTCGAATTGCTTTGACATAAGTTATTGACTTGAAAGGACTCATTGAAATGATTTTAATTTTAAACGAATGCACACTTTCCTTGCAATGATCATTTGCAAGTTATGCACAAAAGTTGTGTGTGTAGTGCAAAACTAGAATTCGTTCGACTTGCTTTGACATAAGTTATTGACTTGAAATGACTCATTGAAATGATTTTAAGGTTAAACGAATGCACACTTTCCTTGCAATGATCATTTGCATGTTATGCACAAAACTTGTGTCCGTAGCGCAAAACTTGAATTCGTTCGACTTGCTTTGAAATTAGTTGTTGACTTGAAATGACTCATTGAAATGATTTTAAGGATAAACGAATGCACACTTTCCTTGCAATGATCATTTGCAAGTTATGCACAAAAGTTGTGTCTGTAGTGCAAAACTAGAATTCGTTCGACTTGCTTTGGAGTAAGTTATTGACTTGAAATGACTCATTGAAATGACTTTAATTTTAAACGAATGCACACTTTCCTTGCAATGATCATTTGCAAGTTATGCACAAAACTTGTGTTTGTAGTGCAAAAATAGAATTCGTTCGAATTGCTTTGAAATAAGTGATTGACTTGAAATGACGCATTGAAATGTTTTTAAGGATAAACGAATGCACACTTTCCTTGCAATGATCATTTGCAAGTTATGCACAAAAGTTGTGTCTGTAGTGCAAAACTAGAATTCGTTCGACTTGCTTTGGAGTAAGTTATTGACTTGAAATGACTCATTGAAATGACGTTAATTTTAAACGAATGCACACTTTCCTTGCAATGATCATTTGCAAGTTATGCACAAAACTTGTGTTTGTAGTGCAAAAATAGAATTCGTTCGAATTGCTTTGAAATAAGTGATTGACTTGAAATGACTCATTGAAATGATTTTAAGGATAAACGAATGCACACTTTCCTTGCAATGATCATTTGCAAGTTATGCACAAAAGTTGTGTCTGTAGTGCAAAACTAGAATTCGTTCGAATTGCTTTGACATATGTTATTGACTTGAAAGGACTCATTGAAATGATTGTAATTTTAAACGAATGCACACTTTCCTTGCAATGATCATTTGCAAGTTATGCACAAAACTTGTGTTTGTAGTGCAAAAATAGAATTCGTTCGAATTGCTTTGAAATAAGTGATTGACTTGAAATGACGCATTGAAATGTTTTTAAGGATAAACGAATGCACACTTTCCTTGCAATGATCATTTGCAAGTTATGCACAAAAGTTGTGTCTGTAGTGCAAAACTAGAATTCGTTCGACTTGCTTTGGAGTAAGTTATTGATTTGAAATGACTCATTGAAATGACGTTAATTTTAAACGAATGCACACTTTCCTTGCAATGATCATTTGCAAGTTATGCACAAAACTTGTGTTTGTAGTGCAAAAATAGAATTCGTTCGAATTGCTTTGAAATAAGTGATTGACTTGAAATGACTCATTGAAATGATTTTAAGGATAAACGAATGCACACTTTCCTTGCAATGATCATTTGCAAGTTATGCACAAAAGTTGTGTCTGTAGTGCAAAACTAGAATTCGTTCGAATTGCTTTGACATAAGTTATTGACTTGAAAGGACTCATTGAAATGATTGTAATTTTAAACGAATGCACACTTTCCTTGCAATGATCATTTGCAAGTTATGCACAAAACTTGTGTTTGTAGTGCAAAAATAGAATTCGTTCGAATTGCTTTGAAATAAGTGATTGACTTGAAATGACTCATTGAAATGTTTTTAAGGATAAACGAATGCACACTTTCCTTGCAATGATCATTTGCAAGTTATTCACAAAAGTTTTGTCTGTAGTGCAAAACTAGAATTCGTTCGACTTGCTTTGGAGTAAGTGATTGACTTGAAATGACTCATTGAAATGACTTTAATTTTAAACGAATGCACACTTTCCTTGCAATGATCATTTGCAAGTTATGCACAAAACTTGTGTTTGTAGTGCAAAAATGGACTTCGTTCGAATTGCTTTGAAATAAGTGATTGACTTGAAATGACTCATTGAAATGATTTTAAGGATAAACGAATGCACACTTTCCTTGCAATGATCATTTGCAAGTTATGCACAAAAGTTGTGTCTGTAGTGCAAAACTAGAATTCCTTCGACTTGCTTTGGTGTAAGTTATTGACTTGAAATGACTCATTGAAATGACTTTAATTTTAAACGAATGCACACTTTCCTTGCAATGATCATTTGCAAGTTATGCACAAAACTTGTGTTTGTAGTGCAAAAATAGAATTCGTTCGAATTGCTTTGAAATAAGTGATTGACTTGAAATGACTCATTGAAATGATTTTAAGGATAAACGAATGCACACTTTCCTTGCAATGATCATTTGCAAGTTATGCACAAAAGTTGTGTCTGTAGTGCAAAACTAGAATTCGTTCGAATTGCTTTGACATAAGTTATTGACTTGAAAGGACTCACTGAAATGATTTTAATTTTAAACGAATGCACACTTTCCTTGCAATGATCATTTGCAAGTTATGCACAAAAGTTGTGTGTGTAGTGCAAAACTAGAATTCGTTCGACTTGCTTTGACATAAGTTATTGACTTGAAATGACTCATTGTAATGATTTTAAGGTTAAACGAATGCACACTTTCCTTGCAATGATCATTTGCATGTTATGCACAAAACTTGTGTCTGTAGTGCAAAACTTGAATTCGTTCGACTTGCTTTGAAATAAGTTATTGACTTGAAAGGACTCATTGAAATGATTTTAATTTTAAACGAATGCACACTTTCCTTGCAATGATCATTTGCAAGTTATGCACAAAAGTTGTGTGTGTAGTGCAAAACTAGAATTCGTTCGACTTGCTTTGACATAAGTTATTGACTTGAAATGACTCATTGTAATGATTTTAAGGTTAAACGAATGCACACTTTCCTTGCAATGATCATTTGCAAGTTATGCACAAAAGTTGTCTCTGTAGTGCAAAACTAGAATTCGTTCGACTTGCTTTGGAGTAAGTTATTGACTTGAAAGGACTCATTGAAATGATTTTAATTTTAAACGAATGCACACTTTCCTTGCAATGATCATTTGCAAGTTATGCACAAAAGTTGTGTGTGTAGTGCAAAACTAGAATTCGTTCGACTTGCTTTGACATAAGTTATTGACTTGAAATGACTCATTGAAATGATTTTAAGGTTAAACGAATGCACACTTTCCTTGCAATGATCATTTGCATGTTATGCACAAAACTTGTGTCCGTAGTGCAAAACTTGAATTCGTTCGACTTGCTTTGAAATTAGTTATTGACTTGAAATGACTCATTGAAATGATTTTAAGGATAAACGAATGCACACTTTCCTTGCAATGATCATTTGCAAGTTATGCACAAAAGTTGTGTCTGTAGTGCAAAACTAGAATTCGTTCGACTTGCTTTGGAGTAAGTTATTGACTTGTAATGACTCATTGAAATGACTTTAATTTTAAACGAATGCACACTTTCCTTGCAATGATCATTTGCAAGTTATGCACAAAACTTGTGTTTGTAGTGCAAAAATAGAATTCGTTCGAATTGCTTTGAAATAAGTGATTGACTTGAAATGACGCATTGAAATGTTTTTAAGGATAAACGAATGCACACTTTCCTTGCAATGATCATTTGCAAGTTATGCACAAAAGTTGTGTCTGTAGTGCAAAACTAGAATTCGTTCGACTTGCTTTGGAGTAAGTTATTGATTTGAAATGACTCATTCAAATGACGTTAATTTTAAACGAATGCACACTTTCCTTGCAATGATCATTTGCAAGTTATGCACAAAACTTGTGTTTGTAGTGCAAAAATAGAATTCGTTCGAATTGCTTTGAAATAAGTGATTGACTTGAAATGACTCATTGAAATGATTTTAAGGATAAACGAATGCACACTTTCCTTGCAATGATCATTTGCAAGTTATGCACAAAAGTTGTGTCTGTAGTGCAAAACTAGAATTCGTTCGAATTGCTTTGACATAAGTTATTGACTTGAAAGGACTCATTGAAATGATTGTAATTTTAAACGAATGCACACTTTCCTTGCAATGATCATTTGCAAGTTATGCACAAAACTTGTGTTTGTAGTGCAAAAATAGAATTCGTTCGAATTGCTTTGAAATAAGTGATTGACTTGAAATGACTCATTGAAATGTTTTTAAGGATAAACGAATGCACACTTTCCTTGCAATGATCATTTGCAAGTTATTCACAAAAGTTGTGTCTGTAGTGCAAAACTAGAATTCGTTCGACTTGCTTTGGAGTAAGTTATTGACTTGAAAGGACTCATTGAAATGATTTTAATTTTAAACGAATGCACACTTTCCTTGCAATGATCATTTGCAAGTTATGCACAAAAGTTGTGTGTGTAGTGCAAAACTAGAATTCGTTCGACTTGCTTTGACATAAGTTATTGACTTGAAATGACTCATTGAAATGATTTTAAGGTTAAACGAATGCACACTTTCCTTGCAATGATCATTTGCATGTTATGCACAAAACTTGTGTCCGTAGTGCAAAACTTGAATTCGTTCGACTTGCTTTGAAATTAGTTATTGACTTGAAATGACTCATTGAAATGATTTTAAGGATAAACGAATGCACACTTTCCTTGCAATGATCATTTGCAAGTTATGCACAAAAGTTGTGTCTGTAGTGCAAAACTAGAATTCGTTCGACTTGCTTTGGAGTAAGTTATTGACTTGAAATGACTCATTGAAATGACTTTAATTTTAAACGAATGCACACTTTCCTTGCAATGATCATTTGCAAGTTATGCACAAAACTTGTGTTTGTAGTGCAAAAATAGAATTCGTTCGAATTGCTTTGAAATAAGTGATTGACTTGAAATGACGCATTGAAATGTTTTTAAGGATAAACGAATGCACACTTTCCTTGCAATGATCATTTGCAAGTTATGCACAAAAGTTGTGTCTGTAGTGCAAAACTAAAATTCGTTCGACTTGCTTTGGAGTAAGTTATTGATTTGAAATGACTCATTGAAATGACGTTAATTTTAAACGAATGCACACTTTCCTTGCAATGATCATTTGCAAGTTATGCACAAAACTTGTGTTTGTAGTGCAAAAATAGAATTCGTTCGAATTGCTTTGAAATAAGTGATTGACTTGAAATGACTCATTGAAATGATTTTAAGGATAAACGAATGCACACTTTCCTTGCAATGATCATTTGCAAGTTATGCACAAAAGTTGTGTCTGTAGTGCAAAACTAGAATTCGTTCGAATTGCTTTGACATAAGTTATTGACTTGAAAGGACTCATTGAAATGATTGTAATTTTAAACGAATGCACACTTTCCTTGCAATGATCATTTGCAAGTTATGCACAAAACTTGTGTCTGTAGTGCAAAACTAGAATTCGTTCGAATTGCTTTGACATAAGTTATTGACTTGAAAGGACTCATTGAAATGATTTTAATTTTAAACGAATGCACACTTTCCTTGCAATGATCATTTGCAAGTTATGCACAAAAGTTGTGTGTGTAGTGCAAAACTAGAATTCGTTCGACTTGCTTTGACATAAGTTATTGACTTGAAATGACTCATTGTAATGATTTTAAGGTTAAACGAATGCACACTTTCCTTGCAATGATCATTTGCATGTTATGCACAAAACTTGTGTCTGTAGTGCAAAACTTGCATTCGTTCGACTTGCTTTGAAATAAGTTATTGACTTGAAAGGACTCATTGAAATGATTTTAATTTTAAACGAATGCACACTTTCCTTGCAATGATCATTTGCAAGTTATGCACAAAAGTTGTGTGTGTAGTGCAAAACTAGAATTCGTTCGACTTGCTTTGACATAAGTTATTGACTTGAAATGACTCATTGAAATGATTTTAAGGTTAAACGAATGCACACTTTCCTTGCAATGATCATTTGCATGTTATGCACAAAACTTGTGTCTGTAGTGCAAAACTTGAATTCGTTCGACTTGCTTTGAAATAAGTTATTGACTTGAAATGACTCATTGAAATGATTTTAAGGATAAACGAATGCACACTTTCCTTGCAATGATCATTTGCAAGTTATGCACAAAAGTTGTGTCTGTAGTGCAAAACTAGAATTCGTTCGAATTGCTTTGACATAAGTTATTGACTTGAAAGGACTCATTGAAATGATTTTAATTTTAAACGAATGCACACTTTCCTTGCAATGATCATTTGCAAGTTATGCACAAAAGTTGTGTGTGTAGTGCAAAACTAGAATTCGTTCGACTTGCTTTGACATAAGTTATTGACTTGAAATGACTCATTGAAATGATTTTAAGGTTAAACGAATGCACACTTTCCTTGCAATGATCATTTGCATGTTATGCACAAAACTTGTGTCCGTAGTGCAAAACTTGAATTCGTTCGACTTGCTTTGAAATTAGTTATTGACTTGAAATGACTCATTGAAATGATTTTAAGGATAAACGAATGCACACTTTCCTTGCAATGATCATTTGCAAGTTATGCACAAAAGTTGTGTCTGTAGTGCAAAACTAGAATTCGTTCGAATTGCTTTGACATAAGTTATTGACTTGAAAGGACTCATTGAAATGATTTTAATTTTAAACGAATGCACACTTTCCTTGCAATGATCATTTGCAAGTTATGCACAAAAGTTGTGTGTGTAGTGCAAAACTAGAATTCGTTCGACTTGCTTTGACATAAGTTATTGACTTGAAATAACTCATTGAAATGATTTTAAGGTTAAACGAATGCACACTTTCCTTGCAATGATCATTTGCATGTTATGCACAAAACTTGTGTCCGTAGTGCAAAACTTGAATTCGTTCGACTTGCTTTGAAATTAGTTATTGACTTGAAATGACTCATTGAAATGATTTTAAGGATAAACGAATGCACACTTTCCTTGCAATGATCATTTGCAAGTTATGCACAAAAGTTGTGTCTGTAGTGCAAAACTAGAATTCGTTCGACTTGCTTTGGAGTAAGTTATTGACTTGAAATGACTCATTGAAATGACTTTAATTTTAAACGAATGCACACTTTCCTTGCAATGATCATTTGCAAGTTATGCACAAAACTTGTGTTTGTAGTGCAAAAATAGAATTCGTTCGAATTGCTTTGAAATAAGTGATTGACTTGAAATGACGCATTGAAATGTTTTTAAGGATAAACGAATGCACACTTTCCTTGCAATGATCATTTGCAAGTTATGCACAAAACTTGTGTTTGTAGTGCAAAAATAGAATTCGTTCGAATTGCTTTGAAATAAGTGATTGACTTGAAATGACTCATTGAAATGTTTTTAAGGATAAACGAATGCACACTTTCCTTGCAATGATCATTTGCAAGTTATTCACAAAAGTTGTGTCTGTAGTGCAAAACTAGAATTCGTTCGACTTGCTTTGGAGTAAGTGATTGACTTGAAATGACTTTAATTTTAAACGAATGCACACTTTCCTTGCAATGATCATTTGCAAGTTATGCACAAAACTTGTGTTTGTAGTGCAAAAATAGAATTCGTTCGAATTGCTTTGAAATAAGTGATTGACTTGAAATGACGCATTGAAATGTTTTTAAGGATAAACGAATGCACACTTTCCTTGCAATGATCATTTGCAAGTTATGCACAAAACTTGTGTTTGTAGTGCAAAAATAGAATTCGTTCGAATTGCTTTGAAATAAGTGATTGACTTGAAATGACTCATTGAAATGTTTTTAAGGATAAACGAATGCACACTTTCCTTGCAATGATCATTTGCAAGTTATTCACAAAAGTTGTGTCTGTAGTGCAAAACTAGAATTCGTTCGACTTGCTTTGGAGTAAGTGATTGACTTGAAATGACTCATTGAAATGACTTTAATTTTAAACGAATGCACACTTTCCTTGCAATGATCATTTGCAAGTTATGCACAAAACTTGTGTTTGTAGTGCAAAAATGGACTTCGTTCGAATTGCTTTGAAATAAGTGATTGACTTGAAATGACTCATTGAAATGATTTTAAGGATAAACGAATGCACACTTTCCTTGCAATGATCATTTGCAAGTTATGCACAAAAGTTGTGTCTGTAGTGCAAAACTAGAATTCCTTCGACTTGCTTTGGTGTAAGTTATTGACTTGGAATGACTCATTGAAATGACTTTAATTTTAAACGAATGCACACTTTCCTTGCAATGATCATTTGCAAGTTATGCACAAAACTTGTGTTTGTAGTGCAAAAATAGAATTCGTTCGAATTGCTTTGAAATAAGTGATTGACTTGAAATGACTCATTGAAATGATTTTAAGGATAAACGAATGCACACTTTCCTTGCAATGATCATTTGCAAGTTATGCACAAAAGTTGTGTCTGTAGTGCAAAACTAGAATTCGTTCGAATTGCTTTGACATAAGTTATTGACTTGAAAGGACTCATTGAAATGATTTTAATTTTAAACGAATGCACACTTTCCTTGCAATGATCATTTGCAAGTTATGCACAAAAGTTGTGTGTGTAGTGCAAAACTAGAATTCGTTCGACTTGCTTTGACATAAGTTATTGACTTGAAATGACTCATTGTAATGATTTTAAGGTTAAACGAATGCACACTTTCCTTGCAATGATCATTTGCATGTTATGCACAAAACTTGTGTCTGTAGTGCAAAACTTGAATTCGTTCGACTTGCTTTGAAATAAGTTATTGACTTGAAAGGACTCATTGAAATGATTTTAATTTTAAACGAATGCACACTTTCCTTGCAATGATCATTTGCAAGTTATGCACAAAAGTTGTGTGTGTAGTGCAAAACTAGAATTCGTTCGACTTGCTTTGACATAAGTTATTGACTTGAAATAACTCATTGAAATGATTTTAAGGTTAAACGAATGCACACTTTCCTTGCAATGATCATTTGCATGTTATGCACAAAACTTGTGTCCGTAGTGCAAAACTTGAATTCGTTCGACTTGCTTTGAAATTAGTTATTGACTTGAAATGACTCATTGAAATGATTTTAAGGATAAACGAATGCACACTTTCCTTGCAATGATCATTTGCAAGTTATGCACAAAAGTTGTGTCTGTAGTGCAAAACTAGAATTCGTTCGACTTGCTTTGGAGTAAGTTATTGACTTGAAATGACTCATTGAAATGACTTTAATTTTAAACGAATGCACACTTTCCTTGCAATGATCATTTGCAAGTTATGCACAAAACTTGTGTTTGTAGTGCAAAAATAGAATTCGTTCGAATTGCTTTGAAATAAGTGATTGACTTGAAATGACGCATTGAAATGTTTTTAAGGATAAACGAATGCACACTTTCCTTGCAATGATCATTTGCAAGTTATGCACAAAACTTGTGTTTGTAGTGCAAAAATAGAATTCGTTCGAATTGCTTTGAAATAAGTGATTGACTTGAAATGACTCATTGAAATGTTTTTAAGGATAAACGAATGCACACTTTCCTTGCAATGATCATTTGCAAGTTATTCACAAAAGTTGTGTCTGTAGTGCAAAACTAGAATTCGTTCGACTTGCTTTGGAGTAAGTGATTGACTTGAAATGACTCATTGAAATGACTTTAATTTTAAACGAATGCACACTTTCCTTGCAATGATCATTTGCAAGTTATGCACAAAACTTGTGTTTGTAGTGCAAAAATAGAATTCGTTCGAATTGCTTTGAAATAAGTGATTGACTTGAAATGACGCATTGAAATGTTTTTAAGGATAAACGAATGCACACTTTCCTTGCAATGATCATTTGCAAGTTATGCACAAAACTTGTGTTTGTAGTGCAAAAATAGAATTCGTTCGAATTGCTTTGAAATAAGTGATTGACTTGAAATGACTCATTGAAATGTTTTTAAGGATAAACGAATGCACACTTTCCTTGCAATGATCATTTGCAAGTTATTCACAAAAGTTGTGTCTGTAGTGCAAAACTAGAATTCGTTCGACTTGCTTTGGAGTAAGTGATTGACTTGAAATGACTCATTGAAATGACTTTAATTTTAAACGAATGCACACTTTCCTTGCAATGATCATTTGCAAGTTATGCACAAAACTTGTGTTTGTAGTGCAAAAATGGACTTCGTTCGAATTGCTTTGAAATAAGTGATTGACTTGAAATGACTCATTGAAATGATTTTAAGGATAAACGAATGCACACTTTCCTTGCAATGATCATTTGCAAGTTATGCACAAAAGTTGTGTCTGTAGTGCAAAACTAGAATTCCTTCGACTTGCTTTGGTGTAAGTTATTGACTTGGAATGACTCATTGAAATGACTTTATTTTTAAACGAATGCACACTTTCCTTGCAATGATCATTTGCAAGTTATGCACAAAACTTGTGTTTGTAGTGCAAAAATAGAATTCGTTCGAATTGCTTTGAAATAAGTGATTGACTTGAAATGACTCATTGAAATGATTTTAAGGATAAACGAATGCACACTTTCCTTGCAATGATCATTTGCAAGTTATGCACAAAAGTTGTGTCTGTAGTGCAAAACTAGAATTCGTTCGAATTGCTTTGACATAAGTTATTGACTTGAAAGGACTCATTGAAATGATTTTAATTTTAAACGAATGCACACTTTCCTTGCAATGATCATTTGCAAGTTATGCACAAAAGTTGTGTGTGTAGTGCAAAACTAGAATTCGTTCGACTTGCTTTGACATAAGTTATTGACTTGAAATGACTCATTGTAATGATTTTAAGGTTAAACGAATGCACACTTTCCTTGCAATGATCATTTGCATGTTATGCACAAAACTTGTGTCTGTAGTGCAAAACTTGAATTCGTTCGACTTGCTTTGAAATAAGTTATTGACTTGAAAGGACTCATTGAAATGATTTTAATTTTAAACGAATGCACACTTTCCTTGCAATGATCATTTGCAAGTTATGCACAAAAGTTGTGTGTGTAGTGCAAAACTAGAATTCGTTCGACTTGCTTTGACATAAGTTATTGACTTGAAATGACTCATTGAAATGATTTTAAGGTTAAACGAATGCACACTTTCCTTGCAATGATCATTTGCATGTTATGCACAAAACTTGTGTCTGTAGTGCAAAACTTGAATTCGTTCGACTTGCTTTGAAATAAGTTATTGACTTGAAATGACTCATTGAAATGATTTTAAGGATAAACGAATGCACACTTTCCTTGCAATGATCATTTGCAAGTTATGCACAAAAGTTGTGTCTGTAGTGCAAAACTAGAATTCGTTCGAATTGCTTTGACATAAGTTATTGACTTGAAAGGACTCATTGAAATGATTTTAATTTTAAACGAATGCACACTTTCCTTGCAATGATCATTTGCAAGTTATGCACAAAAGTTGTGTGTGTAGTGCAAAACTAGAATTCGTTCGACTTGCTTTGACATAAGTTATTGACTTGAAATGACTCATTGAAATGATTTTAAGGTTAAACGAATGCACACTTTCCTTGCAATGATCATTTGCAGGTTATGCACAAAACTTGTGTCCGTAGTGCAAAACTTGAATTCGTTCGACTTGCTTTGAAATTAGTTATTGACTTGAAATGACTCATTGAAATGATTTTAAGGATAAACGAATGCACACTTTCCTTGCAATGATCATTTGCAAGTTATGCACAAAAGTTGTGTCTGTAGTGCAAAACTAGAATTCGTTCGACTTGCTTTGGAGTAAGTTATTGACTTGAAATGACTCATTGAAATGACTTTAATTTTAAACGAATGCACACTTTCCTTGAAATGATCATTTGCAAGTTATGCACAAAACTTGTGTTTGTAGTGCAAAAATAGAATTCGTTCGAATTGCTTTGAAATAAGTGATTGACTTGAAATGACTCATTGAAATGATTTTAAGGATAAACGAATGCACACTTTCCTTGCAATGATCATTTGCAAGTTATGCACAAAAGTTGTGTCTGTAGTGCAAAACTAGAATTCGTTCGAATTGCTTTGACATAAGTTATTGACTTGAAAGGACTCATTGAAATGATTGTAATTTTAAACGAATGCACACTTTCCTTGCAATGATCATTTGCAAGTTATGCACAAAACTTGTGTTTGTAGTGCAAAAATAGAATTCGTTCGAATTGCTTTGAAATAAGTGATTGACTTGAAATGACTCATTGAAATGTTTTTAAGGATAAACGAATGCACACTTTCCTTGCAAAGATCATTTGCAAGTTATTCACAAAAGTTGTGTCTGTAGTGCAAAACTAGAATTCGTTCGACTTGCTTTGGAGTAAGTGATTGACTTGAAATGACTCATTGAAATGACTTTAATTTTAAACGAATGCACACTTTCCTTGCAATGATCATTTGCAAGTTATGCACAAAACTTGTGTTTGTAGTGCAAAAATGGACTTCGTTCAAATTGCTTTGAAATAAGTGATTGACTTGAAATGACTCATTGAAATGATTTTAAGGATAAACGAATGCACACTTTCCTTGCAATGATCATTTGCAAGTTATGCACAAAAGTTGTGTCTGTAGTGCAAAACTAGAATTCCTTCGACTTGCTTTGGTGTAAGTTATTGACTTGAAATGACTCATTGAAATGACTTTAATTTTAAACGAATGCACACTTTCCTTGCAATGATCATTTGCAAGTTATGCACAAAACTTGTGTTTGTAGTGCAAAAATAGAATTCGTTCGAATTGCTTTGAAATAAGTGATTGACTTGAAATGACTCATTGAAATGATTTTAAGGATAAACGAATGCACACTTTCCTTGCAATGATCATTTGCAAGTTATGCACAAAAGTTGTGTCCGTAGTGCAAAACTAGAATTCGTTCGAATTGCTTTGACATAAGTTATTGACTTGAAAGAACTCATTGAAATGATTTTAATTTTAAACGAATGCACACTTTCCTTGCAATGATCATTTGCATGTTATGCACAAAACTTGTGTCTGTAGTGCAAAACTTGAATTCGTTCGAATTGCTTTGACATAAGTTATTGACTTGAAAGGACTCATTGAAATGATTTTAATTTTAAACGAATGCACACTTTCCTTGCAATGATCATTTGCAAGTTATGCACAAAAGTTGTGTGTGTAGTGCAAAACTAGAATTCGTTCGACTTGCTTTGACATAAGTTATTGACTTGAAATGACTCATTGTAATGATTTTAAGGTTAAACGAATGCACACTTTCCTTGCAATGATCATTTGCATGTTATGCACAAAACTTGTGTCTGTAGTGCAAAACTTGAATTCGTTCGACTTGCTTTGAAATAAGTTATTGACTTGAAAGGACTCACTGAAATGATTTTAATTTTAAACGAATGCACACTTTCCTTGCAATGATCATTTGCATGTTATGCACAAAACTTGTGTCTGTAGTGCAAAACTTGAATTCGTTCGAATTGCTTTGACATAAGTTATTGACTTGAAAGAACTCATTGAAATGATTTTAATTTTAAACGAATGCACACTTTTCTTGCAATGATCATTTGCAAGTTATGCACAAAAGTTGTGTGTGTAGTGCAAAACTAGAATTCGTTCGACTTGCTTTGACATAAGTTATTGACTTGAAATGACTCATTGTAATGATTTTAAGGTTAAACGAATGCACACTTTCCTTGCAATGATCATTTGCAAGTTATGCACAAAAGTTGTGTGTGTAGTGCAAAACTAGAATTCGTTCGACTTGCTTTGACATAAGTTATTGACTTGAAATGACTCATTGAAATGATTTTAAGGTTAAACGAATGCACACTTTCCTTGCAATGATCATTTGCATGTTATGCACAAAACTTGTGTCTGTAGTGCAAAACTTGAATTCGTTCGACTTGCTTTGAAATAAGTTATTGACTTGAAATGACTCATTGAAATGATTTTAAGGATAAACGAATGCACACTTTCCTTGCAATGATCATTTGCAAGTTATGCACAAAAGTTGTGTCTGTAGTGCAAAACTAGAATTCGTTCGACTTGCTTTGGAGTAAGTTATTGACTTGAAATGACTCATTGAAATGACTTTAATTTTAAACGAATGCACACTTTCCTTGCAATGATCATTTGCAAGTTATGCACAAAACTTGTGTTTGTAGTGCAAAAATAGAATTCGTTCGAATTGCTTTGAAATAAGTGATTGACTTGAAATGACTCATTGAAATGTTTTTAAGGATAAACGAATGCACACTTTCCTTGCAATGATCATTTGCAAGTTATGCACAAAAGTTGTGTCTGTAGTGCAAAACTAGAATTCGTTCGACTTGCTTTGGAGTAAGTTATTGACTTGAAATGACTCATTGAAATGACTTTAATTTTAAACGAATGCACACTTTCCTTGCAATGATCATTTGCAAGTTATGCACAAAACTTGTGTTTGTAGTGCAAAAATAGAATTCGTTCGAATTGCTTTGAAATAAGTGATTGACTTGAAATGACTCATTGAAATGATTTTAAGGATAAACGAATGCACACTTTCCTTGCAATGATCATTTGCAAGTTATGCACAAAAGTTCTGTCTGTAGTGCAAAACTAGAATTCATTCGACTTGCTTTGGAGTAAGTTATTGACTTGAAATGACTCATTGAAATGACTTTAATTTTAAACGAATGCACACTTTCCTTGCAATGATCATTTGCATGTTATGCACAAAACTTGTGTCTGTAGTGCAAAACTTGAATTCGTTCGAATTGCTTTGACATAAGTTATTGACTTGAAAGGACTCATTGAAATGATTTTAATTTTAAACGAATGCACACTTTTCTTGCAATGATCATTTGCAAGTTATGCACAAAAGTTGTGTGTGTAGTGCAAAACTAGAATTCGTTCGACTTGCTTTGACATAAGTTATTGACTTGAAATGACTCATTGTAATGATTTTAAGGTTAAACGAATGCACACTTTCCTTGCAATGATCATTTGCAAGTTATGCACAAAAGTTGTGTGTGTAGTGCAAAACTAGAATTCGTTCGACTTGCTTTGACATAAGTTATTGACTTGAAATGACTCATTGAAATGATTTTAAGGTTAAACGAATGCACACTTTCCTTGCAATGATCATTTGCATGTTATGCACAAAACTTGTGTCTGTAGTGCAAAACTTGAATTCGTTCGACTTGCTTTGAAATAAGTTATTGACTTGAAATGACTCATTGAAATGATTTTAAGGATAAACGAATGCACACTTTCCTTGCAATGATCATTTGCAAGTTATGCACAAAAGTTGTGTCTGTAGTGCAAAACTAGAATTCGTTCGACTTGCTTTGGAGTAAGTTATTGACTTGAAATGACTCATTGAAATGACTTTAATTTTAAACGAATGCACACTTTCCTTGCAATGATCATTTGCAAGTTATGCACAAAACTTGTGTTTGTAGTGCAAAAATAGAATTCGTTCGAATTGCTTTGAAATAAGTGATTGACTTGAAATGACTCATTGAAATGTTTTTAAGGATAAACGAATGCACACTTTCCTTGCAATGATCATTTGCAAGTTATGCACAAAAGTTGTGTCTGTAGTGCAAAACTAGAATTCGTTCGACTTGCTTTGGAGTAAGTTATTGACTTGAAATGACTCATTGAAATGACTTTAATTTTAAACGAATGCACACTTTCCTTGCAATGATCATTTGCAAGTTATGCACAAAACTTGTGTTTGTAGTGCAAAAATAGAATTCGTTCGAATTGCTTTGAAATAAGTGATTGACTTGAAATGACTCATTGAAATGTTTTTAAGGATAAACGAATGCACACTTTCCTTGCAATGATCATTTGCAAGTTATGCACAAAAGTTGTGTCTGTAGTGCAAAACTAGAATTCGTTCGACTTGCTTTGGAGTAAGTTATTGACTTGAAATGACTCATTGAAATGACTTTAATTTTAAACGAATGCACACTTTCCTTGCAATGATCATTTGCAAGTTATGCACAAAACTTGTGTTTGTAGTGCAAAAATAGAATTCGTTCGAATTGCTTTGAAATAAGTGATTGACTTGAAATGACTCATTGAAATGATTTTAAGGATAAACGAATGCACACTTTCCTTGCAATGATCATTTGCAAGTTATGCACAAAAGTTCTGTTTGTAGTGCAAAACTAGAATTCATTCGACTTGCTTTGGAGTAAGTTATTGACTTGAAATGACTCATTGAAATGACTTTAATTTTAAACGAATGCACACTTTCCTTGCAATGATCATTTGCAAGTTATGCACAAAACTTGTGTTTGTAGTGCAAAAATAGAATTCGTTCGACTTGCTTTGAAATAAGTGATTGACTTGAAATGACTCATTGAAATGTTTTTAAGGATAAACGAATGCACACTTTCCTTGCAATGATCATTTGCAAGTTATGCACAAAAGTTGTGTCTGTAGTGCAAAACTAGAATTCGTTCGACTTGCTTTGGAGTAAGTTATTGACTTGAAATGACTCATTGAAATGACTTTAATTTTAAACGAATGCACACTTTCCTTGCAATGATCATTTGCAAGTTATGCACAAAACTTGTGTTTGTAGTGCAAAAATACAATTCGTTCGAATTGCTTTGAAATAAGTGATTGACTTGAAACGACTCGTTGAAATGATTTTAAGGATAAACGAATGCACACTTTCCTTGCAATGATCATTTGCAAGTTATGCACAAAAGTTGTGTCTGTAGTGCAAAACTAGAATTCCTTCGACTTGCTTTGGTGTAAGTTATTGACTTGAAATGACTCATTGAAATGACTTTAATTTTAAACGAATGCACACTTTCCTTGCAATGATCATTTGCAAGTTATGCACAAAACTTGTGTTTGTAGTGCAAAAATAGAATTCGTTCGAATTGCTTTGAAATAAGTGATTGACTTGAAATGACTCATTGAAATGATTTTAAGGATAAACGAATGCACACTTTCCTTGCAATGATCATTTGCAAGTTATGCACAAAAGTTGTGTCCGTAGTGCAAAACTAGAATTCGTTCGAATTGCTTTGACATAAGTTATTGACTTGAAAGGACTCATTGAAATGATTGTAATTTTAAATGAATGCACACGTTCCTTGCAATGATCATTTGCATGTTATGCACAAAACTTGTGTTTGTAGTGCAAAAATAGAATTCGTTCGAATTGCTTTGAAATAAGTGATTGACTTGAAATGACTCATTGAAATGTTTTGAAGGATAAACGAATGCACACTTTCCTTGCAATGATCATTTGCAAGTTATGCACAAAAGTTGTGTCTGTAGTGCAAAACTAGAATTCGTTCGACTTGCTTTGGAGTAAGTTATTGACTTGAAATGACTCATTGAAATGACTTTAATTTTAAACGAATGCACACTTTCCTTGCAATGATCATTTGCAAGTTATGCACAAAAGTTGTGTCTGTAGTGCAAAACTAGAATTCGTTCGACTTGCTTTGGAGTAAGTTATTGACTTGAAATGACTCATTGAAATGACTTTAATTTTAAACGAATGCACACTTTCCTTGCAATGATCATTTGCAAGTTATGCACAAAACTTGTGTTTGTAGTGCAAAAATAGAATTCGTTCGAATTGCTTTGAAATAAGTGATTGACTTGAAATGACTCATTGAAATGTTTTTAAGGATAAACGAATGCACACTTTCCTTGCAATGATCATTTGCAAGTTATGCACAAAAGTTGTGTCTGTAGTGCAAAACTAGAATTCGTTCGACTTGCTTTGGAGTAAGTTATTGACTTGAAATGACTCCTTGAAATGATTTTAATTTTAAACGAATGCACACTTTCCTTACAATGATCATTTGCAAGTTATGCACAAAACTTGTGTTTGTAGTGCAAAAATAGAATTCGTTCGCATTGCTTTGAAATAAGTAATTTACTTGAAATGACTCATTGAATTGATTTTAAGGTTAAACGAATGCACACTTTCCTTGCAATGATGATTTGCAAGTTATGCACAAAAGTTGTGTCTGTAGTGCAAAACTAGAATTCGTTCGACTTGCTTTGGAGTAAGTTATTGACTTGAAATGACTCATTGAAATGACTTTAATTTTAAACGAATGCACACTTTCCTTGCAATGATCATTTGCAAGTTATGCACAAAACTTGTGTTTGTAGTGCAAAAATAGAATTCGTTCGAATTGCCTTGAAATAAGTGATTGACTTGAAATGACTCATTGAAATGTTTTTAAGGATAAACGAATGCACACTTTCCTTGCAATGATCATTTGCAAGTTATGCACAAAAGTTGTGTCTGTAGTGCAAAACTAGAATTCGTTCGACTTGCTTTGGAGTAAGTTATTGACTTGAAATGACTCATTGAAATGACTTTAATTTTAAACGAATGCACACTTTCCTTGCAATGATCATTTGCAAGTTATGCACAAAACTTGTGTTTGTAGTGCAAAAATAGAATTCGTTCGAATTGCTTTGAAATAAGTGATTGACTTGAAATGACTCATTGAAATGATTTTAAGGATAAACGAATGCACACTTTCCTTGCAATGATCATTTGCAAGTTATGCACAAAAGTTGTGTCTGTAGTGCAAAACTAGAATTCGTTCGAATTGCTTTGACGTAAGTTATTGACTTGATAGGACTCATTGAAATGATTGTAATTTTAAACGAATGCACACTTTCCTTGCAATGATCATTTGCAAGTTATGCACAAAACTTGTGTTTGTAGTGCAAAAATAGAATTCGTTCGAATTGCTTTGAAATAAGTGATTGACTTGAAATGACTCATTGAAATGATTTTAAGGATAAACGAATGCACACTTTCCTTGCAATGATCATTTGCAAGTTATGCACAAAAGTTGTGTCTGTAGTGCAAAACTAGAATTCGTTCGAATTGCTTTGACGTAAGTTATTGACTTGATAGGACTCATTGAAATGATTGTAATTTTAAACGAATGCACACTTTCCTTGCAATGATCATTTGGAAGTTATGCACAAAACTTGTGTTTGTAGTGCAAAAATAGAATTCGTTCGAATTGCTTTGAAATAAGTGATTGACTTGAAATGACTCATTGAACTGTTTTTAAGGATAAACGAATGCAGACTTTCCTTGCAATGATCATTTGCAAGTTATGCACAAAAGTTCTGTCTGTAGTGCAAAACTAGAATTCATTCGACTTGCTTTGGAGTAAGTTATTGACTTGAAATGACTCATTGAAATGACTTTAATTTTAAACGAATGCACACTTTCCTTGCAATGATCATTTGCAAGTTATGCACAAAACTTGTGTTTGTAGTGCAAAAATAGAATTCGTTCGAATTGCTTTGAAATAAGTGATTGACTTGAAATGACTCATTGAAATGATTTTAAGGATAAACGAATGCACACTTTCCTTGCAATGATCATTTGCAAGTTATGCACAAAAGTTGTGTCCGTAGTGCAAAACTAGAATTCGTTCGAATTGCTTTGACATAAGTTATTGACTTGAAAGGACTCATTGAAATGATTGTAATTTTAAACGAATGCACACGTTCCTTGCAATGATCATTTGCATGTTATGCACAAAACTTGTGTTTGTAGTGCAAAAATAGAATTCGTTCGAATTGCTTTGAAATAAGTGATTGACTTGAAATGACTCATTGAAATGTTTTGAAGGATAAACGAATGCACACTTTCCTTGCAATGATCATTTGCAAGTTATGCACAAAAGTTGTCTCTGTAGTGCAAAACTAGAATTCGTTCGACTTGCTTTGGAGTAAGTTATTGACTTGAAATGACTCATTGAAATGACTTTAGTTTTAAACGAATGCACACTTTCCTTGCAATGATCATTTGCAAGTTATGCACAAAACTTGTGTTTGTAGTGCAAAAATAGAATTCGTTCGAATTGCTTTGAAATAAGTGATTGACTTGAAATAACTCATTGAAATGATTTTAAGGATAAACGAATGCACACTTTCCTTGCAATGATCATTTGCAAGTTATGCACAAAAGTTGTGTCTGTAGTGCAAAACTAGAATTTGTTCGAATTGCTTTGAAATAAGTTATTGACTTGAAATGATTTTAAGGTTAAACGAAAGCACACTTTCCTTGCAATGATCATTTGCATGTTATGCACAAAAGTTGTGTCTGTAGTGCCAAACTAGAATTCGTTCGACTTGCTTTAGAGTAAGTTATTGACTTGAAATGACTCCTTGAAATGATTTTAATTTTAAACGAATGCACACTTTCCTTACAATGATCATTTGCAAGTTATGCACAAAACTTGTGTTTGTAGTGCAAAAATAGAATTCGTTCGCATTGCTTTGAAATAAGTAATTTACTTGAAATGACTCATTGAATTGATTTTAAGGTTAAACGAATGCACACTTTCCTTGCAATGATGATTTGCAAGTTATGCACAAAAGTTGTGTCTGTAGTGCAAAACTAGAATTCGTTCGACTTGCTTTGGAGTAAGTTATTGACTTGAAATGACTCATTGAAATGACTTTAATTTTAAACGAATGCACACTTTCCTTGCAATGATCATTTGCAAGTTATGCACAAAACTTGTGTTTGTAGTGCAAAAATAGAATTCGTTCGAATTGCCTTGAAATAAGTGATTGACTTGAAATGACTCATTGAAATGTTTTTAAGGATAAACGAATGCACACTTTCCTTGCAATGATCATTTGCAAGTTATGCACAAAAGTTGTGTCTGTAGTGCAAAACTAGAATTCGTTCGACTTGCTTTGGAGTAAGTTATTGACTTGAAATGACTCATTGAAATGACTTTAATTTTAAACGAATGCACACTTTCCTTGCAATGATCATTTGCAAGTTATGCACAAAACTTGTGTTTGTAGTGCAAAAATAGAATTCGTTCGAATTGCTTTGAAATAAGTGATTGACTTGAAATGACTCATTGAAATGATTTTAAGGATAAACGAATGCACACTTTCCTTGCAATGATCATTTGCAAGTTATGCACAAAAGTTGTGTCTGTAGTGCAAAACTAGAATTCGTTCGAATTGCTTTGACGTAAGTTATTGACTTGATAGGACTCATTGAAATGATTGTAATTTTAAACGAATGCACACTTTCCTTGCAATGATCATTTGCAAGTTATGCACAAAACTTGTGTTTGTAGTGCAAAAATAGAATTCGTTCGAATTGCTTTGAAATAAGTGATTGACTTGAAATGACTCATTGAAATGATTTTAAGGATAAACGAATGCACACTTTCCTTGCAATGATCATTTGCAAGTTATGCACAAAAGTTGTGTCTGTAGTGCAAAACTAGAATTCGTTCGAATTGCTTTGACGTAAGTTATTGACTTGATAGGACTCATTGAAATGATTGTAATTTTAAACGAATGCACACTTTCCTTGCAATGATCATTTGCAAGTTATGCACAAAACTTGTGTTTGTAGTGCAAAAATAGAATTCGTTCGAATTGCTTTGAAATAAGTGATTGACTTGAAATGACTCATTGAACTGTTTTTAAGGATAAACGAATGCACACTTTCCTTGCAATGATCATTTGCAAGTTATGCACAAAAGTTCTGTCTGTAGTGCAAAAATAGAATTCGTTCGACTTGCTTTGGAGTAAGTTATTGACTTGAAATGACTCATTGAAATGACTTTAATTTTAAACGAATGCACACTTTCCTTGCAATGATCATTTGCAAGTTATGCACAAAACTTGTGTTTGTAGTGCAAAAATAGAATTCGTTCGAATTGCTTTGAAATAAGTGATTGACTTGAAATGACTCATTGAAATGATTTTAAGGATAAACGAATGCACACTTTCCTTGCAATGATCATTTGCAAGTTATGCACAAAAGTTGTGTCCGTAGTGCAAAACTAGAATTCGTTCGAATTGCTTTGAAATAAGTGATTGACTTGAAAGGACTCATTGAAATGATTGTAATTTTAAACGAATGCACACGTTCGTTGCAATGATCATTTGCATGTTATGCACAAAACTTGTGTTTGTAGTGCAAAAATAGAATTCGTTCGAATTGCTTTGAAATAAGTGATTGACTTGAAATGACTCATTGAAATGTTTTGAAGGATAAACGAATGCACACTTTCCTTGCAATGATCATTTGCAAGTTATGCACAAAAGTTGTGTCTGTAGTGCAAAACTAGAATTCGTTCGACTTGCTTTGGAGTAAGTTATTGACTTGAAATGACTCATTGAAATGACTTTAATTTTAAACGAATGCACACTTTCCTTGCAATGATCATTTGCAAGTTATGCACAAAACTTGTGTTTGTAGTGCAAAAATAGAATTCGTTCGAATTGCTTTGAAATAAGTGATTGACTTGAAATAACTCATTGAAATGATTTTAAGGATAAACGAATGCACACTTTCCTTGCAATGATCATTTGCAAGTTATGCACAAAAGTTGTGTCTGTAGTGCAAAACTAGAATTCGTTCGACTTGCTTTGGAGTAAGTTATTGACTTGAAATGACTCATTGAAATGACTTTAATTTTAAACGAATGCACACTTTCCTTGCAATGATCATTTGCAAGTTATGCACAAAACTTGTGTTTGTAGTGCAAAAATAGAATTCGTTCGAATTGCTTTGAAATAAGTGATTGACTTGAAATGACTCATTGAAATGATTTTAAGGATAAACGAATGCACACTTTCCTTGCAATGATCATTTGCAAGTTATGCACAAAAGTTGTGTCTGTAGTGCAAAACTAGAATTCGTTCGAATTGCTTTGACGTAAGTTATTGACTTGATAGGACTCATTGAAATGATTGTAATTTTAAACGAATGCACACTTTCCTTGCAATGATCATTTGCAAGTTATGCACAAAACTTGTGTTTGTAGTGCAAAACTAGAATTCGTTCGAATTGCTTTGAAATAAGTGATTGACTTGAAAGGACTCATTGAAATGATTGTAATTTTAAACGAATGCACACGTTCCTTGCAATGATCATTTGCATGTTATGCACAAAACTTGTGTTTGTAGTGCAAAAATAGAATTCGTTCGAATTGCTTTGAAATAAGTAATTTACTTGAAATGACTCATTGAAATGATTTTAAGGATAAACGAATGCACACTTTCCTTGCAATGATAATTCGCACGTTATGCACAAAAGTTGTGTCTGTAGTGCAAAACTAGAATTCGTTCGACTTCCTTCGAAATAAGTCATTGACTTGAAATGACTCATTGAAATGATTTTAAGGTTAAACGAATGCACATTTTCCTTGCAATGATCATTTGCATGTTATGCACAAAACTTGTGTCTGTAGTGCAAAACTTGAATTCGTTCGACTTGCTTTGAAATAAGTTATTGACTTGAAATGACTCATTGAAATGATTTTAAGGTTAAACGAATGCACACTTTCCTTGCAATGATCATTTGCAAGTTATGCACAAAACTTGTGTTTGTAGTGCAAAAATAAAATTTGTTCGACTTGCCTTGAAATAAGTTATTGACTTGAAATGACTCTTTGAAATGATTTTAAGGTTCAACGAATGCACACTTTCCTTGCATTGATCATTTGCAAGTTCTGCACAAAACTTGTGTTTGTAGTGCAAAAATAGAATTCGTTCGAATTGCTTTGAAATAAGTGATTGACTTGAAATGACTCATTGAAATGATTTTAAGGATAAACGAATGCACACTTTCCTTGCAATGATCATTTGCAAGTTATGCACAAAAGTTGTGTCTGTAGTGCAAAACTAGAATTCGTTCGAATTGCTTTGACATAAGTTATTGACTTGAAAGGACTCATTGAAATGATTTTAATTTTAAACGAATGCACACTTTCCTTGCAATGATCATTTGCAAGTTATGCACAAAAGTTGTGTGTGTAGTGCAAAACTAGAATTCGTTCGACTTGCCTTGAAATAAGTTATTGACTTGGAATGACTCATTGAAATGATTTTAAGGTTAAACGAATGCACACTTTCCTTGCAATGATCATTTGTAAGTCATGCACAAAACTTGACTTTGTACTGCAAAAATAGAATGCGTTCGACTTGCTTTGAAATAAGTTATTGACTTGAAATGACTCATTGAAATGATTTTAAGGTTAAACGAATGGACACTTTCCTTGCATTGATCATTTGCAAGTTATGCACAAAACTTGTGTTTGTAGTGCAAAAATAGAATTCGTTCGACTTGCTTTGAAACAAGTTATTGACTTGAAATGACTCATCGAAATGATTTTAAGGTTAAACGAATGCACACTTTCCTTGCATTGATCATTTGCAAGTTATGCACAAAACTTGTGTTTGTAGTGCAAAAACAGAATGCGTTCGACTTGCTTTGAAATAAGTTATTGACTAGAAATGACTCATTGAAATGATTTTAAGGTTAAACGAATGCCCACTTTCCCTGCATTGATCATTTGCAAGTTATGCACAAAAGTTGTGTTTGTAGTGAAAAAATAGAATTCGCTCGAATTGCTTTGAAAGAAGATATTGAGTTGAAATGACTCATTGAAATGATTTTAAGGTTAAACGAATAGACACTTTCTTTGCATTGATCATTTGCAAGTTATGCGCAAAACTTGTGTTTGTAGTGCAAAAATAGAATTCGTTCGACTTGCTTCGAAATAAGTTATTGACTTGAAATGACTCATTGAATTGATTGTAAGGTTAAACGAATGCACACTTTCCTTGCATTGATCATTTGCAAGTTATGCACAAAACTTGTGTTTGTAGTGCAAAAATAGAATTCGTTCGACTTGCTTTGAAATAAATTATTCACTTGAAATGACTCATCGAAATGATTTTAAGGTTAAACGAACGCACACTTTCCTTGCATTGATCATTTGCAAGTTATGCACAAAACTTGTGTTTGTAGTGCAAAAACAGAATGCGTTCGACTTGCTTTGAAATAAGTTATTGACTAGAAATCACTTATTGAAATGATTTTAAGGTTAAACGAATTCATACTTTCCTTGCATTGATCATTTGCAAGTTATGCACAAAAGTTGTGTTTGTAGTGAAAAAATAGAATTCGTTCGACTTGCTTTGAAAGAAGATATTGAGTTGAAATGACTCATTGAAATGATTTTAAGGTTAAACGAATGGACACTTTCCTTGCATTGATCATTTGCAAGTTATGCACAAAACTTGTGTTTTTAGTGCAAAAATAGAATTCGTTCGACTTGCTTTGAAATAAGTTATTGACTTGAAATGACTCATCGAAATGATTTTAAGGTTAAACGAATGCACACTTTCCTTGCATTGATCATTTGCAAGTTATGCACAAAACTTGTGTTTGTAGTGCAAAAATAGAATTTGTTCGACTTGCCTTGAAATAAGTTATTGACTTGAAATGACTCATTGAAATGATTTTAAGGTTAGAGGAATGCACACTTTCCTTGCAATGATCATTTGCAAGTTATGCACAAAACTTGACTTTGTAGTGCAAAAATAGAATGCGTTCGACTTGCTTTGAAATAAGTTATTGAGTTGAAATGACTCAATGAAATGATTTTAAGGTTCAACGAATGCACACTTTCCTTGCAATGATCATTTGCAAGTTATGCACAAAACTTGGGTTTGTAGTGCAAAAATAGAATGCGTTCGACTTGCTTTGAAATAAGTTATTGACTTGAAATGACTCATTGAAATGATTTTAAGGTTAAACGAATGGACACTTTCCTTGCATTATCATTTGCAAGTTATGCACAAAACTGGTGTTTGTAGTGCAAAAATAGAATTCGTTCGACTTGCTTTGAAACAAGTTATTGACTTGAAATGACTCATAGAAATGATTTTAAGGTTAAACGAATGCACACTTTCCTTGCATTGATCATTTGCAAGTTATGCACAAAACTTGTGTTTGTAGTGCAAAAACAGAATGCGTTCGACTTGCTTTGAAATAAGTTATTGACTTGGAATAATGACTCATCGAAATGATTTTAAGGTTAAACGAATGCACACTTTCCTTGCATTAATCATTTGGAAGTTATGCACAAAACTTGTGTTTGTAGTGCAAAAATAGAATTCGTTCGACTTGCTTTGAAATAAGTTATTGACTTGAAATGACTCATCGAAATGATTTTAAGGATAAACAAATGGACACTTTCCTTTCAATGATCGTTTGCAAGTTATGCACAAAACTTGTGTTTGTAGTGCAAAAATAGAATTCGTTCGACTTGCTTTGAAATAAGTTATTGACTTGAAATGACTCATCGAAATGATTTTAAGGTTAAACGAATGCACACTTTCCTTGCATTGATCATTTGCAAGTTATGCACAAAACTTGTGTTTGTAGTGCAAAAATAGAATTTGTTCGACTTGCCTTGAAATAAGTTATTGACTTGAAATGACTCATCGAAATGCATTTAAGGATAAACGAATGGACACTTTCCTTTCAATGATCATTTGCAAGTTATGCACAAAACTTGTGTTTGTAGTGCAAAAACAGAAGGCGTTCGACTTGCTTTGAAATAAGTTATTGACTTGAAACGACTCATTGAAATGATTTTAAGGTTAAACGAATGCACACTTTCCTTGCAATGATCATTTGCAAGTTATGCACAAAACTTGTGTTTGTAGTGCAAAAATAGAATTTGTTCGACTTGCCTTGAAATAAGTTATTGACTTGAAATGACTCATTGAAATGATTTTAAGGTTCAACGAATGCACACTTTCCTTGCATTGATCATTTGCAAGTTCTGCACAAAACTTGTATTTGTAGTGCAAATATAGAATTCGTTCGACTTGCTTTGAAATAAGTTATTGACTTGAAATGACTCATCGAAATGATTTTAAGGATAAACAAATGGACACTTTCCTTTCAATGATCGTTTGCAAGTTATGCACAAAACTTGTGTTTGTAGTGCAAAAATAGAATTCGTTCGACTTGCTTTGAAATAAGTTATTGACTTGAAATGACTCATCGAAATGATTTTAAGGTTAAACGAATGCACACTTTCCTTGCATTGATCATTTGCAAGTTATGCACAAAACTTGTGTTTGTAGTGCAAAAATAGAATTTGTTCGACTTGCCTTGAAATAAGTTATTGACTTGAAATGACTCATTGAAATGATTTTAAGGTTAAACGAATGCACACTTTCCTTGCAATGATCATTTGTAAGTCATGCACAAAACTTGACTTTGTAGTGCAAAAATAGAATGCGTTCGACTTGCTTTGAAATAAGTTATTGACTTGAAATGACTCATTGAAATGATTTTAAGGTTAAACGAATGGACACTTTCCTTGCATTGATCATTTGCAAGTTATGCACAAAACTTGTGTTTGTAGTGCAAAAATAGAATTCGTTCGACTTGCTTTGAAACAAGTTATTGACTTGAAATGACTCATCGAAATGATTTTAAGGTTAAACGAATGCACACTTTCCTTGCATTGATCATTTGCAAGTTATGCACAAAACTTGTGTTTGTAGTGCAAAAACAGAATGCGTTCGACTTGCTTTGAAATAAGTTATTGACTAGAAATGACTCATTGAAATGATTTTAAGGTTAAACGAATGCCCACTTTTCCTGCATTGATCATTTGCAAGTTATGCACAAAAGTTGTGTTTGTAGTGAAAAAATAGAATTCGCTCGAATTGCTTTGAAATAAGTTATTGACTTGAAATGACTCATCGAAATGATTTTAAGGATAAACGAATGGACACTTTCCTTTCAATGATCATTTGCAAGTTATGCACAAAACTTGTGTTTGTAGTGCAAAAACAGAATGCGTTCGACTTGCTTTGAAATAAGTTATTGACTAGAAATGACTCATTGAAATGATTTTAAGGTTAAACGAATGCACACTTTCCTTGCATTGATCATTTGCAAGTTATGCACAAAACTTGTGTTTGTAGTGCAAAAATAGAATTTGTTCGACTTGCCTTGAAATAAGTTATTGACTTGAAATGACTCATCGAAATGCATTTAAGGATAAACGAATGGACACTTTCCTTTCAATGATCATTTGCAAGTTATGCACAAAACTTGTGTTTGTAGTGCAAAAACAGAAGGCGTTCGACTTGCTTTGAAATAAGTTATTGACTTGAAACGACTCATTGAAATGATTTTAAGGTTAAACGAATGCACACTTTCCTTGCAATGATCATTTGCAAGTTATGCACAAAACTTGTGTTTGTAGTGCAAAAATAGAATTTGTTCGACTTGCCTTGAAATAAGTTATTGACTTGAAATGACTCATTGAAATGATTTTAAGGTTCAACGAATGCACACTTTCCTTGCATTGATCATTTGCAAGTTCTGCACAAAACTTGTATTTGTAGTGCAAATATAGAATTCGTTCGACTTGCTTTGAAATAAGTTATTGACTTGAAATGACTCATCGAAATGATTTTAAGGATAAACAAATGGACACTTTCCTTTCAAAGATCGTTTGCAAGTTATGCACAAAACTTGTGTTTGTAGTGCAAAAATAGAATTCGTTCGACTTGCTTTGAAATAAGTTATTGACTTGAAATGACTCATCGAAATGATTTTAAGGTTAAACGAATGCACACTTTCCTTGCATTGATCATTTGCAAGTTATGCACAAAACTTGTGTTTGTAGTGCAAAAATAGAATTTGTTCGACTTGCCTTGAAATAAGTTATTGACTTGAAATGACTCATTGAAATGATTGTAATTTTAAACGAATGCACACTTTCCTTGCAATGATCATTTGCAAGTTATGCACAAAACTTGTGTTTGTAGTGCAAAAATAGAATTCGTTCGAATTGCTTTGAAATAAGTGATTGACTTGAAATGACTCATTGAAATGATTTTAAGGATAAACGAATGCACACTTTCCTTGCAATGATCATTTGCAAGTTATGCACAAAAGTTGTGTCTGTAGTGCAAAACTAGAATTCGTTCGAATTGCTTTGACATAAGTTATTGACTTGAAATGACTCATTGAAATGATTGTAATTTTAAACGAATGCACACGTTCCTTGCAATGATCATTTGCAAGTTATGCACAAAACTTGTGTTTGTAGTGCAAAAATAGAATTCGTTCGAATTGCTTTGAAATAAGTGATTGACTTGAAATGACTCATTGAAATGATTTTAAGGATAAACGAATGCACACTTTCCTTGCAATGATCATTTGCAAGTTATGCACAAAAGTTGTGTGTGTAGTGCAAAACTAGAATTCGTTCGAATTGCTTTGACATAAGTTATTGACTTGAAAGGACTCATTGAAATGATTTTAATTTTAAACGAATGCACACTTTCCTTGCAATGATCATTTGCAAGTTATGCACAAAACTTGTGTTTGTAGTGCAAAAATAGAATTCGTTCGAATTGCTTTGACATAAGTTATTGACTTGAAATGACTCATTGAAATGATTTTAAGGTTAAACGAATGCACACTTTCCTTGCAATGATCATTTGCAAGTTATGCACAAAACTTGTGTTTGTAGTGCAAAAATAGAATTCGTTCGAATTGCTTTGAAATAAGTGATTGACTTGAAATGACTCATTGAAATGATTTTAAGGATAAACGAATGCACACTTTCCTTGCAATGATCATTTGCAAGTTATGCACAAAAGTTGTGTGTGTAGTGCAAAACTAGAATTCGTTCGACTTGCTTTGACATAAGTTATTGACTTGAAATGACTCATTGAAATGATTTTAAGGTTAAACGAATGCACACTTTCCTTGCAATGATCATTTTGCATGTTATGCACAAAACTTGTGTCTGTAGTGCAAAACTTGAATTCGTTCGACTTGCTTTGAAATAAGTTATTGACTTGAAATGACTCATTGAAATGATTTTAAGGATAAACGAATGCACACTTTCCTTGCAATGATCATTTGCAAGTTATGCACAAAAGTTGTGTCTGTAGTGCAAAACTAGAATTCGTTCGACTTGCTTTGGAGTAAGTTATTGACTTGAAATGACTCATTGAAATGACTTTAATTTTAAACGAATGCACACTTTCCTTGCAATGATCATTTGCAAGTTATGCACAAAACTTGTGTTTGTAGTGCAAAAATAGAATTCGTTCGAATTGCTTTGAAATAAGTGATTGACTTGAAATGACTCATTGAAATGATTTAAAGGATAAACGAATGCACACTTTCCTTGCAATGATCATTTGCAAGTTATGCACAAAAGTTGTGTCCGTAGTGCAAAACTAGAATTCGTTCGAATTGCTTTGAAATAAGTGATTGACTTGAAATGACTCATTGAAATGATTTTAAGGATAAACGAATGCACACTTTCCTTGCAATGATCATTTGCAAGTTATGCACAAAAGTTGTGTCTGTAGTGCAAAACTAGAATTCGTTCGAATTGCTTTGACATAAGTTATTGACTTGAATGGACTCATTGAAATGATTTTAATTTTAAACGAATGCACACTTTCCTTGCAATGATCATTTGCAAGTTATGCACAAAAGTTGTGTGTGTAGTGCAAAACTAGAATTCGTTCGACTTGCTTTGACATAAGTTATTGACTTGAAATGACTCATTGAAATGATTTTAAGGTTAAACGAATGCACACTTTCCTTGCAATGATCATTTGCATGTTATGCACAAAACTGGTGTCTGTAGTGCAAAACTTGAATTCGTTCGACTTGCTTTGAAATAAGTTATTGACTTGAAATGACTCATTGAAATGATTTTAAGGATAAACGAATGCACACTTTCCTTGCAATGATCATTTGCAAGTTATGCACAAAAGTTGTGTCTGTAGTGCAAAACTAGAATTCGTTCGACTTGCTTTGGAGTAAGTTATTGACTTGAAATGACTCATTGAAATGACTTTAATTTTAAACGAATGCACACTTTCCTTGCAATGATCATTTGCAAGTTATGCACAAAACTTGTGTTTGTAGTGCAAAAATAGAATTCGTTCGACTTGCTTTGAAACAAGTTATTGACTTGAAATGACTCATAGAAATGATTTTAAGGTTAAACGAATGCACACTTTCCTTGCATTGATCATTTGCAAGTTATGCACAAAACTTGTGTTTGTAGTGCAAAAACAGAATGCGTTCGACTTGCTTTGAAATAAGTTATTGACTTGGAATAATGACTCATCGAAATGATTTTAAGGTTAAACGAATGCACACTTTCCTTGCATTGATCATTTGGAAGTTATGCACAAAACTTGTGTTTGTAGTGCAAAAATAGAATTCGTTCGACTTGCTTTGAAATAAGTTATTGACTTGAAATGACTCATCGAAATGATTTTAAGGATAAACAAATGGACACTTTCCTTTCAATGATCGTTTGCAAGTTATGCACAAAACTTGTGTTTGTAGTGCAAAAATAGAATTCGTTCGACTTGCTTTGAAATAAGTTATTGACTTGAAATGACTCATCGAAATGATTTTAAGGTTAAACGAATGCACACTTTCCTTGCATTGATCATTTGCAAGTTATGCACAAAACTTGTGTTTGTAGTGCAAAAATAGAATTTGTTCGACTTGCCTTGAAATAAGTTATTGACTTGAAATGACTCATCGAAATGCATTTAAGGATAAACGAATGGACACTTTCCTTTCAATGATCATTTGCAAGTTATGCACAAAACTTGTGTTTGTAGTGCAAAAACAGAAGGCGTTCGACTTGCTTTGAAATAAGTTATTGACTTGAAACGACTCATTGAAATGATTTTAAGGTTAAACGAATGCACACTTTCCTTGCAATGATCATTTGCAAGTTATGCACAAAACTTGTGTTTGTAGTGCAAAAATAGAATTTGTTCGACTTGCCTTGAAATAAGTTATTGACTTGAAATGACTCATTGAAATGATTTTAAGGTTCAACGAATGCACACTTTCCTTGCATTGATCATTTGCAAGTTCTGCACAAAACTTGTATTTGTAGTGCAAATATAGAATTCGTTCGACTTGCTTTGAAATAAGTTATTGACTTGAAATGACTCATCGAAATGATTTTAAGGATAAACAAATGGACACTTTCCTTTCAATGATCGTTTGCAAGTTATGCACAAAACTTGTGTTTGTAGTGCAAAAATAGAATTCGTTCGACTTGCTTTGAAATAAGTTATTGACTTGAAATGACTCATCGAAATGATTTTAAGGTTAAACGAATGCACACTTTCCTTGCATTGATCATTTGCAAGTTATGCACAAAACTTGTGTTTGTAGTGCAAAAATAGAATTTGTTCGACTTGCCTTGAAATAAGTTATTGACTTGAAATGACTCATTGAAATGATTTTAAGGTTAAATGAATGCACACTTTCCTTGCAATGATCATTTGTAAGTCATGCACAAAACTTGACTTTGTAGTGCAAAAATAGAATGCGTTCGACTTGCTTTGAAATAAGTTATTGACTTGAAATGACTCATTGAAATGATTTTAAGGTTAAACGAATGGACACTTTCCTTGCATTGATCATTTGCAAGTTATGCACAAAACTTGTGTTTGTAGTGCAAAAATAGAATTCGTTCGACTTGCTTTGAAACAAGTTATTGACTTGAAATGACTCATCGAAATGATTTTAAGGTTAAACGAATGCACACTTTCCGTGCATTGATCATTTGCAAGTTATGCACAAAACTTGTGTTTGTAGTGCAAAAACAGAATGCGTTCGACTTGCTTTGAAATAAGTTATTGACTAGAAATGACTCATTGAAATGATTTTAAGGTTAAACGAATGCCCACTTTTCCTGCATTGATCATTTGCAAGTTATGCACAAAAGTTGTGTTTGTAGTGAAAAAATAGAATTCGCTCGAATTGCTTTGAAATAAGTTATTGACTTGAAATGACTCATCGAAATGATTTTAAGGATAAACGAATGGACACTTTCCTTTCAATGATCATTTGCAAGTTATGCACAAAACTTGTGTTTGTAGTGCAAAAACAGAATGCGTTCGACTTGCTTTGAAATAAGTTATTGACTAGAAATGACTCATTGAAATGATTTTAATGTTAAACGAATGCACACTTTCCTTGCATTGATCATTTGCATGTTATTCACAAAACTTGTGTTTGTAGTGAAAAAATAGAATTCGTTCGAATTGCTTTGAAAGAAGATATTGAGTTGAAATGACTCATCGAAATGATTTTAAGGTTAAACGAATGGACACTTTCCTTGCATTGATCATTTGCAAATTATGCGCAAAACTTGTGTTTGTAGTGCAAAAATAGAATTCGTTCGACTTGCTTTGAAATAAATTATTGACTTGAAATGACTCATTGAAATGATTGAAAGGTTAAACGAATGCACACTTTCCTTGCATTTGCAAGTTATGCACAAAACTTGTGTTTGTAGTGCAAAAATAGAATTCGTTCGAATTGCTTTGAAATAAGTGATTGACTTGAAATGACTCATTGAAATGATTTTAAGGATAAACGAATGCACACTTTCCTTGCAATGATCATTTGCAAGTTATGCACAAAAGTTGTGTCTGTAGTGCAAAACTAGAATTCGTTCGAATTGCTTTGACATAAGTTATTGACTTGAAATGACTCATTGAAATGATTGTAATTTTAAACGAATGCACACGTTCCTTGCAATGATCATTTGCAAGTTATGCACAAAACTTGTGTTTGTAGTGCAAAAATAGAATTCGTTCGAATTGCTTTGAAATAAGTGATTGACTTGAAATGACTCATTGAAATGATTTTAAGGATAAACGAATGCACACTTTCCTTGCAATGATCATTTGCAAGTTATGCACAAAAGTTGTGTCTGTAGTGCAAAACTAGAATTCGTTCGAATTGCTTTGACATAAGTTATTGACTTGAAAGGACTCATTGAAATGATTTTAATTTTAAACGAATGCACACTTTCCTTGCAATGATCATTTGCAAGTTATGCACAAAACTTGTGTTTGTAGTGCAAAAATAGAATTCGTTCGAATTGCTTTGACATAAGTTATTGACTTGAAATGACTCATTGAAATGATTTTAAGGTTAAACGAATGCACACTTTCCTTGCAATGATCATTTGCAAGTTATGCACAAAACTTGTGTTTGTAGTGCAAAAATAGAATTCGTTCGAATTGCTTTGAAATAAGTGATTGACTTGAAATGACTCATTGAAATGATTTTAAGGATAAACGAATGCACACTTTCCTTGCAATGATCATTTGCAAGTTATGCACAAAAGTTGTGTGTGTAGTGCAAAACTAGAATTCGTTCGACTTGCTTTGACATAAGTTATTGACTTGAAATGACTCATTGAAATGATTTTAAGGTTAAACGAATGCACACTTTCCTTGCAATGATCATTTTGCATGTTATGCACAAAACTTGTGTCTGTAGTGCAAAACTTGAATTCGTTCGACTTGCTTTGAAATAAGTTATTGACTTGAAATGACTCATTGAAATGATTTTAAGGATAAACGAATGCACACTTTCCTTGCAATGATCATTTGCAAGTTATGCACAAAAGTTGTGTCTGTAGTGCAAAACTAGAATTCGTTCGACTTGCTTTGGAGTAAGTTATTGACTTGAAATGACTCATTGAAATGACTTTAATTTTAAACGAATGCACACTTTCCTTGCAATGATCATTTGCAAGTTATGCACAAAACTTGTGTTTGTAGTGCAAAAATAGAATTCGTTCGAATTGCTTTGAAATAAGTGATTGACTTGAAATGACTCATTGAAATGATTTTAAGGATAAACGAATGCACACTTTCCTTGCAATGATCATTTGCAAGTTATGCACAAAAGTTGTGTCCGTAGTGCAAAACTAGAATTCGTTCGAATTGCTTTGAAATAAGTGATTGACTTGAAATGACTCATTGAAATGATTTTAAGGATAAACGAATGCACACTTTCCTTGCAATGATCATTTGCAAGTTATGCACAAAAGTTGTGTCTGTAGTGCAAAACTAGAATTCGTTCGAATTGCTTTGACATAAGTTATTGACTTGAATGGACTCATTGAAATGATTTTAATTTTAAACGAATGCACACTTTCCTTGCAATGATCATTTGCAAGTTATGCACAAAAGTTGTGTGTGTAGTGCAAAACTAGAATTCGTTCGACTTGCTTTGACATAAGTTATTGACTTGAAATGACTCATTGAAATGATTTTAAGGTTAAACGAATGCACACTTTCCTTGCAATGATCATTTGCATGTTATGCACAAAACTTGTGTCTGTAGTGCAAAACTTGAATTCGTTCGACTTGCTTTGAAATAAGTTATTGACTTGAAATGACTCATTGAAATGATTTTAAGGATAAACGAATGCACACTTTCCTTGCAATGATCATTTGCAAGTTATGCACAAAAGTTGTGTCTGTAGTGCAAAACTAGAATTCGTTCGACTTGCTTTGGAGTAAGTTATTGACTTGAAATGACTCATTGAAATGACTTTAATTTTAAACGAATGCACACTTTCCTTGCAATGATCATTTGCAAGTTATGCACAAAACTTGTGTTTGTAGTAGAAAACTAGAATTCGTTCGAATTGCCTTGAAATAAGTTATTGACTTGAAATGACTCATTGAAATGATTTTAAGGTTAAACGAATGCACACTTTCCTTGCAATGATCATTTGCAAGTTATGCACAAAAGTTGTGTCTGTAGTGCAAAACTAGAATTCGTTCGAATTGCTTTGAAATAAGTTATTGACTTGAAATGACTGATTGAAATGATTTTAAGGTCAAACGAATGCCCACTTTCCTTGGAATGTTCAATTGCAAGTTATGCACAAAAGTTGTGTCTGTAGTGCAAAACTAGAATTCGTTCGAATTGCTTTGAAATAAGTTATTCAGTTGAAATGATTTTAAGGTTAAACGAAAGCACACTTTCCTTGCAATGATCATTTGCATGTTATGCACAAAACATGTGTCTGTAGTGCAAAACTTGAATTCGTTCGACTTGCTTTGAAATAAGTTATTGACTTGAAATGACTCATTGAAATGATTTTAAGGTTAAACGAATGCACACTTTCCTTGCAATGATCATTTGCAAGTTATGCACAAAAGTTGTGTCGGTAGTGCAAAACTAGAATTCGTTCGAATTGCTTTGAAATAAGTTATTGACTTGAAATGACTGATTGAAATGATTTTAAGGTCAAACGAATGCCCACTTTCCTTGGAATGATCATTTGGAAGTTATGAACAAAATTTGTGTTCGTAGTGCAAAAATAGAATTCATTCGAATTGCTATGAAATAAGTTATTGACTTGAAATGAATCATTGAAATGAATTTAAGGTTAAACGAATGCACACTTTCCTTGCAATGATCATTTGCAAGTTATGCACAAAAGTTGTGTGTGTAGTAGAAAACTAGAATTCGTTCGAATTGCCTTGAAATAAGTTATTGACTTGAAATGACTCATTGAAATGATTTTAAGGTTAAACGAATGCACACTTTCCTTGCAATGATCATTTGCATGCACAAAAGTTCTGTCTGTAGTGCAAAACTAGAATTCGTTCGACTTGCTTTGGAGTAAGTTATTGACTTGAAATAACTCATTGAAATGATTTTAATTTTAAACGAATGCACACTTTCCTTGCAATGATCATTTGCAAGTTATGCACAAAAGTTGTGTCTGTAGTGCAGAACTAGAATTCGTTCGAATTGCTTTGAAATAAGTTATTGACTTGAAATGACTGATTGAAATGATTTTAAGGTCAAACGAATGCCCACTTTCCTTGGAATGATCATTTGCAAGTTATACACAAAAGTTGTGTCTGTAGTGCAAAACTAGAATTCGTTCGAATTGCTTTGAAGTAAGTTATTGACTTGAAATGACTGATTGAAATGATTTTAAGGTCAAACGAATGCCCACTTTCCTTGGAATGATCATTTGCAAGTTATGCACAAAAGTTGTGTCTGTAGTGCAAAACTAGAATTCGTTCGACTTGCTTTGAAATAAGTTATTGACTTGAAATGACTCAATGAAATGATTTTAAGGTTAAACGAATGCACACTTTCCTTGCAATGATCATTTGCAAGTTATGCACAAAAGTTGTGTCTGTAGTAGAAAACTAGAATTCGTTCGACTTGCTTTGAAATAAGTTATTGACTTGAAATGACTCATTGAAATTATTTTAAGGTTAAACGAATGCACACTTTCCTTGCAATGATCATTTGCAAGTTATGCACAAAAGTTGTGTCTGTAGTGCAAAACTAGAATTCGTTCGAATTGCTTTGACATAAGTTATTGACTTGAATGGACTCATTGAAATGATTTTAATTTTAAACGAATGCACACTTTCCTTGCAATGATCATTTGCAAGTTATGCACAAAAGTTGTGTGTGTAGTGCAAAACTAGAATTCGTTCGACTTGCTTTGACATAAGTTATTGACTTGAAATGACTCATTGAAATGATTTTAAGGTTAAACGAATGCACACTTTCCTTGCAATGATCATTTGCATGTTATGCACAAAACTGGTGTCTGTAGTGCAAAACTTGAATTCGTTCGACTTGCTTTGAAATAAGTTATTGACTTGAAATGACTCATTGAAATGATTTTAAGGATAAACGAATGCACACTTTCCTTGCAATGATCATTTGCAAGTTATGCACAAAAGTTGTGTCTGTAGTGCAAAACTAGAATTCGTTCGACTTGCTTTGGAGTAAGTTATTGACTTGAAATGACTCATTGAAATGACTTTAATTTTAAACGAATGCACACTTTCCTTGCAATGATCATTTGCAAGTTATGCACAAAACTTGTGTTTGTAGTGCAAAAATAGAATTCGTTCGACTTGCTTTGAAACAAGTTATTGACTTGAAATGACTCATAGAAATGATTTTAAGGTTAAACGAATGCACACTTTCCTTGCATTGATCATTTGCAAGTTATGCACAAAACTTGTGTTTGTAGTGCAAAAACAGAATGCGTTCGACTTGCTTTGAAATAAGTTATTGACTTGGAATAATGACTCATCGAAATGATTTTAAGGTTAAACGAATGCACACTTTCCTTGCATTGATCATTTGGAAGTTATGCACAAAACTTGTGTTTGTAGTGCAAAAATAGAATTCGTTCGACTTGCTTTGAAATAAGTTATTGACTTGAAATGACTCATCGAAATGATTTTAAGGATAAACAAATGGACACTTTCCTTTCAATGATCGTTTGCAAGTTATGCACAAAACTTGTGTTTGTAGTGCAAAAATAGAATTCGTTCGACTTGCTTTGAAATAAGTTATTGACTTGAAATGACTCATCGAAATGATTTTAAGGTTAAACGAATGCACACTTTCCTTGCATTGATCATTTGCAAGTTATGCACAAAACTTGTGTTTGTAGTGCAAAAATAGAATTTGTTCGACTTGCCTTGAAATAAGTTATTGACTTGAAATGACTCATCGAAATGCATTTAAGGATAAACGAATGGACACTTTCCTTTCAATGATCATTTGCAAGTTATGCACAAAACTTGTGTTTGTAGTGCAAAAACAGAAGGCGTTCGACTTGCTTTGAAATAAGTTATTGACTTGAAACGACTCATTGAAATGATTTTAAGGTTAAACGAATGCACACTTTCCTTGCAATGATCATTTGCAAGTTATGCACAAAACTTGTGTTTGTAGTGCAAAAATAGAATTTGTTCGACTTGCCTTGAAATAAGTTATTGACTTGAAATGACTCATTGAAATGATTTTAAGGTTCAACGAATGCACACTTTCCTTGCATTGATCATTTGCAAGTTCTGCACAAAACTTGTATTTGTAGTGCAAATATAGAATTCGTTCGACTTGCTTTGAAATAAGTTATTGACTTGAAATGACTCATCGAAATGATTTTAAGGATAAACAAATGGACACTTTCCTTTCAATGATCGTTTGCAAGTTATGCACAAAACTTGTGTTTGTAGTGCAAAAATAGAATTCGTTCGACTTGCTTTGAAATAAGTTATTGACTTGAAATGACTCATCGACATGATTTTAAGGTTAAACGAATGCACACTTTCCTTGCATTGATCATTTGCAAGTTATGCACAAAACTTGTGTTTGTAGTGCAAAAATAGAATTTGTTCGACTTGCCTTGAAATAAGTTATTGACTTGAAATGACTCATTGAAATGATTTTAAGGTTAAACGAATGCACACTTTCCTTGCAATGATCATTTGTAAGTCATGCACAAAACTTGACTTTGTAGTGCAAAAATAGAATGCGTTCGACTTGCTTTGAAATAAGTTATTGACTTGAAATGACTCATTGAAATGATTTTAAGGTTAAACGAATGGACACTTTCCTTGCATTGATCATTTGCAAGTTATGCACAAAACTTGTGTTTGTAGTGCAAAAATAGAATTCGTTCGACTTGCTTTGAAACAAGTTATTGACTTGAAATGACTCATCGAAATGATTTTAAGGTTAAACGAATGCACACTTTCCGTGCATTGATCATTTGCAAGTTATGCACAAAACTTGTGTTTGTAGTGCAAAAACAGAATGCGTTCGACTTGCTTTGAAATAAGTTATTGACTAGAAATGACTCATTGAAATGATTTTAAGGTTAAACGAATGCCCACTTTTCCTGCATTGATCATTTGCAAGTTATGCACAAAAGTTGTGTTTGTAGTGAAAAAATAGAATTCGCTCGAATTGCTTTGAAATAAGTTATTGACTTGAAATGACTCATCGAAATGATTTTAAGGATAAACGAATGGACACTTTCCTTTCAATGATCATTTGCAAGTTATGCACAAAACTTGTGTTTGTAGTGCAAAAACAGAATGCGTTCGACTTGCTTTGAAATAAGTTATTGACTAGAAATGACTCATTGAAATGATTTTAATGTTAAACGAATGCACACTTTCCTTGCATTGATCATTTGCATGTTATTCACAAAACTTGTGTTTGTAGTGAAAAAATAGAATTCGTTCGAATTGCTTTGAAAGAAGATATTGAGTTGAAATGACTCATCGAAATGATTTTAAGGTTAAACGAATGGACACTTTCCTTGCATTGATCATTTGCAAGTTATGCGCAAAACTTGTGTTTGTAGTGCAAAAATAGAATTCGTTCGACTTGCTTTGAAATAAATTATTGACTTGAAATGACTCATTGAAATGATTGAAAGGTTAAACGAATGCACACTTTCCTTGCATTTGCAAGTTATGCACAAAACTTGTGTTTGTAGTGCAAAAATAGAATTCGTTCGAATTGCTTTGAAATAAGTGATTGACTTGAAATGACTCATTGAAATGATTTTAAGGATAAACGAATGCACACTTTCCTTGCAATGATCATTTGCAAGTTATGCACAAAAGTTGTGTCTGTAGTGCAAAACTAGAATTCGTTCGAATTGCTTTGACATAAGTTATTGACTTGAAATGACTCATTGAAATGATTGTAATTTTAAACGAATGCACACGTTCCTTGCAATGATCATTTGCAAGTTATGCACAAAACTTGTGTTTGTAGTGCAAAAATAGAATTCGTTCGAATTGCTTTGAAATAAGTGATTGACTTGAAATGACTCATTGAAATGATTTTAAGGATAAACGAATGCACACTTTCCTTGCAATGATCATTTGCAAGTTATGCACAAAAGTTGTGTCTGTAGTGCAAAACTAGAATTCGTTCGAATTGCTTTGACATAAGTTATTGACTTGAAAGGACTCATTGAAATGATTTTAATTTTAAACGAATGCACACTTTCCTTGCAATGATCATTTGCAAGTTATGCACAAAACTTGTGTTTGTAGTGCAAAAATAGAATTCGTTCGAATTGCTTTGACATAAGTTATTGACTTGAAATGACTCATTGAAATGATTTTAAGGTTAAACGAATGCACACTTTCCTTGCAATGATCATTTGCAAGTTATGCACAAAACTTGTGTTTGTAGTGCAAAAATAGAATTCGTTCGAATTGCTTTGAAATAAGTGATTGACTTGAAATGACTCATTGAAATGATTTTAAGGATAAACGAATGCACACTTTCCTTGCAATGATCATTTGCAAGTTATGCATAAAAGTTGTGTGTGTAGTGCAAAACTAGAATTCGTTCGACTTGCTTTGACATAAGTTATTGACTTGAAATGACTCATTGAAATGATTTTAAGGTTAAACGAATGCACACTTTCCTTGCAATGATCATTTTGCATGTTATGCACAAAACTTGTGTCTGTAGTGCAAAACTTGAATTCGTTCGACTTGCTTTGAAATAAGTTATTGACTTGAAATGACTCATTGAAATGATTTTAAGGATAAACGAATGCACACTTTCCTTGCAATGATCATTTGCAAGTTATGCACAAAAGTTGTGTCTGTAGTGCAAAACTAGAATTCGTTCGACTTGCTTTGGAGTAAGTTATTGACTTGAAATGACTCATTGAAATGACTTTAATTTTAAACGAATGCACACTTTCCTTGCAATGATCATTTGCAAGTTATGCACAAAACTTGTGTTTGTAGTGCAAAAATAGAATTCGTTCGAATTGCTTTGAAATAAGTGATTGACTTGAAATGACTCATTGAAATGATTTTAAGGATAAACGAATGCACACTTTCCTTGCAATGATCATTTGCAAGTTATGCACAAAAGTTGTGTCCGTAGTGCAAAACTAGAATTCGTTCGAATTGCTTTGAAATAAGTGATTGACTTGAAATGACTCATTGAAATGATTTTAAGGATAAACGAATGCACACTTTCCTTGCAATGATCATTTGCAAGTTATGCACAAAAGTTGTGTCTGTAGTGCAAAACTAGAATTCGTTCGAATTGCTTTGACATAAGTTATTGACTTGAATGGACTCATTGAAATGATTTTAATTTTAAACGAATGCACACTTTCCTTGCAATGATCATTTGCAAGTTATGCACAAAAGTTGTGTGTGTAGTGCAAAACTAGAATTCGTTCGACTTGCTTTGACATAAGTTATTGACTTGAAATGACTCATTGAAATGATTTTAAGGTTAAACGAATGCACACTTTCCTTGCAATGATCATTTGCATGTTATGCACAAAACTTGTGTCTGTAGTGCAAAACTTGAATTCGTTCGACTTGCTTTGAAATAAGTTATTGACTTGAAATGACTCATTGAAATGATTTTAAGGATAAACGAATGCACACTTTCCTTGCAATGATCATTTGCAAGTTATGCACAAAAGTTGTGTCTGTAGTGCAAAACTAGAATTCGTTCGACTTGCTTTGGAGTAAGTTATTGACTTGAAATGACTCATTGAAATGACTTTAATTTTAAACGAATGCACACTTTCCTTGCAATGATCATTTGCAAGTTATGCACAAAACTTGTGTTTGTAGTAGAAAACTAGAATTCGTTCGAATTGCCTTGAAATAAGTTATTGACTTGAAATGACTCATTGAAATGATTTTAAGGTTAAACGAATGCACACTTTCCTTGCAATGATCATTTGCAAGTTATGCACAAAAGTTGTGTCTGTAGTGCAAAACTAGAATTCGTTCGAATTGCTTTGAAATAAGTTATTGACTTGAAATGACTGATTGAAATGATTTTAAGGTCAAACGAATGCCCACTTTCCTTGGAATGTTCAATTGCAAGTTATGCACAAAAGTTGTGTCTGTAGTGCAAAACTAGAATTCGTTCGAATTGCTTTGAAATAAGTTATTCAGTTGAAATGATTTTAAGGTTAAACGAAAGCACACTTTCCTTGCAATGATCATTTGCATGTTATGCACAAAACATGTGTCTGTAGTGCAAAACTTGAATTCGTTCGACTTGCTTTGAAATAAGTTATTGACTTGAAATGACTCATTGAAATGATTTTAAGGTTAAACGAATGCACACTTTCCTTGCAATGATCATTTGCAAGTTATGCACAAAAGTTGTGTCGGTAGTGCAAAACTAGAATTCGTTCGAATTGCTTTGAAATAAGTTATTGACTTGAAATGACTGATTGAAATGATTTTAAGGTCAAACGAATGCCCACTTTCCTTGGAATGATCATTTGGAAGTTATGAACAAAATTTGTGTTCGTAGTGCAAAAATAGAATTCGTTCGAATTGCTATGAAATAAGTTATTGACTTGAAATGAATCATTGAAATGAATTTAAGGTTAAACGAATGCACACTTTCCTTGCAATGATCATTTGCAAGTTATGCACAAAAGTTGTGTGTGTAGTAGAAAACTAGAATTCGTTCGAATTGCCTTGAAATAAGTTATTGACTTGAAATGACTCATTGAAATGATTTTAAGGTTAAACGAATGCACACTTTCCTTGCAATGATCATTTGCATGCACAAAAGTTCTGTCTGTAGTGCAAAACTAGAATTCGTTCGACTTGCTTTGGAGTAAGTTATTGACTTGAAATAACTCATTGAAATGATTTTAATTTTAAACGAATGCACACTTTCCTTGCAATGATCATTTGCAAGTTATGCACAAAAGTTGTGTCTGTAGTGCAGAACTAGAATTCGTTCGAATTGCTTTGAAATAAGTTATTGACTTGAAATGACTGATTGAAATGATTTTAAGGTCAAACGAATGCCCACTTTCCTTGGAATGATCATTTGCAAGTTATACACAAAAGTTGTGTCTGTAGTGCAAAACTAGAATTCGTTCGAATTGCTTTGAAGTAAGTTATTGACTTGAAATGACTGATTGAAATTATTTTAAGGTCAAACGAATGCCCACTTTCCTTGGAATGATCATTTGCAAGTTATGCACAAAAGTTGTGTCTGTAGTGCAAAACTAGAATTCGTTCGACTTGCTTTGAAATAAGTTATTGACTTGAAATGACTCAATGAAATGATTTTAAGGTTAAACGAATGCACACTTTCCTTGCAATGATCATTTGCAAGTTATGCACAAAAGTTGTGTCTGTAGTAGAAAACTAGAATTCGTTCGACTTGCTTTGAAATAAGTTATTGACTTGAAATGACTCATTGAAATGATTTTAAGGATAAACGAATGCACACTTTCCTTGCAATGATCATTTGCAAGTTATGCACAAAAGTTGTGTCTATAGTGCAAAACTTGAATTCGTTCGAATTGCTTTGAAATAAGTTATTGACTTGAAATGACTCTTTGAAATAATTTTAATTTTAAACGAATGCACACTTTCCTTGCAATGATCATTTGCAAGTAATGCACAAAACTTGTGTTTGTAGTGCAAAAATAGAATTCGTTCGAATTGCTTTGAAATAAGTGATTGATTTGAAATGACTCATTGAAATGATTTTAAGGATAAACGAATGCACACTTTCCTTGCAATGATCATTTGCAAGTTATGCACAAAAGTTGTGTCTGTAGTGCAAAACCAGAATTCGTTCGAATTGCTTTGAAATAAGTTATTGACTTGAAAGCACTCATTGAAATGATTTTAATTTTAAACGAATGCACACGTTCCTTGCAATGAACATTTGCAAGTTATGCACAAAAGTTGTGTCTGTAGTGCAAAACTAGAATTCGTTCGACTTGCTTTGAAATAAGTTATTGACTTGAAATGACTCATTAAAATGATTTTATGGTTAAACGAATGCACACTTTCCTTGCAATGATCCTTTGCAAGTTATGCACAAAAGTTGTGTTTGTAGTAGAAAACTAGAATTCGTTCGACTTGCTTTGAAATAAGTTATTGACTTGAAATGACTCATTGAAATGATTTTAAGGTTAAACGAATGCACACTTTCCTTGCAATGATCATTTGCAAGTTATGCACAAAAGTTGTGTGTGTAGTAGAAAACTAGAATTCGTTCGAATTGCCTTGAAATAAGTTATTGACTTGAAATGACTCATTGAAATGATTTTAAGGTTAAACGAATGCACACTTTCCTTGCAATGATCATTTGCATGCACAAAAGTTCTGTCTGTAGTGCAAAACTAGAATTCGTTCGACTTGCTTTGGAGTAAGTTATTGACTTGAAATAACTAATTGAAATGATTTTAATTTTAAACGAATGCACACTTTCCTTGCAATGATCATTTGCAAGTTATGCACAAAAGTTGTGTCTGTAGTGCAAAACTAGAATTCGTTCGACTTGCTTTGGAGTAAGTTATTGACTTGAAATGACTCATTGAAATGATTTTAATTTTAAACGAATGCACACTTTCCTTGCAATGATCATTTGCAAGTAATGCACAAAACTTGTGTTTGTAGTGCAAAAATAGAATTCGTTCGAATTGCTTTGAAATAAGTGATTGATTTGAAATGACTCATTGAAATGATTTTAAGGATAAACGAATGCACACTTTCCTTGCAATGATCATTTGCAAGTTATGCACAAAAGTTGTGTCTGTAGTGCAAAACTAGAATTCGTTCGACTTGCTTTGAAATAAGTTATTGACTTGAAAGGACTCATTGAAATGATTTTAATTTTAAATGAATGCACACGTTCCTTGCAATGATCATTTGCAAGTTATGCACAAAAGTTGTGTCTGTAGTGCAAAACTAGAATTCGTTCGACTTGCTTTGAAATAAGTTATTGACTTGAAATGACTCATTGAAATGATTTTAAGGTTAAACGAATGCACACTTTCCTTGCAATGATCATTTGCAAGTTATGCACAAAAGTTGTGTTTGTAGTAGAAAACTAGAATTCGTTCGACTTGCTTTGAAATAAGTTATTGACTTGAAATGACTCATTGAAATGATTTTAAGGATAAACGAATGCACACTTTCCTTGCAATGATCATTTGCAAGTTATGCACAAAAGTTGTGTCTATAGTGCAAAACTTGAATTCGTTCGAATTGCTTTGAAATAAGTTATTGACTTGAAATGACTCTTTGAAATAATTTTAAGGTTAAACGAATGCACACTTTCCTTGCAATGATCATTTGCAAGTAATGCACAAAACTTGTGTTTGTAGTGCAAAAATAGAATTCGTTCGAATTGCTTTGAAATAAGTGATTGATTTGAAATGACTCATTGAAATGATTTTAAGGATAAACGAATGCACACTTTCCTTGCAATGATCATTTGCAAGTTATGCACAAAAGTTGTGTCTGTAGTGCAAAACCAGAATTCGTTCGAATTGCTTTGAAATAAGTTATTGACTTGAAAGCACTCATTGAAATGATTTTAATTTTAAACGAATGCACACGTTCCTTGCAATGAACATTTGCAAGTTATGCACAAAAGTTGTGTCTGTAGTGCAAAACTAGAATTCGTTCGACTTGCTTTGAAATAAGTTATTGACTTGAAATGACTCATTAAAATGATTTTATGGTTAAACGAATGCACACTTTCCTTGCAATGATCCTTTGCAAGTTATGCACAAAAGTTGTGTTTGTAGTAGAAAACTAGAATTCGTTCGACTTGCTTTGAAATAAGTTATTGACTTGAAATGACTCTTTGAAATGATTTTAAGGTTAAACGAATGCACACTTTCCTTGCAATGATCATTTGCAAGTTATGCACAAAAGTTGTGTGTGTAGTAGAAAACTAGAATTCGTTCGAATTGCCTTGAAATAAGTTATTGACTTGAAATGACTCATTGAAATGATTTTAAGGTTAAACGAATGCACACTTTCCTTGCAATGATCATTTGCATGCACAAAAGTTCTGTCTGTAGTGCAAAACTAGAATTCGTTCGACTTGCTTTGGAGTAAGTTATTGACTTGAAATAACTCATTGAAATGATTTTAATTTTAAACGAATGCACACTTTCCTTGCAATGATCATTTGCAAGTTATGCACAAAAGTTGTGTCTGTAGTGCAAAACTAGAATTCGTTCGACTTGCTTTGGAGTAAGTTATTGACTTGAAATGACTCATTGAAATGATTTTAATTTTAAACGAATGCACACTTTCCTTGCAATGATCATTTGCAAGTAATGCACAAAACTTGTGTTTGTAGTGCAAAAATAGAATTCGTTCGAATTGCTTTGAAATAAGTGATTGATTTGAAATGACTCATTGAAATGATTTTAAGGATAAACGAATGCACACTTTCCTTGCAATGATCATTTGCAAGTTATGCACAAAAGTTGTGTCTGTAGTGCAAAACTAGAATTCGTTCGACTTGCTTTGAAATAAGTTATTGACTTGAAAGGACTCATTGAAATGATTTTAATTTTAAACGAATGCACACGTTCCTTGCAATGATCATTTGCAAGTTATGCACAAAAGTTGTGTCTGTAGTGCAAAACTAGAATTCGTTCGACTTGCTTTGAAATAAGTTATTGACTTGAAATGACTCATTGAAATGATTTTAAGGTTAAACGAATGCACACTTTCCTTGCAATGATCATTTGCAAGTTATGCACAAAAGTTGTGTTTGTAGTAGAAAACTAGAATTCGTTCGACTTGCTTTGAAATAAGTTATTGACTTGAAATGACTCATTGAAATGATTTTAAGGATAAACGAATGCACACTTTCCTTGCAATGATCATTTGCAAGTTATGCACAAAAGTTGTGTCTATAGTGCAAAACTTGAATTCGTTCGAATTGCTTTGAAATAAGTTATTGACTTGAAATGACTCTTTGAAATAATTTTAATTTTAAACGAATGCACACTTTCCTTGCAATGATCATTTGCAAGTAATGCACAAAACTTGTGTTTGTAGTGCAAAAATAGAATTCGTTCGAATTGCTTTGAAATAAGTGATTGATTTGAAATGACTCATTGAAATGATTTTAAGGATAAACGAATGCACACTTTCCTTGCAATGATCATTTGCAAGTTATGCACAAAAGTTGTGTCTGTAGTGCAAAACCAGAATTCGTTCGAATTGCTTTGAAATAAGTTATTGACTTGAAAGCACTCATTGAAATGATTTTAATTTTAAACGAATGCACACGTTCCTTGCAATGAACATTTGCAAGTTATGCACAAAAGTTGTGTCTGTAGTGCAAAACTAGAATTCGTTCGACTTGCTTTGAAATAAGTTATTGACTTGAAATGACTCATTGAAATGATTTTAAGGTTAAACGAATGCACACTTTCCTTGCAATGATCATTTGCAAGTTATGCACAAAAGTTGTGTTTGTAGTAGAAAACTAGAATTCGTTCGACTTGCTTTGAAATAAGTTATTGACTTGAAATGACTCATTGAAATGATTTTAAGGATAAACGAATGCACACTTTCCTTGCAATGATCATTTGCAAGTTATGCACAAAAGTTGTGTCTATAGTGCAAAACTTGAATTCGTTCGATTTGCTTTGAAATAAGTTATTGACTTGAAATGACTCTTTGAAATAATTTTAATTTTAAACGAATGCACACTTTCCTTGCAATGATCATTTGCAAGTAATGCACAAAACTTGTGTTTGTAGTGCAAAAATAGAATTCGTTCGAATTGCTTTGAAATAAGTGATTGATTTGAAATGACTCATTGAAATGATTTTAAGGATAAACGAATGCACACTTTCCTTGCAATGATCATTTGCAAGTTATGCACAAAAGTTGTGTCTGTAGTGCAAAACCAGAATTCGTTCGAATTGCTTTGAAATAAGTTATTGACTTGAAAGCACTCATTGAAATGATTTTAATTTTAAACGAATGCACACGTTCCTTGCAATGAACATTTGCAAGTTATGCACAAAAGTTGTGTCTGTAGTGCAAAACTAGAATTCGTTCGACTTGCTTTGAAATAAGTTATTGACTTGAAATGACTCATTAAAATGATTTTATGGTTAAACGAATGCACACTTTCCTTGCAATGATCCTTTGCAAGTTATGCACAAAAGTTGTGTTTGTAGTAGAAAACTAGAATTCGTTCGACTTGCTTTGAAATAAGTTATTGACTTGAAATGACTCATTGAAATGATTTTAAGGTTAAACGAATGCACACTTTCCTTGCAATGATCATTTGCAAGTTATGCACAAAAGTTGTGTGTGTAGTAGAAAACTAGAATTCGTTCGAATTGCCTTGAAATAAGTTATTGACTTGAAATGACTCATTGAAATGATTTTAAGGTTAAACGAATGCACACTTTCCTTGCAATGATCATTTGCATGCACAAAAGTTCTGTCTGTAGTGCAAAACTAGAATTCGTTCGACTTGCTTTGGAGTAAGTTATTGACTTGAAATAACTCATTGAAATGATTTTAATTTTAAACGAATGCACACTTTCCTTGCAATGATCCTTTGCAAGTTATGCACAAAAGTTGTGTTTGTAGTAGAAAACTAGAATTCGTTCGACTTGCTTTGAAATAAGTTATTGACTTGAAATGACTCTTTGAAATGATTTTAAGGTTAAACGAATGCACACTTTCCTTGCAATGATCATTTGCAAGTTATGCACAAAAGTTGTGTGTGTAGTAGAAAACTAGAATTCGTTCGAATTGCCTTGAAATAAGTTATTGACTTGAAATGACTCATTGAAATGATTTTAAGGTTAAACGAATGCACACTTTCCTTGCAATGATCATTTGCATGCACAAAAGTTCTGTCTGTAGTGCAAAACTAGAATTCGTTCGACTTGCTTTGGAGTAAGTTATTGACTTGAAATAACTCATTGAAATGATTTTAATTTTAAACGAATGCACACTTTCCTTGCAATGATCATTTGCAAGTTATGCACAAAAGTTGTGTCTGTAGTGCAAAACTAGAATTCGTTCGACTTGCTTTGGAGTAAGTTATTGACTTGAAATGACTCATTGAAATGATTTTAATTTTAAACGAATGCACACTTTCCTTGCAATGATCATTTGCAAGTAATGCACAAAACTTGTGTTTGTAGTGCAAAAATAGAATTCGTTCGAATTGCTTTGAAATAAGTGATTGATTTGAAATGACTCATTGAAATGATTTTAAGGATAAACGAATGCACACTTTCCTTGCAATGATCATTTGCAAGTTATGCACAAAAGTTGTGTCTGTAGTGCAAAACTAGAATTCGTTCGACTTGCTTTGAAATAAGTTATTGACTTGAAAGGACTCATTGAAATGATTTTAATTTTAAACGAATGCACACGTTCCTTGCAATGATCATTTGCAAGTTATGCACAAAAGTTGTGTCTGTAGTGCAAAACTAGAATTCGTTCGACTTGCTTTGAAATAAGTTATTGACTTGAAATGACTCATTGAAATGATTTTAAGGTTAAACGAATGCACACTTTCCTTGCAATGATCATTTGCAAGTTATGCACAAAAGTTGTGTTTGTAGTAGAAAACTAGAATTCGTTCGACTTGCTTTGAAATAAGTTATTGACTTGAAATGACTCATTGAAATGATTTTAAGGATAAACGAATGCACACTTTCCTTGCAATGATCATTTGCAAGTTATGCACAAAAGTTGTGTCTATAGTGCAAAACTTGAATTCGTTCGAATTGCTTTGAAATAAGTTATTGACTTGAAATGACTCTTTGAAATAATTTTAATTTTAAACGAATGCACACTTTCCTTGCAATGATCATTTGCAAGTAATGCACAAAACTTGTGTTTGTAGTGCAAAAATAGAATTCGTTCGAATTGCTTTGAAATAAGTGATTGATTTGAAATGACTCATTGAAATGATTTTAAGGATAAACGAATGCACACTTTCCTTGCAATGATCATTTGCAAGTTATGCACAAAAGTTGTGTCTGTAGTGCAAAACCAGAATTCGTTCGAATTGCTTTGAAATAAGTTATTGACTTGAAAGCACTCATTGAAATGATTTTAATTTTAAACGAATGCACACGTTCCTTGCAATGAACATTTGCAAGTTATGCACAAAAGTTGTGTCTGTAGTGCAAAACTAGAATTCGTTCGACTTGCTTTGAAATAAGTTATTGACTTGAAATGACTCATTGAAATGATTTTAAGGTTAAACGAATGCACACTTTCCTTGCAATGATCATTTGCAAGTTAGGCACAAAAGTTGTGTTTGTAGTAGAAAACTAGAATTCGTTCGACTTGCTTTGAAATAAGTTATTGACTTGAAATGACTCATTGAAATGATTTTAAGGATAAACGAATGCACACTTTCCTTGCAATGATCATTTGCAAGTTATGCACAAAAGTTGTGTCTATAGTGCAAAACTTGAATTCGTTCGATTTGCTTTGAAATAAGTTATTGACTTGAAATGACTCTTTGAAATAATTTTAATTTTAAACGAATGCACACTTTCCTTGCAATGATCATTTGCAAGTAATGCACAAAACTTGTGTTTGTAGTGCAAAAATAGAATTCGTTCGAATTGCTTTGAAATAAGTGATTGATTTGAAATGACTCATTGAAATGATTTTAAGGATAAACGAATGCACACTTTCCTTGCAATGATCATTTGCAAGTTATGCACAAAAGTTGTGTCTGTAGTGCAAAACCAGAATTCGTTCGAATTGCTTTGAAATAAGTTATTGACTTGAAAGCACTCATTGAAATGATTTTAATTTTAAACGAATGCACACGTTCCTTGCAATGAACATTTGCAAGTTATGCACAAAAGTTGTGTCTGTAGTGCAAAACTAGAATTCGTTCGACTTGCTTTGAAATAAGTTATTGACTTGAAATGACTCATTAAAATGATTTTATGGTTAAACGAATGCACACTTTCCTTGCAATGATCCTTTGCAAGTTATGCACAAAAGTTGTGTTTGTAGTAGAAAACTAGAATTCGTTCGACTTGCTTTGAAATAAGTTATTGACTTGAAATGACTCATTGAAATGATTTTAAGGTTAAACGAATGCACACTTTCCTTGCAATGATCATTTGCAAGTTATGCACAAAAGTTGTGTGTGTAGTAGAAAACTAGAATTCGTTCGAATTGCCTTGAAATAAGTTATTGACTTGAAATGACTCATTGAAATGATTTTAAGGTTAAACGAATGCACACTTTCCTTGCAATGATCATTTGCATGCACAAAAGTTCTGTCTGTAGTGCAAAACTAGAATTCGTTCGACTTGCTTTGGAGTAAGTTATTGACTTGAAATAACTCATTGAAATGATTTTAATTTTAAACGAATGCACACTTTCCTTGCAATGATCATTTGCAAGTTATGCACAAAAGTTGTGTCTGTAGTGCAAAACTAGAATTCGTTCGACTTGCTTTGGAGTAAGTTATTGACTTGAAATGACTCATTGAAATGATTTTAATTTTAAACGAATGCACACTTTCCTTGCAATGATCATTTGCAAGTAATGCACAAAACTTGTGTTTGTAGTGCAAAAATAGAATTCGTTCGAATTGCTTTGAAATAAGTGATTGATTTGAAATGACTCATTGAAATGATTTTAAGGATAAACGAATGCACACTTTCCTTGCAATGATCATTTGCAAGTTATGCACAAAAGTTGTGTCTGTAGTGCAAAACTAGAATTCGTTCGACTTGCTTTGAAATAAGTTATTGACTTGAAAGGACTCATTGAAATGATTTTAATTTTAAACGAATGCACACGTTCCTTGCAATGATCATTTGCAAGTTATGCACAAAAGTTGTGTCTGTAGTGCAAAACTAGAATTCGTTCGACTTGCTTTGAAATAAGTTATTGACTTGAAATGACTCATTGAAATGATTTTAAGGTTAAACGAATGCACACTTTCCTTGCAATGATCATTTCCAAGTTATGCACAAAAGTTGTGTTTGTAGTAGAAAACTAGAATTCGTTCGACTTGCTTTGAAATAAGTTATTGACTTGAAATGACTCATTGAAATGATTTTAAGGATAAACGAATGCACACTTTCCTTGCAATGATCATTTGCAAGTTATGCACAAAAGTTGTGTCTATAGTGCAAAACTTGAATTCGTTCGAATTGCTTTGAAATAAGTTATTGACTTGAAATGACTCTTTGAAATAATTTTAATTTTAAACGAATGCACACTTTCCTTGCAATGATCATTTGCAAGTAATGCACAAAACTTGTGTTTGTAGTGCAAAAATAGAATTCGTTCGAATTGCTTTGAAATAAGTGATTGATTTGAAATGACTCATTGAAATGATTTTAAGGGTAAACGAATGCACACTTTCCTTGCAATGATCATTTGCAAGTTATGCACAAAAGTTGTGTCTGTAGTGCAAAACCAGAATTCGTTCGAATTGCTTTGAAATAAGTTATTGACTTGAAAGCACTCATTGAAATGATTTTAATTTTAAACGAATGCACACGTTCCTTGCAATGAACATTTGCAAGTTATGCGAAAAAGTTGTGTCTGTAGTGCAAAACTAGAATTCATTCGACTTGCTTTGAAATAAGTTATTGACTTGAAATGACTCATTAAAATGATTTTATGGTTAAACGAATGCACACTTTCCTTGCAATGATCCTTTGCAAGTTATGCACAAAAGTTGTGTTTGTAGTAGAAAACTAGAATTCGTTCGACTTGCTGTGAAATAAGTTATTGACTTGAAATGACTCATTGAAATGATTTTAAGGTTAAACGAATGCACACTTTCCTTGCAATGATCATTTGCAAGTTATGCACAAAAGTTGTGTGTGTAGTAGAAAACTAGAATTCGTTCGAATTGCCTTGAAATAAGTTATTGACTTGAAATGACTCATTGAAATGATTTTAAGGTTAAACGAATGCACACTTTCCTTGCAATGATCATTTGCATGCACAAAAGTTCTGTCTGTAGTGGAAAACTAGAATTCGTTCGACTTGCTTTGGAGTAAGTTATTGACTTGAAATAACTCATTGAAATGATTTTAATTTTAAACGAATGCACACTTTCCTTGCAATGATCATTTTCAAGTTATGCACAAAAGTTGTGTCTGTAGTGCAAAACTAGAATTCGTTCGACTTGCTTTGAAATAAGTTATTGACTTGAAAGGACTCATTGAAATGATTTTAATTTTAAACGAATGCACACGTTCCTTGCAATGATCATTTGCAAGTTATGCACAAAAGTTGTGTCTGTAGTGCAAAACTAGATTTCGTTCGACTTGCTTTGAAATAAGTTATTGACTTGAAATGACTCATTGAAATGATTTTAAGGTTAAACGAATGCACACTTTCCTTGCAATGATCATTTGCAAGTTATGCACAAAAGTTGTGTTTGTAGTAGAAAACTAGAATTCGTTCGACTTGCTTTGAAATAAGTTATTGACTTGAAATGACTCATTGAAATGATTTTAAGGATAAACGAATGCACACTTTCCTTGCAATGATCATTTGCAAGTTATGCACAAAAGTTGTGTCTATAGTGCAAAACTTGAATTCGTTCGAATTGCTTTGAAATAAGTTATTGACTTGAAATGACTCTTTGAAATAATTTTAATTTTAAACGAATGCACACTTTCCTTGCAATGATCATTTGCAAGTAATGCACAAAACTTGTGTTTGTAGTGCAAAAATAGAATTCGTTCGAATTGCTTTGAAATAAGTGATTGATTTGAAATGACTCATTGAAATGATTTTAAGGATAAACGAATGCACACTTTCCTTGCAATGATCATTTGCAAGTTATGCACAAAAGTTGTGTCTGTAGTGCAAAACCAGAATTCGTTCGAATTGCTTTGAAATAAGTTATTGACTTGAAAGCACTCATTGAAATGATTTTAATTTTAAACGAATGCACACGTTCCTTGCAATGAACATTTGCAAGTTATGCACAAAAGTTGTGTCTGTAGTGCAAAACTAGAATTCGTTCGACTTGCTTTGAAATAAGTTATTGACTTGAAATGACTCATTAAAATGATTTTATGGTTAAACGAATGCACACTTTCCTTGCAATGATCCTTTGCAAGTTATGCACAAAAGTTGTGTTTGTAGTAGAAAACTAGAATTCGTTCGACTTGCTGTGAAATAAGTTATTGACTTGAAATGACTCATTGAAATGATTTTAAGGTTAAACGAATGCACACTTTCCTTGCAATGATCATTTGCAAGTTATGCACAAAAGTTGTGTGTGTAGTAGAAAACTAGAATTCGTTCGAATTGCCTTGAAATAAGTTATTGACTTGAAATGACTCATTGAAATGATTTTAAGGTTAAACGAATGCACACTTTCCTTGCAATGATCATTTGCATGCACAAAAGTTCTGTCTGTAGTGCAAAACTAGAATTCGTTCGACTTGCTTTGGAGTAAGTTATTGACTTGAAATAACTCATTGAAATGATTTTAATTTTAAACGAATGCACACTTTCCTTGCAATGATCATTTGCAAGTTATGCACAAAAGTTGTGTCTGTAGTGCAAAACTAGAATTCGTTCGACTTGCTTTGGAGTAAGTTATTGACTTGAAATGACTCATTGAAATGATTTTAATTTTAAACGAATGCACACTTTCCTTGCAATGATCATTTGCAAGTAATGCACAAAACTTGTGTTTGTAGTGCAAAAATAGAATTCGTTCGAATTGCTTTGAAATAAGTGATTGATTTGAAATGACTCATTGAAATGATTTTAAGGATAAACGAATGCACACTTTCCTTGCAATGATCATTTGCAAGTTATGCACAAAAGTTGTGTCTGTAGTGCAAAACTAGAATTCGTTCGACTTGCTTTGAAATAAGTTATTGACTTGAAAGGACTCATTGAAATGATTTTAATTTTAAACGAATGCACACGTTCCTTGCAATGATCATTTGCAAGTTATGCACAAAAGTTGTGTCTGTAGTGCAAAACTAGAATTCGTTCGACTTGCTTTGAAATAAGTTATTGACTTGAAATGACTCATTGAAATGATTTTAAGGTTAAACGAATGCACACTTTCCTTGCAATGATCATTTCCAAGTTATGCACAAAAGTTGTGTTTGTAGTAGAAAACTAGAATTCGTTCGACTTGCTTTGAAATAAGTTATTGACTTGAAATGACTCATTGAAATGATTTTAAGGATAAACGAATGCACACTTTCCTTGCAATGATCATTTGCAAGTTATGCACAAAAGTTGTGTCTATAGTGCAAAACTTGAATTCGTTCGAATTGCTTTGAAATAAGTTATTGACTTGAAATGACTCTTTGAAATAATTTTAATTTTAAACGAATGCACACTTTCCTTGCAATGATCATTTGCAAGTAATGCACAAAACTTGTGTTTGTAGTGCAAAAATAGAATTCGTTCGAATTGCTTTGAAATAAGTGATTGATTTGAAATGACTCATTGAAATGATTTTAAGGGTAAACGAATGCACACTTTCCTTGCAATGATCATTTGCAAGTTATGCACAAAAGTTGTGTCTGTAGTGCAAAACCAGAATTCGTTCGAATTGCTTTGAAATAAGTTATTGACTTGAAAGCACTCATTGAAATGATTTTAATTTTAAACGAATGCACACGTTCCTTGCAATGAACATTTGCAAGTTATGCGAAAAAGTTGTGTCTGTAGTGCAAAACTAGAATTCATTCGACTTGCTTTGAAATAAGTTATTGACTTGAAATGACTCATTAAAATGATTTTATGGTTAAACGAATGCACACTTTCCTTGCAATGATCCTTTGCAAGTTATGCACAAAAGTTGTGTTTGTAGTAGAAAACTAGAATTCGTTCGACTTGCTGTGAAATAAGTTATTGACTTGAAATGACTCATTGAAATGATTTTAAGGTTAAACGAATGCACACTTTCCTTGCAATGATCATTTGCAAGTTATGCACAAAAGTTGTGTGTGTAGTAGAAAACTAGAATTCGTTCGAATTGCCTTGAAATAAGTTATTGACTTGAAATGACTCATTGAAATGATTTTAAGGTTAAACGAATGCACACTTTCCTTGCAATGATCATTTGCATGCACAAAAGTTCTGTCTGTAGTGGAAAACTAGAATTCGTTCGACTTGCTTTGGAGTAAGTTATTGACTTGAAATAACTCATTGAAATGATTTTAATTTTAAACGAATGCACACTTTCCTTGCAATGATCATTTTCAAGTTATGCACAAAAGTTGTGTCTGTAGTGCAAAACTAGAATTCGTTCGACTTGCTTTGAAATAAGTTATTGACTTGAAAGGACTCATTGAAATGATTTTAATTTTAAACGAATGCACACGTTCCTTGCAATGATCATTTGCAAGTTATGCACAAAAGTTGTGTCTGTAGTGCAAAACTAGATTTCGTTCGACTTGCTTTGAAATAAGTTATTGACTTGAAATGACTCATTGAAATGATTTTAAGGTTAAACGAATGCACACTTTCCTTGCAATGATCATTTGCAAGTTATGCACAAAAGTTGTGTTTGTAGTAGAAAACTAGAATTCGTTCGACTTGCTTTGAAATAAGTTATTGACTTGAAATGACTCATTGAAATGATTTTAAGGATAAACGAATGCACACTTTCCTTGCAATGATCATTTGCAAGTTATGCACAAAAGTTGTGTCTATAGTGCAAAACTTGAATTCGTTCGAATTGCTTTGAAATAAGTTATTGACTTGAAATGACTCTTTGAAATAATTTTAATTTTAAACGAATGCACACTTTCCTTGCAATGATCATTTGCAAGTAATGCACAAAACTTGTGTTTGTAGTGCAAAAATAGAATTCGTTCGAATTGCTTTGAAATAAGTGATTGATTTGAAATGACTCATTGAAATGATTTTAAGGATAAACGAATGCACACTTTCCTTGCAATGATCATTTGCAAGTTATGCACAAAAGTTGTGTCTGTAGTGCAAAACCAGAATTCGTTCGAATTGCTTTGAAATAAGTTATTGACTTGAAAGCACTCATTGAAATGATTTTAATTTTAAACGAATGCACACGTTCCTTGCAATGAACATTTGCAAGTTATGCACAAAAGTTGTGTCTGTAGTGCAAAACTAGAATTCGTTCGACTTGCTTTGAAATAAGTTATTGACTTGAAATGACTCATTAAAATGATTTTATGGTTAAACGAATGCACACTTTCCTTGCAATGATCCTTTGCAAGTTATGCACAAAAGTTGTGTTTGTAGTAGAAAACTAGAATTCGTTCGACTTGCTGTGAAATAAGTTATTGACTTGAAATGACTCATTGAAATGATTTTAAGGTTAAACGAATGCACACTTTCCTTGCAATGATCATTTGCAAGTTATGCACAAAAGTTGTGTGTGTAGTAGAAAACTAGAATTCGTTCGAATTGCCTTGAAATAAGTTATTGACTTGAAATGACTCATTGAAATGATTTTAAGGTTAAACGAATGCACACTTTCCTTGCAATGATCATTTGCATGCACAAAAGTTCTGTCTGTAGTGGAAAACTAGAATTCGTTCGACTTGCTTTGGAGTAAGTTATTGACTTGAAATAACTCATTGAAATGATTTTAATTTTAAACGAATGCACACTTTCCTTGCAATGATCATTTGCAAGTTATGCACAAAAGTTGTGTCTGTAGTGCAAAACTAGAATTCGTTCGACTTGCTTTGGAGTAAGTTATTGACTTGAAATGACTCATTGAAATGATTTTAATTTTAAACGAATGCACACTTTCCTTGCAATGATCATTTGCAAGTAATGCACAAAACTTGTGTTTGTAGTGCAAAAATAGAATTCGTTCGAATTGCTTTGAAATAAGTGATTGATTTGAAATGACTCATTGAAATGATTTTAAGGATAAACGAATGCACACTTTCCTTGCAATGATCATTTGCAAGTTATGCACAAAAGTTGTGTCTGTAGTGCAAAACTAGAATTCGTTCGACTTGCTTTGAAATAAGTTATTGACTTGAAAGGACTCATTGAAATGATTTTAATTTTAAATGAATGCACACGTTCCTTGCAATGATCATTTGCAAGTTATGCACAAAAGTTGTGTCTGTAGTGCAAAACTAGAATTCGTTCGACTTGCTTTGAAATAAGTTATTGACTTGAAATGACTCATTGAAATGATTTTAAGGTTAAACGAATGCACACTTTCCTTGCAATGATCATTTGCAAGTTATGCACAAAAGTTGTGTTTGTAGTAGAAAACTAGAATTCGTTCGACTTGCTTTGAAATAAGTTATTGACTTGAAATGACTCATTGAAATGATTTTAAGGATAAACGAATGCACACTTTCCTTGCAATGATCATTTGCAAGTTATGCACAAAAGTTGTGTCTATAGTGCAAAACTTGAATTCGTTCGAATTGCTTTGAAATAAGTTATTGACTTGAAATGACTCTTTGAAATAATTTTAAGGTTAAACGAATGCACACTTTCCTTGCAATGATCATTTGCAAGTAATGCACAAAACTTGTGTTTGTAGTGCAAAAATAGAATTCGTTCGAATTGCTTTGAAATAAGTGATTGATTTGAAATGACTCATTGAAATGATTTTAAGGATAAACGAATGCACACTTTCCTTGCAATGATCATTTGCAAGTTATGCACAAAAGTTGTGTCTGTAGTGCAAAACCAGAATTCGTTCGAATTGCTTTGAAATAAGTTATTGACTTGAAAGCACTCATTGAAATGATTTTAATTTTAAACGAATGCACACGTTCCTTGCAATGAACATTTGCAAGTTATGCACAAAAGTTGTGTCTGTAGTGCAAAACTAGAATTCGTTCGACTTGCTTTGAAATAAGTTATTGACTTGAAATGACTCATTAAAATGATTTTATGGTTAAACGAATGCACACTTTCCTTGCAATGATCCTTTGCAAGTTATGCACAAAAGTTGTGTTTGTAGTAGAAAACTAGAATTCGTTCGACTTGCTTTGAAATAAGTTATTGACTTGAAATGACTCTTTGAAATGATTTTAAGGTTAAACGAATGCACACTTTCCTTGCAATGATCATTTGCAAGTTATGCACAAAAGTTGTGTGTGTAGTAGAAAACTAGAATTCGTTCGAATTGCCTTGAAATAAGTTATTGACTTGAAATGACTCATTGAAATGATTTTAAGGTTAAACGAATGCACACTTTCCTTGCAATGATCATTTGCATGCACAAAAGTTCTGTCTGTAGTGCAAAACTAGAATTCGTTCGACTTGCTTTGGAGTAAGTTATTGACTTGAAATAACTCATTGAAATGATTTTAATTTTAAACGAATGCACACTTTCCTTGCAATGATCATTTGCAAGTTATGCACAAAAGTTGTGTCTGTAGTGCAAAACTAGAATTCGTTCGACTTGCTTTGGAGTAAGTTATTGACTTGAAATGACTCATTGAAATGATTTTAATTTTAAACGAATGCACACTTTCCTTGCAATGATCATTTGCAAGTAATGCACAAAACTTGTGTTTGTAGTGCAAAAATAGAATTCGTTCGAATTGCTTTGAAATAAGTGATTGATTTGAAATGACTCATTGAAATGATTTTAAGGATAAACGAATGCACACTTTCCTTGCAATGATCATTTGCAAGTTATGCACAAAAGTTGTGTCTGTAGTGCAAAACTAGAATTCGTTCGACTTGCTTTGAAATAAGTTATTGACTTGAAAGGACTCATTGAAATGATTTTAATTTTAAACGAATGCACACGTTCCTTGCAATGATCATTTGCAAGTTATGCACAAAAGTTGTGTCTGTAGTGCAAAACTAGAATTCGTTCGACTTGCTTTGAAATAAGTTATTGACTTGAAATGACTCATTGAAATGATTTTAAGGTTAAACGAATGCACACTTTCCTTGCAATGATCATTTGCAAGTTATGCACAAAAGTTGTGTTTGTAGTAGAAAACTAGAATTCGTTCGACTTGCTTTGAAATAAGTTATTGACTTGAAATGACTCATTGAAATGATTTTAAGGATAAACGAATGCACACTTTCCTTGCAATGATCATTTGCAAGTTATGCACAAAAGTTGTGTCTATAGTGCAAAACTTGAATTCGTTCGAATTGCTTTGAAATAAGTTATTGACTTGAAATGACTCTTTGAAATAATTTTAATTTTAAACGAATGCACACTTTCCTTGCAATGATCATTTGCAAGTAATGCACAAAACTTGTGTTTGTAGTGCAAAAATAGAATTCGTTCGAATTGCTTTGAAATAAGTGATTGATTTGAAATGACTCATTGAAATGATTTTAAGGATAAACGAATGCACACTTTCCTTGCAATGATCATTTGCAAGTTATGCACAAAAGTTGTGTCTGTAGTGCAAAACCAGAATTCGTTCGAATTGCTTTGAAATAAGTTATTGACTTGAAAGCACTCATTGAAATGATTTTAATTTTAAACGAATGCACACGTTCCTTGCAATGAACATTTGCAAGTTATGCACAAAAGTTGTGTCTGTAGTGCAAAACTAGAATTCGTTCGACTTGCTTTGAAATAAGTTATTGACTTGAAATGACTCATTAAAATGATTTTATGGTTAAACGAATGCACACTTTCCTTGCAATGATCCTTTGCAAGTTATGCACAAAAGTTGTGTTTGTAGTAGAAAACTAGAATTCGTTCGACTTGCTTTGAAATAAGTTATTGACTTGAAATGACTCATTGAAATGATTTTAAGGTTAAACGAATGCACACTTTCCTTGCAATGATCATTTGCAAGTTATGCACAAAAGTTGTGTGTGTAGTAGAAAACTAGAATTCGTTCGAATTGCCTTGAAATAAGTTATTGACTTGAAATGACTCATTGAAATGATTTTAAGGTTAAACGAATGCACACTTTCCTTGCAATGATCATTTGCATGCACAAAAGTTCTGTCTGTAGTGGAAAACTAGAATTCGTTCGACTTGCTTTGGAGTAAGTTATTGACTTGAAATAACTCATTGAAATGATTTTAATTTTAAACGAATGCACACTTTCCTTGCAATGATCATTTTCAAGTTATGCACAAAAGTTGTGTCTGTAGTGCAAAACTAGAATTCGTTCGACTTGCTTTGAAATAAGTTATTGACTTGAAAGGACTCATTGAAATGATTTTAATTTTAAACGAATGCACACGTTCCTTGCAATGATCATTTGCAAGTTATGCACAAAAGTTGTGTCTGTAGTGCAAAACTAGATTTCGTTCGACTTGCTTTGAAATAAGTTATTGACTTGAAATGACTCATTGAAATGATTTTAAGGTTAAACGAATGCACACTTTCCTTGCAATGATCATTTGCAAGTTATGCACAAAAGTTGTGTTTGTAGTAGAAAACTAGAATTCGTTCGACTTGCTTTGAAATAAGTTATTGACTTGAAATGACTCATTGAAATGATTTTAAGGATAAACGAATGCACACTTTCCTTGCAATGATCATTTGCAAGTTATGCACAAAAGTTGTGTCTATAGTGCAAAACTTGAATTCGTTCGAATTGCTTTGAAATAAGTTATTGACTTGAAATGACTCTTTGAAATAATTTTAATTTTAAACGAATGCACACTTTCCTTGCAATGATCATTTGCAAGTAATGCACAAAACTTGTGTTTGTAGTGCAAAAATAGAATTCGTTCGAATTGCTTTGAAATAAGTGATTGATTTGAAATGACTCATTGAAATGATTTTAAGGATAAACGAATGCACACTTTCCTTGCAATGATCATTTGCAAGTTATGCACAAAAGTTGTGTCTGTAGTGCAAAACCAGAATTCGTTCGAATTGCTTTGAAATAAGTTATTGACTTGAAAGCACTCATTGAAATGATTTTAATTTTAAACGAATGCACACGTTCCTTGCAATGAACATTTGCAAGTTATGCACAAAAGTTGTGTCTGTAGTGCAAAACTAGAATTCGTTCGACTTGCTTTGAAATAAGTTATTGACTTGAAATGACTCATTAAAATGATTTTATGGTTAAACGAATGCACACTTTCCTTGCAATGATCCTTTGCAAGTTATGCACAAAAGTTGTGTTTGTAGTAGAAAACTAGAATTCGTTCGACTTGCTGTGAAATAAGTTATTGACTTGAAATGACTCATTGAAATGATTTTAAGGTTAAACGAATGCACACTTTCCTTGCAATGATCATTTGCAAGTTATGCACAAAAGTTGTGTGTGTAGTAGAAAACTAGAATTCGTTCGAATTGCCTTGAAATAAGTTATTGACTTGAAATGACTCATTGAAATGATTTTAAGGTTAAACGAATGCACACTTTCCTTGCAATGATCATTTGCATGCACAAAAGTTCTGTCTGTAGTGGAAAACTAGAATTCGTTCGACTTGCTTTGGAGTAAGTTATTGACTTGAAATAACTCATTGAAATGATTTTAATTTTAAACGAATGCACACTTTCCTTGCAATGATCATTTGCAAGTTATGCACAAAAGTTGTGTCTGTAGTGCAAAACTAGAATTCGTTCGACTTGCTTTGGAGTAAGTTATTGACTTGAAATGACTCATTGAAATGATTTTAATTTTAAACGAATGCACACTTTCCTTGCAATGATCATTTGCAAGTAATGCACAAAACTTGTGTTTGTAGTGCAAAAATAGAATTCGTTCGAATTGCTTTGAAATAAGTGATTGATTTGAAATGACTCATTGAAATGATTTTAAGGATAAACGAATGCACACTTTCCTTGCAATGATCATTTGCAAGTTATGCACAAAAGTTGTGTCTGTAGTGCAAAACTAGAATTCGTTCGACTTGCTTTGAAATAAGTTATTGACTTGAAAGGACTCATTGAAATGATTTTAATTTTAAATGAATGCACACGTTCCTTGCAATGATCATTTGCAAGTTATGCACAAAAGTTGTGTCTGTAGTGCAAAACTAGAATTCGTTCGACTTGCTTTGAAATAAGTTATTGACTTGAAATGACTCATTGAAATGATTTTAAGGTTAAACGAATGCACACTTTCCTTGCAATGATCATTTGCAAGTTATGCACAAAAGTTGTGTTTGTAGTAGAAAACTAGAATTCGTTCGACTTGCTTTGAAATAAGTTATTGACTTGAAATGACTCATTGAAATGATTTTAAGGATAAACGAATGCACACTTTCCTTGCAATGATCATTTGCAAGTTATGCACAAAAGTTGTGTCTATAGTGCAAAACTTGAATTCGTTCGAATTGCTTTGAAATAAGTTATTGACTTGAAATGACTCTTTGAAATAATTTTAAGGTTAAACGAATGCACACTTTCCTTGCAATGATCATTTGCAAGTAATGCACAAAACTTGTGTTTGTAGTGCAAAAATAGAATTCGTTCGAATTGCTTTGAAATAAGTGATTGATTTGAAATGACTCATTGAAATGATTTTAAGGATAAACGAATGCACACTTTCCTTGCAATGATCATTTGCAAGTTATGCACAAAAGTTGTGTCTGTAGTGCAAAACCAGAATTCGTTCGAATTGCTTTGAAATAAGTTATTGACTTGAAAGCACTCATTGAAATGATTTTAATTTTAAACGAATGCACACGTTCCTTGCAATGAACATTTGCAAGTTATGCACAAAAGTTGTGTCTGTAGTGCAAAACTAGAATTCGTTCGACTTGCTTTGAAATAAGTTATTGACTTGAAATGACTCATTAAAATGATTTTATGGTTAAACGAATGCACACTTTCCTTGCAATGATCCTTTGCAAGTTATGCACAAAAGTTGTGTTTGTAGTAGAAAACTAGAATTCGTTCGACTTGCTTTGAAATAAGTTATTGACTTGAAATGACTCTTTGAAATGATTTTAAGGTTAAACGAATGCACACTTTCCTTGCAATGATCATTTGCAAGTTATGCACAAAAGTTGTGTGTGTAGTAGAAAACTAGAATTCGTTCGAATTGCCTTGAAATAAGTTATTGACTTGAAATGACTCATTGAAATGATTTTAAGGTTAAACGAATGCACACTTTCCTTGCAATGATCATTTGCATGCACAAAAGTTCTGTCTGTAGTGCAAAACTAGAATTCGTTCGACTTGCTTTGGAGTAAGTTATTGACTTGAAATAACTCATTGAAATGATTTTAATTTTAAACGAATGCACACTTTCCTTGCAATGATCATTTGCAAGTTATGCACAAAAGTTGTGTCTGTAGTGCAAAACTAGAATTCGTTCGACTTGCTTTGGAGTAAGTTATTGACTTGAAATGACTCATTGAAATGATTTTAATTTTAAACGAATGCACACTTTCCTTGCAATGATCATTTGCAAGTAATGCACAAAACTTGTGTTTGTAGTGCAAAAATAGAATTCGTTCGAATTGCTTTGAAATAAGTGATTGATTTGAAATGACTCATTGAAATGATTTTAAGGATAAACGAATGCACACTTTCCTTGCAATGATCATTTGCAAGTTATGCACAAAAGTTGTGTCTGTAGTGCAAAACTAGAATTCGTTCGACTTGCTTTGAAATAAGTTATTGACTTGAAAGGACTCATTGAAATGATTTTAATTTTAAACGAATGCACACGTTCCTTGCAATGATCATTTGCAAGTTATGCACAAAAGTTGTGTCTGTAGTGCAAAACTAGAATTCGTTCGACTTGCTTTGAAATAAGTTATTGACTTGAAATGACTCATTGAAATGATTTTAAGGTTAAACGAATGCACACTTTCCTTGCAATGATCATTTGCAAGTTATGCACAAAAGTTGTGTTTGTAGTAGAAAACTAGAATTCGTTCGACTTGCTTTGAAATAAGTTATTGACTTGAAATGACTCATTGAAATGATTTTAAGGATAAACGAATGCACACTTTCCTTGCAATGATCATTTGCAAGTTATGCACAAAAGTTGTGTCTATAGTGCAAAACTTGAATTCGTTCGAATTGCTTTGAAATAAGTTATTGACTTGAAATGACTCTTTGAAATAATTTTAATTTTAAACGAATGCACACTTTCCTTGCAATGATCATTTGCAAGTAATGCACAAAACTTGTGTTTGTAGTGCAAAAATAGAATTCGTTCGAATTGCTTTGAAATAAGTGATTGATTTGAAATGACTCATTGAAATGATTTTAAGGATAAACGAATGCACACTTTCCTTGCAATGATCATTTGCAAGTTATGCACAAAAGTTGTGTCTGTAGTGCAAAACCAGAATTCGTTCGAATTGCTTTGAAATAAGTTATTGACTTGAAAGCACTCATTGAAATGATTTTAATTTTAAACGAATGCACACGTTCCTTGCAATGAACATTTGCAAGTTATGCACAAAAGTTGTGTCTGTAGTGCAAAACTAGAATTCGTTCGACTTGCTTTGAAATAAGTTATTGACTTGAAATGACTCATTGAAATGATTTTAAGGTTAAACGAATGCACACTTTCCTTGCAATGATCATTTGCAAGTTATGCACAAAAGTTGTGTTTGTAGTAGAAAACTAGAATTCGTTCGACTTGCTTTGAAATAAGTTATTGACTTGAAATGACTCATTGAAATGATTTTAAGGATAAACGAATGCACACTTTCCTTGCAATGATCATTTGCAAGTTATGCACAAAAGTTGTGTCTATAGTGCAAAACTTGAATTCGTTCGATTTGCTTTGAAATAAGTTATTGACTTGAAATGACTCTTTGAAATAATTTTAATTTTAAACGAATGCACACTTTCCTTGCAATGATCATTTGCAAGTAATGCACAAAACTTGTGTTTGTAGTGCAAAAATAGAATTCGTTCGAATTGCTTTGAAATAAGTGATTGATTTGAAATGACTCATTGAAATGATTTTAAGGATAAACGAATGCACACTTTCCTTGCAATGATCATTTGCAAGTTATGCACAAAAGTTGTGTCTGTAGTGCAAAACCAGAATTCGTTCGAATTGCTTTGAAATAAGTTATTGACTTGAAAGCACTCATTGAAATGATTTTAATTTTAAACGAATGCACACGTTCCTTGCAATGAACATTTGCAAGTTATGCACAAAAGTTGTGTCTGTAGTGCAAAACTAGAATTCGTTCGACTTGCTTTGAAATAAGTTATTGACTTGAAATGACTCATTAAAATGATTTTATGGTTAAACGAATGCACACTTTCCTTGCAATGATCCTTTGCAAGTTATGCACAAAAGTTGTGTTTGTAGTAGAAAACTAGAATTCGTTCGACTTGCTTTGAAATAAGTTATTGACTTGAAATGACTCATTGAAATGATTTTAAGGTTAAACGAATGCACACTTTCCTTGCAATGATCATTTGCAAGTTATGCACAAAAGTTGTGTGTGTAGTAGAAAACTAGAATTCGTTCGAATTGCCTTGAAATAAGTTATTGACTTGAAATGACTCATTGAAATGATTTTAAGGTTAAACGAATGCACACTTTCCTTGCAATGATCATTTGCATGCACAAAAGTTCTGTCTGTAGTGCAAAACTAGAATTCGTTCGACTTGCTTTGGAGTAAGTTATTGACTTGAAATAACTCATTGAAATGATTTTAATTTTAAACGAATGCACACTTTCCTTGCAATGATCCTTTGCAAGTTATGCACAAAAGTTGTGTTTGTAGTAGAAAACTAGAATTCGTTCGACTTGCTTTGAAATAAGTTATTGACTTGAAATGACTCTTTGAAATGATTTTAAGGTTAAACGAATGCACACTTTCCTTGCAATGATCATTTGCAAGTTATGCACAAAAGTTGTGTGTGTAGTAGAAAACTAGAATTCGTTCGAATTGCCTTGAAATAAGTTATTGACTTGAAATGACTCATTGAAATGATTTTAAGGTTAAACGAATGCACACTTTCCTTGCAATGATCATTTGCATGCACAAAAGTTCTGTCTGTAGTGCAAAACTAGAATTCGTTCGACTTGCTTTGGAGTAAGTTATTGACTTGAAATAACTCATTGAAATGATTTTAATTTTAAACGAATGCACACTTTCCTTGCAATGATCATTTGCAAGTTATGCACAAAAGTTGTGTCTGTAGTGCAAAACTAGAATTCGTTCGACTTGCTTTGGAGTAAGTTATTGACTTGAAATGACTCATTGAAATGATTTTAATTTTAAACGAATGCACACTTTCCTTGCAATGATCATTTGCAAGTAATGCACAAAACTTGTGTTTGTAGTGCAAAAATAGAATTCGTTCGAATTGCTTTGAAATAAGTGATTGATTTGAAATGACTCATTGAAATGATTTTAAGGATAAACGAATGCACACTTTCCTTGCAATGATCATTTGCAAGTTATGCACAAAAGTTGTGTCTGTAGTGCAAAACTAGAATTCGTTCGACTTGCTTTGAAATAAGTTATTGACTTGAAAGGACTCATTGAAATGATTTTAATTTTAAACGAATGCACACGTTCCTTGCAATGATCATTTGCAAGTTATGCACAAAAGTTGTGTCTGTAGTGCAAAACTAGAATTCGTTCGACTTGCTTTGAAATAAGTTATTGACTTGAAATGACTCATTGAAATGATTTTAAGGTTAAACGAATGCACACTTTCCTTGCAATGATCATTTGCAAGTTATGCACAAAAGTTGTGTTTGTAGTAGAAAACTAGAATTCGTTCGACTTGCTTTGAAATAAGTTATTGACTTGAAATGACTCATTGAAATGATTTTAAGGATAAACGAATGCACACTTTCCTTGCAATGATCATTTGCAAGTTATGCACAAAAGTTGTGTCTATAGTGCAAAACTTGAATTCGTTCGAATTGCTTTGAAATAAGTTATTGACTTGAAATGACTCTTTGAAATAATTTTAATTTTAAACGAATGCACACTTTCCTTGCAATGATCATTTGCAAGTAATGCACAAAACTTGTGTTTGTAGTGCAAAAATAGAATTCGTTCGAATTGCTTTGAAATAAGTGATTGATTTGAAATGACTCATTGAAATGATTTTAAGGATAAACGAATGCACACTTTCCTTGCAATGATCATTTGCAAGTTATGCACAAAAGTTGTGTCTGTAGTGCAAAACCAGAATTCGTTCGAATTGCTTTGAAATAAGTTATTGACTTGAAAGCACTCATTGAAATGATTTTAATTTTAAACGAATGCACACGTTCCTTGCAATGAACATTTGCAAGTTATGCACAAAAGTTGTGTCTGTAGTGCAAAACTAGAATTCGTTCGACTTGCTTTGAAATAAGTTATTGACTTGAAATGACTCATTAAAATGATTTTATGGTTAAACGAATGCACACTTTCCTTGCAATGATCCTTTGCAAGTTATGCACAAAAGTTGTGTTTGTAGTAGAAAACTAGAATTCGTTCGACTTGCTTTGAAATAAGTTATTGACTTGAAATGACTCATTGAAATGATTTTAAGGTTAAACGAATGCACACTTTCCTTGCAATGATCATTTGCAAGTTATGCACAAAAGTTGTGTGTGTAGTAGAAAACTAGAATTCGTTCGAATTGCCTTGAAATAAGTTATTGACTTGAAATGACTCATTGAAATGATTTTAAGGTTAAACGAATGCACACTTTCCTTGCAATGATCATTTGCATGCACAAAAGTTCTGTCTGTAGTGCAAAACTAGAATTCGTTCGACTTGCTTTGGAGTAAGTTATTGACTTGAAATAACTCATTGAAATGATTTTAATTTTAAACGAATGCACACTTTCCTTGCAATGATCATTTGCAAGTTATGCACAAAAGTTGTGTCTGTAGTGCAAAACTAGAATTCGTTCGACTTGCTTTGGAGTAAGTTATTGACTTGAAATGACTCATTGAAATGATTTTAATTTTAAACGAATGCACACTTTCCTTGCAATGATCATTTGCAAGTAATGCACAAAACTTGTGTTTGTAGTGCAAAAATAGAATTCGTTCGAATTGCTTTGAAATAAGTGATTGATTTGAAATGACTCATTGAAATGATTTTAAGGATAAACGAATGCACACTTTCCTTGCAATGATCATTTGCAAGTTATGCACAAAAGTTGTGTCTGTAGTGCAAAACTAGAATTCGTTCGACTTGCTTTGAAATAAGTTATTGACTTGAAAGGACTCATTGAAATGATTTTAATTTTAAACGAATGCACACGTTCCTTGCAATGATCATTTGCAAGTTATGCACAAAAGTTGTGTCTGTAGTGCAAAACTAGAATTCGTTCGACTTGCTTTGAAATAAGTTATTGACTTGAAATGACTCATTGAAATGATTTTAAGGTTAAACGAATGCACACTTTCCTTGCAATGATCATTTCCAAGTTATGCACAAAAGTTGTGTTTGTAGTAGAAAACTAGAATTCGTTCGACTTGCTTTGAAATAAGTTATTGACTTGAAATGACTCATTGAAATGATTTTAAGGATAAACGAATGCACACTTTCCTTGCAATGATCATTTGCAAGTTATGCACAAAAGTTGTGTCTATAGTGCAAAACTTGAATTCGTTCGAATTGCTTTGAAATAAGTTATTGACTTGAAATGACTCTTTGAAATAATTTTAATTTTAAACGAATGCACACTTTCCTTGCAATGATCATTTGCAAGTAATGCACAAAACTTGTGTTTGTAGTGCAAAAATAGAATTCGTTCGAATTGCTTTGAAATAAGTGATTGATTTGAAATGACTCATTGAAATGATTTTAAGGGTAAACGAATGCACACTTTCCTTGCAATGATCATTTGCAAGTTATGCACAAAAGTTGTGTCTGTAGTGCAAAACCAGAATTCGTTCGAATTGCTTTGAAATAAGTTATTGACTTGAAAGCACTCATTGAAATGATTTTAATTTTAAACGAATGCACACGTTCCTTGCAATGAACATTTGCAAGTTATGCGAAAAAGTTGTGTCTGTAGTGCAAAACTAGAATTCATTCGACTTGCTTTGAAATAAGTTATTGACTTGAAATGACTCATTAAAATGATTTTATGGTTAAACGAATGCACACTTTCCTTGCAATGATCCTTTGCAAGTTATGCACAAAAGTTGTGTTTGTAGTAGAAAACTAGAATTCGTTCGACTTGCTGTGAAATAAGTTATTGACTTGAAATGACTCATTGAAATGATTTTAAGGTTAAACGAATGCACACTTTCCTTGCAATGATCATTTGCAAGTTATGCACAAAAGTTGTGTGTGTAGTAGAAAACTAGAATTCGTTCGAATTGCCTTGAAATAAGTTATTGACTTGAAATGATTCATTGAAATGATTTTAAGGTTAAACGAATGCACACTTTCCTTGCAATGATCATTTGCATGCACAAAAGTTCTGTCTGTAGTGGAAAACTAGAATTCGTTCGACTTGCTTTGGAGTAAGTTATTGACTTGAAATAACTCATTGAAATGATTTTAATTTTAAACGAATGCACACTTTCCTTGCAATGATCATTTTCAAGTTATGCACAAAAGTTGTGTCTGTAGTGCAAAACTAGAATTCGTTCGACTTGCTTTGAAATAAGTTATTGACTTGAAAGGACTCATTGAAATGATTTTAATTTTAAACGAATGCACACGTTCCTTGCAATGATCATTTGCAAGTTATGCACAAAAGTTGTGTCTGTAGTGCAAAACTAGATTTCGTTCGACTTGCTTTGAAATAAGTTATTGACTTGAAATGACTCATTGAAATGATTTTAAGGTTAAACGAATGCACACTTTCCTTGCAATGATCATTTGCAAGTTATGCACAAAAGTTGTGTTTGTAGTAGAAAACTAGAATTCGTTCGACTTGCTTTGAAATAAGTTATTGACTTGAAATGACTCATTGAAATGATTTTAAGGATAAACGAATGCACACTTTCCTTGCAATGATCATTTGCAAGTTATGCACAAAAGTTGTGTCTATAGTGCAAAACTTGAATTCGTTCGAATTGCTTTGAAATAAGTTATTGACTTGAAATGACTCTTTGAAATAATTTTAATTTTAAACGAATGCACACTTTCCTTGCAATGATCATTTGCAAGTAATGCACAAAACTTGTGTTTGTAGTGCAAAAATAGAATTCGTTCGAATTGCTTTGAAATAAGTGATTGATTTGAAATGACTCATTGAAATGATTTTAAGGATAAACGAATGCACACTTTCCTTGCAATGATCATTTGCAAGTTATGCACAAAAGTTGTGTCTGTAGTGCAAAACCAGAATTCGTTCGAATTGCTTTGAAATAAGTTATTGACTTGAAAGCACTCATTGAAATGATTTTAATTTTAAACGAATGCACACGTTCCTTGCAATGAACATTTGCAAGTTATGCACAAAAGTTGTGTCTGTAGTGCAAAACTAGAATTCGTTCGACTTGCTTTGAAATAAGTTATTGACTTGAAATGACTCATTAAAATGATTTTATGGTTAAACGAATGCACACTTTCCTTGCAATGATCCTTTGCAAGTTATGCACAAAAGTTGTGTTTGTAGTAGAAAACTAGAATTCGTTCGACTTGCTGTGAAATAAGTTATTGACTTGAAATGACTCATTGAAATGATTTTAAGGTTAAACGAATGCACACTTTCCTTGCAATGATCATTTGCAAGTTATGCACAAAAGTTGTGTGTGTAGTAGAAAACTAGAATTCGTTCGAATTGCCTTGAAATAAGTTATTGACTTGAAATGACTCATTGAAATGATTTTAAGGTTAAACGAATGCACACTTTCCTTGCAATGATCATTTGCATGCACAAAAGTTCTGTCTGTAGTGGAAAACTAGAATTCGTTCGACTTGCTTTGGAGTAAGTTATTGACTTGAAATAACTCATTGAAATGATTTTAATTTTAAACGAATGCACACTTTCCTTGCAATGATCATTTTCAAGTTATGCACAAAAGTTGTGTCTGTAGTGCAAAACTAGAATTCGTTCGACTTGCTTTGGAGTAAGTTATTGACTTGAAATGACTCATTGAAATGATTTTAATTTTAAACGAATGCACACTTTCCTTGCAATGATCATTTGCAAGTAATGCACAAAACTTGTGTTTGTAGTGCAAAAATAGAATTCGTTCGAATTGCTTTGAAATAAGTGATTGATTTGAAATGACTCATTGAAATGATTTTAAGGATAAACGAATGCACACTTTCCTTGCAATGATCATTTGCAAGTTATGCACAAAAGTTGTGTCTGTAGTGCAAAACGAGAATTCGTTCGACTTGCTTTGAAATAAGTTATTGACTTGAAAGGACTCATTGAAATGATTTTAATTTTAAACGAATGCACACGTTCCTTGCAATGATCATTTGCAAGTTATGCACAAAAGTTGTGTCTGTAGTGCAAAACTAGAATTCGTTCGACTTGCTTTGAAATAAGTTATTGACTTGAAATGACTCATTGAAATGATTTTAAGGTTAAACGAATGCACACTTTCCTTGCAATGATCATTTGCAAGTTATGCACAAAAGTTGTGTTTGTAGTAGAAAACTAGAATTCGTTCGACTTGCTTTGAAATAAGTTATTGACTTGAAATGACTCATTGAAATGATTTTAAGGATAAACGAATGCACACTTTCCTTGCAATGATCATTTGCAAGTTATGCACAAAATTTGTGTCTATAGTGCAAAACTTGAATTCGTTCGAATTGCTTTGAAATAAGTTATTGACTTGAAATGACTCTTTGAAATAATTTTAATTTTAAACGAATGCACACTTTCCTTGCAATGATCATTTGCAAGTAATGCACAAAACTTGTGTTTGTAGTGCAAAAATAGAATTCGTTCGAATTGCTTTGAAATAAGTGATTGATTTGAAATGACTCATTGAAATGATTTTAAGGATAAACGAATGCACACTTTCCTTGCAATGATCATTTGCAAGTTATGCACAAAAGTTGTGTCTGTAGTGCAAAACCAGAATTCGTTCGAATTGCTTTGAAATAAGTTATTGACTTGAAAGCACTCATTGAAATGATTTTAATTTTAAACGAATGCACACGTTCCTTGCAATGAACATTTGCAAGTTATGCACAAAAGTTGTGTCTGTAGTGCAAAACTAGAATTCGTTCGACTTGCTTTGAAATAAGTTATTGACTTGAAAGAACTCATTGAAATGATTTTAATTTTAAACGAATGCACACGTTCCTTGCAATGATCATTTGCGAGTTATGCACAAAAGTTGTGTCTGTAGTGCAAAACTAGAATTCGTTCGACTTGCTTTGAAATAAGTTATTGACTTGAAATGACTCATTGAAATGATTTTAAGGTTAAACGAATGCACACTTTCCTTGCAATGATCATTTGCAAGTTATGCACAAAAGTTGTGTTTGTAGTAGAAAACTAGAATTCGTTCGAATTGCCTTGAAATAAGTTATTGACTTGAAATGACTCATTGAAATGATTTTAAGGTTAAACGAATGCACACTTTCCTTGCAATGATCATTTGCATGCACAAAAGTTCTGTCTGTAGTGCAAAACTAGAATTCGTTCGACTTGCTTTGGAGTAAGTTATTGACTTGAAATAACTCATTGAAATGATTTTAATTTTAAACGAATGCACACTTTCCTTGCAATGATCATTTGCAAGTTATGCACAAAAGTTGTGTCTGTAGTGCAAAACTAGAATTCGTTCGACTTGCTTTGGAGTAAGTTATTGACTTGAAATGACTCATTGAAATGATTTTAATTTTAAACGAATGCACACTTTCCTTGCAATGATCATTTGCAAGTAATGCACAAAACTTGTGTTTGTAGTGCAAAAATAGAATTCGTTCGAATTGCTTTGAAATAAGTGATTGATTTGAAATGACTCATTGAAATGATTTTAAGGATAAACGAATGCACACTTTCCTTGCAATGATCATTTGCAAGTTATGCACAAAAGTTGTGTCTGTAGTGCAAAACTAGAATTCGTTCGACTTGCTTTGAAATAAGTTATTGACTTGAAAGGACTCATTGAAATGATTTTAATTTTAAACGAATGCACACGTTCCTTGCAATGATCATTTGCAAGTTATGCACAAAAGTTGTGTCTGTAGTGCAAAACTAGAATTCGTTCGACTTGCTTTGAAATAAGTTATTGACTTGAAATGACTCATTGAAATGATTTTAAGGTTAAACGAATGCACACTTTCCTTGCAATGATCATTTGCAAGTTATGCACAAAAGTTGTGTTTGTAGTAGAAAACTAGAATTCGTTCGACTTGCTTTGAAATAAGTTATTGACTCGAAATGACTCATTGAAATGATTTTAAGGATAAACGAATGCACACTTTCCTTGCAATGATCATTTGCAAGTTATGTACAAAAGTTGTGTCTATAGTGCAAAACTAGAATTCGTTCGAATTGCTTTGAAATAAGTTATTGACTTGAAATGACTCTTTGAAATGATTTTAATTTTAAACGAATCCACACTTTCCTTGCAATGATCATTTGCAAGTTATGCGCAAAAGTTGTGTCTGTAGTGCAAAACTAGAATTCGTTCGAATTGCTTTGAAATAAGTTATTGACTTGAAATGACTCATTAAAATGATTTTATGGTTAAACGAATGCACACTTTCCTTGCAATGATCCTTTGCAAGTTATGCACAAAAGTTGTGTTTGTAGTAGAAAACTAGAATTCGTTCGACTTGCTTTGAAATAAGTTATTGACTTGAAATGACTCATTGAAATGATTTTAAGGTTAACCGAATGCACACTTTCCTTGGAATGATCATTTGCAAGTTATGTACAAAAGTTGTGTCTGTAGTGCAAAACTAGAATTCGTACGAATTGCTTTGAAATTAGTTATTGACTTGAATTGACTGATTGAAATGATTTTAAGGTTAAACGAATGCACACTTTCCTTGCAATGATCATTCGCAATTTATGCACAAAAGTTGTGTCTGTAGTGCAAAACTAGAATTCGTTCGACTTGCTTTGAAATAAGTTATTGACTTGAAATGACTCATTGAAATGATTTTAAGGTTAAACGAATGCACACTTTCCTTGCAATGATCATTTACAAGTTATGCACAAAACTTGTGTCTGTAGTGCAAAACTAGAATTCGTTCGACTTGCTTTGGAGTAAGTTATTGACTTGAAATGACTCATTGAAATGATTTTAAGTTTAAACGAATGCACACTTTCCTTGCAATGATCATTTGCAAGTTATGCACAAAACTTGTGTCTGTAGTGCAAAACTTGAATTCGTTCGACTTGCTTTGAAATAAGTTATTGACTTAAAATGACTCATTGAAATTATTTTAAGGTTAAACGAATGCACACTTTCCTTGCAATGATCATTTGCAAGTTATGCACAAAGGTTGTGTGTGTAGTGCAAAACTGTTATTCGTTCGACTTGCTTTGACATAAGTTATTGACTTGAAATGACTCATTGAAATGATTTTAAGGTTAAACGAATGCACACTTTCCTTGCAATGATCATTTGCAAGTTATGCACAAAAGTTGTGTCTGTAGTGCAAAACTAGAATTCGTTCGAATTGCTTTGAAATAAGTTATTGACTTGAAATGACTGATTGAAATGATTTTAAGGTCAAACGAATGCCCACTTTCCTTGGAATGATCATTTGCAAGTTATACACAAAAGTTGTGTCTGTAGTGCAAAACTAGAATTCGTTCGACTTGCTTTGGAGTAAGTTATTGACTTGAAAGGACTCATTGAAATGATTTTAATTTTAAACAAATGCACACTTTCCTTGCAATGATCATTCGCAAGTTATGCACAAAACTTGTGTTTGTAGTGCAAAAATAGAATTCGTTCGAATTGCTTTGAAATAAGTGATTGATTTGAAATGACTCATTGAAATGATTTTAAGGATAAACGAATGCACACTTTCCTTGCATTGATCATTTGCAAGTTATGCACAAAACTTGTGTTTGTAGTGCAAAAATAGAATTAGTTCGACTTGCTTTGAAATAAGTTATTGACCTGAAATGACTCATTAAAATGATTTTATGGTTAAACGAATGCACACTTTCCTTGCAATGATCCTTTGCAAGTTATGCACAAAAGTTGTGTTTGTAGTAGAAAACTAGAATTCGTTCGACTTGCTTTGAAATAAGTTATTGACTTGAAAGCACTCATTGAAATGATTTTAATTTTAAACGAATGCACACGTTCCTTGCAATGATCATTTGCAAGTTATGCACAAAAGTTGTGTCTGTAGTGCAAAACTAGAATTCGTTCGACTTGCTTTGAAATAAGTTATTGACTTGAAAGGACTCATTGAAATGATTTTAATTTTAAACGAATGCACACGTTCCTTGCAATGATCATTTGCAAGTTATGCACAAAAGTTGTGTCTGTAGTGCAAAACTAGAATTCCTTTCGACTTGCTTTGAAATAAGTTATTGACTTGAAATGACTCATTGAAATGATTTTAAGGATAAACGAATGCACACTTTCCTTGCAATGATCATTTGCAAGTTATGCACAAAAGTTGTGTCTATAGTGCAAAACTTGAATTCGTTCGAATTGCTTTGAAATAAGTTATTGACTTGAAATGACTCTTTGAAATGATTTTAATTTTAAACGAATGCACACGTTCCTTGCAATGATCATTTGCAAGTTATGCACAAAAGTTGTGTCTGTAGTGCAAAACTAGAATTCGTTCGACTTGCTTTGAAATAAGTTATTGACTTGAAAGGACTCATTGAAATGATTTTAAGGTTAAACGAATGCACACTTTCCTTGCAATGATCATTTGCAAGTTATGCACAAAAGTTGTGTTTGTAGTAGAAAACTAGAATTCGTTCGACTTGCTTTGAAATAAGTTATTGACTTGAAATGACTCATTGAAATGATTTTAAGGATAAACGAATGCACACTTTCCTTGCAATGATCATTTGCAAGTTATGCACAAAAGTTGTGTCTATAGTGCAAAACTTGAATTCGTTCGAATTGCTTTGAAATAAGTTATTGACTTGAAATGACTCTTTGAAATGATTTTAATTTTAAACGAATGCACACTTTCCTTGCATTGATCATTTGCAAGTTATGCACAAAACTTGTGTTTGTAGTGCAAAAATAGAATTAGTTCGACTTGCTTTGAAATAAGTTATTGACCTGAAATGACTCATTAAAATGATTTTATGGTTAAACGAATGCACACTTTCCTTGCAATGATCCTTTGCAAGTTATGCACAAAAGTTGTGTTTGTAGTAGAAAACTAGAATTCGTTCGACTTGCTTTGAAATAAGTTATTGACTTGAAAGCACTCATTGAAATGATTTTAATTTTAAACGAATGCACACGTTCCTTGCAATGATCATTTGCAAGTTATGCACAAAAGTTGTGTCTGTAGTGCAAAACTAGAATTCGTTCGACTTGCTTTGAAATAAGTTATTGACTTGAAAGGACTCATTGAAATGATTTTAAGGTTAAACGAATGCACACTTTCCTTGCAATGATCATTTGCAAGTTATGCACAAAAGTTGTGTTTGTAGTAGAAAACTAGAATTCGTTCGACTTGCTTTGAAATAAGTTATTGACTTGAAATGACTCATTGAAATGATTTTAAGGATAAACGAATGCACACTTTCCTTGCAATGATCATTTGCAAGTTATGCACAAAAGTTGTGTCTATAGTGCAAAACTTGAATTCGTTCGAATTGCTTTGAAATAAGTTATTGACTTGAAATGACTCTTTGAAATGATTTTAATTTTAAACGAATGCACACGTTCCTTGCAATGATCATTTGCAAGTTATGCACAAAAGTTGTGGTTGTAGTAGAAAACTAGAATTCGTTCGACTTGCTTTGAAATAAGTTATTGACTCGAAATGACTCATTGAAATGATTTTAAGGATAAACGAATGCACACTTTCTTTGCAATGATCATTTGCAAGTTATGTACAAAAGTTGTGTCTATAGTGCAAAACTAGAATTCGTTCGAATTGCTTTGAAATAAGTTATTGACTTGAAATGACTCTTTGAAATGATTTTAATTTTAAACGAATGCACACTTTCCTTGCAATGATCATTTGCAAGTTATGCGCAAAAGTTGTGTCTGTAGTGCAAAACTAGAATTCGTTCGAATTGCTTTGAAATAAGTTATTGACTTGAAATGACTCATTAAAATGATTTTATGGTTAAACGAATGCACACTTTCCTTGCAATGATCCTTTGCAAGTTATGCACAAAAGTTGTGTTTGTAGTAGAAAACTAGAATTCGTTCGACTTGCTTTGAAATAAGTTATTGACTTGAAATGACTCATTGAAATGATTTTAAGGTTAACCGAATGCACACTTTCCTTGGAATGATCATTTGCAAGTTATGAACAAAAGTTGTGTCTGTAGTGCAAAACTAGAATTCGTACGAATTGCTTTGAAATTAGTTATTGACTTGAATTGACTCATTGAAATGATTTTAAGGTTAAACGAATGCACACTTTCCTTGCAATGATCATTCGCAATTTATGCACAAAAGTTGTGTCTGTAGTGCAAAACTAGAATTCGTTCGACTTGCTTTGAAATAAGTTATTGACTTGAAATGACTCATTGAAATGATTTTAAGGATAAACGAATGCACACTTTCCTTGCAATGATCATTTACAAGTTATGCACAAAACTTGTGTCTGTAGTGCAAAACTAGAATTCGTTCGACTTGCTTTGGAGTAAGTTATTGACTTGAAATGACTCATTGAAATGATTTTAAGTTTAAACGAATGCACACTTTCCTTGCAATGATCATTTGCAAGTTATGCACAAAACTTGTGTCTGTAGTGCAAAACTTGAATTCGTTCGACTTGCTTTGAAATAAGTTATTGACTTGAAATGACTCATTGAAATTATTTTAAGGTTAAACGAATGCACACTTTCCTTGCAATGATCATTTGCAAGTTATGCACAAAGGTTGTGTGTGTAGTGCAAAACTGTTATTCGTTCGACTTGCTTTGACATAAGTTATTGACTTGAAATGACTCATTGAAATGATTTTAAGGTTAAACGAATGCACACTTTCCTTGCAATGATCATTTGCAAGTTATGCACGAAAGTTGTGTCTGTAGTGCAAAACTAGAATTCGTTCGAATTGCTTTGAAATAAGTTATTGACTTGAAATGACTGATTGAAATGATTTTAAGGTCAAACGAATGCCCACTTTCCTTGGAATGATCATTTGCAAGTTATACACAAAAGTTGTGTCTGTAGTGCAAAACTAGAATTCGTTCGACTTGCTTTGGAGTAAGTTATTGACTTGAAAGGACTCATTGAAATGATTTTAATTTTAAACAAATGCACACTTTCCTTGCAATGATCATTCGCAAGTTATGCACAAAACTTGTGTTTGTAGTGCAAAAATAGAATTCGTTCGAATTGCTTTGAAATAAGTGATTGATTTGAAATGACTCATTGAAATGATTTTAAGGATAAACGAATGCACACTTTCCTTGCATTGATCATTTGCAAGTTATGCACAAAACTTGTGTTTGTAGTGCAAAAATAGAATTAGTTCGACTTGCTTTGAAATAAGTTATTGACCTGAAATGACTCATTGAAATGATTTTAAGGTTAAACGAATGCACACTTTCCTTGCAATGATCATTTGCAAGTTATGCACAAAAGTTGTGTCTGTAGTGCAAAACTAGAATTCGTTCGAATTGCTTTGAAATAAGTTATTGACTTGAAATGATTTTAAGGTTAAACGAAAGCACACTTTCCTTGCAATGATCATTAACATGTTATGCACAAAACTTGTGTCTGTAGTGCAAAACTTGAATTCGTTCGACTTGCTTTGAAATAAGTTATTGACTTGAAATGACTCATTGAAATTATTTTAAGGTTAAACGAATGCACACTTTCCTTGCAATGATCATTTGCAAGTTATGCACAAAAGTTGTGTGTGTAGTGCAAAACTGTTATTCGTTCGACTTGCTTTGACATAAGTTATTGACTTGAAATGACTCATTGAAATGATTTTAAGGTTAAACGATTGCACACTTTCGTTGCAATGATCATTTGCATGCACAAAAGTTGTGTCTGTAGTGCAAAACTAGAATTCGTTCGAATTGCTTTGAAATAAGTTATTGACTTGAAATGACTCATTGAAATGATTTTAAGGTTAAACGAATGCACACTTTCCTTGCAATGATCGTTTGCAAGTTATGCACAAAAGTTGTGTCTGTAGTGCAAAACTAGAATTCGTTCGACTTGCTTTGGAGTAAGTTATTGACTTGAAATGACTCATTGAAATGATTTTAATTTTAAACGAATGCACAGCTTCCTTGCAATGATCATTTGCAAGTTATGCACAAAACTTGTGTTTGTAGTGCAAAACTTGAATTCGTTCGACTTGCTTTGAAATAAGTTATTGACTTGAAATGACTCATTGAAATTATTTTAAGTTTAAACGAATGCACACTTTCCTAGCAATGATCATTTGCAAGTTATGCACAAAAGTTGTGTGTGTAGTGCAAAACTGTTATTCGTTCGACTTGCTTTGACATAAGTTATTGACTTGAAATGACTCATTGAAATGATTTTAAGGTTAAATGAATGCACACTTTCCTTGCAATGATCATTTGCAAGTTATGCACAAAAGTTGTGTGTGTAGTGCAAAACTAGAATTTGTTCGACTTGCTTTGAAATAAGTTATTGACTTGAAATCACTCTTTGAAATGATTTTAATTTTAAACGAATGCACACATTCCTTGCAATGATCATTTGCAAGTTATGCGCAAAAGTTGTGTCTGTAGTGCAAAACTAGAATTCGTTCGAATTGCTTTAAAATAAGTTATTGACTTGAAATGACTCATTGAAATGATTCTAAGGTTAAATGAATGCACACTTTCCTTGCAATGATCATTTGCAAGTTATGCACAAAAGTTGTGTCTGTAGTGCAAAACTAGAATTCGTACGAATTGCTTTGACATAAGTTACTGACTTGAAATGACTCATTGAAATGATTCTAAGGTTAAATGAATGCACACTTTCCTTGCAATGATCATTTGCAAGTTATGCACAAAAGTTGTGTTTGTAGTAGAAAACTAGAATTCGTTCCACTTGCTTTGACATAAGTTATTGACTTGAAATGACTCATTGAAATGATTTTAAGGTTAAACGAATGCACACTTTCCTTGCAATGATCATTTGCAAGTTATGCACAAAAGTTGTGTCTGTAGTGCAAAACTAGAATTCGTTCGACTTGCTTTGAAATAAGTTATTGACTTGAAATGACTCATTGAAATGATTTTAAGGTTAAACGAATGCACACTTTCCTTGCAATGATCATTTGCAAGTTATGCACAAAAGTTGTGTCTATAGTGCAAAACTAGAATTCGTTCGAATTGCTTTGAAATAACTTATTGACTTGAAATGACTGATTGAAATGATTTTAAGGTCAAACGAATGCCCACTTTCCTTGGAATGATCATTTGCAAGTTATGCACAAAAGTTGTGTCTGTAGTACAAAACTAGAATTCGTTCGAATTGCTTTGAAATAAGTTATTGACTTGAAATGATTTTAAGGTTAAACGAAAGCACACTTTCCTTGCAATGATCATTTACAAGTTATGCACAAAAGTTGTGTTTGTAGTAGAAAACTAGAATTCGTTCGACTTGCTTCGAAATAAGTTACTGACTTGAAAGGACTAATTGAAATGATTTTAATTTTAAACGAATGCACACATTCCTTGCAATGATCATTTGCAAGTTATGCGCAAAAGTTGGTTCTGTAGTGCAAAACTAGAATTCGTTCGAATTGCTTTAAAATAAGTTATTGACTTGAAATGACTCATTGAAATGATTCTAAGGTTAAATGAATGCACACTTTCCTTGCAATGATCATTTGCAAGTTATGCACAAAAGTTGTGTCTGTAGTGCAAAACTAGAATTCGTACGAATTGCTTTGACATAAGTTACTGACTTGAAATGACTCATTGAAATGATTCTAAGGTTAAATGAATGCACACTTTCCTTGCAATGATCATTTGCAAGTTATGCACAAAAGTTGTGTTTGTAGTAGAAAACTAGAATTCGTTCCACTTGCTTTGACATAAGTTATTGACTTGAAATGACTCATTGAAATGATTTTAAGGTTAAACGAATGCACACTTTCCTTGCAATGATCATTTGCAAGTTATGCACAAAAGTTGTGTCTGTAGTGCAAAACTAGAATTCGTTCGACTTGCTTTGAAATAAGTTATTGACTTGAAATGACTCATTGAAATGATTTTAAGGTTAAACGAATGCACACTTTCCTTGCAATGATCATTTGCAAGTTATGCACAAAAGTTGTGTCTATAGTGCAAAACTAGAATTCGTTCGAATTGCTTTGAAATAACTTATTGACTTGAAATGACTGATTGAAATGATTTTAAGGTCAAACGAATGCCCACTTTCCTTGGAATGATCATTTGCAAGTTATGCACAAAAGTTGTGTCTGTAGTACAAAACTAGAATTCGTTCGAATTGCTTTGAAATAAGTTATTGACTTGAAATGATTTTAAGGTTAAACGAAAGCACACTTTCCTTGCAATGATCATTTACAAGTTATGCACAAAAGTTGTGTTTGTAGTAGAAAACTAGAATTCGTTCGACTTGCTTCGAAATAAGTTACTGACTTGAAAGGACTAATTGAAATGATTTTAATTTTAAACGAATGCACACATTCCTTGCAATGATCATTTGCAAGTTATGCGCAAAAGTTGGTTCTGTAGTGCAAAACTAGAATTCGTTCGAATTGCTTTAAAATAAGTTATTGACTTGAAATGACTCATTGAAATGATTCTAAGGTTAAATGAATGCACACTTTCCTTGCAATGATCATTTGCAAGTTATGCACAAAAGTTGTGTCTGTAGTGCAAAACTAGAATTCGTACGAATTGCTTTGACATAAGTTACTGACTTGAAATGACTCATTGAAATGATTCTAAGGTTAAATGAATGCACACTTTCCTTGCAATGATCATTTGCAAGTTATGCACAAAAGTTGTGTTTGTAGTAGAAAACTAGAATTCGTTCCACTTGCTTTGACATAAGTTATTGACTTGAAATGACTCATTGAAATGATTTTAAGGTTAAACGAATGCACACTTTCCTTGCAATGATCATTTGCAAGTTATGCACAAAAGTTGTGTCTGTAGTGCAAAACTAGAATTCGTTCGACTTGCTTTGAAATAAGTTATTGACTTGAAATGACTCATTGAAATGATTTTAAGGTTAAACGAATGCACACTTTCCTTGCAATGATCATTTGCAAGTTATGCACAAAAGTTGTGTCTATAGTGCAAAACTAGAATTCGTTCGAATTGCTTTGAAATAAGTTATTGACTTGAAATGACTGATTGAAATGATTTTAAGGTCAAACGAATGCCCACTTTCCTTGGAATAATCATTTGCAAGTTATGCACAAAAGTTGTGTCTGTAGTGCAAAACTAGAATTCGTTCGAATTCCTTTGAAATAAGTTATTGACTTGAAATGATTTTAAGGTTAAACGAAAGCACACTTTCCTTGCAATGATCATTTACAAGTTATGCACAAAAGTTGTGTTTGTAGTAGAAAACTAGAATTCGTTCGACTTGCTTCGAAATAAGTTACTGACTTGAAAGGACTCATTGAAATGATTTTAATTTTAAACGAATGCACACTTTCCTTGCAATGATCATTTGCAAGTTATGCACAAAAGTTGTCTCTATAGTGCAAAACTAGAATTCGTTCGAATTGCTTTGAAATAAGTTATTGACTTGAAATGACTCATTGAAATGATTTTAAGGTTAAACGAATGCACACTTTCCTTGCAATGATCATTTGCAAGTTACGCACAAAAGGTATGTCTGTAGTGCAAAACTAGAATTCGTTCGACTTGCTTCGAAATATGTTATTGACTTGGAAGGACTCATTGAAATCATTTGAATTTTAAACGAATGCACACTTTCCTTGCAATGATCATTTGCAAGTTATGCACAAAAGTTGTCTCTATAGTGCAAAACTAGAATTCGTTCGAATTGCTTTGAAATAAGTTATTGACTTGAAATGACTCATTGAAATGATTTTAAGGTTAAACGAATGCACACTTTCCTTCCAATGATCATTTGCAAGTTGTGCACAAAATTTTGTGTCTGTAGTGCAAAACTATAATACGTTCGACTTGCAATGACATAAGTTATTGACTTGAAATGACTCATTGAAATGATTTTAAAGTTAAACGAATGCACACCTTCCTTGCAATGATCATTTGCATGCACAAAAGTTGTGTCTGTAGTGCAAAACTAGAATTCGTTCGACTTGCTTTGGAGTAAGTTATTGACTTGAAATGACTCGTTGAAATGATTTTAATTTTTAACGAATGCACACTTTCCTTGCAATGATCATTTGCAAGTTGTGCACAAAACTTGTGTTTGTAGTGCAAAAATAGAATTCGTTCGAATTGCTTTGAAATAAGTGATTGATTTGAAATGACTCATTGAAATGATTTTAAGGATAAACGAATGCACACTTTCCTTGCAATGATCATTTGCAAGTTATGCACAAAAGTTGTGTCTGTAGTGCAAAACTAGAATTCGTTCGAATTGCTTTGAAATAAGTTATTGACTTGAAAGGACTCATTGAAATGATTTTAATTTTAGAGGAATGCACACGTTCCTTGCAATTATCATTTGCAAGTTATGCACAAAAGTTGTGTCTGTAGTGCAAAACTAGAATTCGTTCGACCTGCTTTGAAATAAGTTATTGACTTGAAATGACTCATTGAAATGATTTTAAGGTTAAACGAATGCACACTTTCCTTGCAATGATCATTTGCAAGTTATGCACAAAAGTTGTGTCTATAGTGCAAAACTAGAATTCGTTCGACTTGCTTTGAAATAAGTTATTGACTTGAAATGACTGATTGAAATGATTTTAAGGTTAAACGAATGCACACTTTCCTTGCAATGATCATTTGCAAGTTATGCACAAAAGTTGTGTCTATAGTGCAAAACTAGAATTCGTTCGAATTGCTTTGAAATAAGTTATTGACTTGAAATGACTGATTGAAATGATTTTAAGGTCAAACGAATGCCCACTTTCCTTGGAATGATCATTTGCAAGTTATGCACAAAAGTTGTGTTTGTAGTGCAAAACTAGAATTCGTTCGAATTGCTTTGAAATAAGTTATTGACTTGAAATGATTTTAAGGTTAAACGAACGCACACTTTCCTTGCAATGATCATTTACAAGTTATGCACAAAAGTTGTGTTTGTAGTAGAAAACTAGAATTCGTTCGACTTGCTTCGAAATAAGTTACTGACTTGAAAGGACTCATTGAAATGATTTTAATTTTAAACGAATGCACACTTTCCTTGCAATGATCATTTCCAAGTTATGCACAAAAGTTGTCTCTGTAGTGCAAAACTAGAATTCGTTCGAATTGCTTTGAAATAAGTTATTGACTTGAAGCGACTCATTGAAATGATTTTAAGGTTAAACGAATGCACACTTTCCTTGCAGTGATCATTTGCAAGTTATGCACAAAAGGTATGTCTGTAGTGCAAAACTAGAATTCGTTCGACTTGCTTCGAAATATGTTATTGACTTGGAAGGACTCATTGAAATCATTTGAATTTTAAACGAATGCACACTTTCCTTGCAATGATCATTTGCAAGTTATGCACAAAAGTTGTCTCTATAGTGCAAAACTAGAATTCGTTCGAATTGCTTTGAAATAAGTTATTGACTTGAAATGACTCATTGAAATGATTTTAAGGTTAAACGAATGCACACTTTCCTTCCAATGATCATTTGCAAGTTGTGCACAAAATTTTGTGTCTGTAGTGCAAAACTATAATACGTTCGACTTGCTATGACATAAGTTATTGACTTGAAATGACTCATTGAAATGATTTTAAGGTTAAACGAATGCACACTTTCCTTGCAATGATCATTTGCAAGTTATGCACAAAAGTTGTGTCTGTAGTGCAAAACTAGAATTCGTTCGACTTGCTTTGAAATAAGTTATTGACTTGAAATGACTCATTGAAATGATTTTAAGGTTAAACGAATGCACACTTTCCTTGCAATGATCATTTGCAAGTTATGCACAAAAGTTGTGTCTATAGTGCAAAACTAGAATTCGTTCGAATTGCTTTGAAATAAGTTATTGACTTGAAATGACTGATTGAAATGATTTTAAGGTCAAACGAATGCCCACTTTCCTTGGAATAATAATTTGCAAGTTATGCACAAAAGTTGTGTCTGTAGTGCAAAACTAGAATTCGTTCGAATTCCTTTGAAATAAGTTATTGACTTGAAATGATTTTAAGGTTAAACGAAAGCACACTTTCCTTGCAATGATCATTTACAAGTTATGCACAAAAGTTGTGTTTGTAGTAGAAAACTAGAATTCGTTCGACTTGCTTCGAAATAAGTTACTGACTTGAAAGGACTCATTGAAATGATTTTAATTTTAAACGAATGCACACTTTCCTTGCAATGATCATTTGCAAGTTATGCACAAAAGTTGTCTCTATAGTGCAAAACTAGAATTCGTTCGAATTGCTTTGAAATAAGTTATTGACTTGAAATGACTCATTGAAATGATTTTAAGGTTAAACGAATGCACACTTTCCTTGCAATGATCATTTGCAAGTTACGCACAAAAGGTATGTCTGTAGTGCAAAACTAGAATTCGTTCGACTTGCTTCGAAATATGTTATTGACTTGGAAGGACTCATTGAAATCATTTGAATTTTAAACGAATGCACACTTTCCTTGCAATGATCATTTGCAAGTTATGCACAAAAGTTGTCTCTATAGTGCAAAACTAGAATTCGTTCGAATTGCTTTGAAATAAGTTATTGACTTGAAATGACTCATTGAAATGATTTTAAGGTTAAACGAATGCACACTTTCCTTCCAATGATCATTTGCAAGTTGTGCACAAAATTTTGTGTCTGTAGTGCAAAACTATAATACGTTCGACTTGCAATGACATAAGTTATTGACTTGAAATGACTCATTGAAATGATTTTAAAGTTAAACGAATGCACACCTTCCTTGCAATGATCATTTGCATGCACAAAAGTTGTGTCTGTAGTGCAAAACTAGAATTCGTTCGACTTGCTTTGGAGTAAGTTATTGACTTGAAATGACTCGTTGAAATGATTTTAATTTTTAACGAATGCACACTTTCCTTGCAATGATCATTTGCAAGTTGTGCACAAAACTTGTGTTTGTAGTGCAAAAATAGAATTCGTTCGAATTGCTTTGAAATAAGTGATTGATTTGAAATGACTCATTGAAATGATTTTAAGGATAAACGAATGCACACTTTCCTTGCAATGATCATTTGCAAGTTATGCACAAAAGTTGTGTCTGTAGTGCAAAACTAGAATTCGTTCGAATTGCTTTGAAATAAGTTATTGACTTGAAAGGACTCATTGAAATGATTTTAATTTTAGAGGAATGCACACGTTCCTTGCAATTATCATTTGCAAGTTATGCACAAAAGTTGTGTCTGTAGTGCAAAACTAGAATTCGTTCGACCTGCTTTGAAATAAGTTATTGACTTGAAATGACTCATTGAAATGATTTTAAGGTTAAACGAATGCACACTTTCCTTGCAATGATCATTTGCAAGTTATGCACAAAAGTTGTGTCTATAGTGCAAAACTAGAATTCGTTCGACTTGCTTTGAAATAAGTTATTGACTTGAAATGACTGATTGAAATGATTTTAAGGTTAAACGAATGCACACTTTCCTTGCAATGATCATTTGCAAGTTATGCACAAAAGTTGTGTCTATAGTGCAAAACTAGAATTCGTTCGAATTGCTTTGAAATAAGTTATTGACTTGAAATGACTGATTGAAATGATTTTAAGGTCAAACGAATGCCCACTTTCCTTGGAATGATCATTTGCAAGTTATGCACAAAAGTTGTGTTTGTAGTGCAAAACTAGAATTCGTTCGAATTGCTTTGAAATAAGTTATTGACTTGAAATGATTTTAAGGTTAAACGAAAGCACACTTTCCTTGCAATGATCATTTACAAGTTATGCACAAAAGTTGTGTTTGTAGTAGAAAACTAGAATTCGTTCGACTTGCTTCGAAATAAGTTACTGACTTGAAAGGACTCATTGAAATGATTTTAATTTTAAACGAATGCACACTTTCCTTGCAATGATCATTTCCAAGTTATGCACAAAAGTTGTCTCTGTAGTGCAAAACTAGAATTCGTTCGAATTGCTTTGAAATAAGTTATTGACTTGAAGCGACTCATTGAAATGATTTTAAGGTTAAACGAATGCACACTTTCCTTGCAGTGATCATTTGCAAGTTATGCACAAAAGGTATGTCTGTAGTGCAAAACTAGAATTCGTTCGACTTGCTTCGAAATATGTTATTGACTTGGAAGGACTCATTGAAATCATTTGAATTTTAAACGAATGCACACTTTCCTTGCAATGATCATTTGCAAGTTATGCACAAAAGTTGTCTCTATAGTGCAAAACTAGAATTCGTTCGAATTGCTTTGAAATAAGTTATTGACTTGAAATGACTCATTGAAATGATTTTAAGGTTAAACGAATGCACACTTTCCTTCCAATGATCATTTGCAAGTTGTGCACAAAATTTTGTGTCTGTAGTGCAAAACTATAATACGTTCGACTTGCTATGACATAAGTTATTGACTTGAAATGACTCATTGAAATGATTTTAAAGTTAAACGAACGCACACCTTCCTTGCAATGATCATTTGCATGCACAAAAGTTGTGTCTGTAGTGCAAAACTAGAATTCGTTCGACTTGCTTTGGAGTAAGTTATTGACTTGAAATGACTCGTTGAAATGATTTTAATTTTTAACGAATGCACACTTTCCTTGCAATGATCATTTGCAAGTTATGCACAAAACTTGTGTTTGTAGTGCAAAAATAGAATTCGTTCGAATTGCTTTGAAATAAGTGATTGATTTGAAATGACTCATTGAAATGATTTTAAGGATAAACGAATGCACACTTTCCTTGCAATGATCATTTGCAAGTTATGCACAAAAGTTGTGTCTGTAGTGCAAAACTAGAATTCGTTCGAATTGCTTTGAAATAAGTTATTGACTTGAAAGGACTCATTGAAATGATTTTAATTTTAGAGGAATGCACACGTTCCTTGCAATTATCATTTGCAAGTTATGCACAAAAGTTGTGTCTGTAGTGCAAAACTAGAATTCGTTCGACCTGCTTTGAAATAAGTTATTGACTTGAAATGACTCATTGAAATGATTTTAAGGTTAAACGAATGCACACTTTCCTTGCAATGATCATTTGCAAGTTATGCACAAAAGTTGTGTCTATAGTGCAAAACTAGAATTCGTTCGAATTGCTTTGAAAAAAGTTATTGACTTGAAATGACTAATTGAAATGATTTTAAGGTCAAACGAATGCCCACTTTCCTTGGAATGATCATTTGCAAGTTATGCACAAAAGTTGTGTCTGTAGTGCAAAACTAGAATTCGTTCGAATTGCTTTGAAATAAGTTATTGACTTGAAATGATTTTAAGGTTAAACGAAAGCACACTTTCCTTGCAATGATCATTTGCATTTTATGCACAAAACTTGTGTTTGTAGTGCAAAACTTGAATTCGTTCGACTTGCTTTGAAATAAGTTATTGACTTGAAATGACTCATTGAAATTATTTTAAGGTTAAAAGAATGCACACTTTCCTTGCAATGATCATTTCCAAGTTATGCACAAAAGTTGTGTGTGTAGTGCAAAACTGTTATTCGTTCGACTTGCTTTGACATAAGTTATTGACTTGAAATGACTCATTGAAATGATTTTAAGGTAAAATGAATGCACACTTTCCTTGCAGTGATCATTTGCTCGTTATGCACAAAAGTTGTGTCTGTAGTGCAAAACTAGAATTCGTTCGACTTGCGTTGAAATAAGTTATTGACTTGAAAGGACTCTTTGAAATGATTTTAATTTTAAACGAATGCACACTTTCCTTGCAATGATGATTTGCAAGTTATGCGCAAAAGTTGTGTCTGTAGTACAAAACTAGAATTCGTTCGAATTGCTTTGAAATAAGTTATTGACTTGAAATGACTCATTGAAATGATTTTAAGGTTAAACGAATGCACACTTTCCTTGCAATGATCATTTGCAAGTTATGCACAAAAGTTATGTCTGTAGTGCAAAACTAGAATTCGTTCGACTTGCTTCGAAATAAGTTATTGACTTGAAAGGACTCATTGAAATGATTTTAATTTCAAACGAATGCACACTTTCCTTGCAATGATCATTTGCAAGTTATGCACAAAAGTTGTCTCTATAGTGCAAAACTAGAATTCGTTCGAATTGCTTTGAAATAAGTTATTGACTTGAAATGACTCATTGAAATGATTTTAAGGTTAAACGAATGCACACTTTCCTTCCAATGATCATTTGCAAGTTGTGCACAAAATTTTGTGTCTGTAGTGCAAAACTAGAATACGTTCGACTTGCTATGAAATAAGTTATTGACTTAAAATGACTCATTGAAATGATTTTAAGGTTAAACGAATGCACACTTTCCTTGCAATGATCATTTGCATGCACAAAAGTTGTGTCTGTAGTGCAAATCTAGAATTCGTTCGACTTGCTTTGGAGTAAGTTATTGACTTGAAATGACTCGTTGAAATGATTTTAATTTTAAACGAATGCACACTTTCCTTGCAATGATCATTTGCAAGTTATGCACAAAACTTGTGTTTGTAGTTGAAAAATAGAATTCGTTCGAATTGCTTTGAAATAAGTGATTGATTTGAAATGACTCATTGAAATGATTTTAAGGATAAACGAATGCACACTTTCCTTGCAATGATCATTTGCAAGTTATGCACAAAAGTTGTGTCTGTAGTGCAAAACTAGAATTCGTTCGAATTGCTTTGAAATAAGTTATTGACTTGAAAGGACTCATTGAAATGATTTTAATTTTAAACGAATGCACACGTTCGTTGCAATGATCATTTGCAAGTTATGCACAAAAGTTGTGTCTGTAGTGCAAAACTAGAATTCGTTCGACTTGCTTTGAAATAACTTATTGACTTGAAATGACTCATTGAAATGATTTTAAGGTTAAACGAATGCACACTTTCCTTGCAATGATCATTTGCAAGTTATGCACAAAAGTTGTGTCTGTAGTGCAAAACTAGAATTCATTCGAATTGCTTTGAAATAAGTTATTGACTTGAAATGACTCATTGAAATGATTTTAAGGTTAAACGAATGCACACTTTCCTTGCAATGATCATTTGCAAGTTATGCACAAAAGTTGTGTCTGTAGTGCAAAACTAGAATACGTTCGACTTGCTATGAAATAAGTTATTGACTTAAAATGACTCATTGAAATGATTTTAAGGTTAAACGAATGCACACTTTCCTTGCAATGATCATTTGCATGCACAAAAGTTGTGTCTGTAGTGCAAAACTAGAATTCGTTCGACTTGCTTTGGAGTAAGTTATTGACTTGAAATGACTCATTGAAATGATTTTACGTTTAAACGAATGCACACTTTCCTTGCAATGATCATTTGCAAGTTATGCACAAAACTTGTGTCTGTAGTGCAAAACTTGAATTCGTTCGACTTGCTTTGAAATAAGTTATTGACTTGAAATGACTCATTGAAATTATTTTAAGGTTAAACGAATGCACACTTTCCTTGCAATGATCATTTGCAAGTTATGCACAAAAGTTGTGTCTATAGTGCAAAACTAGAATTCGTTCGAATTGCTTTGAAATAAGTTATTGACTTGAAATTACTGATAGAAATGATATTAAGGCCAAACGAATGCCCACTTTCCTTGGAATGATCATTTGCAAGTTATGCACAAAAGTTGTGTCTGTAGTGCAAAACTAGAATTCGTTCGAATTGCTTTGAAATAAGTTATTGACTTGAAATGATTTTAAGGTTAAACGAAAGCACACTTTCCCTGCAATGATCATTTGCATGTTATGCACAAAACTTGTGTTTGTAGTGCAAAACTTGAATTCGTTCGACTTGCTTTGAAATAAGTTATTGAGTTGAAATGACTCATTGAAATTATTTTAAGGTTAAAAGAATGCACACTTTCCTTGCAATGATCATTTGCAAGTTATGCACAAAAGTTGTGTGTGTAGTGCAAAACTGTTATTCGTTCGACTTTCTTTGACATAAGTTATTGACTTGAAATGACTCATTGAAATGATTTTAAGGTTAAATGAATGCACACTTTCCTTGCAATGATCATTTGCAAGTTATGCACAAAAGTTGTGTCTGTAGTGCAAAACAAGAATTCGTTCGACTTGCTTTGAAATAAGTTATTGCCTTAAAATGACTCATTGAAATGATTTTAAGGTTAAACGAATGCACACTTTCCTTGCAATGATCCTTTGCATGCACAAAAGTTGTGTCTGTAGTGCAAAACTAGAATTCGTTCGACTTGCTTTGGAGTAAGTTATTGACTTGAAATGACTCATTGAAATGATTTTAAGTTTAAACGAATGCACACTTTCCTTGCAATGATCATTTGCAAGTTATGCACAAAACTTGTGTCTGTAGTGCAAAACTTGAATTCGTTCAACTTGCTTTGAAATAAGTTATTGACTTGAAATGACTCATTGAAATTATTTTAAGGTTAAACGAATGCACACTTTCCTTGCAATGATCATTTGCATGTTATGCACAAAAGTTGTGTCCATAGTGCAAAACTAGAATTCGTTCGAATTGCTTTGACATAAGTTATTGACTTGAAATGACTCATTGAAATGATTTTAAGGTTAAATGAATGCACACTTTCCTTGCAATGATCATTTGCAAGTTATGCACAAAAGTTGTGTCTGTAGTGCAAAACAAGAATTCGTTCGACTTGCTTTGAAATAAGTTATTGCCTTAAAATGACTCATTGAAATGATTTTAAGGTTAAACGAATGCACACTTTCCTTGCAATGATCCTTTGCATGCACAAAAGTTGTGTCTGTAGTGCAAAACTAGAATTCGTTCGACTTGCTTTGGAGTAAGTTATTGACTTGAAATGACTCATTGAAATGATTTTAAGTTTAAACGAATGCACACTTTCCTTGCAATGATCATTTGCAAGTTATGCACAAAACTTATGTCTGTAGTGCAAAACTTGAATTCGTTCAACTTGCTTTGAAATAAGTTATTGACTTGAAATGACTCATTGAAATTATTTTAAGGTTAAACGAATGCACACTTTCCTTGCAATGATCATTTGCATGTTATGCACAAAAGTTGTGTCCATAGTGCAAAACTAGAATTCGTTCGAATTGCTTTGAAATAAGTTATTGACTTGAAATGACTGATAGAAATGATTTTAAGGCCAAACGAATGCCCACTTTCCTTGGAATGATCATTTGCAAGTTATGCACAAAAGTTGTGTCTGTAGTGCAAAACTAGAATTCGTTTTAATTGCTTTGAAATAAGTTATTGACTTGAAATGATTTTAAGGTTAAACGAAAGCACACTTTCCCTGCAATGATCATTTGCATGTTATGCACAAAACTTGTGTTTGTAGTGCAAAACTTGAATTCGTTCGACTTGCTTTGAAATAAGTTATTGACTTGAAATGACTCATTGAAATGATTTTAAGGATAAACGAATGCACACTTTCCTTGCAATGATCATTTGCAAGTTATGCACAAAAGTTGTGTCTGTAGTGCAAAACTAGAATTCGTTCGAATTGCTTTGAGATAAGTTATTGACTTGAAAGGACTCATTGAAATGATTTTAATTTTAAACGAATGCACACGTTCGTTGCAATGATCATTTGCAAGTTATGCACAAAAGTTGTGTCTGTAGTGCAAAACTAGAATTCGTTCGACTTGCTTTGAAATAAGTTATTGACTTCAAATGACTCATTGAAATGATTTTAAGGTTAAACGAATGCACACTTTCCTTGCAATGATCATTTGCAAGTTATGCACAAAAGTTGTGTCTATAGTGCAAAACTAGAATTCGTTCGAATTGCTTTGAAATAAGTTATTGACTTGAAATGACTGATAGAAATGATTTTAAGGCCAAACGAATGCCCACTTTCCTTGGAATGATCATTTGCAAGTTAAGCACAAAAGTTGTGTCTGTAGTGCAAAACTAGAATTCGTTCGAATTGCTTTGAAATAAGTTATTGACTTGAAATGATTTTAAGGTTAAACGAAAGCACACTTTCCCTGCAATGATCATTTGCATGTTATGCACAAAACTTGTGTTTGTAGTGCAAAACTTGAATTCGTTCGACTTGCTTTGAAATAAGTTATTGACTTGAAATGACTCATTGAAATTATTTTAAGGTTAAAAGAATGCACACTTTCCTTGCAATGATCATTTGCAAGTTATGCACAAAAGTTGTGTGTGTAGTGCAAAACTGTTATTCGTTCGACTTGCTTTGACATAAGTTATTGACTTGAAATGACTCATTGAAATGATTTTAAGGTTAAATGAATGCACACTTTCCTTGCAATGATCATTTGCAAGTTATGCACAAAAGTTGTGTTTGTAGTATAAAACTAGAAATCGTTCGACTTGCTTTGACATAAGTTATTGACTTGATAGGACTCATTGAAATGATTGTAATTTTAAACGAATGCACACTTTCCTTGCAATGATCATTTGCAAGTTATGCACAAAACTTGTGTTTGTAGTGCAAAAATAGAATTCGTTCGAATTGCTTTGAAATAAGTGATTGACTTGAAATGACTCATTGAACTGTTTTTAAGGATAAACGAATGCACACTTTCCTTGCAATGATCATTTGCAAGTTATGCACAAAAGTTGTGTCTGTAGTGCAAAACTAGAATTCGTTCTAATTGCTTTGAAATAAGTTATTGACTTGAAATGATTTTAAGGTTAAACGAAAGCACACTTTCCCTGCAATGATCATTTGCATGTTATGCACAAAACTTGTGTTTGTAGTGCAAAACTTGAATTCGTTCGACTTGCTTTGAAATAAGTTATTGACTTGAAATGACTCATTGAAATGATTTTAAGGATAAACGAATGCACACTTTCCTTGCAATGATCATTTGCAAGTTATGCACAAAAGTTGTGTCTGTAGTGCAAAACTAGAATTCGTTCGAATTGCTTTGACGTAAGTTATTGACTTGATAGGACTCATTGAAATGATTGTAATTTTAAACGAATGCACACTTTCCTTGCAATGATCATTTGCAAGTTATGCACAAAACTTGTGTTTGTAGTGCAAAAATAGAATTCGTTCGAATTGCTTTGAAATAAGTGATTGACTTGAAATGACTCATTGAACTGTTTTTAAGGATAAAGGAATGCACACTTTCCTTGCAATGATCATTTGCAAGTTATGCACAAAAGTTCTGTCTGTAGTGCAAAACTAGAATTCGTTCGACTTGCTTTGGAGTAAGTTATTGACTTGAAATGACTCATTGAAATGATTTTAAGGTTAAACGAATGCACACTTTCCTTGCAATGATCCTTTGCATGCACAAAAGTTGTGTGTGTAGTGCAAAACTAGAATTCGTTCGACTTGCTTTTACATAAGTTATTGACTTGAAATGACTCATTGAAATGATTTTAAGGTTAAACGAATGCACACTTTCCTTGCAATGATCATTTGCAAGTTATGCGCAAAAGTTGTGTCTGTAGTGCAAAAATAGAATTCGTTCGACTTGCTTTGAAATAAGTAATTGACTTGAAATGACTTATTGAAATGATTTTAAGGTTAAACGAATGCACACTTTCCTTGCAATGATCATTTGCAAGTTATGCACAAAAGTTGTGTTTGTAGTATAAAACTAGAAATCGTTCGACTTGCTTTGACATAAGTTATTGACTTGAAATGACTCATTGAAATGATTTTAAGGTTAAACGAATGCTCACTTTCCTTGCAATGATCATTTGCAAGTTATGCACAAAAGTTGTGTGTGTAGTGCAAAACTAGAATTCGTTCGACTTGCTTTGATATAAGTTATTGACTTGAAATGACTCATTGAAATGATTTTAAGGTTAAACGAATGCACACTTTCCTTGCAATGATCATTTGCAAGTTATGCACAAAATTTTGTGTCTGTAGTGCAAAACTAGAATACGTTCGACTTGCTATGAAATAAGTTATTGACTTGAAATGACTCATTGAAATGATTTTAAGGTTAAACGAATGCACACTTTCCTTGCAATGATCATTTGCAAGTTATGCACAAAAGTTGTGTCTGTAGTGCAAAACAAGAATTCGTTCGACTTGTTTTGAAATAAGTTATTGACTTGAAATGACTCATTGAAATGATTTTAAGGTTAAATGAATGCACACTTTGCTTGCAATGATCATTTGCAAGTAATGCACAAAATTTTGTGTCTGTAGTGCAAAACTAGAATACGTTCGACTTGCTATGAAATAAGTTATTGACTTGAAATGACTCATTGAAATGATTTTAAGGTTAAACGAATGCACACTTTCCTTGCAATGATCATTTGCAAGTTATGCACAAAAGTTGTGTCTGTAGTGCAAAACTAGAATTCGTTCGACTTGCTTTGAAATAAGTTATTGACTTGAAATGACTAATTGAAATGATTTTAAGGTTAAACGAATGCACACTTTCCTTGCAATGATCATTTGCAAGTTATGCACAAAAGTTGTGTTTGTAGTATAAAACTAGAAATCGTTCGACTTGCTTTGACATAAGTTATTGACTTGAAATGACTCATTGAAATGATTTTAAGGTTAAACGAATGCTCACTTTCCTTGCAATGATCATTTGCAAGTTATGCACAAAAGTTGTGTGTGTAGTGCAAAACTAGAATTCGTTCGACTTGCTTTGATATAAGTTATTGACTTGAAATGACTCATTGAAATGATTTTAAGGTTAAACGAATGCACACTTTCCTTGCAATGATCATTTGCAAGTTATGCACAAAATTTTGTGTCTGTAGTGCAAAACTAGAATACGTTCGACTTGCTATGAAATAAGTTATTGACTTGAAATGACTCATTGAAATGATTTTAAGGTTAAACGAATGCACACTTTCCTTGCAATGATCATTTGCAAGTTATGCACAAAAGTTGTGTCTGTAGTGCAAAACTAGAATTCGTTCGACTTGCTTTGAAATAAGTTATTGACTTGAAATGACTAATTGAAATGATTTTAAGGTTAAACGAATGCACACTTTCCTTGCAATGAACATTTGCAAGTTATGCACAAAAGTTGTGTTTGTAGTGCAAAATTAGAATACGTTTAACTTGCTATGAAATAAGTTATTGACTTGAAATGACTCATTGAAATGATTTTAAGGTTAAACGAATGCACACTTTCCTTGCAATGATCATTTGGAAGTTATGCACAAAAGTTGTGTGTGTAGTGCAAAACTAGAATTCGTTCGACTTGCTTTGACATAAGTTATTGACTTGAAATGACTCATTGAAATGATTTTAAGGCCAAACGAATGCCCACTTTCCTTGGAATGATCATTTGCAAGTTATGCACAAAAGTTGTGTCTGTAGTGCAAAACTAGAATTCGTTCGAATTGCTTTGACGTAAGTTATTGACTTGAAATGATTTTAAGGTTAAACGAAAGCACACTTTCCCTGCAATGATCATTTGCATGTTATGCACAAAACTTGTGTTTGTAGTGCAAAACTTGAATTCGTTCGACTTGCTTTGAAATAAGTTATTGACTTGAAATGACTCATTGAAATTATTTTAAGGTTAAAAGAATGCACACTTTCCTTGCAATGATCAGTTGCAAGTTATGCACAAAAGTTGTGTGTGTAGTGCAAAACTGTTATTCGTTCGACTTTCTTTGACATAAGTTATTGACTTGAAATGACTCATTGAAATGATTTTAAGGTTAAATGAATGCACACTTTCCTTGCAATGATCATTTGCAAGTTATGCACAAAAGTTGTGTCTGTAGTGCAAAACAAGAATTCGTTCGACTTGCTTTGAAATAAGTTATTGCCTTAAAATGACTCATTGAAATTATTTTAAGGTTAAACGAATGCACACTTTCCTTGCAATGATCCTTTGCATGCACAAAAGTTGTGTCTGTAGTGCAAAACTAGAATTCGTTCGACTTGCTTTGGAGTAAGTTATTGACTTGAAATGACTCATTGAAATGATTTTAAGTTTAAACGAATGCACACTTTCCTTGCAATGATCATTTGCAAGTTATGCACAAAATTTTGTGTCTGTAGTGCAAAACTAGAATACGTTCGACTTGCTATGAAATAAGTTATTGACTTGAAATGACTCATTGAAATGATTTTAAGGTTAAACGAATGCACACTTTCCTTGCAATGATCATTTGCAAGTTATGCACAAAAGTTGTGTCTGTAGTGCAAAACTAGAATTCGTTCGACTTGCTTTGAAATAAGTTATTGACTTGAAATGACTAATTGAAATGATTTTAAGGTTAAACGAATGCACACTTTCCTTGCAATGAACATTTGCAAGTTATGCACAAAAGTTGTGTTTGTAGTGCAAAATTAGAATACGTTTAACTTGCTATGAAATAAGTTATTGACTTGAAATGACTCATTGAAATGATTTTAAGGTTAAACGAATGCACACTTTCCTTGCAATGATCATTTGGAAGTTATGCACAAAAGTTGTGTGTGTAGTGCAAAACTAGAATTCGTTCGACTTGCTTTGACATAAGTTATTGACTTGAAATGACTCATTGAAATGATTTTAAGGTTAAACGAATGCACACTTTCCTTGCAATGATCATTTGCAAGTTATGCACAAAAGTTGTGTCTGTAGTGCAAAACTAGAATTCGTTCGACTTGCTTTGAAATAAGTTATTGACTTGAAATGACTAATTGAAATGATTTTAAGGTTAAACGAATGCACACTTTCCTTGCAATGATCATTTGCAAGTTATGCACAAAAGTTGTGTTTGTAGTATAAAACTAGAAATCGTTCGACTTGCTTTGACATAAGTTATTGACTTGAAATGACTCATTGAAATGATTTTAAGTTTAAACGAATGCACACTTTCCTTGCAATGATCATTTGCAAGTTATGCACAAAACTTGTGTCTGTAGTGCAAAACTTGAATTCGTTCAACTTGCTTTGAAATAAGTTATTGACTTGAAATGACTCATTGAAATTATTTTAAGGTTAAACGAATGCACACTTTCCTTGCAATGATCATTTGCATGTTATGCACAAAAGCTGTGTCCATAGTGCAAAACTAGAATTCGTTCGAATTGCTTTGACATAAGTTATTGACTTGAAATGACTCATTGAAATGATTTTAAGGTTAAATGAATGCACACTTTCCTTGCAATGATCATTTGCAAGTTATGCACAAAAGTTGTGTCTGTAGTGCAAAACAAGAATTCGTTCGACTTGCTTTGAAATAAGTTATTGCCTTAAAATGACTCATTGAAATGATTTTAAGGTTAAACGAATGCACACTTTCCTTGCAATGATCCTTTGCATGCACAAAAGTTGTGTCTGTAGTGCAAAACTAGAATTCGTTCGACTTGCTTTGGAGTAAGTTATTGACTTGAAATGACTCATTGAAATGATTTTAAGTTTAAACGAATGCACACTTTCCTTGCAATGATCATTTGCAAGTTATGCACAAAACTTGTGTCTGTAGTGCAAAACTTGAATTCGTTCAACTTGCTTTGAAATAAGTTATTGACTTGAAATGACTCATTGAAATTATTTTAAGGTTAAACGAATGCACACTTTCCTTGCAATGATCATTTGCATGTTATGCACAAAAGTTGTGTCCATAGTGCAAAACTAGAATTCGTTCGAATTGCTTTGAAATAAGTTATTGACTTGAAATGACTGATAGAAATGATTTTAAGGCCAAACGAATGCCCACTTTCCTTGGAATGATCATTTGCAAGTTAAGCACAAAAGTTGTGTCTGTAGTGCAAAACTAGAATTCGTTCGAATTGCTTTGAAATAAGTTATTGACTTGAAATGATTTTAAGGTTAAACGAAAGCACACTTTCCCTGCAATGATCATTTGCATGTTATGCACAAAACTTGTGTTTGTAGTGCAAAACTTGAATTCGTTCGACTTGCTTTGAAATAAGTTATTGACTTGAAATGACTCATTGAAATTATTTTAAGGTTAAAAGAATGCACACTTTCCTTGCAATGATCATTTGCAAGTTATGCACAAAAGTTGTGTGTGTAGTGCAAAACTGTTATTCGTTCGACTTGCTTTGACATAAGTTATTGACTTGAAATGACTCATTGAAATGATTTTAAGGTTAAATGAATGCACACTTTCCTTGCAATGATCATTTGCAAGTTATGCACAAAAGTTGTGTCTGTAGTGCAAAACTAGAATTCGTTCGAATTGCTTTGACGTAAGTTATTGACTTGATAGGACTCATTGAAATGATTGTAATTTTAAACGAATGCACACTTTCCTTGCAATGATCATTTGCAAGTTATGCACAAAACTTGTGTTTGTAGTGCAAAAATAGAATTCGTTCGAATTGCTTTGAAATAAGTGATTGACTTGAAATGACTCATTGAACTGTTTTTAAGGATAAACGAATGCACACTTTCCTTGCAATGATCATTTGCAAGTTATGCACAAAAGTTCTGTCTGTAGTGCAAAACTAGAATTCGTTCGACTTGCTTTGGAGTAAGTTATTGACTTGAAATGACTCATTGAAATGATTTTAAGGTTAAACGAATGCACACTTTCCTTGCAATGATCATTTGGAAGTTATGCACAAAAGTTGTGTGTGTAGTACAAAACTAGAATTCGTTCGACTTGCTTTTACATAAGTTATTGACTTGAAATGACTCATTGAAATGATTTTAAGGTTAAACGAATGCACACTTTCCTTGCAATGATCATTTGCAAGTTATGCGCAAAAGTTGTGTCAGTAGTGCAAAAATAGAATTCGTTCGACTTGCTTTGAAATAAGTAATTGACTTGAAATGACTTATTGAAATGATTTTAAGGTTAAACGAATGCACACTTTCCTTGCAATGATCATTTGCAAGTTATGCACAAAAGTTGTGTTTGTAGTATAAAACTAGAAATCGTTCGACTTGCTTTGACATAAGTTATTGACTTGAAATGACTCATTGAAATGATTTTAAGGTTAAACGAATGCTCACTTTCCTTGCAATGATCATTTGCAAGTTATGCACAAAAGTTGTGTGTGTAGTGCAAAACTAGAATTCGTTCGACTTGCTTTGATATAAGTTATTGACTTGAAATGACTCATTGAAATGATTTTAAGGTTAAACGAATGCACACTTTCCTTGCAATGATCATTTGCAAGTTATGCACAAAATTTTGTGTCTGTAGTGCAAAACTAGAATACGTTCGACTTGCTATGAAATAAGTTATTGACTTGAAATGACTCATTGAAATGATTTTAAGGTTAAACGAATGCACACTTTCCTTGCAATGATCATTTGCAAGTTATGCACAAAAGTTGTGTCTGTAGTGCAAAACAAGAATTCGTTCGACTTGTTTTGAAATAAGTTATTGACTTGAAATGACTCATTGAAATGATTTTAAGGTTAAACGAATGCACACTTTGCTTGCAATGATCATTTGCAAGTAATGCACAAAATTTTGTGTCTGTAGTGCAAAACTAGAATACGTTCGACTTGCTATGAAATAAGTTATTGACTTGAAATGACTCATTGAAATGATTTTAAGGTTAAACGAATGCACACTTTCCTTGCAATGATCATTTGCAAGTTATGCACAAAAGTTGTGTCTGTAGTGCAAAACTAGAATTCGTTCGACTTGCTTTGAAATAAGTTATTGACTTGAAATGACTAATTGAAATGATTTTAAGGTTAAACGAATGCACACTTTCCTTGCAATGAACATTTGCAAGTTATGCACAAAAGTTGTGTTTGTAGTGCAAAATTAGAATACGTTTAACTTGCTATGAAATAAGTTATTGACTTGAAATGACTCATTGAAATGATTTTAAGGTTAAACGAATGCACACTTTCCTTGCAATGATCATTTGGAAGTTATGCACAAAAGTTGTGTGTGTAGTGCAAAACTAGAATTCGTTCGACTTGCTTTGACATAAGTTATTGACTTGAAATGACTCATTGAAATGATTTTAAGGCCAAACGAATGCCCACTTTCCTTGGAATGATCATTTGCAAGTTATGCACAAAAGTTGTGTCTGTAGTGCAAAACTAGAATTCGTTCGAATTGCTTTGAAATAAGTTATTGACTTGAAATGATTTTAAGGTTAAACGAAAGCACACTTTCCCTGCAATGATCATTTGCATGTTATGCACAAAACATGTGTTTGTAGTGCAAAACTTGAATTCGTTCGACTTGCTTTGAAATAAGTTATTGACTTGAAATGACTCATTGAAATTATTTTAAGGTTAAAAGAATGCACACTTTCCTTGCAATGATCATTTGCAAGTTATGCACAAAAGTTGTGTGTGTAGTGCAAAACTGTTATTCGTTCGACTTTCTTTGACATAAGTTATTGACTTGAAATGACTCATTGAAATGATTTTAAGGTTAAATGAATGCACACTTTCCTTGCAATGATCATTTGCAAGTTATGCACAAAAGTTGTGTCTGTAGTGCAAAACAAGAATTCGTTCGACTTGCTTTGAAATAAGTTATTGCCTTAAAATGACTCATTGAAATGATTTTAAGGTTAAACGAATGCACACTTTCCTTGCAATGATCCTTTGCATGCACAAAAGTTGTGTCTGTAGTGCAAAACTAGAATTCGTTCGACTTGCTTTGGAGTAAGTTATTGACTTGAAATGACTCATTGAAATGATTTTGAGTTTAAACGAATGCACACTTTCCTTGCAATGATCATTTGCAAGTTATGCACAAAACTTGTGTCTGTAGTGCAAAACTTGAATTCGTTCAACTTGCTTTGAAATAAGTTATTGACTTGAAATGACTCATTGAAATTATTTTAAGGTTAAACGAATGCACACTTTCCTTGCAATGATCATTTGCATGTTATGCACAAAAGCTGTGTCCATAGTGCAAAACTAGAATTCGTTCGAATTGCTTTGACATAAGTTATTGACTTGAAATGACTCATTGAAACGATTTTAAGGTTAAATGAATGCACACTTTCCTTGCAATGATCATTTGCAAGTTATGCACAAAAGTTGTGTCTGTAGTGCAAAACAAGAATTCGTTCGACTTGCTTTGAAATAAGTTATTGCCTTAAAATGACTCATTGAAATGATTTTAAGGTTAAACGAATGCACACTTGCCTTGCAATAATCCTTTGCATGCACAAAAGTTGTGTCTGTAGTGCAAAACTAGAATTCGTTCGACTTGCTTTGGAGTAAGTTATTGACTTGAAATGACTCACTGAAATGATTTTAAGTTTAAACGAATGCACACTTTCCTTGCAATGATCATTTGCAAGTTATGCACAAAACTTGTGTCTGTAGTGCAAAACTTGAATTCGTTCAACTTGCTTTGAAATAAGTTATTGACTTGAAATGACTCATTGAAATTATTTTAAGGTTAAACGAATGCACACTTTCCTTGCAATGATCATTTGCATGTTATGCACAAAAGTTGTGTCCATAGTGCAAAACTAGAATTCGTTCGAATTGCTTTGAAATAAGTTATTGACTTGAAATGACTGATAGAAATGATTTTAAGGCCAAACGAATGCCCACTTTCCTTGGAATGATCATTTGCAAGTTATGCACAAAAGTTGTGTCTGTAGTGCAAAACTAGAATTCGTTCTAATTGCTTTAAAATAAGTTATTGACTTGAAATGATTTTAAGGTTAAACGAAAGCACACTTTCCCTGCAATGATCATTTGCATGTTATGCACAAAACTTGTGTTTGTAGTGCAAAACTTGAATTCGTTCGACTTGCTTTGAAATAAGTTATTGACTTGAAATGACTCATTGAAATGATTTTAAGGATAAACGAATGCACACTTTCCTTGCAATGATCATTTGCAAGTTATGCACAAAAGTTGTGTCTGTAGTGCAAAACTAGAATTCGTTCGAATTGCTTTGAAATAAGTTATTGACTTGAAAGGACTCATTGAAATGATTTTAATTTTAAACGAATGCACACGTTCGTTGCAATGATCATTTGCAAGTTATGCACAAAAGTTGTGTCTGTAGTGCAAAACTAGAATTCGTTCGACTTGCTTTGAAATAAGTTATTGACTTGAAATGACTCATTGAAATGATTTTAAGGTTAAACGAATGCACACTTTCCTTGCAATGATCATTTGCAAGTTATGCACAAAAGTTGTGTCTATAGTGCAAAACTAGAATTCGTTCGAATTGCTTTGAAATAAGTTATTGACTTGAAATGACTGATAGAAATGATTTTAAGGCCAAACGAATGCCCACTTTCCTTGGAATGATCATTTGCAAGTTAAGCACAAAAGTTGTGTCTGTAGTGCAAAACTAGAATTCGTTCGAATTGCTTTGAAATAAGTTATTGACTTGAAATGATTTTAAGGTTAAACGAAAGCACAATTTCCCTGCAATGATCATTTGCATGTTATGCACAAAACTTGTGTTTGTAGTGCAAAACTTGAATTCGTTCGACTTGCTTTGAAATAAGTTACTGACTTGAAATGACTCATTGAAATTATTTTAAGGTTAAAAGAATACACACTTTCCTTGCAATGATCATTTGCAAGTTATGCACAAAAGTTGTGTGTGTAGTGCAAAACTGTTATTCGTTCGACTTGCTTTGACATAAGTTATTGACTTGAAATGACTCATTGAAATGATTTTAAGGTTAAATGAATGCACACTTTCCTTGCAATGATCATTTGCAAGTTATGCACAAAAGTTGTGTCTGTAGTGCAAAACTAGAATTCGTTCGAATTGCTTTGACGTAAGTTATTGACTTGATAGGACTCATTGAAATGATTGTAATTTTAAACGAATGCACACTTTCCTTGCAATGATCATTTGCAAGTTATGCACAAAACTTGTGTTTGTAGTGCAAAAATAGAATTCGTTCGAATTGCTTTGAAATAAGTGATTGACTTGAAATGACTCATTGAACTGTTTTTAAGGATAAACGAATGCACACTTTCCTTGCAATGATCATTTGCAAGTTATGCACAAAAGTTCTGTCTGTAGTGCAAAACTAGAATTCGTTCGACTTGCTTTGGAGTAAGTTATTGACTTGAAATGACTCATTGAAATGATTTTAAGGTTAAACGAATGCACACTTTCCTTGCAATGATCATTTGGAAGTTATGCACAAAAGTTGTGTGTGTAGTGCAAAACTAGAATTCGTTCGACTTGCTTTGACATAAGTTATTGACTTGAAATGACTCATTGAAATGATTTTAAGGTTAAACGAATGCACACTTTCCTTGCAATGATCATTTGCAAGTTATGCGCAAAAGTTGTGTCTGTAGTGCAAAAATAGAATTCGTTCGACTTGCTTTGAAATAAGTAATTGACTTGAAATGACTTATTGAAATGATTTTAAGGTTAAACGAATGCACACTTTCCTTGCAATGATCATTTGCAAGTTATGCACAAAAGTTGTGTTTGTAGTATAAAACTAGAAATCGTTCGACTTGCTTTGACATAAGTTATTGACTTGAAATGACTCATTGAAATGATTTTAAGGTTAAACGAATGCTCACTTTCCTTGCAATGATCATTTGCAAGTTATGCACAAAAGTTGTGTGTGTAGTGCAAAACTAGAATTCGTTCGACTTGCTTTGACATAAGTTATTGACTTGAAATGACTCATTGAAATGATTTTAAGGTTAAACGAATGCATACTTTCCTTGCAATGATCATTCGCAAGTTATGCACAAAATTTTGTGTCTGTAGTGCAAAACTAGAATACGTTCGACGTGCTATGAAATAAGTTATTGACTTGAAATGACTCATTGAAATGATTTTAAGGTTAAACGAATCCACACTTTCCCTGCACTGATCATTTGCAAGTTATGCACAAAAGTTGTGTGTGTAGTGCAAAACTAGAATTCGTTCGACTTGCTTTGACATAAGTTATTGACTTGAAATGACTCATTGAAATGATTTTAAGGTTAAACGAATGCACACTTTCCTTGCAATGATCATTTGGAAGTTATGCACAAAAGTTGTGTGTGTAGTGCAAAACTAGAATTCGTTCGACTTGCTTTGACATAAGTTATTGACTTGAAATGACTCATTGAAATGATTTTAAGGTTAAACGAATGCACACTTTCCTTGCAATGATCATTTGCAAGTTATGCACAAAAGTTGTGTTTGTAGTGCAAAATTAGAATTCGTTCGAATTGCTATGAAATAAGTTATTGACTTGGAATGACTCATTGAAGTGATTTTAAGGTTAAACGAATGCACACTTTCCTTGCAATGATCATTTGCAAGTTATGCACAAAAGTTGTGTCTGTAGTGCAAAACTAGAATTCGTTCGACTTGCTCTGAAATAAGTTATTGACTTGAAATGACTCATTGAAATGATTTTAAGGTTAAACGAATGCACACTTTCCTTGCAATGATCATTTGGAAGTTATGCACAAAAGTTGTGTTTGTAGTGCAAAATTAGAATTCGTTCGAATTGCTTTGAAATAAGTTATTGACTTGGAATGACTCATTGAAATGATTTTACGGTTAAACGAATGCACACTTTCCTTGCAATGATCATTTGCAAGTTTTGCGCAAAAGTTGTGTCTGTAGTGCAAAACTAGAATTCGTTCGACTTGCTTTGAAATAAGTTATTGACTTGAAATGACTCATTGAAATGATTTTAAGGTTAAACAAATGCACACTTTCCTTGCAATGATCATTTGCAAGTTATGCACAAAAGTTGTGTTTGTAGTAGAAAACTAGAATTCGGTCGACTTGCTTTGACATAAGTTATTGACTTGAAATGACTCATTGAAATGATGTTAAGGTTAAACAAATGCACACTTTCCTTGCAATGATCATTTGCAAGTTATGCACAAAAGTTGTGTTTGTAGTGCAAAATTAGAATACGTTCGACTTGCTATGAAATAAGTTATTGACTTGAAATGACTCATTGAAATGATTTTAAGGTTAAACGAATGCACAGTTTCCTTGCAATGATCATTTGCAAGTTATACACAAAAGTTATGTCTCTAGTGCAAAACTAGAATTCGTTCGACTTGCTTCGAAATAAGTTATTGACTTGAAAGGACTCATGGAAATGATTTAAATTTTAAACGAATGCACACTTTCCTTGCAATGATCATTTGCAAGTTATGCACAAAAGTTGTCTCTGTAGTGCAAAACTAGAATTCGTTCGAATTGCTTTGAAATAAGTTATTGACTTGGAATGACTCATTGAAATGATTTTAAGGTTAAATGAATGCACACTTTCCTTGCAATGATCATTTGCAAGTTATGCACAAAAGTTATGTCTATAGTGCAAAACTAGAATACGTTCGACATGCTTTGAAATGACTCATTGAACTGTTTTTAAGGATAAACGAATGCACACTTTCCTAGCAATGATCATTTGCAAGTTATGCACAAAAGTTCTGTCTGTAGTGCAAAACTAGAATTCGTTTGACTTGCTTTGGAGTAAGTTATTGACTTGAAATGACTCATTGAAATGATTTTAAGGTTAAACGAATGCACACTTTCCTTGCAATGATCATTTGGAAGTTATGCACAAAAGTTGTGTGTGTAGTGCAAAACTAGAATTCGTTCGACTTGCTTTGACATAAGTTATTGACTTGAAATGACTCATTGAAATGATTTTAAGGTTAAACGAATGCACACTTTCCTTGCAATGATCATTTGCAAGTTATGCGCAAAAGTTGTGTCTGTAGTGCAAAAATAGAATTCGTTCGACTTGCTTTGAAATAAGTAATTGACTTGAAATGACTTATTGAAATGATTTTAAGGTTAAACGAATGCACACTTTCCTTGCAATGATCATTTGCAAGTTATGCACAAAAGTTGTGTTTGTAGTATAAAACTAGAAATCGTTCGACTTGCTTTGACATAAGTTATTGACTTGAAATGACTCATTGAAATGATTTTAAGGTTAAACGAATGCTCACTTTCCTTGCAATGATCATTTGCAAGTTATGCACAAAAGTTGTGTGTGTAGTGCAAAACTAGAATTCGTTCGACTTGCTTTGACATAAGTTATTGACTTGAAATGACTCATTGAAATGATTTTAAGGTTAAACGAATGCATACTTTCCTTGCAATGATCATTCGCAAGTTATGCACAAAATTTTGTGTCTGTAGTGCAAAACTAGAATACGTTCGACGTGCTATGAAATAAGTTATTGACTTGAAATGACTCATTGAAATGATTTTAAGGTTAAACGAATGCACACTTTCCCTGCACTGATCATTTGCAAGTTATGCACAAAAGTTGTGTGTGTAGTGCAAAACTAGAATTCGTTCGACTTGCTTTGACATAAGTTATTGACTTGAAATGACTCATTGAAATGATTTTAAGGTTAAACGAATGCACACTTTCCTTGCAATGATCATTTGGAAGTTATGCAAAAAAGTTGTGTGTGTAGTGCAAAACTAGAATTCGTTCGACTTGCTTCGAAATAAGTTATTGACTTGAAAGGACTCATTGAAATGATTTAAATTTTAAACGAATGCACACTTTCCTTGCAATGATCATTTGCAAGTTATGCACAAAAGTTGTCTCTGTAGTGCAAAACTAGAATTCGTTCGAATTGCTTTGAAATAAGTTATTGACTTGGAATGACTCATTGAAATGATTTTAAGGTTAAACGAATGCACACTTTCCTTGCAATGATCATTTGCAAGTGATGCACAAAAGTTATGTCTATAGTGCAAAACTAGAATACGTTCGACATGCTTTGAAATGACTCATTGAAATGATTTTAAGGTTAAACGAATGCACACTTTCCTCGCAATGATCATTTGCAAGTAATGCACAAAAGTTGTGTCTGTAGTGGAAAACTAGAATTCCTTCGACTTGCTTTGAAATAAGTTATTGACTTGAAATGACTCATTGAAATGATTTTAAGGTTAAACGAATGCACACTTTCCTTGCAATGATCATTTGCAAGTTATGCACAAAAGTTGTGTTTGTAGTGCAAAATTAGAATTCGTTCGAATTGCTTTGAAATAAGTTATTGACTTGGAATGACTCATTGAAATGATTTTAAGGTTAAACGAATGCACACTTTCCTTGCAATGATCATTTGCAAGTTATGCACAAAAGTTGTGTTTGTAGTGCAAAATTAGAATTCGTTCGAATTGCTTTGAAATAAGTTATTGACTTGGAATGACTCATTGAAATGATTTTACGGTTAAACGAATGCACACTTTCCTTGGAATGATCATTTGCAAGTTATGCACAAAAGTTGTGTCTATAGTGAAAAACTAGAATTCGTTCGACTTGCTCTGAAATAAGTTATTGACTTGAAATGACTCATTGAAATGATTTTAAGGTTAAACAAATGCACACTTTCCTTGCAATGATCATTTGCAAGTTATGCACAAAAGTTGTGTTTGTAGTAGAAAACTAGAATTCGTTTGACTTGCTTTGACATAAGATATTGACTTGAAATGACTCATTGAAATGATGTTAAGGTTAAACGAATGCACACTTTCCTTGCAATGATCATTTGCAAGTTATGCCCAAAAGTTGTGTTTGTAGTGCAAAATTAGAATACGTTCGACTTGCTATGAAATAAGTTATTGACTTGAAATGACTCATTGAAATGATTTTAAGGTTAAACGAATGCACAGTTTCCTTGCAATGATCATTTGCAAGTTATGCACAAAAGTTATGTCTGTAGTGCAAAACTAGAATTCGTTCGACTTGCTTCGAAATAAGTTATTGACTTGAAAGGACTCATTTAAATGATTTAAATTTTAAACGAATGCACACTTTCCTTGCAATGATCATTTGCAAGTTATGCACAAAAGTTGTCTCTATAGTGCAAAACTAGAATTCGTTCGAATTGCTTTGAAATAAGTTTTTGACTTGAAATGATTCATTGAAATGATTTTAAGGTTAAATGAATGCACACTTTCCTTCCAATGATCATTTGCAAGTTGTGCACAAAATTTTGTGTCTGTAGTGCAAAACTATAATACGTTCGACTTGCTATGACATAAGTTATTGACTTGAAATGACTCATTGAAATGATTTTAAGGTTAAACGAATGCACACCATCCTTGCAATGATCATTTGCATGCACAAAAGTTGTGTCTGTAGTGCAAAACTAGAATTCGTTCGACTTGCTTTGGAGTAAGTTATTGACTTGAAATGACTCGTTGAAATGATTTTAATTTTTAACGAATGCACACATTCCTTGCGATGATCATTTGCAAGTTATGCACAAAACTTGTGTTTGTAGTGCAAAAATAGAATTCGTTCGAATTGCTTTGAAATAAGTGATTGATTTGAAATGACTCATTGAAATGATTTTAAGGATAAACGAATGCACACTTTCCTTGCAATGATCATTTGCAAGTTATGCACAAAAGTTGTGTCTGTAGTGCAAAACTAGAATTCGTTCGAATTGCTTTGAAATAAGTTATTGACTTGAAAGGACTCATTGAAATGATTTTAATTTTAAACGAATGCACACGTTCCTTGCAATGATCATTTGCAAGTTATCCACAAAAGTTGTGTCTGTAGTGCAAAACTAGAATTCGTTCGACCTGCTTTGAAATAAGTTATTGACTTGAAATGACTCATTGAAATGATTTTAAGGTTAAACGAATGCACACTTTCCTTGCAATGATCATTTGCAAGTTATGCACAAAAGTTGTGTCTATTGTGCAAAACTAGAATTCGTTCGAATTGCTTTGAAATAAGTTATTGACTTGAAATGACTGATTGAAATGATTTTAAGGTCAAACGGATGCCCACTTTCCTTGGAATGATCATTTGCAAGTTATGCACAAAAGTTGTGTCTGTAGTGCAAAACTAGAATTCGTTCGAATTGCTTTGAAATAAGTTATTGACTTGAAATGATTTTAAGGTTAAACGAAAGCACACTTTCCTTGCAATGATCATTTGCATGTTATGCACAAAACTTGTGTTTGTAGTGCAAAACTTGAATTCGTTCGACTTGCTTTGAAATAAGTTATTGACTTGAAATGACTCATTGAAATTATTTTAAAGTTAAAAGAATGCACACTTTCCTTGCAATGATCATTTGCAAGTCATGCACAAAAGTTGTGTGTGTAGTGCAAAACTGTTATTCGTTCGACTTGCTTTGACATAAGTTATTGACTTGAAATGACTCATTGAAATGATTTTAAGGTTAAATGAATGCACACTTTCCTTGCAGTGATCATTTGCTAGTTATGCACAAAAGTTGTGTCTGTAGTGCAAAACTAGAATTCGTTCAACTTGCTTTGAAATAAGTTATTGACTTGAAAGGACTCGTTGAAATGATTTTAATTTTAAACGAATGCACACTTTACTTGCAATGATGATTTGCAAGTTATGCGCAAAAGTTGTGTCTGTAGTGCAAAACTAGAATTCGTTCGAATTGCTTTGAAATAAGTTATTGACTTGAAATGACTCATTGAAATGATTTTAAGGTTAAACGAATGCACACTTTCCTTGCAATGATCATTTGCAAGTTATGCACAAAAGTTGTGTCTGTAGTGCAAAACTAGAATTCGTACGAATTGCTTTGAAATAAGTTATTGACTTGAAATGACTCATTGAAATGATTTTAAGGTTAAACGAATGCACACTTTCCTTGCAATGATCATTTGCAACTTATGCACAAAAGTTGTGTTTGTAGTAGAAAACTAGAATTCGTTCGACTTGCTTTGACATAAGTTATTGACTTGAAATGACTCATTGAAATGATTTTAATTTTAAACGAATGCACACTTTCCTTGCAATGATCATTTGCAAGTTATGCACAAAAGTTGTCTCTGTAGTGCAAAACTAGAATTCGTTGGAATTGCTTTGAAATAAGTTATGGACTTGAAGCGACTCATTGAAATGATTTTAAGGTTAAACGAATGCACACTTTCCTTGCAATGATCATTTGCAAGTTATGCACAAAAGTTATGTCTGTAGTGCAAAACTAGAATTCGTTCGACTTGCTTCGAAATAAGTTATTGACTTGAAAGGACTCATTGAAATGATTTTAATTTTAAACGAATGCACACTTTCCTTGCAATGATCATTTGCAAGTTATGCACAAAAGTTGTCTCTATAGTGCAAAACTAGAATTCGTTCGAATTGCTTTGAAATAAGTTATTGACTTGAAATGACTCATTGAAATGATTTTAAGGTTAAACGAATGCACACTTTCCTTCCAATGATCATTTGCAAGTTGTGCACAAAATTTTGTGTCTGTAGTGCAAAACTAGAATACGTTCGACTTGCAATGAAATAAGTTATTGACTTAAAATGACTCTGTGAAATGATTTTAAGGTTAAACGAATGCACACTTTCCTTGCAATGATCATTTGCAAGTTATGCACAAAAGTTGTGTCTGTAGTGCAAAACTAGAATTCGTTCGAATTGCTTTGCAATAAGTTATTGACTTGAAAGGACTCATTGAAATGATTTTAATTTTAAACGAATGCACACGTTCGTTGCAATGATCATTTGCAAGTTAGGGACAAAAGTTGTGTCTGTAGTGCGAAACTAGAATTCGTTCGACTTGCTTTGAAATAAGTTATTGACTTGAAATGACTCATTGAAATGATTTTAAGGTTAAACGAATGCACACTTTCCTTGCAATGATCATTTGCAAGTTATGCACAAAAGTTGTGTCTATAGTGCAAAACTAGAATTCGTTCGAATTGCTTTGAAATAAGTTATTGACTTGAAATGACTGATAGAAATGATTTTAAGGCCAAACGAATGCCCACTTTCCTGGGAATGATCATTTGCAAGTTATGCACAAAAGTTGTGTCTGTAGTGCAAAACTAGAATTCGTTCGAATTGCTTTGAAATAAGTTATTGACTTGAAATGATTTTAAGGTTAAACGAAAGCACACTTTCCCTGCAATGATCATTTGCATGTTATGCACAAAACTTGTGTTTGTAGTGCAAAACTTGAATTCGTTCGACTTGCTTTGAAATAAGTTATTGACTTGAAATGACTCGTTGAAATTATTTTAAGGTTAAAAGAATGCACACTTTCTTTGCAATGATCATTTGCAAGTTATGCACAAAAGTTGTGTGTGTATTGCAAAACTGTTATTCGTTCGACTTGCTTTGACATAAGTTATTGACTTGAAATGACTCATTGAAATGATTTTAAGGTTAAATGAATGCACACTTTCCTTGCACTGATCATTTGTAAGTTATGCACAAAAGTTATGTCTGTAGTGCAAAACAAGAATTCGTTCGACTTGCTTTGAAATAAGTTATTGACTTGAAAGGACTCTTTGAAATGATTTTAATTTTAAACGAATGCACACTTTCCTTGCAATGATCATTTGCAAGTTATGCGCAAAAGTTGTGTCTGTAGTGCAAAACTAGAATTCGTTCGAACTGCTTTGAAATAAGTTATTGACTTGAAATGACTCATTGAAATGATTTTAAGGTTAAACGAATGCACACTTTCCTTGCAATGATCATTTGCAAGTTATGCACAAAAGTTGTGTCTGTAGTGCAAAACTAGAATTCGTCCGAATTGCTTTGAAATAAGTTATTGACTTGAAATGACTCATTGAAATGATTTTAAGGTTAAACGAATGCACACTTTCCTTGCAATGATCATTTGCAAGTTATGCACAAAAGTTGTGTGTGTAGTGCAAAACTGTTATTCGTTCGACTTGCTTTGACATAAGTTATTGACTTGAAATGACTCATTGAAATGATTTTAAGGTTAAATGAATGCACACTTTCCTTGCACTGATCATTTGTAAGTTATGCACAAAAGTTGTGTCTGTAGTGCAAAACAAGAATTCGTTCGACTTGCTTTGAAATAAGTTATGGACTTGAAAGGACTCTTTGAAATGATTTTAATTTTAAACGAATGCACACTTTCCTTGCAATGATCATTTGCAAGTTATGCGCAAAAGTTGTGTCTGTAGTGCAAAACTAGAATTCGTTCGAATTGCTTTGAAATAAGTTATTGACTTGAAATGACTCATTGAAATGATTTTAAGGTTGAACGAATGAACACTTTCCTTCCAATGATCATTTGCAAGTTATGCACAAAAGTTGTGTCTGTAGTGCAAAACTAGAATTCGTCCGAATTGCTTTGAAATAAGTTATTGACTTGAAATGACTCATTGAAATGATTTTAAGGTTAAACGAATGCACACTTTCCTTGCAATGATCATTTGCAAGTTATGCACAAAAGTTGTGTTTGTAGTAGAAAACTAGAATTCGTTCGACTTGCTTTGACATAAGTTATTGACCTGAAATGACTCATTGAAATGATTTTAATTTTAAACGAATGCACACTTTCCTTGCAATTATCATTTGCAAGTTATGCACAAAAGTTGTGTCTGTAGTGCAAAACTAGAATTCGTTCGAACTGCTTCGAAATAAGTTATTGACTTGAAGCGACTCATTGAAATGATTTTAAGGTTAAACGAATGCACACTTTCCTTGCAATGATCATTTGCAAGTTATGCACAAAAGTTATGTTTGTAGTGCAAAACTAGAATTCGTTCGGCTTGCTTCGAAATAAGTTATTGACTTGAAAGGACTCATTGAAATGATTTTAATTTTAAACGAATGCACACTTTCCTTGCAATGATCATTTGCAAGTTATGCACAAAAGTTGTCTCTATAGTGCAAAACTAGAATTCGTTCGAATTGCTTTGAAATAAGTTATTGACTTGAAATGACTCATTGAAATGATTTTAAGGTTAAATGAATGCACACTTTCCTTGCACTGATCATTTGTAAGTTATGCACAAAAGTTGTGTCTGTAGTGCAAAACAAGAATTCGTTCGACTTGCTTTGAAATAAGTTATGGACTTGAAAGGACTCTTTGAAATGATTTTAATTTTAAACGAATGCACACTTTCCTTGCAATGATCATTTGCAAGTTATGCGCAAAAGTTGTGTCTGTAGTGCAAAACTAGAATTCGTTCGAATTGCTTTGAAATAAGTTATTGACTTGAAATGACTCATTGAAATGATTTTAAGGTTGAACGAATGAACACTTTCCTTCCAATGATCATTTGCAAGTTATGCACAAAAGTTGTGTCTGTAGTGCAAAACTAGAATTCGTCCGAATTGCTTTGAAATAAGTTATTGACTTGAAATGACTCATTGAAATGATTTTAAGGTTAAACGAATGCACACTTTCCTTGCAATGATCATTTGCAAGTTATGCACAAAAGTTGTGTCTGTAGTTCAAAACTAGAATACGTTCGACTTGCTATGAAGTAAGTTATTGACTTGAAAGGACTCATTGAAATGATTTTAATTTTAAGCGAATGCACACTTTCCTTGCAATGATCATTTGCAAGTAATGCACAAAAGTTGTGTCTGTAGTGGAAAACTAGAATTCGTTCGACTTGCTTTGAAATAAGTTATTGACTTGAAATGACTCATTGAAATGATTTTAAGGTTAAACGAATGCACACTTTCCTTGCAATGATCATTTGCAAGTTATGCACAAAAGTTGTGTGTGTAGTGCAAAACTGTTATTCGTTCGACTTGCTTTGACATAAGTTATTGACTTGAAATGACTCATTGAAATGATTTTAAGGTTAAATGAATGCACACTTTCCTTGCACTGATCATTTGTAAGTTATGCACAAAAGTTATGTCTGTAGTGCAAAACAAGAATTCGTTCGACTTGCTTTGAAATAAGTTATTGACTTGAAAGGACTCTTTGAAATGATTTTAATTTTAAACGAATGCACACTTTCCTTGCAATGATCATTTGCAAGTTATGCACAAAAGTTGTGTCTGTAGTGCAAAACTAGAATTCGTCCGAATTGCTTTGAAATAAGTTATTGACTTGAAATGACTCATTGAAATGATTTTAAGGTTAAACGAATGCACACTTTCCTTGCAATGATCATTTGCAAGTTATGCACAAAAGTTGTGTGTGTAGTGCAAAACTGTTATTCGTTCGACTTGCTTTGACATAAGTTATTGACTTGAAATGACTCATTGAAATGATTTTAAGGTTAAATGAATGCACACTTTCCTTGCACTGATCATTTGTAAGTTATGCACAAAAGTTGTGTCTGTAGTGCAAAACAAGAATTCGTTCGACTTGCTTTGAAATAAGTTATGGACTTGAAAGGACTCTTTGAAATGATTTTAATTTTAAACGAATGCACACTTTCCTTGCGATGATCATTTGCAAGTTATGCGCAAAAGTTGTGTCTGTAGTGCAAAACTAGAATTCGTTCGAATTGCTTTGAAATAAGTTATTGACTTGAAATGACTCATTGAAATGATTTTAAGGTTGAACGAATGAACACTTTCCTTCCAATGATCATTTGCAAGTTATGCACAAAAGTTGTGTCTGTAGTGCAAAACTAGAATTCGTTCGAATTGCTTTGAAATAAGTTATTGACTTGAAATGACTGATTGAAATGATTTTAAGGTCAAACGAATGCCCACTTTCCTTGGAATGATCATTTGCAAGTTATGCACAAAAGTTGTGTCTGTAGTGCAAAACTAGAATTCGTTCGAATTGCTTTGAAATAAGTTATTGACTTGAAATGACTGATTGAAATGATTTTAAGGTCAAACGAATGCCCACTTTCCTTGGAATGATCATTTGCAAGTTATGCACAAAAGTTGTGTCTGTAGTGCAAAACTAGAATTCGTTCGAATTGCTTTGAAATAAGTTATTGACTTGAAATGACTCATTGAAATGATTTTAAGGTTAAACGAATGCACACTTTCCCTGTAATGATCATTTGCAAGTTATGCACAAAAGTTGTGTTTGCAGTAGAAAACTAGAATTTGTTCGACTTGCTTTGACATAAGTTACTGACTTGAATTGACTCATTGAAATGATTTTAAGGTTAAACGAATGCACACTTTCCTTGCAATGATCATTTGCAAGTTATGCACAAAAGTTGTGTGTGTAGTGCAAAACTAGAATTCGTTCGACTTGCTTTGACATAAGTTATTGACTTGAAATGACTCATTGAAATGATTTTAAGGTTAAACGAATGCACACTTTCCTTGCCATGATCGTTTGCAAGTTATGCACAAAAGTTGTATCTATAGTGCAAAACTAGAATTCGTTCGACTTGCTTTGAAATAAGTTATTGACTTGAAATGACTCATTGAAATGATTTTAAGGTTAAACGAATGCACACTTTCCTTGCAATGATCATTTGCAAGTTGTGCACAAAATTTTGTGTCTGTAGTGCAAAACTAGAATACGTTCGACTTGCTATGAAATAAGTTATTGACTTGAAATGACTCATTGAAATGATTTTAAGGTTAAACGAATGCACAGTTTCCTTGCAATGATCATTTGGAAGTTCTGCACAAAAGTTATGTCTGTAGTGCAAAACTAGAATTCGTTCGACTTGCTTCGAAATAAGTTATTGACTTGAAAGGACTCATTGAAATGATTTTAATTTTAAACGAATGCACACTTTCCTTGCAATGATCGTTTGCAAGTTATGCACAAAAGTTGTCTCTGTAGTGCAAAACTAGAATTCGTTCGAATTGCTTTGAAATAAGTTATTGACTTGAAATGACTCATTGAAATGATTTTAAGGTTAAACGAATGCACACTTTCCTTGCAATGATCATTTGCAAGTTATGCACAAAAGTTGTGTCTGTAGTTCAAAACTAGAATACGTTCGACTTGCTATGAAGTAAGTTATTGACTTGAAAGGACTCATTGAAATGATTTTAATTTTAAGCGAATGCACACTTTCCTTGCAATGATCATTTGCAAGTAATGCACAAAAGTTGTGTCTGTAGTGGAAAACTAGAATTCGTTCGACTTGCTTTGAAATAAGTTATTGACTTGAAATGACTCATTGAAATGATTTTAAGGTTAAACGAATGCACACTTTCCTTGCAATGATCATTTGCAAGTTATGCACAAAAGTTGTGTCTATAGTGCAAAACTAGAATTCGTTCGACTTGCTTTGAAATAAGTTATTGACTTGAAATGACTCATTGAAATGATTTTAAGGTTAAACGAATGCACACTTTCCTTGCAATGATCATTTGCAAGTTGTGCACAAAATTTTGTGTCTGTAGTGCAAAACTAGAATACGTTCGACTTGCTATGAAGTAAGTTATTGACTTGAAATGACTCATTGAAATGATTTTAATTTTAAACGAATGCACACTTTCCTTACAATGATCATTTGCAAGTTATGCACAAAAGTTGTGTCTGTAGTGCAAAACTAGAATACGTTCGAATTGCTTCGAAATAAGTTATTGACTTGAAGTGACTCATTGAAATGATTTTAAGGTTAAACGAATGCACACTTTCCTTGCAATGATCATTTGCAAGTTATGCACAAAAGTTATGTTTGTAGTGCAAAACTAGAATTCGTTCGGCTTACTTCGAAATAAGTTATTGACTTGAAAGGACTCATTGAAATGATTTTAATTTTAAACGAATGCACACTTTCCTTGCAATGATCATTTGCAAGTTATGCACAAAAGTTGTCTCTGTAGTGCAAAACTAGAATTCGTTCGACTTGCTTCGAAATAAGTTATTGACTTGAAATGACTCATTGAAATGATTTTAAGGTTAAACGAATGCACACTTTCCTTGCAATGATCATTTGCAAGTTGTGCACAAAATTTTGTGTCTGTAGTGCAAAACTAGAATACGTTCGACTTGCTATGAAGTAAGTTATTGACTTGAAATGACTCATTGAAATGATTTTAATTTTAAACGAATGCACACTTTCCTTGCAATGATCATTTGCAAGTTATGCACAAAAGTTGTCTCTGTAGTGCAAAACTAGAATTCGTTCGACTTGCTTCGAAATAAGTTATTGACTTGAAATGACTCATTGAAATGATTTTAAGGTTAAACGAATGCACACTTTCCTTGCAATGATCATTTGCAAGTTGTGCACAAAATTTTGTGTCTGTAGTGCAAAACTAGAATACGTTCGACTTGCTATGAAGTAAGTTATTGACTTGAAATGACTCATTGAAATGATTTTAATTTTAAACGAATGCACACTTTCCTTGCAATGATCATTTGCAAGTTATGCACAAAAGTTGTGTTTGTAGTGCAAAATTAGAATTCGTTCGAATTGCTTTGAAATAAGTTATTGACTTGGAATGACTCATTGAAATGATTTTAAGGTTAAACGAATGCACACTTTCCTTGCAATGATCATTTGCAAGTTATGCGCAAAAGTTGTGTCTGTAGTGCAAAACTAGAATACGTTCGAATTGCTTTGAAATAAGTTATTGACTTGAAATGACTCATTGAAATGATTTTAAGGTTAAACGAATGCACACTTTCCTTCCAATGATCATTTGCAAGTTGTGCACAAAATTTTGTGTCTGTAGTGCAAAACTAGAATACGTTCGACTTGCTATGAAATAAGTTATTGACTTGAAATGACTCATTGAAATGATTTTAAGGTTAAACGAATGCACAGTTTCCTTGCAATGATCATTTGGAAGTTCTGCACAAAAGTTATGTCTGTAGTGCAAAACTAGAATTCGTTCGACTTGCTTCGAAATAAGTTATTGACTTGAAAGGACTCATTGAAATGATTTTAATTTTAAACGAATGCACACTTTCCTTGCAATGATCGTTTGCAAGTTATGCACAGAAGTTGTCTCTGTAGTGCAAAACTAGAATTCGTTCGAATTGCTTTGAAATAAGTTATTGACTTGAAATGACTCATTGAAATGATTTTAAGGTTAAACGAATGCACACTTTCCTTGCAATGATCATTTGCAAGTTATGCACAAAAGTTGTGTCTGTAGTTCAAAACTAGAATACGTTCCTCTTGCTTTGAAATGACTCATTGAAATGATTTTAAGGTTAAACGAATGCACGCTTTCCTCGCAATGATCATTTGCAAGTTATGCACAAAAGTTATGTCTGTAGTGCAAAACTAGAATTCGTTCGACTTGCTTTCAAATAAGTTATTGACTTGAAAGGACTCATTGAAATGATTTTAATTTTAAGCGAATGCACACTTTCCTTGCAATGATCATTTGCAAGTTATGCACAAAAGTTGTGTTTGTAGTGCAAAATTAGAATTCGTTCGAATTGCTTTGAAATAAGTTATTGACTTGGAATGACTCATTGAAATGATTTTAAGGTTAAACGAATGCACACTTTCCTTGCAATGATCATTTGCAAGTTATGCGCAAAAGTTGTGTCTGTAGTGCAAAACTAGAATACGTTCGAATTGCTTTGAAATAAGTTATTGACTTGAAATGACTCATTGAAATGATTTTAAGGTTAAACGAATGCACACTTTCCTTCCAATGATCATTTGCAAGTTGTGCACAAAATTTTGTGTCTGTAGTGCAAAACTAGAATACGTTCGACTTGCTATGAAATAAGTTATTGACTTGAAATGACTCATTGAAATGATTTTAAGGTTAAACGAATGCACAGTTTCCTTGCAATGATCATTTGGAAGTTCTGCACAAAAGTTATGTCTGTAGTGCAAAACTAGAATTCGTTCGACTTGCTTCGAAATAAGTTATTGACTTGAAAGGACTCATTGAAATGATTTTAATTTTAAACGAATGCACGCTTTCCTTGCAATGATCGTTTGCAAGTTATGCACAAAAGTTGTGTTTTTAGTAGAAAACTAGAATTCGTTCGACTTGCTTTGACATAAGTTATTGACTTGAAATGACTCATTGAAATGATTTTAATTTTAAACGAATGCACACTTTCCTTGCAATGATCATTTGCAAGTTATGCACAAAAGTTGTGTCTGTAGTGCAAAACTAGAATTCGTTCGAATTGCTTTGAAATAAGTTATTGACTTGAAAGGACTCATTGAAATGATTTTAATTTTAAACGAATGCACACGTTCGTTGCAATGATCATTTGCAAGTTATGCACAAAACTTGTGTGTGTAGTGCAAAACTGTTATTCGTTCGACTTGCTTTGACATAAGTTATTGACTTGAAATGACTCATTGAAATGATTTTAAGGTTAAATGAATGCACACTTTCCTTGCACTGATCATTTGTAAGTTATGCACAAAAGTTGTGTCTGTAGTGCAAAACAAGAATTCGTTCGACTTGCTTTGAAATAAGTTATTGACTTGAAAGGACTCTTTGAAATGATTTTAATTTTAAACGAATGCACACTTTCCTTGCAATGATCATTTGCAAGTTATGCGCAAAAGTTGTGTCGGTAGTGCAAAACTAGAATTCGTTCGAATTGCTTTGAAATAAGTTATTGACTTGAAATGACTCATTGAAATGATTTTAAGGTTAAACGAATGCACACTTTCCTTGCAATGATCATTTGCAAGTTATGCACAAAAGTTGTGTCTGTAGTGCAAAACTAGAATTCGTCCGAATTGCTTTGAAATAAGTTATTGACTTGAAATGACTCATTGAAATGATTTTAAGGTTAAACGAATGCACACTTTCCTTGCAATGATCATTTGCAAGTTATGCACAAAAGTTGTGTTTTTAGTAGAAAACTAGAATTCGTTCGACTTGCTTTGACATAAGTTATTGACTTGAAATGACTCATTGAAATGATTTTAATTTTAAACGAATGCACACTTTCCTTGCAATGATCATTTGCAAGTTATGCACAAAAGTTGTGTCTGTAGTGCAAAACTAGAATTCGTTCGAACTGCTTTGAAATAAGTTATTGACTTGAAGCGACTCATTGAAATGATTTTAAGGTTAAACGAATGCACACTTTCCTTGCAATGATCATTTGCAAGTTATGCACAAAAGTTATGTTTGTAGTGCAAAACTAGAATTCGTTCGGCTTGCCTCGAAATAAGTTATTGACTTGAAAGGACTCATTGAAATGATTTTAATTTTAAACGAATGCACACTTTCCTTGCAATGATCATTTGCAAGTTATGCACAAAAGTTGTCTCTATAGTGCAAAACTAGAATTCGTTCGAATTGCTTTGAAATAAGTTATTGACTTGAAATGACTCATTGAAATGATTTTAAGGTTAAACGAATGCACACTTTCCTTCCAATGATCATTTGCAAGTTGTGCACAAAATTTTGTGTCTGTAGTGCAAAACTAGAATACGTTCGACTTGCTATGAAATAAGTTATTGACTTGAAATGACTCATTGAAATGATTTTAAGGTTAAACGAATGCACAGTTTCCTTGCAATGATCATTTGGAAGTTCTGCACAAAAGTTATGTCTGTAGTGCAAAACTAGAATTCGTTCGACTTGCTTCGAAATAAGTTATTGACTTGAAAGGACTCATTGAAATGATTTTAATTTTAAACGAATGCACACTTTCCTTGCAATGATCATTTGCAAGTTATGCACAGAAGTTGTGTCTGTAGTGCAAAACTAGAATTCGTTCGAATTGCTTTGAAATAAGTTATTGACTTGAAATGACTCATTGAAATGATTTTAAGGTTAAACGAATGCACACTTTCCTTGCAATGATCATTTGCAAGTTATGCACAAAAGTTGTGTCTGTAGTGCAAAACTAGAATTCGTCCGAATTGCTTTGAAATAAGTTATTGACTTGAAATGACTCATTGAAATGATTTTAAGGTTAAACGAATGCACACTTTCCTTGCAATGATCATTTGCAAGTTATGCACAAAAGTTGTGTGTGTAGTGCAAAACTGTTATTCGTTCGACTTGCTTTGACATAAGTTATTGACTTGAAATGACTCATTGAAATGATTTTAAGGTTAAATGAATGCACACTTTCCTTGCACTGATCATTTGTAAGTTATGCACAAAAGTTGTGTCTGTAGTGCAAAACAAGAATTCGTTCGACTTGCTTTGAAATAAGTTATTGACTTGAAAGGACTCTTTGAAATGATTTTAATTTTAAACGAATGCACACTTTCCTTGCAATGATCATTTGCAAGTTATGCGCAAAAGTTGTGTCTGTAGTGCAAAACTAGAATTCGTTCGAATTGCTTTGAAATAAGTTATTGACTTGAAATGACTCATTGAAATGATTTTAAGGTTAAACGAATGCACACTTTCCTTGCAATGATCATTTGCAAGTTATGCACAAAAGTTGTGTCTGTAGTGCAAAACTAGAATTCGTCCGAATTGCTTTGAAATAAGTTATTGACTTGCAATGACTCATTGAAATGATTTTAAGGTTAAACGAATGCACACTTTCCTTGCAATGATCATTTGCAAGTTATGCACAAAAGTTGTGTTTGTAGTAGAAAACTAGAATTCGTTCGACTTGCTTTGACATAAGTTATTGACTTGAAATGACTCATTGAAATGATTTTAATTTTAAACGAATGCACACTTTCCTTGCAATGATCATTTGCAAGTTATGCACAAAAGTTGTGTCTGTAGTGCAAAACTAGAATTCGTTCGAACTGCTTTCAAATAAGTTATTGACTTGAAGCGACTCATTGAAATGATTTTAAGGTTAAACGAATGCACACTTTCCTTGCAATGATCATTTGCAAGTTATGCACAAAAGTTATGTTTGTAGTGCAAAACTAGAATTCGTTCGGCTTGCTTCGAAATAAGTTATTGACTTGAAAGGACTCAATGAAATGATTTTAATTTTAAACGAATGCACACTTTCCTTGCAATGATCATTTGCAAGTTATGCACAAAAGTTGTCTCTATAGTGCAAAACTAGAATTCGTTCGAATTGCTTTGAAATAAGTTATTGACTTGAAATGACTCATTGAAATGATTTTAAGGTTAAACGAATGCACACTTTCCTTGCAATGATCATTTGCAAGTTGTGCACAAAATTTTGTGTCTGTAGTGCAAAACTAGAATACGTTCGACTTGCTATGAAGTAAGTTATTGACTTGAAATGACTCATTGAAATGATTTTAATTTTAAACGAATGCACACTTTCCTTACAATGATCATTTGCAAGTTATGCACAAAAGTTGTGTCTGTAGTGCAAAACTAGAATACGTTCGAATTGCTTTGAAATAAGTTATTGACTTGAAGTGACTCATTGAAATGATTTTAAGGTTAAACGAATGCACACTTTCCTTGCAATGATCATTTGCAAGTTATGCACAAAAGTTGTGTCTGTAGTGCAAAACTAGAATACGTTCGAATTGCTTTGAAATAAGTTATTGACTTGAAATGACTCATTGAAATGATTTTAAGGTTAAACGAATACACACTTTCCTTCCAATGATCATTTGCAAGTTGTGCACAAAATTTTGTGTCTGTAGTGCAAAGCTAGAATACGTTCGACTTGCTATGAAATAAGTTATTGACTTGAAATGACTCATTGAAATGATTTTAAGGTTAAACGAATGCACAGTTTCCTTGCAATGATCATTTGGAAGTTCTGCACAAAAGTTATGTCTGTAGTGCAAAACTAGAATTCGTTCGACTTGCTTCGAAATAAGTTATTGACTTGAAAGGACTCATTGAAATGATTTTAATTTTAAACGAATGCACACTTTCCTTGCAATGATCATTTGCAAGTTATGCACAGAAGTTGTCTCTGTAGTGCAAAACTAGAATTCGTTCGAATTGCTTTGAAATAAGTTATTGACTTGAAATGACTCATTGAAATGATTTTAAGGTTAAACGAATGCACACTTTCCTTGCAATGATCATTTGCAAGTTATGCACAAAAGTTGTGTCTGTAGTTCAAAACTAGAATACGTTCCTCTTGCTTTGAAATGACTCATTGAAATGATTTTAAGGTTAAACGAATGCACACTTTCCTCGCAATGATCATTTGCAAGTTATGCACAAAAGTTATGTCTGTAGTGCAAAACTAGAATTCGTTCGACTTGCTTTCAAATAAGTTATTGACTTGAAAGGACTCATTGAAATGATTTTAATTTTAAGCGAATGCACACTTTCCTTGCAATGATCATTTGTAAGTAATGCACAAAAGTTGTGTCTGTAGTGGAAAACTAGAATTCGTTCGACTTGCTTTGAAATAAGTTATTGACTTGAAATGACTCATTGAAATGATTTTAAGGTTAAACGAATGCACACTTTCCTTGCAATGATCATTTGCAAGTTATGCACAAAAGTTGTGTCTATAGTGCAAAACTAGAATTCGTTCGAATTGCTTTGAAATAAGTTATTGACTTCAAATGACTGATTGAAATGATTTTAAGGTCAAACGAATGCCCACTTTCCTTGGAATGATCATTTGCAAGTTATGCACAAAAGTTGTGTCTGTAGTGCAAAACTAGAATTCGTTCGAATTGCTTTGAAATAAGTTATTGACTTGAAATGACTCATTGAAATGATTTTAAGGTTAAACGAATGTACACTTTCCTTGCAATGATCATTTGCAAGTTATGCACAAAAGTTGTGTTTGCAGTAGAAAACTAGAATTTGTTCGACTTGCTTTGACATAAGTTACTGACTTGAAATGACTCATTGAAATGATTTTAAGGTTAAACGAATGCACACTTTCCTTGCAATGATCATTTGCAAGTTATGCACAAAAGTTGTGTGTGTAGTGCAAAACTAGAATTCGTTCGACTTGCTTTGACATAAGTTATTGACTTGAAATGACTCATTGAAATGATTTTAAGGTTAAACGAATGGACACTTTCCTTGCCATGATCGTTTGCAAGTTATGCACAAAAGTTGTGTCTATAGTGCAAAACTAGAATTCGTTCGACTTGCTTTGAAATAAGTTATTGACTTGAAATGACTCATTGAAATGATTTTAAGGTTAAACGAATGCACACTTTCCTTGCAATGATCATTTGCAAGTTGTGCACAAAATTTTGTGTCTGTAGTGCAAAACTAGAATACGTTCGACTTGCTATGAAGTAAGTTATTGACTTGAAATGACTCATTGAAATGATTTTAATTTTAAACGAATGCACACTTTCCTTACAATGATCATTTGCAAGTTATGCACAAAAGTTGTGTCTGTAGTGCAAAACTAGAATACGTTCGAATTGCTTTGAAATAAGTTATTGACTTGAAGTGACTCATTGAAATGATTTTAAGGTTAAACGAATGCACACTTTCCTTGCAATGATCATTTGCAAGTTATGCACAAAATTTTGTGTCTGTAGTGCAAAACTAGAATACGTTCGACTTGCTATGAAATAAGTTATTGACTTGAAATGACTCATTGAAATGATTTTAAGGTTAAACGAATGCACACTTTCCTTGCAATGATCATTTGCAAGTTATGCACAAAAGTTGTGTCTGTAGTGCAAAACTAGAATTCGTTCGACTTGCTTTGAAATAAGTTATTGACTTGAAATGACTCATTGAAATGATTTTAAGGTTAAACGAATGCACACTTTCCTTGCAATGATCATTTGCAAGTTATGCACAAAAGTTATGTTTGTAGTGCAAAACTAGAATTCGTTCGGCTTACTTCGAAATAAGTTATTGACTTGAAAGGACTCATTGAAATGATTTTAATTTTAAACGAATGCACACTTTCCTTGCAATGATCATTTGCAAGTTATGCACAAAAGTTGTCTCTGTAGTGCAAAACTAGAATTCGTTCGACTTGCTTCGAAATAAGTTATTGACTTGAAATGACTCATTGAAATGATATTAAGGTTAAACGAATGCACACTTTCCTTGCAATGATCATTTGCAAGTTCTGCACAAAATTTTGTGTCTGTAGTGCAAAACTAGAATATGTTCGACTTGCTATGAAGTAAGTTATTGACTTGAAATGACTCATTGAAATGATTTTAATTTTAAACGAATGCACACTTTCCTTGCAATGATCATTTGCAAGTTATGCACAAAAGTTGTGTTTGCAGTGCAAAATTAGAATTCGTTCGAATTGCTTTGAAATAAGTTATTGACTTGGAATGACTCATTGAAATGATTTTAAGGTTAAACGAATGCACACTTTCCTTGCAATGATCATTTGCAAGTTATGCGCAAAAGTTGTGTCTGTAGTGCAAAACTAGAATACGTTCGACTTGGTATGAAATAAGTTATTGACTTGAAATGACTCATTGAAATGATTTTAAGGTTAAACGAATGCACACTTTCCTTGCAATGATCATTTGCAAGTTATGCACAAAATTTTGTGTCTGTACTGCAAAACTAGAATACGTTCGACTTGCTATGAATCAAGTTATTGACTTGAAATGACTCATTGAAATGATTTTAAGGTTAAACGAATGCACACTTTCCTTGCAATGATCATTTGCAAGTTGTGCACAAAATTTTGTGTCTGTAGTGCAAAACTAGAATACGTTCGACTTGCTATGAAGTAAGTTATTGACTTGAAATGACTCATTGAAATGATTTTAATTTTAAACGAATGCACACTTTCCTTGCAATGACCATTTGCAAGTTATGCACAAAAGTTGTCTCTGTAGTGCAAAACTAGAATTCGTTCGACTTGCTTTGAAATAAGTTATTGACTTGAAATGACTCATTGAAATGATTTTAAGGTTAAACGAATGCACACTTTCCTTGCAATGATCATTTGCAAGTTATGCACAAAAGTTATGTTGTAGTGCAAAACTAGAATTCGTTCGGCTTACTTCGAAATAAGTTATTGACTTGAAAGGACTCATTGAAATGATTTTAATTTTAAACGAATGCACACTTTCCTTGCAATGATCATTTGCAAGTTATGCACAAAAGTTGTCTCTGTAGTGCAAAACTAGAATTCGTTCGACTTGCTTCGAAATAAGTTATTGACTTGAAATGACTCATTGAAATGATTTTAAGGTTAAACGAATGCACACTTTCCTTGCAATGATCATTTGCAAGTTGTGCACAAAATTTTGTGTCTGTAGTGCAAAACTAGAATACGTTCGACTTGCTATGAAGTAAGTTATTGACTTGAAATGACTCATTGAAATGATTTTAATTTTAAACGAATGCACACTTTCCTTGCAATGATCATTTGCAAGTTATGCACAAAAGTTGTGTTTGTAGTGCAAAATTAGAATTCGTTCGAATTGCTTTGAAATAAGTTATTGACTTGGAATGACTCATGGAAATGATTTTAAGGTTAAACAAATGCACACTTTCCTTGCAATGATCATTTGCAAGTTATACACAAAAGTTGTGTCTGTAGTGCAAAATTAGAATTCGTTCGACTTGCTTTGAAATAAGTTATTGACTTGAAATGACTCATTGAAATGATTTTAAGGTTAAACGAATGCACACTTTCCTTGCAATGATCATTTGCAAGTTATGCACAAACGTTATGTTTGTAGTGCAAAACTAGAATTCGTTCGGCTTACTTCGAAATAAGTTATTGACTTGAAAGGACTCATTGAAATGATTTTAATTTTAAACGAATGCACACTTTCCTTGCAATGATCATTTGCAAGTTATGCACAAAAGTTGTCTCTGTAGTGCAAAACTAGAATTCGTTCGACTTGCTTCGAAATAAGTTATTGACTTTAAATGACTCATTGAAATGATTTTAAGGTTAAACGAATGCACACTTTCCTTGCAATGATCATTTGCAAGTTGTGCACAAAATTTTGTGTCTGTAGTGCAAAACTAGAATACGTTCGACTTGCTATGAAGTAAGTTATTGACTTGAAATGACTCATTGAAATGATTTTAATTTTAAACGAATGCACACTTTCCTTACAATGATCATTTGCAAGTTATGCACAAAAGTTGTGTCTGTAGTGCAAAACTAGAATTCGTTCGAATTGCTTTGAAATAAGTTATTGACTTGAAGTGACTCATTGAAATGATTTTAAGGTTAAACGAATGCACACTTTCCTTGCAATGATCATTTGCAAGTTATGCACAAAATTTTGTGTCTGTAGTGCAAAACTAGAATACGTTCGACTTGCTATGAAATAAGTTATTGACTTGAAATGACTCATTGAAATGATTTTAAGGTTAAACGAATGCACACTTTCCTTGCAATGATCATTTGCAAGTTATGCACAAAAGTTGTGTCTGTAGTGCAAAACTAGAATTCGTTCGACTTGCTTTGAAATAAGTTATTGACTTGAAATGAATCATTGAAATGATTTTAAGGTTAAACGAATGCACACTTTCCTTGCAATGATCATTTGCAAGTTATGCACAAAAGTTATGTTTGTAGTGCAAAACTAGAATTCGTTCGGCTTACTTCGAAATAAGTTATTGACTTGAAAGGACTCATTGAAATGATTTTAATTTTAAACGAATGCACACTTTCCTTGCAATGATCATTTGCAAGTTATGCACAAAAGTTGTCTCTGTAGTGCAAAACTAGAATTCGTTCGACTTGCTTCGAAATAAGTTATTGACTTGAAATGACTCATTGAAATGATTTTAAGGTTAAACAAATGCACACTTTCCTTGCAATGATCATTTGCAAGTTATGCACAAAAGTTGTGTTTGTAGTGCAAAATTAGAATTCATTTGAATTGATTTGAAATAAGTTATTGACTTGCAATGACTCATTGAAATGATTTTAAGGTTAAACGAATGCACACTTTCCTTGCAATGATCATTTGCAAGTTGTGCACAAAATTTTGTGTCTGTAGTGCAAAACTAGAATACGTTCGACTTGCTTCGAAATAAGTTATTGACTTGAAATGACTCATTGAAATGATTTTAAGGTTAAACGAATGCACACTTTCCTTGCAATGATCATTTGCAAGTTGTGCACAAAATTTTGTGTCTGTAGTGCAAAACTAGAATACGTTCGACTTGCTATGAAGTAAGTTATTGACTTGAAATGACTCATTGAAATGATTTTAATTTTAAACGAATGCACACTTTCCTTACAATGATCATTTGCAAGTTATGCACAAAAGTTGTGTCTGTAGTGCAAAACTAGAATTCGTTCGGCTTACTTCGAAATAAGTTATTGACTTGAAATGACTCATTGAAATGATTTTAATTTTAAACGAATGCACACTTTCCTTGCAATGATCATTTGCAAGTTATGCACAAAAGTTGTCTCTGTAGTGCAAAACTAGAATTCGTTCGACTTGCTTCGAAATAAGTAATTGACTTGAAATGACTCATTGAAATGATTTTAAGGTTAAACAAATGCACACTTTCCTTGCAATGATCATTTGCAAGTTATGCACAAAAGTTGTGTTTGTAGTATAAAACTAGAAATCGTTCGACTTGCTTTGACATAAGTTAGTTACTTGGAATGACTCATTGAAATGATTTTAAGGTTAAACGAATGCATACTTTCCTTGCAATGATCATTCGCAAGTTATGCACAAAATTTTGTGTCTGTAGTGCAAAACTAGAATACGTTCGACGTGCTATGAAATAAGTTATTGACTTGAAATGACTCATTGAAATGATTTTAAGGTTGAACGAATGCACACTTTCCCTGCAATGATCATTTGCAAGTTATGCACAAAAGTTGTGTGTGTAGTGCAAAACTAGAATTCGTTCGACTTGCTTTGACATAAGTTATTGACTTGAAATAACTCATTGAAATAATTTTAAGGTTAAACAAATGCACACTTTCCTTGCAATGATCATTTGCAAGTTATGCACAAAAGTTGTGTGTGTAGTGCAAAACTAGAATTCGTTCGACTTGCTTTGACATAAGTTATTGACTTGAAATGACTCATTGAAATGATTTTAAGGTTAAACGAATGCACACTTTCCTTGCAATGATCATTTGCAAGTTATGCACAAAAGTTGTGTTCGTAGTGCAAAATTAGAATTCGTTCGAATTGCTTTGAAATAAGTTATTGACTTGGAATGACTCGTTGAAATGATTTTAAGGTTAAACGAATGCACACTTTCCTTGCAATGATCATTTGCAAGTTATGCACAAAAGTTGTGTCTGTAGTGCAAAACTAGAATTCGTTAGACTTGCTTCGAAATAAGTTATTGACTTGAAATGACTCATTGAAATGATTTTAAGGTTAAACGAATGCACACTTTCCTTGCAATGATCATTTGCAAGTTGTGCACAAAATTTTGTGTCTGTAGTGCAAAACTAGAATACGTTCGACTTGCTTTGAAGTAAGTTATTGACTTGAAATGACTCATTGAAATGATTTTAAGGTTACACGGATGCACACTTTCCTTGCAATGATCATTTGCAAGGTATGCACAAAATTTTGTGTCTGTAGTGCAAAACTAGAATACGTTCGACTTGCTATGAAATAAGTTATTGACTTGAAATGACTCATTGAAATGATTTTAAGGTTAAACGAATGCACACTTTCCTTGCAATGATCATTTGCAAGTTATGCACAAAATTTTGTGTCTGTAGTGCAAAACTAGAATACGTTCGACTTGCTATGAAATAAGTTATTGACTTGAAATGACTCATTGAAATGATTTTAAGGTTAAACAAATGCACACTTTCCTTGCAATGATCATTTGCAAGTTATGCACAAAAGTTGTGTCTGTAGTGCAAAACTAGAATTCGTTCGACTTGCTTTGAAATAAGTTATTGACTTGAAATGACTCATTGAAATGATTTTAAGGTTAAACGAATGCACACTTTCCTTGCAATGATCATTTGCAAGTTATGCACAAAAGTTATGCTGTAGTGCAAAACTAGAATTCGTTCGGCTTACTTCGAAATAAGTTATTGACTTGAAAGGACTCATTGAAATGATTTTAATTTTAAACGAATGCACACTTTCCTTGCAATGATCATTTGCAAGTTATGCACAAAATTTTGTGTCTGTAGTGCAAAACTAGAATACGTTGGACTTGCTATGAAATAAGTTATTGACTTGAAATGACTCATTGAAATGATTTTAAGGTTAAACGAATGCACACTTTCCTTGCAATGATCATTTGCAAGTTATGCACAAAAGTTGTGTCTGTAGTGCAAAACTAGAATTCGTTCGACTTGCTTTGAAATAAGTTATTGACTTGAAATGACTCATTGAAATGATTTTAAGGTTAAACGAATGCACACTTTCCTTGCAATGATCATTTGCAAGTTATGCACAAAAGTTATGTTGTAGTGCAAAACTAGAATTCGTTCGGCTTACTTCGAAATAAGTTATTGACTTGAAAGGACTCATTGAAATGATTTTAATTTTAAACGAATGCACACTTTCCTTGCAATGATCATTTGCAAGTTATGCACAAAAGTTGTCTCTGTAGTGCAAAACTAGAATTCGTTCGACTTGCTTCGAAATAAGTTATTGACTTGAAATGACTCATTGAAATGATTTTAAGGTTAAACGAATGCACACTTTCCTTGCAATGATCATTTGCAAGTTGTGCACAAAATTTTGTGTCTGTAGTGCAAAACTAGAATACGTTCGACTTGCTATGAAGTAAGTTATTGACTTGAAATGACTCATTGAAATGATTTTAATTTTAAACGAATGCACACTTTCCTTGCAATGATCATTTGCAAGTTGTGCACAAAATTTTGTGTCTGTAGTGCAAAACTAGAATACGTTCGACTTGCTATGAAGTAAGTTATTGACTTGAAATGACTCATTGAAATGATTTTAATTTTAAACGAATGCACACTTTCCTTGCAATGATCATTTGCAAGTTATGCACAAAAGTTGTGTTTGTAGTGCAAAATTAGAATTCGTTCGAATTGCTTTGAAATAAGTTATTGACTTGGAATGACTCATTGAAATGATTTTAAGGTTAAACGAATGCACACTTTCCTTGCAATGATCATTTGCAAGTTATGCACAAAATTTTGTGTCTGTAGTGCAAAACTAGAATACGTTCGACTTGCTTTGAAATAAGTTATTGACTTGACATGACTCATTGAAATGATTTTAAGGTTAAACGAATGCACACTTTCCTTGCAATGATCATTTGCAAGTTATGCACAAAAGTTATGTTGTAGTGCAAAACTAGAATTCGTTCGGCTTACTTCGAAATAAGTTATTGACTTGAAAGGACTCATTGAAATGATTTTAATTTTAAACGAATGCACACTTTCCTTGCAATGATCATTTGCAAGTTATGCACAAAATTTTGTGTCTGTAGTGCAAAACTAGAATACGTTCGACTTGCTATGAAATAAGTTATTGACTTGAAATGACTCATTGAAATGATTTTAAGGATAAACGAATGCACACTTTCCTTGCAATGATCATTTGCAAGTTATGCACAAAAGTTGTGTCTGTAGTGCAAAACTAGAATTCGTTCGACTTGCTTTGAAATAAGTTATTGACTTGAAATGACTCATTGAAATGATTTTAAGGTTAAACGAATGCACACTTTCCTTGCAATGATCATTTGCAAGTTATGCACAAAAGTTGTGTCTGTAGTGCAAAACTAGAATTCGTTCGGCTTACTTCGAAATAAGTTATTGACTTGAAATGACTCATTGAAATGATTTTAATTTTAAACGAATGCACACTTTCCTTGCAATGATCATTTGCAAGTTATGCACAAAAGTTGTCTCTGTAGTGCAAAACTAGAATTCGTTCGACTTGCTTCGAAATAAGTAATTGACTTGAAATGACTCATTGAAATGATTTTAAGGTTAAACAAATGCACACTTTCCTTGCAATGATCATTTGCAAGTTATGCACAAAAGTTGTGTTTGTAGTATAAAACTAGAAATCGTTCGACTTGCTTTGACATAAGTTAGTTACTTGGAATGACTCATTGAAATGATTTTAAGGTTAAACGAATGCATACTTTCCTTGCAATGATCATTCGCAAGTTATGCACAAAATTTTGTGTCTGTAGTGCAAAACTAGAATACGTTCGACGTGCTATGAAATAAGTTATTGACTTGAAATGACTCATTGAAATGATTTTAAGGTTGAACGAATGCACACTTTCCTTGCAATGATCATTTGCAAGTTATGCACAAAAGTTATGTTGTAGTGCAAAACTAGAATTCGTTCGGCTTACTTCGAAATAAGTTATTGACTTGAAAGGACTCATTGAAATGATTTTAATTTTAAACGAATGCACACTTTCCTTGCAATGATCATTTGCAAGTTATGCACAAAATTTTGTGTCTGTAGTGCAAAACTAGAATACGTTCGACTTGCTATGAAATAAGTTATTGACTTGAAATGACTCATTGAAATGATTTTAAGGATAAACGAATGCACACTTTCCTTGCAATGATCATTTGCAAGTTATGCACAAAAGTTGTGTCTGTAGTGCAAAACTAGAATTCGTTCGACTTGCTTTGAAATAAGTTATTGACTTGAAATGACTCATTGAAATGATTTTAAGGTTAAACGAATGCACACTTTCCTTGCAATGATCATTTGCAAGTTATGCACAAAAGTTGTGTCTGTAGTGCAAAACTAGAATTCGTTCGGCTTACTTCGAAATAAGTTATTGACTTGAAATGACTCATTGAAATGATTTTAATTTTAAACGAATGCACACTTTCCTTGCAATGATCATTTGCAAGTTATGCACAAAAGTTGTCTCTGTAGTGCAAAACTAGAATTCGTTCGACTTGCTTCGAAATAAGTAATTGACTTGAAATGACTCATTGAAATGATTTTAAGGTTAAACAAATGCACACTTTCCTTGCAATGATCATTTGCAAGTTATGCACAAAAGTTGTGTTTGTAGTATAAAACTAGAAATCGTTCGACTTGCTTTGACATAAGTTAGTTACTTGGAATGACTCATTGAAATGATTTTAAGGTTAAACGAATGCATACTTTCCTTGCAATGATCATTCGCAAGTTATGCACAAAATTTTGTGTCTGTAGTGCAAAACTAGAATACGTTCGACGTGCTATGAAATAAGTTATTGACTTGAAATGACTCATTGAAATGATTTTAAGGTTGAACGAATGCACACTTTCCCTGCAATGATCATTTGCAAGTTATGCACAAAAGTTGTGTGTGTAGTGCAAAACTAGAATTCGTTCGACTTGCTTTGACATAAGTTATTGACTTGAAATAACTCATTGAAATAATTTTAAGGTTAAACAAATGCACACTTTCCTTGCAATGATCATTTGCAAGTTATGCACAAAAGTTGTGTGTGTAGTGCAAAACTAGAATTCGTTCGACTTGCTTTGACATAAGTTATTGACTTGAAATGACTCATTGAAATGATTTTAAGGTTAAACGAATGCACACTTTCCTTGCAATGATCATTTGCAAGTTATGCACAAAAGTTGTGTTCGTAGTGCAAAATTAGAATTCGTTCGAATTGCTTTGAAATAAGTTATTGACTTGGAATGACTCGTTGAAATGATTTTAAGGTTAAACGAATGCACACTTTCCTTGCAATGATCATTTGCAAGTTATGCACAAAAGTTGTGTCTGTAGTGCAAAACTAGAATTCGTTAGACTTGCTTCGAAATAAGTTATTGACTTGAAATGACTCATTGAAATGATTTTAAGGTTAAACGAATGCACACTTTCCTTGCAATGATCATTTGCAAGTTGTGCACAAAATTTTGTGTCTGTAGTGCAAAACTAGAATACGTTCGACTTGCTTTGAAGTAAGTTATTGACTTGAAATGACTCATTGAAATGATTTTAAGGTTACACGGATGCACACTTTCCTTGCAATGATCATTTGCAAGGTATGCACAAAATTTTGTGTCTGTAGTGCAAAACTAGAATACGTTCGACTTGCTATGAAATAAGTTATTGACTTGAAATGACTCATTGAAATGATTTTAAGGTTAAACGAATGCACACTTTCCTTGCAATGATCATTTGCAAGTTATGCACAAAATTTTGTGTCTGTAGTGCAAAACTAGAATACGTTCGACTTGCTATGAAATAAGTTATTGACTTGAAATGACTCATTGAAATGATTTTAAGGTTAAACAAATGCACACTTTCCTTGCAATGATCATTTGCAAGTTATGCACAAAAGTTGTGTCTGTAGTGCAAAACTAGAATTCGTTCGACTTGCTTTGAAATAAGTTATTGACTTGAAATGACTCATTGAAATGATTTTAAGGTTAAACGAATGCACACTTTCCTTGCAATGATCATTTGCAAGTTATGCACAAAAGTTATGCTGTAGTGCAAAACTAGAATTCGTTCGGCTTACTTCGAAATAAGTTATTGACTTGAAAGGACTCATTGAAATGATTTTAATTTTAAACGAATGCACACTTTCCTTGCAATGATCATTTGCAAGTTATGCACAAAATTTTGTGTCTGTAGTGCAAAACTAGAATACGTTGGACTTGCTATGAAATAAGTTATTGACTTGAAATGACTCATTGAAATGATTTTAAGGTTAAACGAATGCACACTTTCCTTGCAATGATCATTTGCAAGTTATGCACAAAAGTTGTGTCTGTAGTGCAAAACTAGAATTCGTTCGACTTGCTTTGAAATAAGTTATTGACTTGAAATGACTCATTGAAATGATTTTAAGGTTAAACGAATGCACACTTTCCTTGCAATGATCATTTGCAAGTTATGCACAAAAGTTATGTTGTAGTGCAAAACTAGAATTCGTTCGGCTTACTTCGAAATAAGTTATTGACTTGAAAGGACTCATTGAAATGATTTTAATTTTAAACGAATGCACACTTTCCTTGCAATGATCATTTGCAAGTTATGCACAAAAGTTGTCTCTGTAGTGCAAAACTAGAATTCGTTCGACTTGCTTCGAAATAAGTTATTGACTTGAAATGACTCATTGAAATGATTTTAAGGTTAAACGAATGCACACTTTCCTTGCAATGATCATTTGCAAGTTGTGCACAAAATTTTGTGTCTGTAGTGCAAAACTAGAATACGTTCGACTTGCTATGAAGTAAGTTATTGACTTGAAATGACTCATTGAAATGATTTTAATTTTAAACGAATGCACACTTTCCTTGCAATGATCATTTGCAAGTTGTGCACAAAATTTTGTGTCTGTAGTGCAAAACTAGAATACGTTCGACTTGCTATGAAGTAAGTTATTGACTTGAAATGACTCATTGAAATGATTTTAATTTTAAACGAATGCACACTTTCCTTGCAATGATCATTTGCAAGTTATGCACAAAAGTTGTGTTTGTAGTGCAAAATTAGAATTCGTTCGAATTGCTTTGAAATAAGTTATTGACTTGGAATGACTCATTGAAATGATTTTAAGGTTAAACGAATGCACACTTTCCTTGCAATGATCATTTGCAAGTTATGCACAAAATTTTGTGTCTGTAGTGCAAAACTAGAATACGTTCGACTTGCTTTGAAATAAGTTATTGACTTGACATGACTCATTGAAATGATTTTAAGGTTAAACGAATGCACACTTTCCTTGCAATGATCATTTGCAAGTTATGCACAAAAGTTATGTTGTAGTGCAAAACTAGAATTCGTTCGGCTTACTTCGAAATAAGTTATTGACTTGAAAGGACTCATTGAAATGATTTTAATTTTAAACGAATGCACACTTTCCTTGCAATGATCATTTGCAAGTTATGCACAAAATTTTGTGTCTGTAGTGCAAAACTAGAATACGTTCGACTTGCTATGAAATAAGTTATTGACTTGAAATGACTCATTGAAATGATTTTAAGGATAAACGAATGCACACTTTCCTTGCAATGATCATTTGCAAGTTATGCACAAAAGTTGTGTCTGTAGTGCAAAACTAGAATTCGTTCGACTTGCTTTGAAATAAGTTATTG